>WOVY01014965.1:0-600000 GCA_013436015.1 Rhipicephalus annulatus
AAACACGCATCGAATAGGTGAGCAGAAAAGGCGGCTGTGTTCTCGTTTTCCTGCCGCTTAAATAATTATTCCTTAAGGCCTCTTCAAACATTCCACTTGCGAGTTTAGGAGAAAATAACTCACAAATATCCACTGTCCCGACGCAATCATCTAATCGTCTGCGATCGCGAATGATGTCTTTACCGGTTTATGCCATTCAGGAACCCGGGATTTCGCTCGTGCACAAAATCTTGCTGTTGGTCTTGGCGATGAAGAAACATCCGTATAGTATACCGTATTGGCACCCTGTCATTGCCAACACCAGCTTTTGTGACGTAAGACACATGAGCGCCAATATCACTTATGTTCACATTTTTTCATGATTGCGGTGATGAGATATATCACTTGAACAAAAAAAAAACAGCCCTCACGGATTTGGACTCGCCTTCGAAAACTGGTAGAGAGTGAGTAGAATTAACCACGCGATAGGAGTAATTGTAAACCGGGCTGCCGATCTGGCACGCAAAATATGTGCCAAATATCAAGCGCGGCATTTTTCGCAGTTATTTATGGCACGTCATATGCTTCACTTGTTGCTTAATACAGCAGGTATATATTCATGCATCAAATGTGCGCGTTCTCACGTGTGTGTGTGTGTGTGTTGTGTGTATGTGTGTGTGTGTGTGTTGTGTGTATGTGTGTGTTGTGTGTATGTGTTGTGTGTGCGTGGATTGGTTTTTCTGATGGCGGTATAAAACGTACAGCCGTCTACAAGAGTACTTCGTTCAACATCAAAGGCACTACAGATTCTGTCGGTGGAAGACCTAAAGAAAAAGTATCCAACAGCAGCTAAAGAGTAACTCGTGACTGCTGGCTTATGGTAACATGAAATGATCAGCTACTTCGCCAACGACTAAGCAGATATCTTCACTATATTGCGTTATTTTTCTTTCCATTAGTTTCTTACACAATCTCACCCATAAAAGCCATGAACTTAAACTCCATCGATAGAGTCATTTCTTCTCCCGCCAATTCCTCACGCAGTCCATGAAAATTGCTTTATGTATTAAAAAAAAACGTTCACTTTATTTACCACTCCTTCATGAAAAGCTTGCAGTTTCAGAAAATCAGCGTACCATGGGCGTAGCTGTCTGAAAGGAGGAATAAACAATGAATGGATTAAAACGGGTACGTATATGCACATATCAAACGTATATGACCAACGGACTTGTCTATATCAGCAGTTTCTTCCCGTCTTTGCCTCCATTTATTGTTTTGAGGCTGAATTTCAATAGGACGTTTGCGGTCACATAGCGTATGACAAGGGTTTCATGACGGCATAATAGAAAGAATTCTGCCGCTTTAAAGTGCACCCGCTGCGAAACACGTCAGCACTCTGCCGCCAGTTTTATATCGCGGAGCAGAAGGGTACCCCATTGTTTCGAGCCGTGTTGTGGTGTTGTTTTATAACTGAAGTGGTTCGGCCGATAGAAGTAATACAGCCTCACCGGATCAATCTTGACCGACCGACGCCGACTTTGATCGCACTTATACTCACTACAATATATCCTATTGTTATTTTAACTATTGCTATTCTAGATTGCACTTCAGTTGTTTCCGCTTAAACTGTGCTAGCAACTTTTGTTCCTTCTGGTGCCCCCTCTCAGGGGATCTAAACGAACGGTAATGTAAAGAAGCGCAGTACTTTTTGACGCTGCGCGTGGCAGACCTATGAAAAGTGTGGTATACTCTTCGCGAGTATTTACGAATAACCGTGTCTCGGATGTAAGGGATTTTCATCAGCAATGTTGTTGCGAAACTGCAGCTACCCTTGGTGAAAATACTACATTTAGGGCGTTGCGGTACTTATTACTGCTAAGCATGCGACGAGTTATTAGAACAGTCGGCTGCTGTACTCAGCTTTCATATTCATAATTTTTGATCTTTTGCGTGAAAAACGTCGATGTGAATATAGAGACGCTGTGGTGAAGGGCTCCGGGAATTTTCGCCGTCTGTTGTTCTTTAACGTGCGCCGAGATCTAGGTACACGGGCCACTGGCATTTCACCTTCATCAGAAATGCATCCACTGAGGCCGAGATTGAATCCCGCTACCTGCACGTCAGCAGCCGAGTAACATAACCACTAGGCCGCTGTAACGTGTTCAATAGGTTTTCAGTGGGTATCTATGTTTCATGCGTTCTGCTCCAGTAATCAAAACCTGAAAACTTCATTTATTATTACTTTTATACGCGAAGCAGCCTATGACGGGAGCTTTGTCAGTCCCTCACTCTTTCCTTCCCGCGGCGTCCAACCCACACTATGAACGCGCGTCCCCACTCGCGCTTTCCCCTCTGTGGCGTCCACACTCCCATAGCGCATGCGCATACTCTTCCTCTCTCTCCTCGCCTACGGCCTCCAATCTCTCCTCAAGAAAACATCTTCTCTAGGGAGCAGTGCGCGCGAAAGGTGGTGTGGCAGTTGCGTACTCCATTGGCAGCGCCACGGTAAATCCGTGGTATAAAATGACGGAACACGCGCCTCATTATCTCCTGCGCAACGTCGTGATTAGTGCCAGCGTTAACGCCAGTGTCAGCGTTAGCGCCAGCACAAGCTCTCAATAATGCACATCATCTCCCGCTCAAGCGAACCATCTTCCAGCTGCTTCGCATTCACACATGACTCCCTTTAGCGGGAGATGGTAGAATTTTTTACTCGTATCTTGTACGTCTCCTCAATTTTCAAAGCACGCCTTTCTTTTTTCAATACGCAACTCCTGTTTGCTTTGTGCTGTTTGATCTCGAGAAAGGCTCACGCCTCGCGTGCGCCCGAAAAACAGCTATGTTCCGCTATCGATCCGAGAGGGAAGTATTAAGAAGCGGTCGGCACGTGCCATACGCGTGCATTCGTAACGGCCGCCCTATGGGGGCCAGTAGACATCATTAATCATTCTCGCAGCTGAAAGACGAACACGAGCACCCTTTTCAACCGCCAGGATCTCGGAGCGGCGCTTTACAGCCAGCCGTCAGCGGGATCGTCCGCGCGTTGACTGCTGCTCGAGGCCGATAAATCATGAACTCGGACCGGAAAAATCGACGCGCGCCGAACGGGGCTTTCCTTAGGGTCCCGTCGGTTGAAAACGATTAGCGTACTTGGCTCCGGAAGAGGAAGTCGTTATACTTGTCACTGTACACGCGCTCACTTTCACGCGCTCAGAGTAGTGCCCACGGACAAGAAGCAGCAGTGAGTAAAATGCGGATACCCTATAGACCGACACAGAACTTTATTGGGTCCTGAGAAACGCTCCACCTTTAGAGCAACGCGAAACAACTTGTTAAGGCGGAAGTCTAATCAAACATTAAAACTGACCACTTCTCGCGTCGGCGCCAACACGAGGGGTGCAAAACTAGAAAATCATAACCACGTGATGACATCACCACCTCACGTAATCATATCGTCATGAAGAGCAACGATCTGAGACATCAATCTGGCATAGCTTAAGTGACGTCAAATGATTACGTCATCAAAGAACATCAAAATCAGTTGGGATCGAAGAGGCCTTGCAAAACCAGGTGTTGCGCCTCCAGTGCTTGAAGCAGCGCTAAACCATGTTAGCTACGGGAAGCTATTGGTGGGTGATGGAGAAATACTCCGACTAAAAAAGAAATCACAGCATATCCACGGAAATAATGATGATGAGTGGGGCAAAGCGTCCGTCAATCTGTCCGTGCATCCGTCCATCTGTTCGTGCGTCCGTCCGTGCGTCCTTTCGTCCGTGTGTCTGTCTGTCTGTCTGTCTCTCTGTCTGTCTGTCTGTCTGTCTGTCTGTCTGTCTGTCTGTCTGTCTGTCTGTCTGTCTGTCTGTCTGTCTGTCTGTCCGTGCATCTGCTTGTCTGTCTGTCCATCCATCCGTCCGTCCATTCATCTAGTGAACACTTTAAGTACCGCCATCTCGCTTCTTTTTATCATATATTCATCTTATACAAGTATCGCCATCCAGCGGACAATCTATGAACTAAACGAGAGCATGTACCACATTTCTGCTGTCAGCGCTTTGTTAACACTGAGAACGTGATAACGACGCCGTGCTACGATTTTTGTAACAAGTGGACATGCGGATATGTGCCCGAGGGTGGGTATGTGCCACTGGTATGCGGGTATGTGCCACAGGAGGTTATGCACTACGACAACGGGGGACGCACAGGCCATGCCATAAAAAGCTTCGCCCCTAAAAAAAAAAAAGAAAACGTTTTCACTGTTGAGTCGCCTTAGGTGGGTGTATAGTGGACCCTTCAATATTCCTTTTCTGTTTGGGCACCCACATTGGGAGTCTTGTTAACAATCATCGTTATGCGGTGGCCTGCACTTAAAAGACGACAATCTGCGGCACAAGATGTCGCTTCTTCGTGTCCTGTGACGTAAACTTCAGGTGTTTTGTATTCATGCACCACGTCTACGACGCCATTTTTGAGGACTCCAAGGGGAATTTTCTGCAAATAAACAAATAAACAGGTGAAAAGAGGGGCAGAGTGGGCTGCTGCTCCCCCTTCCCCAGTCACCTAAAAAGGCGGGAGCGCAAAGTCAGCCTCACACATAATATAACAAAGAGGGGGGCGCTGCGACAAACCTTCACCCCCCCCCCCCGCCCCCTCCTGAATAGAACCTTGTGCATGCATGTGGACGTAATGCGAGAATGTGATGTAATAGTCCTTCCACGCTATCCTAAGGATAGCACACAGGCAAAAGTACATGTTCCCGGCTCTCACAACGCACTTGATTGTACTCCGACGTTCACAGTCGATTGCGCTGTTCCTCTTATTTTACCACTCACGCTAACGTCAAGATGACGTCAAGTGATGTAATTTTAGTTCCGTCCATGTTGTCAATACCAGACATCGAATTTGTTCAACCCTATGAGGCATATGTCCTCGACTTTGTGAGTAGACAAATTTGACTCGTGGCAAGGCATTGTAGTCAATATAAATGTATAATCACTCTTCCACCAGGGCGTCTCCCGTCGCTTTACGGACTTCTTTGAAGCATAAATACGCAGACGATAACACATGTATGTAGGACTCTAACTGTTGACCTTTCGCGTACATCTGAAATTCCTACATTTTATGTTGTAAGTAGACCGATTTCGATAGCAAATGGAACAGTTAGGGTCACTTGTGGTTTTTTCAATACTTTGAGAAGTGAGACAGAAGCTTTTTACTCGTTCGCATTCAACAGTGAAGCTTAGAATCCTTCTGTTCTATGAGAAGTTGCGCAAGTCTTTTCTGCTCATATAGAAAAAAGTGTTGTACCAGAATATGTGCAAAAAAAAAAAGTTCCCAAGAACAGAGGGCCATAGCTGCATTGTAACCACCCGAATAGTCTAGATAGCAGAGCTGGTCATAACAAAAAGTGATTTATTTATTTATTTACTTCAAAATACTACAGGCCAACTTGACCCTAGCAGGCGGAACAGCCTACATATAAGAACAAAATGCAAGGATGGCTTAATACATAAAATTGGACAATTTGGAGCTAACTTGTGTTTATATCAATTGAGGCATAAAATTAATAACGCTCATACATAGAGAAATAAAACAGCATCAGCACTAAGAAACGAAATAATCTAACAAAACATATGCTCTTCCAGAGCTTTCCCGAAGTTTGGCGACGTAATTACTGAATCTGGAAATCTGTTCCAATCCTCTATTGTTTGGGGGAAGAAGCTATTTTGAAATGAGTTAGTTTTAGCAAGAATCGGTTTCATTGCATTAAGTCTAATGTGTCTAGACCTCATGCACTGCATGAGGTCTAGACACAGGTTATCTGCATTTCAGATAACCAAAAACGAAGATGCTGTTGTACCCATTATTAGGCGACAAGTTACTGCGCTTCTAGGCAGCTTTGCTGACGTCACTGAAACCGCCATGTTGGTGATCCGCATGACACTCACAAAGTTTCTGACGACTCGCATTCGTGTTATCACTACATCGCTTGCAAGTTCTTTCGTTATTGTTAGATGGAGGCCAATGAAATTTTGGCCACATCATTGTCATATTTGAGCAAGTGAAGCACGAGGTGACTTCGCTGCCTCTACGTCATCAAGGCCGCCATATTGGTGAACCAGTTCGTGGTGAAGATGCAGCCATGACGTCACGTGCAAGGTATCTATTGCGTCACCGTCGTGCAGCTGAAGTTAGTTTGAAAACCACAATCGTTTGCATGACGTTTCCCTTTTCTTTTTCCAAAACCTCCTTTCCACGTATACCGTACTTAGAAATCCCGCTCTACGAATGGAAACACGCGAACGAATGGGTTTTGGAGGGTCTAATAAGCCTGCGCCACTATCTGCATTTATACAGTTTCCGCCCTTTCCTGCGATGTCATTGTTCTTTACTCGTCTTCGTTTTTAAAACTAGGTGTTTGTATATTACTATGAAAAAGAATAGATACGAAAACGAGTGCGCTTATACAAAGACGAACGGAAGCGAAGTCCGCAGTGTTGAGCAAATATGTTGACACCAAGGAACGTGCACCGGGTTTTCTTTCTTCGAGAATAAACAAAGAAAAAAAAGAAAGAAAGGCGAGAACATTCCCAACTGCGGAGCACGCCAGCTGCCGCGGCGTCGAGAGGCCCGAGTATCGATTCCGGGCATTTCAATAGTTCTCCGATGCTGCCGCGGCGCCCACCGTGCCTGGAGAACAACATAAAAGCGGCCGCCCCGAAAGTGGGGCGAAAGTTCTCCTCCGGGCTATGGAAGAAACGTGGAAGAGGAGAGGCGCGCTATACGCGTGCCATAGGGCTGCTACGCTCGCTGTGTGTACGCCTGTTTGCATTGAACAAAAGACCAACGCATTCGCGCGCGGTATAGGTATAGATGGAGAGCGAGCTTGCGGTGAAGCCCATTTCTTTTGTTTTTTTTAGAGATTTCTTGCTTGCATCAAAAAGCGTGTGCCTGTCGTCACTGCCTGAAGGAGAAAGGCACCCTTCCGATCTTCCTCTTCATTCTCCTCCATTCTCGGCTGTTTTTGTGCAGTGCGCTGCAATGCATCCAGGTTGCGATGCGCCTGTCAGTGCTCCTATTGTGCGAGCGTCTCAAAGAAGCCGGCGCCGCTCTGGGCTCGAGAGGGTAACGGATCGGAGTAAAGGGCGAAGCGGCGTGGCGTCATGGGCAAAAAAATAAATTAGACATTCTGGATATTCACTGTAAGTATAGAGGGAACGCGAAACTAGTGAAATGTTGCAGGGAAAATGTTGTGCTAATCTGGCAGGAACGTGTCACTTGGTGAGCACCATGTAAACGTATAGGAGACGTTCGAAAGCCGGTGTTGTTTTAACAGTTGTTTGTTATACGTCAACTTGTTGAGGTATTAAGAATCCTTGAACCACTTACACGAACAAAATTGCTCGCTCGAACTCGCGCACACACACACACACACACACACACACACACACACACACACACACACACACACACACACACACACACACACACACACACACACACACACACACACACACACACACACACACACACACTGTCGCAACGACTGCGGTGTTTGCAGTGTATTAAACAACTGCTACAGGGAAATCTATTGCGAGACCGGGAGTTTTTTATTTAAATTGACTACACAATGTTCCATTTTGCATTAGCTTTAGTAAATAGGCTCTCAGTGTGTCGGACGAGTGCGGACTTTGAAATGAAGAGAGCCGCTTTTAAGTTTGCACTATAGGTAATCAGTTTGGGAATAGCAAAATAGGATATAAAACAATCTGTCCCTTTTAGACGCAGAGTCAGGAAAAAAACGAACCGATAAGCTGAATCAGCAATTAAAGTAGGGTTACGTTGGGATGATTCGGCAGGGTCATGGCAAAGGTTGATCATAGTTTGGAATGTGTGTTCGTGACGCAATTGTGTCCCGTACCTGCAAGGCAAAGCTAAATCCTTAATCGTCAGAGAAGACCCCTGATGGAATGCGAAATAGGCCACCTATAGAAAAATAAAAATAAATACAAACAGAAGAGGGTTGGCGTAGTGGTTCGCGTGGGGTGAATAACAAAAAAAATCAAGTAAGTAGTGAAGCGATGGGTGACTATATAGTCTTGCGAAGCCGTACAGGTTCAGCGGCCTAGAAATTGGAATCAGGAGTTGGGAAAGCACTTTGACGCCTTTGCTCTCCTTTTATACATGTTCGTTTAAAATTTTTAGAGTCATGGCGCAACTAACGACAAGTATTTGGAGAACCTTGGGTAAAGAACAAGAATAAATCAAAAAGTAATGCGGTGTTTTCGAAATGGTGTTTTGTAGCAGATACGACTGTGCTATTGGATGACAGACAGCTGCGCAACCTTTGTACCATGATTAAACGATGCAAAACGGGAGCCCATGCTTATCACAGCGTTGAAATTGTGACAATTTATAAGACCTAGCTCTGACGGTTGACATCCAGTAACATTTAGTCTCGAGTCTATTTTAACATTGCATACGGGTAGCTAAGCGCCGTTGGCTGTAATGTCTGTATATCGCGACTTGGTTAGAAATCGTTGAAGAAGAGAATGAACATGGACGATCAAAGACTTAACAAGGGGAATCGTTTTCGTCAGAGAAGCAGCAAAACGCTTTTACAACATCGGCTCACAGAGTATGCATGTTGGTGCTTGTAAAGAGGTCAAACGAACGTGGGTAATACTTGTGTCTTTCCACTTCTTCGGTGGAAACACCGATTCATCAAGTTATAGAAATCGTATTGCTAGTGCGCCCGTAATTTTACTTTTCCAGTTCTTCAGCTGCACTTGGCTGCCGTAATAAGACGAGGAAAAAATTCTAAAACACTTGTCTATTTAGATTTATTTGAGAAGATGAGATGAGATTTATTTGAGAAGATGAGAGCTCCTGAAGCTGGGACTTTGGCTTGCACAGATCTAAGCCAAGTGGGCTGCTGGAGCCAACTACGGATTTCTCAGACGTAAAACTCAGCTTTGCACCGCTCAATTGCACAGCACCCTATTTCGAATATTTCTTTATTTTATTTCTGATGAAATTTACGAGAAATATCTTTCTAGCAGACAAAGAAGACTTATTTAAAACCACAGAAAAGTTAGTAGCAGTATTCATTCGTGAACACCTGCAAGCCTGCATGGGACATATCTGTACGGAGAAGGAAGTTTAGTATGAGTAAAAAATACATAACTTTACACGCTGCACCGTATACAGTCACTGTCGTTCACTCGCGCCAAAGTGAACAACGTCGACAGCCATTTACAGGCAGAGAACGCTGCACCACACACCATTGTACTGCAGTTTCATTGCACCGCGTGATTGTGTTGCTTTCTATTGCCTCGAATCGTTTCGTAATGCGTCTCGGCCCGAATGATTTCGAGCGCTTTTTCAACGCCCGCTTCAGCCTCGCAGTGCGAGTACGTGCTTGGACTCGGCGGTCAGCGGCGGTTGCGTGTGGCGTGCATGCCGAAGCGAGCGGCCCCATTTCCATAAGCCATCTCTTGTTGACATCGAAAATGAGGTCGCCTGCGCATGCAGTGTCGTCACCCGCGTGCGTATGCACAGCACACATTAAGGGGGCGCTGTCCCGCGAGTGTTTGCTCGGGAATAAAAAAATTCCCCTTTTGTGGACTGCAGGGTTGAATGAGGAACGCAAGGTGTACGAGCCAGCGACCTATTAAGCGAGAGAAAATGCGCGCCGCATGCGAATGAGAGCCACGTGCGCTGAAATAGTTAATTGCACGAGATCGAACTAGATACGAAGCTGATAGTGCCTGAGGTGAATCGACTCAAGTACGCGATACGACGAATAGAGGAATCGCGAGCTCCCGTTTTTCACTGGTGATGAAAAATGACGGTATAATAGTGTTTTTTGCTCAACGTTAGTAACTTCATGCCAATACAGTACGAGTTCTGAAGCTCTGTTTGCTAAGGAAGCTGTCAAGCCAGCGCGGAACTTGCAGCACAGTCCTAACGAAAGCTGGGAGAGTGGCTTTTCAGAGCATTTTCTAAACACTCGTTGGGTAACTGCTAGAAGCACACTTGCTGGGTCCCCACTACATCACAAATAACCGTAATTTTTTTTTGTAGTAGGCCAGCAATCACTATATGCTATCCTTCGTCATTCTTTGGAGAAGCGTTGGATCCGCTACACACTTGCAAGGAATTTCGTGCAAGATTTTTTTACGCAGTGTCTGACGACAATTAAGAATTGTGCCTGAAGTGGGTATGCGCCACAAATTAATAGGTGATCAAGAAGAAGCGATTGTAATGGGTTGGGGCATTGGCCGACCCAATAGTTACGCAATTCGCATTGTATGGCTTTGGTTGTTATATTGCTGTTCTAAAACGTTTTATTACTCATATTAACGCGATTCCCCAGTTAGTAAACGAGCTCCAAGCCCAGGTGCATCTGAATGGTAAAATATTGCGCTGGTATGCAGGGAACCGTGTTCGAATCCCATTTTGTCTTTCTTGTTTTTATTTACTTGGTTAAATTTTTTTGTGCAATTGTGGTTACGGACACCGCCGGCGGCGGACATCTACGACACCGCACGTGCCCCGTGTTGTGATCGTATAACAGCTTTCGCTGTAATAAAACATGGCACAGAGTATTTGTTGAGATTAAGGCGACCCAAAATTAACAAGCGTCAGATTCCGGCGCAAAACTTCAGGACGGATCGATGGGAGACCTTGCTGACGAGCGAAGGAAAGGAGGTCCAAGTCGCGTTCCTGGACCAGGCGTACTGAGCTGTTGAGGACCCCACCTACCTGCTTGCCGAACCTTCCTGTTTTTTTCTTTGAAAGACGATAGTCTTTCTTGGGGACCTTCGACGCAAAAAATTTTTGTCTGTCTGCTTGTTCACTTTTAACGGTACCGGGCACTCTAAACGGCACCAGCGGATACCCCAAACGGCCGACCCCATCCGCAGCGCCAACCAATGTTGCTCAAGATTCAGCGTTCATATTTGTGCGATGGTCAATTAAAAAGCAATTATCGCGAATATCTGAGGCACCATAACAACACGCATATATTCTATGTGTGCGGCTTTTACTAGAAAAGGCATAACTAAGTTATTCTTAGGACCGTAGCGTTTATAACGCGGCGCTGACCATGCAACGCTTGCACGAAAAGGGAAGTGCTTCCAACGCTTAAGACGACACCATGGTGGCACCTACCAGTCGCCTCGCCTTCTACACCTTATCACCTTTGAGACGGGCGCGCACGCCCGTCTTAGAGCTGAGCGTTTCGTTTTCCAAGATAACTACCAGATAGCACTCATGTATCACGTGTGACGTGAATTGGTGCGCTCGTTCGCCTGCGCTGCACGCTCGAGGCACTCTAACGCAGTGCCTCCTGAATACCATTCAGCAATTTCCTTGCGCAGAACATCAAATAAACGTTTTGTTCAATCTCTCCGGACGCAAGACTATCGTCTTTCGACCACATTTGCAGATTACCATGCACATAATAAACATTTTTTATGTTCATATCGAGCTTCAAAACATGTGAAAGTTATAGTTGATGCGACTAAAACAGCACAAACGATATGACTTGTCCCGACGGCTAACGAGTTTTTGGGTTGTTTCGGGACATCATTTACCAAATGTCCAGAAAGCAATAAGGTAAAATGAATTATCGGTGGATTATTTATTTATTCATTTATTTATTTACTATTCAATGTACAGCATGCCATTGTCTGAGGATGCCTTTTTCTATTTAATATCTAGAATGTTTCACTAAATAACCACACTTGTTGGAAAGGTTTTCATGTTGTCATGTGTTTTAACAACTCCACAATTAACCAATTCGATGACTCATCGCTTACTTTCTGTTGATAAAATTACAAACGCTGTACGCAGCTTTTTTTCTCAGGCTTACCATTCAAACAACAATATATACATAACGAAAGTATGGGGCCATATATCAAATGTTTGCTACGGCGTAGACTAACAATCATAGCGCTGTCATTTAACTACGCTAAATTTCTGTTAAGTAAGCTGAAAGGTTCTTTTGTGAAATATTTAAAGCTTTTCGCGTGCAATAAAATCACAGATTATAGTTTTTCTCTGACTGGAGGCCTGTCTGAATTAAGAAACGTGTAGTGCGAATGTGATTTCATTACTGCACGTCAGAAAATACTTAAAAAAACTAACGCGTACCTCGTTTTTCCTTTTTTGCAGGTAAGAACTCTAGGACTCGCCCGAAAAGCCATTGAAAACTTCGTGGGAAAACGTAAGCAATATCGCTTCCGTTCGATTTCGCCCAAAACGTGCAGCTGTGCTTCTTGAAGTATGGATCGCACATGTCCACACGCTGAAAGCGGAAGCAGGTACAACAACGATATATAGGCGAAGACGAAGAATTGACTCAAAAGTAGTGCTACTCCTTTCGTATAAGCCGTTGTTTGATTTACCTTGAGTAGTCAGGGAGCCAGACCAGTTTACTTGCTTGCGCTGTGGTTTTTTTTTTTCAGTTTATGCACTTGTGACAGAAACCTTCGGAAATTTTTAATGTTTATTATCTTATGGTTTTGTCGTATATATTCGAGCTCAGTTTCATGCTGAGGCCGTGAACGGTAAGCTATGAAAATTACGCGCGAAGAGAGGGCAAGATTAAAAAAAAACAAGAAATAGACAAGTCCAGAGTTTAAAATCACGTTAGGTTAAGCTTTGAATGAGAAGAAAAACACAAACACTTTCTTCAGGGATGTATAACGGGCGAAAAAGTTCAGTTTACGACGAATTGTTCTTTCTTTCTTTTTTTTCATTTTGCAGGGCCATAATTTTTTGTGTAGTATGTCGTGTTTCTTTATGTGGCATATTAAATCAAGACTACCATGACATTTACACAGTACAGGCAACGGTGAGGTGCACGCTCAGCTCGTCAGAGTAAATACTAAAGGAGTAAGTAAATTTGGGCGTAGACTAGTGTCGGTACTTTTTCCTTTGTCCCATCTGCTGATATGCGTGCAGGGCCTTTGTCGACGATGCTCAATATAATAACGTTTTGGAGACGCTCGTTAGGCGCAATAGGACGTTGTTTAATATTAACGCGCAGGAGAGTATACGCTTCGATTGTTTCGCTGCGTCGACAGGTCGTTCATCGACGCGTGTTCTTACAACAGCGTTTCGGGAAGAGTGACAGATCCCAACGCTAAATTCTATACGCGTGGTTCTCGAAGAAGGAGGTGGCGGTACTTTCCACAACCCTTGAGCAGCATGGTAGTGAATTCTTTATGTTATTCGCAAAGGGGCTCTTCCGGCAATCAACGCAATATTTTGTTAATTTCCGTAGTGAGTACGTGACTGCTAGGTGTGGTCTAGCATTGAAGATATGCTTGTGCGCATGCGTCCCCGATATTTTCACGTATTGCGAAAAATAATGGTCGGCGCTTCCATGGCCATAGCCATGGTCAGGCGCAGTTTTGTTTCTCGTGAGCACTGCTGATTTTTCAGGGCAATGACCACTGTCACGTGAAGCTATTCAGTGTCTGTCAACATGTTATTGTACACGTCAATGTTGTGGCTTATAAGTACTTTTTTTAAAGTTTGTCCAGAGGCACACAGGAAAAGTTTTGTTGAAACTCGTCGAAGAGAAATGCGGGAATCATAATGAGAAGCAGCAGTTACAGCAGGCGAATTCTTCTTTCGCTGTCTTTTTTTTTCCGGGATGAAGGAAGAATTCAATCTACGCAGTACAGATATACCGCTGTCAGCTTACACAAAACGAAAAACTCGCACAGCAGAAAACACCCAGAAGATGCCAAAACTTGACTCGACCAAGTCGGCGTTGTATTTCTTCACAGAAGCTGTTGGAATACTCAGCTCTTTCAGTTCTCTCCTGTTTTCTTTCTTATTGTTGTCGTCTATTTTCCACCGATTCGTTGAAACGAAAGTGCCACTGCGCTTGTCAGGTTTAAGGGAATCTGTTCGACAAACAGCGACATGCGGGCAGAAAACCGACTAAAGCGAAGTGAGAACCTCCTTCTAAACAACTGTGTTAAGAAACAATCAAGACAGCTCACTCTTTCGCCAAGACAAAGTGACGTATATAGTTGACCCATATAAAAGATGAAGATTGCAAAAAGAATGAAAGAAAGAACAATAGATACGCTCGGCGAGGGAGTAACTAACGGCAACGACGGTTGTGCCAGCCAAGGGAAAGAAAAACATTGGGACTGATAAGACAGCGTGCTCGGGCGTCGCCTAACACGGACATGCAAAGAATTTTTCGAGTGTCTTCGAGGAAGACCCACCAAAAGCAACGTACCGATGGAGCTTTTTCGTCCTTTCTTTCTGCGTCACTTTTATATCTTTGATTGTATCTCTAGCGACAGTGAGAGGTAATCCCCGCATTTGGAGCGCTGACTCGCATTACCCTAAAAGCATCCAGCTAGCTTTGTTGCGAGTGCTAGTTACGTATGTTTTATTTTCTATCTCCTTTATCTTTATTTTGTTTTGTAGCGGTACTGCATACTTATGCTTGTTCCATGGCCACTGATCTCTAATCTGTATTTACTGCGACGCCATGACAACGTTATATAGCGTGGAGTTGCGCGTGTACACGTGGGTGATTGTATCGGGAACGCAGCGAGTACGAAACACTGCAAGCACGAGACATTTACGTGGCACGTGCCGTACTTTCTTTAGTGTACGCAATAAGGCTTATTGGAGTCATTGATCTTGTTCGTTCCTGCGGAATGTGCTTACCAGTAAGGTGCAGTACATCCTTCCGCGTCGCAGATGATCTGTTATAAGCATCTTGAAGGTGACAGACGCACAGGATAGCGTATATCTGCTACTCTTAGTAAAAACAGAAAAGTTGAACGCGGGTGTGTGTGTGTGTGCGGCGATCTCTATAACTTGCTTTTAGGGGCGAAGCTCTTTATAGCGGCATCCGTTCGTCCCTCGTAGCCGGGGTAGTATGTAACATGTATAACATTTTGACCTCCAAGGTGGTGCCGGTGAGAGATTTTTTCTGTGCGTTGTTGAACAATAGAAAATAGTGCTCTATGTACATGCCAATGGCTGCTAACGGGGAATAATAGACAGGAGCATTCGGCTTTTAGTTAACGCGCGTGCTGCGATCTTCATTAGCAGCCATTGGCATGTACATTGAGCACAATCAGACAAGAAAGAGTTGCTACGTTATACTCGCTGGGTGTAACCTCTTTAGTTTTAGAAAGGTTTAGCGAGCGTTGAGCCGCAGTGCCATGAACGCAATGAACTAGTATACACAATGAACGAACTCGAGGTGGTTAAAGGTGGGAAGTAGGTACGAAGTGCAAGCCGTAAGAAAGTAAAAGCCGAATTCTCCTGTCTGTCGTTTCCCATTAGCAGCCATTGGCATGCACATTGAGCACTATCTGACAGGAAAAGGTTGCTACGTTATACTCGCTGTGCGTAACCTCCTTGGTTTCAGAAAGGTTTAGCAAGCGTTGAGCCGCAGTGCCATGAATACAGTGAACTAGTATATACCATGAACTCGAGGTGGTTAAAGGTGGGAAGTAGAACCGAAGCGCAACCCGTAAGAAAGTGTGCGTGTGCCACCTCTCGTTTAGTCCTTAGAATGTCCGCTGGATGGCGGTTCTTCTATGTGGGGAATATATGATGAAAAGATGCGAGATGGTGGTACTTGGAGTGTTGAATAGATGGACGAACGGACACACAGACAGATGCATGGATGGACGCATGAACGGACGCAGGGGCGGATGCATGGACGAACGCAGGGATGAACGCACGAACAGACGCACGCACGGTTGGGCGCATGGACGCATGGACGGTAACACAGGCGGATGCTGGACGGACGGAAGGAAGAACGCATGGACGGACGAATGCTTCGCCCCACTCTCCATCATTCACTCCGTGGATATGCTGCCAATTTTTTTTCAGTCACAGACGGCAGACAATTTTTCGCTCACAGCCAACGGGACCGACGCCGGCGGCGGGATTTCCGCGACACGAGCTCTCCAACGCTATCGCGTTAATAAACTATATTGTATTGTAAAGCGTGTATACAGAACGCGCGTGCTTGTAAAGCACGACTTACTTTCACTGCATTCACAAGCAGATGAAGTTAGTTTCACAGTATTCACAAGCAGAAAAACGAAACTCATGTGTGACTGCGTGTGAGAACACCCGCTTGCAACGCGGACAGCCCGGGTTCGTGCCCCACTTAGACGCTCATTTTTATAAATAATAGTCTTCTTTGAGTCCTTCTAAGCTTCTTGATCCCGCACAAGGAAATGATTTATTGCTCACAAAAGACGACACCGACGGCGTAAATTCTGCGAGACTAGCTCTTCAACGCTATCGCGTTAAAAAGTACACATGAAAATTGTTCATACAATGTCATAAAATAGCGCATATCAATAAATAACTGCTGCACATTTGTGTACGCCATCAGATGACCTTTCCACGAGGAAACATATATCATGTGGGAGAAGGACGTAAACGTTACGTGTTCAGATTTGGGTGCACGTTAAAGAACCCCAGGATGTCGAAATTTGCGGAGCCCTCCACTACGGCGTCTCTCATAATCATATGGTGGTTTTGGGACGTTAAACCCTACAAATCAATCAAACGTTACCTGTTAGTCGAATGTGAACATACGGGTGCGTGTGCTGAACTATATATAGAAGAGTTTGGCTTGTCATCGCGATAATTAGGAAATATGAAGCAAAAATCAGAACGGATAGCAACTGCTCCGCTGAGAATATTGTGACGTAGACCACATTGAGACTCCTAAAGGTCGGAAAGCAGTATGCGGCATCTTGAGCGACTCTGTGTCCATTATGAGTGCTTCGATGAAAAACAAAATGTGGCCGCATGCATGCACGTGCCACAGAATCTTTCATTTTTTTATCTTCTGTCTCCCCTTACGCCTTCCTCAATTCAAGGCCGCAAACAGGATCTTTATCTTTTGGTTAGGCTCCCTGCCTCTCATTAAACGGTCTTCTTTCTCTATTTAAACTTTTTTCCCTCTCCCCCTGTGATTCATGTAGTAATTAAAGCTGACGCCATGTTTCACATAATGCTTCTGTCGGAAACGTTAAGCTCACTGTGAGGACCGTCTTCGCAAGAAGACTTAGCAGAGCGCATGAACGCTTAGCAGACTCAACAAGCAGACTTAGCAGATGTTGGTGCTAAAAGCAAATTCTAAGCGAGAGAAGGCCATCACGGTTAGTACGTTCATATTTCAGTAAATAGTGTCGTTAACTCGACCCAAAAATAATTCACGTGTCTTCATTCGAAGACCTTGGAAAGTTTTGATTGAGTGGGGGATCAAACACTTGATGAAGTTTAATATTGCGTAGGAATGGGCGCTGAACACGAAATCGTGGCTTGGATCCCATCCGCGTTTTGATGACGATGACACATAAAAAAAGTAAACCTTGTGTGCTAATGTCTAGGCAATTTTTAATGATTTCAAAGCAATCGGAAATTCCAACCATAGCGAGCTTGGTAAGTGCACCATGACTCGGGTGCTTGAAGTTTCACAGTGTTTATTTCTTTTAAAATAATCAACTGTTCAGTCTTGAAGAGCACCGCGTAATGGAAATATCAGGAGTATGTTTGTTGGCTTTGAGCTTTTCTTAACAAAGATTGAACATGCGTTGAAGGAAACGCCACTGAAGAATCATGGGGATGGCTCCTCTTTCTCTACTCATATGATGATACTTTTTGTAATGTTCATAACAAGCGCAAAACTTAATCGAAAAGCACGCACCAATTCACACATATGATGTTCATATTGAATGAAAGTCCACACAACGGAAATGTTGACACAACAGATATCACCCAAGAAGCTGCGGAAACATAAGAGGTGCAACAGAGTTGCAGTTGACCAGAACGGTCACATATATATGGCTTCAATGCGTGCGCATAGTGAACTTGACATGTTGACACGCAACAGGAATGTCCACGCAAGTGAAGTGTTCCTATAATATGAATTAACTTTGCCGCTTTCAAGAAACATCTCTAGACATCTTTCGATAGTCCTGTTTAGTTGTTCGAAATTAAAGAAGGAACGCTTAGCTGACACAATGCAAGAAACCGTGTGCCATAAGCTTGCAATACATTAGCATTTAATATAGGAACGGAAACAACACAAACGTTATTCGAACTTGCGACCTCGCGTTGTGTGTGCCGGTATGCCACATCATTCCTAGTCGCCACATATGGTTCTGGATCAACGAGCACAAAGAACAGCTAAGTCAAGCGACACAAACAGCATTTCGAGCAAGTTCGAGCACACGAAGTGAAAGTGCGTGCTTGCATGCTTACGCACGAGCTGAGATTTCAATTTTTTGTGGAAAAAGTATGATACCAAGTTCAAAAAAGAAAAGTATTACTAAAACAGTATTACTAAAACAGTATTACTAAAAAACGAAATCAACTAGCGTCTCATGCATAGTTGCGCTAGAGCGTGCATAGAGTCTCACCGCAATCCTATTGCCTCGCTGCGTTGTTTTGACATTTCCCTTTTTTTCTTTGTCATATCCACTCCCCAAGGCAATGCTTCCGCCTCTCCTATAGTCTATACAATCTACGTTCTCGGAGAGAGAGCGAAAGAGATAAAGAAAGAAAGTAATAAGGAAGGCGAGCTTGAATTTTCCTGTTTTGGAAAGACAAGTCTCCACAAATGTGGTTCGATCTTGTCGTTTCGCTGTTTGAGAAAAAAAAAAGTGGATAACGTTATCTACTTTTGTTTTTTTTTCCTCGGAAAGAGGTCTTCGCCGCTGTGGCTACGCTGTCTTTTTCATCAGCTTCAGCCCGGAAATCCGATTTATGCACGTTAATGGTGTCTACGGGGTCCTGCTTCGAACGTCACGAATTGCATTCACCGTGATCGCGAGAAAAAAAAAAACATGAAACAGAACCCAAAACGTTCTCCCTTTTTTCACGTTGTATCCGATACTTTTTTAAAGCCACTGAGTTCCACGAATAGGTCAGCACACAAATCGCTTAAATTATTTTTCTATATCTTACTTCGATGACCAAGTTATTTTTATAAAAGAGTGCCCAGGTGGTTTCTGCGTGGTGTTTTGAAGCGGATTCATTTTCTCAATGTCTGGATTTGTTCTTTTTGTGAAGCGCGGGAGGGGAAAATAAAGTGTCCGTTAGAGGGCGCCCGCTAATCCTAATTTATTTTTCGCTTCGTTGAGAAGCTCTACTAGCGGACTGATAGGGACGGTAAGTGGGTTCCGAACTATAATCAGTTGCTCCAGTGTTTTGATCGGTCGAGTTAACTTATCAATCGTTTTCCGGTACATGTGGCCTTTCGAAACGAGACAATAATTGAAAGGAAGGTGACATCCTATTCCGATGAAAACTATAGTAGGCATGCAGTTACATCGGTACTTGTAACATGCAGCCGGTTGGCAGTGGAAAAAAAAAGAAAAAGGAGAAGCTGTATAGTCTTACTGACGACGTAGTTAGGAACTTCGGGAAAGTAATTTTAGTTTAGCGAATAATCCTGCGTGATCTGATGCAACCTTATTGATGGCGCGAGAGTCGGTGAGATGCTTCTGTTCTGGAGAGTTGCGTGACATCGTTGGTTTTCGCTTAAAAGTGAAATAGCGCTAAGATAACCGCGACTCCTGTCACTCAATAGGTGAGACGCAACTTCTGATTTTCATTGTTGAGGTATATATATATAGGTGGTATAGTCTATGACGTGTTAAAGCTTTTGCTTGTTGCCTTTGCCTCACACACAAAAGTACGGTTCCTGGGAAACGGCCCTTGTTCGGATTTATTTCACTTCAAAAAAGTTGGCTTTGCTGTGACGTTTCGGGATCCCCGAGGCGATTCTGCCACGGTAATTGGGCACGTGCTGACCGACGCTCGCTCAATCGATACCCAATTTCAGCACGATTACCTCGCAAATGCCACGCTGAAACTGAGCCCATGGCGATTGGAAATGTTGTTGAACAAAGCGTCTACTCGCGCGTGTTGTCGTCAACCTCGCGCATTGTATTTACTTTAAGCGTCTATTTGGACGAGGATGTGTAGCAGAATGTGCCCTCATTAGCGAGTCAGAGGTATTGCCTCCTAGCTTTTGTTCTTTTCCGTTTCTTTTTCATTATTTTTTATTTCGCTTCCTTACACCGCGTGATTAGTTACCAACTGAACTTGGTTATAATTAACGTTATTGGCTTTTCTTTCTCCACGTCTCTCACCTCCACATTGACAATAAACTTCAAGCGCCGCATTTCATAAGTCATACCTCCTGTGAAATACAAAATCGACGTTGCAGCATTATAAGCATGCCTTTCATAAGGGCTCGTCTCCGTTGTATGTGACATTATTCCAGTCGTTGCCGGATTATACTGCGAAACTCTTTGCAGACACCCAAGACCCAACGTTGCCAAGTCGTTTGCTCCAACGACCACATCAGGCCTGCGTAAGGGTGTCAGCTCTCGAAACCGCGTGGTTAGACGTGTGTTTGACAAGTACCACCTTTCATTTGGCCTAATACTGCTGCTATACGGAGAATTCCGCAACGCTAAAGAGAACTTGGGCTGATAAAGAATTTTCGTATTGCTCGCGCTTCTCACGAAGGGGTTGCATTTAAATAATTTGGGCTTAATGCATCAAAGTATTTTTATCGCGCATTAAGAACGCATAATTGTCTGATTAGAGTGATAACAACGAAAAGAAATAGCCAATGTAAGCGCTTAAATAGGTCGGCTTCTAAAGGTGATTTACAACGGGTATAAACCGAAGTAGTAAAGCTCAACTGTTTTCAACTTTCGCATGCTTCTGTGAGGCGAAATATTTTTGACAGCAGTAAATTTTCGATGTGATAATTTGTTGATTACGAGCCTATATAACCAACTATTCAGCTCGGTGCACTATAATGTACACGTTATATGCGCTACGAAAATCATCCTCACGCCTCACATGGTGACAGAAAGAAGTTTTTACTTTAGAATGCATTTTGAACACACATTCTAGCTAATCTGGATAAGCAGTATACGATTGACGAAGACGGAACCAATGACCAACAGCATTGAAGAAGGAGAACATTTGTGTATTCCGCCTCAGGACAAAATTAGGTGCATAGTACTGAGAACAAGCTCCTGCGAATATGCAATAGTCTCGTCTTTTAGCGAGTGATCTGAGAACAATAGAGCTTCTTGGCACGGACTTTGCACTGTTCGAGTGTTACGAAAAGGTAGCCGGGATCTTGCGATAAAAAGTCGCCCTCGTCCATGGGGCGACGTTTCGGTGGAAAGTAACTTCCGACTACAAACGTGCAGGCTTCTTCAAAAACGCGTCAGCATCTTCTTGCATAACCTGGTGCCTTGACGGTAATTTGAGGACTCGCCGCACGGAAGGCACGGGCGTTTATAGAAAAAAAAAGAAAAGAAAGAATAAAAGAAAGCAGCGCGAGAGCTGTGCCCGATGTCGTGGTACATACAGCGGATATCTGTCGAGGAACCCCGAATGACTTTCGACGTGCGACAGTTTGGGACTTGGCGCCGCCTTGCATCCCGCTGGAGGTCCATTTCTGACACCTGTCACTAAATGCACCGGGCGGTCGGCAGGACGGGGCGCTTCGGAAGCATCGTTTGCGCGACTTCTATCCTCGCTTCGGCAAGAGCGAAGACAACGTGCTGTCCTAACGTGGAACCCACCCTCCTCCTCCTCCTCCTCCTCCTCCAAGGACTGCCCCACACCTCGTGCCCGGCTGGCACCTTGCCTTCGACTTCTTCTCTTTCTCTTCACTTCGATTCTCTCCGAGACACTCGTCACGGCTTCTGCCACCGCCTGGTAGCCCGTCTTGTCGTTCTCCCATAATCTGTTTTTATTTTTGTTCCTTTTTTATTTCTATCTCAGCAGTACTTGGACCGAGCTTAACGCGCTGATGTGTTGTGATGAGCGCCGCTCAACGCTACTTCGATTGGCTTTGTCGCATTTTCCGAACTTGTGCTTCCTGGTCTCCCCCCCCCCCCTTTTTTTTTTGCTGTCTTGTCAGAGCTCGTCTATTGCTGTTTTGAGTCACGGATCTCTCCTGTGTGCTCGGGGTCTCTGTTACTGGCACCACAGGAGAACAAATGCCTTCGCTGTTGGCTTTTGGGTAGCAGCTATATAAGCGGGAATGTCCGCGATAGCCGCGAGAAAAGAAGGAAACGGGCTGGCAGTGCTCGCTCCCCACCTTCGTTCTTCCCGCCAACTTTCTCACCGTCCAGCCGCTGCGCCTAACAGCGTCTCTTCCTCTGTTCAAACCCCTCCTCCTCTATTTGCTGCTGTTAGCTTATTCTTCTTCATGTCCTTTTTGCTGTTAGCACACTCCGATAAATATAGGTGACTTCGCACCGCATGCCTGCCTTGCCCTCCGTCTTGAGCCCTGTATTCTGTTTCAAGCGAACTATAACAAAATTAATTTTTTTTCGAACGCTTCTGATTGCATAAAATGAGCTCAAGTTGTCGAAGATCAGAGTTGCTTTCTGAACCGATTATGGTGCAGAACGAAGTTTTTCTAAGAATACATTATTTGTGCGGAAGCCGGGCATTAAATGGGGTGTCAAGATTTCCGCATGCGCCCCTCGATAAAGCTAGCAGTGTCAAGTTAATTTATGAGAGACCAGCTGTGTGACAGTATTGATAGTTTTACATCAGCTTTCTCTTACAGTCATTGATATCCCTATGTGTCCTTTTAAGACAGAAACTCAGGTGAATATACAGTCTAGAAGTGAAAAATCGTCGTTAAACAAGGAACATTGTTTAAGCAGACGTGTCGACAACAAGACCTGTCTCTGTCAGCGACATCTCCTCTTCTACGATTGCTTCGTGTTTTTTCTTTAAACATCACGCTTATTTAACACTCCTCTACCGAATGAATAACGCTGGAACAAAAATTTCACAAAACTTCCACCAACAAATTTTAACTTTCGCTGATCAGGTCGCAAAGAAGCACCAATATACACGCTTATTTGTGCTACTTTTTGATTTAAGGAACAAAGCACAGGGTACCAACGCTACAGAAACACACGCTGGGACCTTATGGCGTCGCTTCAACGTGGGCCGCGCAGCCTATATTTACTCTCGCAAGCGTCACTGAAGCGAAGATCTAGCTCGTATTTCACGATGGCTTCAGAGTGATTATTAAGGGCGAGGGCCACGCCTTCGCGCGAGAAGGTGGACATTCTTCGCGTTGATGGAATTGAACACCGCCCACCTTGCTCGCGTGCCGCTCATTTTATTGTATTATTTGTATTTTATATATGTATTTTATTGTATTTGTATTTTATTGTATTAGTTCATGTCGTACCATGAACAACACTACACACTTAATAATTTTTTTTTTCTGGAGCAGAGGGGGGGGGGGGTGACAGAAACGGGGAGGGAGATATGAAGAAACGAAAACGAATTCTCGAAACATTGGTACTCCTACACTCTGGATAACGAGCACTGCGCCGCCTGGAATCCATGCATTTTGGTGCGCGGTGTTTAAAAAAGGTTCGTAGGGCGAGCGCAACTTCTCATTGAGTCGGGAAGAAGAGGCGAGGCGGCGTGCTTTGTCGTTCGGGAAGTCGGCAACATTGATCCCTACTCGAGCACGCACGTACGTATACGAAAAAAAAATGAACTCGTAGTTTCAAAAACCAAAGTTCATTCCTTTGCCTGATTTGTAAAAGAGCAGCGTATGCGGGGTTCAGAAAGGGGGGCGTCGACCTGGCTGACGCACGCGGGCGTAAAGTGGCTCGGAGATATCATGCTGTAATTGCCTTCAAATTAAAATTCCAGCACCTACGTGAACTTAGGTAACGGCGGTGCTTATATTTTCCATTTATGGCAGACGCGCTTTCGGCGGTTGTGATGTTAAGGCGGTGGAACGGCAGTTCGAATGGCAGTTTTGAAATCTGTGGTGATATTTCGACGTTGAGGACAGGGGAAAAAATAAAAAGGAGAAACCCGAAGTACCAATGAAACGCGAGACGCTGCAGACTCGAGGAGTTCATTTTCCAATTGAGGAAGCAATTTTTGCCTCGAGGTGTGAAGCTGTTCTATTACTTTCTTCATTTTTCTTTTATTTTTAAACTCGAGGATTCGGCCCCTTTGTCACATGCCCTCGCACGATCACACATTTTTTGACAAAATAAAAGCAAAACGAAAAAAATGTTCACCTTACTATGGAAACATTTATTATTCTTAGGGTGAGTGGGTGGCCCGCATGTTATATTGAATATCTTAAATGTATTACACTTTAATAATTCCGACTTTGCTGGTTGGTATTACGCTGACATTTGTTCGGGGAAAATTATGAGTGTTTGGTATACGGAGAGTTACGTTTTTTTATATATTTTCTGTTACTTTGCCGGGTAACGTAGCACGATAAATAACAAAGAAAACTGTCCATCTGTGAGATTTGTGAATAGATGATTGGTCGATTTTCGTTGACATGATTTATGGAGCTGTTGGCACACAAGTAATGCCCCCAGTGCACATTAGCTCATAAATCCACCTATTTAGTTATGAGAAATAATTCGGGGAACCCTATCGGTAAGCCTTACACAAAAGGTGGGTGAAGAAACAAGTTTAAGTTGACTGAAATGAACACAACAGAGCGTATAGGTCGGCAAAATGTTAGCGCTCTCGGACTCACTCGCGCGATGAGTTTCGAGCATTGAACTCACTCGGACTCAGACTCGCCAACATTTTCCCGAGCTGGACTCGCTCGGACTTACACTGACGAAAACTTTTTTTCAACCAGACTCACTCCGACACAGATTCACAAAAATATTATTTACCTGAACTCACTCCGCCTCAGACTCACGGCTCGATCTGAGTCCGAGTCAGTCCGAGTGAGTCGACTTTTGAAGGACTTCGCCGATCTACGCAACAGAGACTTCGAAATCAACAGGGCTGACATGACACATAACGTTTTAGTTAAGATCGGGCTGGTAGATGGCTGAATTGGTAAAAAAGAACTGGTCCAATGCGGTGTTGTATCGGCCATGGTTCTTGATGTCTGACCTGATGGTCTCGGTTTCGATCCCCCACCACGGCGGTCACATTTTGATGGTGGCAAATGTTAGAGGTCCGTGTGCTGTGGAATGTCAGTGCATACGTTAAATATCGCCACATGGCGAAAATTTCGGGAGCCCTCCACGATGGCGTCTTATGAAATCATATCGTGGCTTAGGGACGTAAAATCTCGAATACTATTGGTATTATTAAGAAATGACTAAAGGGGCATAGTGTGCGGGCACAGGATGGTAGAAAACGTCAGAGTGGTTGATGCGAGAACAGAATTCATCCCGTACAGAAAAATTGCCACGAATGATAAGGTTCTTTTTTTAGTGGAGAAGATGTGTGTACAGCTCACTCAAAAATAGCTGAAACATCACGATGGCTAGTCTAGTCGATGAAATTGAATTAATGACGAGCAATAAGTAAACCACAAAAACAAATCGCGAAATAATGTGGGGTACTTGAACAGACGCATTAAAAAAATAGTTTTTAGATTGTGCTCTTTCGCGTGTACTCGTTCATGTTTGTTTAACGCGAATTGGCTAAAAGAAAAAAAATCGCGATCGATAAACGCTCACTGTCATTATTGTCATTACCGCTTACTATGTGAGGAGAAAAGCGTATATATATATGTTACAGGAGCGGTGGACTTCGATACCAGTGTTTTATTATCAGGTGTACCATGGAAGGGAAGGTTGACATTACGTGGTGTCGCCGTACACTGCATCGGCACGGAAGCAAACTCTCAATGCTCTGACGTACGCGATTTCGGCGTGTGTGTTGTAAATCTATGCATCCCATCATTGCGAATCCTTCTAAATTTGAACTTGCGTTGGCATTGCCGCGCAGATGTCTCAAATGGTGTATAACGTACAAGCATAATTTCAATGCCTGTCTAACGTTCTAGCTAATGCAACGCACAGGCAGGAAAGGAGATGCATAGTCGCATTCTAGATTAAATTGAAAGGCAAGTTGATACTGCGCGTAGCGTATCGCGTCGTATTTAAGCATTTCACGAAATGTTCTCTTATTCATTTTGCATTGGAATAGCTGACAACGCTCTTTCTGATGCCTGTCGTTGCGAGGAGACGTTATACATACGTCACATCGTGTGTGATGTTCCTGTCTGTAATATTCATGACACTCACTGGCGTCCATTCTAGCGCGCCTTGACAACAGAGAAATATCTGTTGAATATATTCGTGCATGTCGTCGACAAAGGACATGCAGTCGAAGGAGGCCATGAAACTACTGAGGGTTCTGAGAAAAACGGACTTGGACATGTGGCTGTGACAGCGATGTCGCGCACCACGCTAGCTAGAGTGATGAACTGTGACCGGCGCCGTGTTCGTGTGTGTGCTGTGTTATGTGTCATCTTCCTCTCTCTCTCTCTGTCTCTGTCATTTCTCTGTTTCAATCTGCACTATCCCGTTCCCGCTTGTCGAATAGCAAACCGGTTATCCTGAACCATTAGCATCCCTACCAGTCCTTCTCTACCATTTGTTCTCTCTCTCGCGAAATATTTGCTTTAAGCGTACTCCTACACTTGTGTTGTTTCCGAGTAAGTTTTCGTTTGTGTCATCCATCCGTTTACTGAAAAGAAGCAGTGGCGATGAAACTGTGGCTCCCTCGATTGCGCACGTTCGTTGCTTCAATCCGAGTTGTACATGCTCCAATATCTCCCGCCACTCCTGCCCATCCTCACTTTTTTTCTTCATTTTTAACGCTAAGAGCAAAATAGCGCCATCACATCCGTTTCAAAACTCACAACTGCCCGTTCGCGATAAAAGATACGATATTTTTTGTTTGAATTTTTTGAGGGAAACTAGAAGGCCGATGCAGAAGCGGCTGTGTCGACGTGCCAAAGTGAATGACTTTCATCGCGGCGGCGATTTCGCTGAGTGATGTTATATATTTTTTTTGCGCCATTGAGGCGTGCTGTAAGTGATATGCTGTGGCGCAAATTCAAAGCTGCGCAGCGTTGCCCACACTCACGCGAACGGTATTTTTTCGCAGTCTCGTTGCAAACAAGGAACATTATCCGGTAATGGGCTCACGCCTGCTGTGATAGGGAGCCGCAATTCGCTTCCAAACGGTGCGAGTAAAACAAGAAAAAAAAAACGAAAACCACGTTTAGGCTTTTAGATGGCGCCACCGTTGTTCAAGCTGAGTGAGCCTTTAGTCGCGCAACCCATGAGTAAAAACCAAAGCCTACAAGTGTGTACCAAAGAGAATCGAAGGCTGATCCGATAAGCTTATATGGTTGGGCGCAAAATGTTTCCACGCTTATGCTGGTTCACGGAACAGTAAATCCAAGAAAATTGATCGATAAGGAGTACGTACGCATAAACGCACGGATTATTTAAAAGTCTTTTCCGTCGACCTGACCGCCCTGTATTGCAAGGTACCATTTAAACACGAGCGGCGATTCTCTTATACTTCATCGGTCATTATCCCTGAGGACTTCTACAAATCACCGTGCGTTCTTTAAACTGGTTTCGCGGTGGTGCACCGCGCTAGTGCAGCGGCTGATGTGCTCGGCTGCTGTGCTCGGATACTGACCTGAACGTCGCGAGTTCGATCCCGGCCGCAGCGTCAATTACATTGTTACGGAGGTGAAAGTGACCGTGCGATGCCAGTGCACGTTAAAGAACACTAGATGATCAAAATTTCCGGGAAACTCCACTATGGTGTCTTTAATGATCATATCGTGGTTTTGAGAAGCTAAACCCCACAAAATATTACTTACCCCAAGATTGTTTAAATGGCTCTTGAAATGCACTCTTCCAGCTTTCGCTGTGACTGCGACTGGTGGTGTCTTCTTCTCAATTAAATACATGGATTCCTCCCAAAAGCTTTTTTGTTATATACGTGATTCTGCATGGCCTCTAGAATCGGTGAGTTGGAATGTGGAAGCCTTGTGAATCTCAGGCGTTGTTTTTTTTTTTTCGCGGTGCTTTCGTGGTAGGCCCATTTTGGACAGAGTGATGATGTCGTTTGATTGCGTCACGTGATTCGACGCCATGTTTATGCTACGACGCCGTCACAAGTTTTGACAAGCTGTAACTTCACAATGACGCAATAGGGTGACGTCATGTCGGGATGTTGATTTCTTGCATCACTCGTACTCACACCAACGCGGGCGATCACCTTTCGCGTTCGATGAGGCATCTTAGATTTTCACCTTAGGTTATGCTGATCATTTGAGGATGCATATGCTAATTAATATTTAATAATTAGTGAGCGAATAAACATGCCAAAATGATTGTTGCGTAATACCAAAAATAATTATCTAATAGTTATTACTGCGGCACATTGTACGCTATAGAAGGAGTGAGTATACAGGCATATGCAGAAATTTTATTTACCAATGAAAACTAGGCGACGAGATGTTGTACTGGAGATTTTTGGTTATGCAATTAACGGTGAAATTGCACAAACACGCGATAAATATTAATGAAAAACGAACAAACAAACAAGGCAGCTCAAAAGCTAGTACGGCTAGGTAATAAACGAGCTTATGTGATAAACGCTTGTTGGGTACGTATGTCGGCTGCAAGAGTGCTCGTCGCGGTTATTCAGTTAAGTTATGCAGTTGTTAAAGTTATGAAAGGTAATAACACAGCACCAGGCGAACAATGTGGGCTCTGTGTGCAACATTTTGGTCTACTGAATTCCTAAGTGAACCAAACTGATGAATGGTGCTAAGTGTGCTTTTACAATTTAATTTATTCCATCCCAAATCTCGAAGGTATTGCACCAAGGGGGTGGGGCGTGCAATAAGGTTTTCTACAATAACGAGCAATCAAATGAGAGAAACAGCACGGTAATGTAGCTCGTGGTAGTTCAAAAACAAGATTGCAATGCACTACGTTGTGTGCATGCAGTTAGACTAACTGCCGGTTCATTTTTCGCAAAGTTCGAATAGTTTTCCTCGATGTGAGCACGAAGCAACCTATGGCTTTAGAAACTAGCTGCAATATTTCGTTTTTTTTTTGTTGCAATCTGTCAGCTTGCGTATAGGCTAATAGGGTTAATATTTCGTGCTGTATTTTCGATTACTTTCATTTATCGACTGAAGGCGAGAAACTAGCAATACCGGAACACTTGGCCCTCTGCATTCAGCTACACTTTAACACGAGCGCTTCTTTGTGAGGGAAAAAAAGAATATAAACGAAAGGGCACTGAAGCATGACGACCAAAGCAACGATCCTTTTCTAGGGCCATCTCGTTCACGCTATATTATTAACTTTGCAAGGGGATGCCGCAACATGCTTTCTCTCGGTAGTTGCGCACACTTAAACCCTCCAAAAACGGTGCTCCACCAGGACGATACGTTGAAACCGCTTCACACACACACACACAAAAAAAAACGTGGTGAACGCAGGTGTTTCTAATATGTGGTTATTTTATAGCTGTCCGAACACGAGTGCCGACTCGCGCAGGCGAGTACGTTTTTCACAGGTTAGCGGATTTTCCTAACTACGTCTGACGGCGCCTCGTTCACAGAAACAATGTGAGGAACTGCTTATTCTAAGCCTTTAACAGGTAGCACGCGTACACACTGGAAGCTTATTGCGAAGTCGCAGTGAGATACAGGTTAGGCTCAACTGGATGTCAAGCGTATTCGACGCTATGGTTCACAAAACGTAAATACTCTACTAGTAGTGCGCCATACTTGAGCAAAATAGGATATGCGAATGATACACAAGAAAGGGAGATTTGTGTGAACGATCCTTTTGACGAACCCGTAAATATACAAAGGAACGGTAACGCTGTGAGGTAAAGTATACCCGTTGTTGCTTGAAATGTTTTGTTGAGTATGTCGGGGAGTATATGACGTGAACGTAACAGGACCAATAACCTCTTGCATTCAAGTAGAAGTTAGAAAATAGCTATGATAGTAAAATTTTAGCAGAATCATTTTACCTTAAATTGCAGGTATTTCGCGTTATAAAAACATAACTGCCATATCGTCAGCTCTTGCGCAAGGTTGAATTAATGAAGAACACACACGGTAATTAACATAAACAATAAACTTTGCATGCCACAAACAAAAAAAAAGGCGTTACGAGTTCACTAATAAAAATAAAATATGTGGTTTTTCGTGCAAAAACTGCGATACAATTGCGAGGAATGCCGCATAGTGGTGGGCTGCGTAAATATCGACCACATCCGGCATCGTGCACAGTGCACGAGCTTTTAGAATTTCGCCTTCGTTGAAATTTCGCCGCCACGGCCGGTATTGAACCAGCGGCCTTCTGGTCACAGTACCGTGACCTCCGTATCTCTATGGACTACAGACTCGCGACTCTATTGATGCCTTACAAGAAACAGAGAGAGCCTGTAAATATTATACTGGGTGCTGTTCCTACCTGAGTGAAACAAGGATGCCAAAATGTGCAACTGCTTGCGTAACCCCACTCATTCCTAATGCTCACCATACAGACCGCAATATTAAGGCAGGTAAAAACAGCAAGAAGCTTGATATCGGTTAGTATAAACCACACACAAGTGAATTTTGTGGGCGACTCAGTGTAAATCTTTTAAACAGTTTGAAATCACGTTCAGAATAACTTCAGCACGCCTGCAGCTGATCCAGCATCCCAGGGATGTTGTTCTTGGATGTTCTTTTGAATGAAGAGTCTTTTTTGTCTCATTTTTATTTTACCCGAATATTAGAGCGGTATGGTACTTTCATTCTTTCTCTCTCATTTTTCGTTTGTTTTTTGAACGGCTATCGCTCAATAAAACTCCGAGCAGCTAAGCTGGTGAAAACTGCAGCCGTCGGTGAAGCATTTTCAGTAACGATGATGACAAAGAAGGAACCGCTTTCTTTTTTTTTTGCTGTGTTTTCTTTTTGTTGTTGCGCATGCTTTAAAGGCAATAAATCAAGTCTCTCGCCGCTACTTTACGATATTAAGCAAAGTAAAGTAGTTCAGCTGAGCGTATATATATATATATAAGTAAAAAGAAACGTCCCGAAGAGTTTAAGTAAGGTTGCTTCTAATAAAAGGGAGCTCTAAATGCAGTAAATGATCAATACGATGCCAGGTAAAGACCACAATACAGCGACAACAACAAAATATAGAAATGACACTGATCGTAGAGCAATGCGTATATAGGGCGGCTTAGTTACCGGCCGTCAGCAGTCCAGTATTGATTTCAAATCGGCGCCGGGGCAGGTGACGGAGGCGGAAGGCTCGGGAGAAGAGGGTGCAAGGAGAAGTGAGGGGGCTAACGATGTGCACAGAGAACGTTTTTTTATTTTTATTTCCAGCTCTGCAATCCTGTGTCTTTTGCTATTACTTCAATCATCGGGTGGTATATACTTTCGCAGCTTGCTTTAAATTTTTTCACTTACGAAAAATTAGAATTCGTCCGACATGAACGTCAGTTCATATTTATTGGTTATACATGGAATTTCATATGAGGCAAGCGCATCTGATGTATCGGGTGGCAGAGAGATCGCTAAAAGAGATGGCGGGAATTAATGTGCCTTAGTTTAGAGAAAGCCATGGTACACCAGCTTCTTGAAACCACTCCAAATAGACCTTTTTCAAAATTCAGCGCCACCTGTCGAATGAACCCGAAAACACCTTTTTTTCCGCCATGTCTTGTTCCCCTAGGGACGCTCATTGGCGTATCGTCCAAACGCGGTACACGTCCTGCAAAAATACAAGCGGCGCCCGTGTGCGCTGCAGGGAACGCTCATCGGCGTCGCTGGCACACAGAGCCCGCCAACTCACACGAGTGAATAAGATATGGTGGAAGAGCGTATCTCAGTGGTTATTGTGGAACCTATTGTGATCGAAACCTAATGGAACCTAATGTGATCGTTTCACAGTCATGTGTTCATTAGCTGTGTAACTTTTGATAGGAGGGTGTTACTTATGCGTTGTGACGTTCTGTCACTAAATTCGAGATTCACTACGAAAGGTCAGGATGAGCGCCATCGATATAATCTAAGGCGTCAAGGTTTGCTTCATGCGTTTTATATGCGTGTTTACAAACAGGAGGTGTTTGAAATTGATTCCGAGCATTATTACAGTGGCGTTTCCATATAATATCACGTGTTCATTTTGCTTGCAATACCGGATATCACTGTCCATCGCGATGAAGCAGTGGTCATGGCCCGGAACTGCTGATCGCGGATTTGATTCCGCAATTGCATGAGGGAGAACTGCCACAGGCCCGTGCAGTGTGCCATGTCACTGCACTTTAAAGAACTTTGGAGGCCGAAATTTCTAGAGTGCTTCACTACAACGTCTCTAGTGATCTTATTTTGGTATTGCGACGCGAAACCCTAGGAGATAATATTAATGGGCTCGATAACACCTGATATTTATTGCGGTGTTTTAAAATTATATCCTTGCGGTTAGGTGAGCGACCATTAGCTTTAACGCTAAGCTATACCAGGGTTCAACCGCTCTAATTACGTTCAGTACAGGTGCTTTATTTTCCGGAGGAAAAGGGAATCATCAAAGTGATCATAATATGACCGAGTGTGCGACAATTGCGAACGCATACTGTGTGCACTAGCAACGACCCGTAGGCAGGTAGTAACGTCCGTGACAGCGACCAGATTGTTGGCTTTTTTCCGCACGTCTCCGGCTTAAAATGCAAACTCAGTTGAAGGGGAAGATAGATCGATACAGCGGTTGTTCGCGAACCCTTTGCGAACTTAGAACCCGCAGTGCTCGTCTCCTTGTTTTTGACAGCTGCAGAATGCTCGCAGCTTTTCACTAAGGACGGCGTCTGTTCAGTCTAGCGGAAAGGCGTTGCTGATTCCGCGCGCGCTGCACGCAATTAAGCATGAGAATGTCGCATAGGGGAAAGCTACGCGCATGACGAGACGAACAGCGCCCGCCGAACGTACAATAGCCAGCACAATCCACTCACGAAGACAAAAAAAAAACACTGGTCTTTTTTGGCCACCGGGAAGCTAACGCACAAACAATCGGGAACGACGGAATCGCCCAAGCTTCAGGGAAGAAAAGCAAGAAAAGAAAAATAAAAAACGGCGAATAAAAAGAATGTTCTAGCACATTAAAAGAGTAAAACGGGTGATGCAGATTACTTAGCGAGCACTGCGTAGGTCTGGGATAGAGAAGGATGTAAGAAAAAAAATAGCGAATACTAAAACAAAGTCAACCCGGAGGAAAAAAAAAACAGGAAAACAAATTGTGTACTCCGCTACAAGCTAGCCATTTGAAAGCGTTCAAGCGGCTCTTCGCAGAAAACAGCCGGGACAATGGCGGCTGCGTTGGCCTGAAGGCAGAAGTGTAGCGCGGGAAAGCCGCCCCTAACAGGGAGTCGAGGCGAGAGGAGCAGGAATAGATTGGCGCTTTTTGTCTCTCCCATTTGTCCTAATGGTCTTGCTGCAAACAATGTGACCTGTTTCTTTTTTCCTAGTCTATCCTTCACGTGGAGTGAGATGCTTCGTAAAAAGCGGATAAAGAAGTTGATTTGAATTGCAAACGTACTTTGCGGGGGGAATGATAATGGCCGTTCTTCCTGCCTGTATTAGCGTGAGTCTCTCTTTATGAGCCGCGCGCTTAACTTACGCTCAGAAGCTAGTTAGGTAGGAGGGGCATTGTGTATTCGTAGAAGTACAATAGTCGGATGGACCCCATTCACTGCGAGGGCTGTCATGAGCAGCTGTAATGCGCTACATGTAGCGGGGGAGAATATGTGGTTAACCTGCTGCTGCGTAAACATGATTCATGCAAGAACAATACTCATTTTTCAAAGGCGTTTCGCTTGCGCCGTGTACGATCATGAAAATTCCATCTGGATCAGGCCTGATCGCGATCAAAAGTGATCGTGTGACACCGGTATTAGAAGCAAATCATCCACGCCACTTCATGTACGGAAGTTGCTTACATTTGTGGCAGTATGGTTATTGCGACAATGTAAAAATGTGGCCAAAGGTACTACACATAGAAACATACTGATTTGGTGTTCGTTGTCCTCAGAGGAAAAAGCAAAAGGCCAGCTCATTCAATACCAAAGACGTTCAATACCAAAGTCTTGCTCTTCCTCCCATTGTAGTATTGTTTCTTTTTTCAAAAATTACGTCAACTAGGAATGACCATTTTGATGACACTTTTTTTTTCCTGTGGTATATTATTTCTTAAGTATACGTGCATGGGCGCGTAAATTTATGAGATGACACTGACGCAAACGTACAAGCATGCACGCAAGCGCGGACTATGCATCCTCGCTTAGGGCTGAGCTATAGGCAGGGGAAATCCGACGCACGCGTTTTTATCAACGCGCTGACGTGCAAAGTAGGTGCAAGTCCCACCTCAACCCATAACCAGAGTCTTGACAATAGTTATAGCGCGAGAACAAAACGACGACGTTTTGTTCTCGCGCTATAACTATCCTTCTTGTCTCTGTGTCGTCGTTTTGTTCTCGCGCTATAACTATCGTCATGCCATACCAACTAGCCCAAGCTGCCACACTTCTATATAACCAGAGTGTTGTGCCGTTCAAACTGGTCGCGCATACAGATACATCTATATGACGACACAATATTGAAGCACTGCCTGTTTTCTTTTTTTCTTCATTTCTGAACATAACCTAGCGTATCCGCCTTGAAGAGGTCATAGCCTCCGATATAGGCGAGGAGTTAACGCTCCGCTGAAGAAGTCTCGGGTCAGACTCGTGCTTTTCTCTGGGGCACCGAGTGTAGGCAACAAGCGCCAGCTGCGGCCCCTCGCGCCCTTCCACAACAGCGCGCTGCGAAATTGAATTCGCGCCAGCAGCTACGCGCGGCGGCGTTCTCCCTTGATAGGCTGGAAACACGATTCGCGTCTGCCGCGTTTCCAGCGCGGCTCCTCCTCCTCCTTGGGTACGTGCATGTGCACATCATAACGTTCTCTTTTTTTCCAGAGGGCGTGCCTCTAGAGGGCGCCATTGCTCACTAAGGTGAGCGGGATGCTTTATGACGAAAGTTGCGCCACAAAACGAAGTCAAAGGAGTGGCGTACAAAAAAAAAAATACGTGAGTGAACACGAGATGGAAAACTTTTCGTTCAGATCTAAAGAAATAACTGGTATGTAGGATGATGAAAAACAAAACAAAAATAGTAGAACCCGTTATTGGATGCTGTGGGGCGTAGTAATAGACCTGAATGACATTTATACAGGACGGTTTTTTATGTATTTTTCCGCGCACTCCTCAACCGGGTGGAGCTATGTTCGGTTCCCGATGAAAGAAACATGGGCCGATACCGCAGGCAGTGGATCCCTTCACCTGGACTACCAATTTTACTCGCGTACTTCTACTGGCAGTCATTCGCAATATACAACGTTGGCTAATTACATGCCTGCGTCGGCCACTGTCTGAGTGGCCGTTAAACTTGCACAAAAATGGTGGGCATTCCTACAATAAATGTATACGTGGGTCTTACTTTCGAGAATTTTTCCCGATAAGCCCGAAGGTGCTTTCCTTCGAAGTATATCAGTATATTTGATAGCCTTATGTATCGCACTGTCTTCATGAGATTTTAACCACGACACTTACGGGCTATATTACATGGCTACAATGTAACCGCAATATGGCACCATTTCAAAAACTTGCACTAAGAACTCCCTGTTAGAAGCAGCGACTTCTCTAGCGCTATAATGCAGTGAGGTCCCGAATTCAAGCAAACGACAAACTCTAGACGAGGCGGCTATCTCTGTGAATAATAGTAAAAAAAGTCCGCCTCTTGGACCTGTTTAATGAACGTCGTGGCCACAATTTTACGCACGAGTAGCTCGTAATGTCACCTTTGATGTGGCGCAGAGACCGCGATAACAAAAGAGTGAAACCCGCTGTGTGATCTTGATGCTGGCTGCGCGACCGGCGCTTGTCTCAAATTGAGCACCCTTGATCCCGAACGTCACGGATAAAAAAAAGACAGTGCCGCCGTGCCACCACATTCACGTAGTTCGTGATAAGACAGCCTGGCTTCGCGTGGCGGGAAAATGAAAGGACCTGCAGAACCGAGTAGCTTTCTACGGGATGGGGGGGGGGGGGCAATGTCTTTTGTTTTTAATTTTTTTCGTTCTCTGCTTCGAAAACTCTGGCCGCGAACAAAGGCACAAAGGCTATACCGCGATGGCAAACGAAGAGCGACTAAATGACTGCGCAGTGTAGGAGCAGTTCCGGTAATCGCCTTCATTACCGCTGATATCGGCACCCCGTGGCGCGCGGGTCGCGCATACTCTACAGACGACGCACTCTTGAAAAAAAAAAAAGAAGCGACACAGAGAAACATAAAATGAAAACCTGCCCGACTCTGTACAAAGATTCTCACCTCCCGAGGCAGACAATGGAGGCCATGAACTTCTCCGCTCCTTTTGTCGCGCACAACGTCTCATCGCTCCCGAGCCTATAGCGCGTGCGGTGTTCTCATCTACCCTCGAGTTCACCCCCCTTTCTCGAGGGTAATAACGCCGGGGTCAAGACAACCTTGACACGCGACTTCCGGTCCTATATTTTTCTTCTTCCTCACCTGAGCTCCATGCCTTGAGCCGTTGCACGGTAGCAGGTGACGTCTATAGGCCCTGCTCTTTTCGGTGGGCCGCAGCGTCACCCCTCTGCAGTGTTTATCCCGGGCGGCCACTAATCTCCGTCACCCGGGTGCCCCCTTATAATGGGGGGTAATAGTGAGAAACGCCGAGAATGAAACAGAACCGCGCGGCTTCATCTTCTCCTTCTTCGGGTTCAAAAGGGTGGCAGCGGCAGTTTAGCGGACGACGCCTCGTCGCCTGGATTTCGGATTCGACACGCTCGAGGAATCGCAGTGTGCAGCGTGGCGCGTCGCGTTTTTGCTGCTCACACGTCGCATTTTGGCGTCGCAGCCGTTGTTTTTTGCGCTGCTCGCACGTCGGTGTGACGGTGCTCTTAGTGAACTGACAAGTCGCGCCGCGACACCGGAGCCCCCTAATAAGAAAGCATAAAAAAAACGAAAAATATGACGTGGTACCAAGACGCCTTCGGCGGTGTAGTTGTCGTGAGATCCATTCGGGGTGTAGTGTGCGCACGAGCATCGACTTGACACGAAGAGAAAGAACAAAAAGTAAAAAAAAAGAAGGTACGCGTTTCGGCTTCAGCCGACGTTCGGCGGACGTCAGGTGCGGTAACGCGTGACGGCATCAGCCCGCCCTCCACTTCACCTGTTCGCGCCTTCACACCTTTTCACGTTCGTGGCGTAAGCCGTCGGGTGGGCGATTATTAGCGAACTTCTAACCTGACACCGCGTAAAGCCCCTTTTAAGGTGACCTCGTATAACCTATAGTGCGCCGTTCGACGTTAAAGCGGGCTATTCACAACCCGGGGAAGCGAAGGTAACTTGAACGCGTGTTTGGTATGAGTTAACACGCGCTGCATGAGTACTGCCGAAAATTCTCGATGAGCGGTATAGCCTCACACTCGACCATGATGAATAAACTTTATTTACGTATCCGGCATGTTTGTGGTCCGGGCTAGACCACACAAGGAGGTACGGGGAGACCTTGTCTATGTACAGCCTCGCTGGCCTGCTGGATAGCCCATTTTTGATCTGGAACCTCCGAGCTGAGCAGCACTAGTCGCCACTGCTCCCGGAGGACCTCAGGATAACTTGTTGATAAGCTGGGCATTCCCATATTATATGTTTGTAAGACGCCTTTTCTGTTACACATAGCTCACACTCGATCAGTAAAATTTACATAAGCGGAACTCGAAAAGGGACATAATTAACGTTGTAGGCCCGTGTGCTCAGATTTGGGTGCACGTTAAAGAACCGCAGGTGGTCTAAATTTCCGGAGCCCTCCACTACGGCGTCTCTCATAATCGTATAGTGGTTTTGGGACGTTAAACCCCACATATCAATCAATCAATCATAATTAACGTGCGGCAAGCCGTGTTCTGTCGCCTTGCTCAAATATAGCGACACGTAATATCGCAACTATCACTGAAAAGATCTAAAAAAAGAAAATAGTACATTTTTTTTTTCAGAATCAGCACCAAGAAGTGGCGTTTGTATCTCAAGTCATTGGTTTCGCTGAGGCTACATCGCACTGCTACGTTTACGAAGCGTATTTATAATTAACAATACTGGCTGAGTGAGAATTCACATATGTCTTCAACATAAGGCTGTGATTATGAGCGACGCCATGGTGGAGGGCTGTGGAAATTTCAGCCAGATATTGTTCCTCTTTAACGGGCACGTAAGTCCAAGTACGCGGGCCTTCTGCATTTTGGCCTCCAACGGGACGCGGCGGGAATTCGATCCCGCTAAATTCGGCTCAGCATTCGAGTGCCGCAGCCACTCGACCATTTACCGTGGGGTTCGAGGTTGGTTTACGAAGTTTGCAACTGCGGGACGCAAAATGCGAACGGACAGTTCCGTAAACATCTCGATAAAATGCACGTGTTCATTAGATTAACCTCATTTTAGCTAATGAATGCGTGCTCGAATCGCTTGCGCACGCTTCGTTCGGGAGTTTGTGCAACTCGTTCCAGTTGCATTTTTTCGCACTGCTGCTGAGCACGCAAAACAAAGACACGTAATAGAGGAAGAAAAAGAAAGAAAGAGAAAGAAAGGAAGAAAGAGAAAAAAAAGGGTTTCAGCGTACGAAAAGATTACCGGTCGCACGGAGAGAGGCCACTCGAGCAGCCGTGGTGTATTCATAAAAAGCCCGGAGGCCTCGTTCGCCGAGAAGACGGAGTGGCGGCTAATTAAGGCAACGCACCCCTGCGAGCGCTTCACCTCCGTATACGAGGTGCGCGACCGTGCTCTTACACTGCGCACTTTTGCTGCCTTTGCGCGAGAATGGCGAGCACGCTAAGGCTCTTATAATGATAAGAAAAAGAAGACCCGACGTCGGCGTGCTTTTCTACTCCTTTTTTTTCCCCACCACCTCGTGCTTACATTTGCGGCGTTTGTGCTGCGACTGCGTTCTGTCGTGTCTCGAACCGCCTTTCTATAGGTATCTCTTGCAGTTCGTGCCCTTCAGTTTTTCCGGTGTTCTCCGATTTGCGAATGCACTGTTCCGGCAGCGAACGAAAGCTTTCCGGAATTGCGTCGTTTGTAGCATTTCTGTTGAAGTTCCTGCGGCACATTCGCGCAATTCGTAGCATATTCCGGAATGCGTGGTCGTATAGGCCGAAAAGGACGCTGGGTCGTTCGAATGCTGTTCTACAACTCATAAATAATTTCGAAAGAATGTTACATTTGAATCCGGGATGCTCTTGGTATTTCAGTTAAATGGAATGTCATGGCTACGCAGGATTTGATGGCCTATTCACCAACATCCCTCTTTCGAAGACCGCGACGACGCAGGCTGTGAAATTCTTTCCAAACACATCCGAGTTGTACCTATCGTGACGGAGTATATAGTTTTGCTAGAGAATACTAGTAGTCATGTAGCGTTGCGCATGTTTTGCGATACGCTCCTTCCAAATGCCAGTAGCAAATGAATGTGACAAAACCATTCCCATCTCACTCCCGTTTTCTTTTGTTTGTTTTTTACAAGCCTTTTAGAACGAGTGATCTTGAAGGCTGGGTGCCGCTACCGCTCGTTCTTTACTCTATTTGTTGGCGACGTACGCTCCCAAGCTAAAATTTAGGGAGGTGTCTCATTCTTATTCGAACCGCGAAATAAAAATAAGATAAATTCACGCAAATGAATGATCAGTGCAGCAGCTGCGTGCTCCGGCTGCGTGAACTCACTGTTGCGTTGTGTCCTGGGAGCGACATATTCTTGCCGGGCCGAATGTTGATCGCATACTTCCCGTCTCATTCCTGTATGCGCGTGTGTGTGTATGTGTGCATGTGTGTGTGTATTGATTGTTATGTGGGGTTTAACTTCCCAAAACCACCATATGATTATGAGAGACGCCGTAGTGGAGGGCTCCGGAAATTTCGACCACCTGGGGTTTTTTAACGTGCACCCAAATCTGAGCACACGGGCCTACAACATTTCCGCCTCCATCGGAAATGCAGCCGCCGCAGCCGGGATTCGATCCCGCGACCTGCGGGTAAGCAGCCGAGTACCTTAGCCACTAGACAACCGCGGCGGGGATGTGTGTGCGAGTCTGTGTGTGTGTGTGTGTGTGTCAGTGTGTTTGCGTGTGCGTGTGTGTCGTGTTGCATTTTTTTGCTTCCTCACAGTTTGCGCGCACTTTCCTTGTGCTAGAACGTTATTTTTGAGAGGTATAATATACAGGAAGCTTCAAATATACTTTGGAATGTCATGCAACTTTTGATGAGCATCAATAAAGTTAGAAACATGCCTCAACATGCACAGACTTTCCTATATATAAAGAATAAAAAAAAGTAAGAAGGCCCACGCCAGAGGCTGTTATTTTATGAACGAAATAGCACTACTAAAGCACACCAAACAAGGAAAAAAACTTGAAAACCTTAACCAGTTGTTAAGGGTGTCTCTTGACCGCCGCCGTCAGCAGGTTGTGCTCGTAACTTGCATCAGGACCGACGAGAAGGGAAGTACCGGCGAGATTGCGCAGAACAGCAAATCAAAAGAGTTTAATACTACATAGTTAGACCAAAGTGGACATTCAAGTTTACAAACAAAGGTAAGAAGCCGAGGAGCAGAGTTCCGGCAGAGTCTCACTCCAGTCTGCTCCACCCAGTTTCTCCCTGCGCGTTTAAAGGGTTCCAGACGCTTGTGTGACGTCAGGCGCCACAAGTAAATCTCTGGAATGCTCTTCCAATATTTCTGATGGTGCCCGTGCCGTAGCTTCATCCTCCACGGATGGGACCTCCTGCTGTTGTAACGCTGGCGCAAGTTCGACCTCTGCTGGGGAGTCCTGCGTCAGGCCGATTTCAGCTAAAGGGGACTCGGCAACTGCCCTCGCAGCGAGTTCCCGTGCTTTCGAACGCGTTAGCGCCATCACATTTGCCTCCCCAAACAGCTGCCCACTCTCGCGCAGAATCTTGTCAGATCTATTCGAAAACAGGTAAGGGTATTGCGGAGGGAGTGCCGGCGACACGGCAGCTTTCGTCTCGAGCGTGCCGAAAGGACCTTTGATAGTTATCTTTGCGACGGGAAGGCATGCACTGCTCGACTCTACTGCCTGCTTGATCCAAGCACACTCACCCGTGAACATTTGCGGTTCAACGTACGAGCTGTGAACTACGTCCATCGTAGCCGCAGAATCGCGCAGTACGCGGCATGGCTTCCCGTTCACTTCAAGGTCGCGCATGTAAGGTTCGAGAAGCTCGATATTCTCGTCCCTACCACTGATGGATAGAAACACAACTTTTGGTTTCTTACAGTGCGCCGCAATGTGACCGGGTTTATGGCAGTTATAGCAAAGGAACGGTTTCCTCGCTTCTAGCTTCCTTTGCTGTTCTAACGCAGGTTCGGTGTTCCGTTCCGACTCCGACGTATTTACGGTTCGGGCATTCCCAATTTCAGGCTCTTCCTTCGTTTTCACAGGCCCTCTCTTTGGCTTGAACCTAAAATCGGGACCCCCTTTTCGACCACTGTCACTGCCTTCGCGAGCCCGACGTGTGACGAATTCCTCTGCTAGTTCTGCGGCTCTGGCTACAGAGTTAACATCTGGCCTGTCTTGCACCCAATGCCTAATGTTCTCTGGTAACCGGTTGTAGAATTGCTCTAGTAAAAAACACTCAATAACCTTTGCGTGGTCACCGTAGGCCTTCTCCTCCTTTAGCCATTCCACCATGTTTGACTTCAGTTTATAGGCAAATTCCGTGTATGACTCACTCCTTCCTTTCTCCAATTCACGGAATTTCCGCCGGAATGCCTCCGCGGACAGCCTGTACTTCCTAAGCAAACTGGATTTTACTTTATCGTAATCGTCGACCTCCTCAGTGGATAAACGAGCGATTACTTCTGCTGCCTCGCCAGGTAAGAGTGTGAGCAAGCGCTGTGGCCACGACTCACGGGAGAACCCCTGCTTCTCACACGTCCGCTCAAAGTTCACCAAGAACAACCCAATGTCCTCTCCGAGTTTATAAGGGCGAATTAGTTCTGTCATTTTGAGCGATATGTGCACGCCTGCACTGTTTGCCTCGCTTCTCTGCCCTGCCGTTCGCACGCGCTCTATTTCAACCTCGAGTCGCTTTAACTCGAGCGCGTGATCGCGTTCCTCGCGCTCTCTCGAACGTTGAAACTCGAGTCGTTTTAATTCGAGCTCCCTTTCCTCACGCTCTTTCTCTTGCTGTTCTCTACGCTCCTCTGCCTGTCTTTTTGCGGCTTCCCTTTCTCGAATTATCTCAAGGCATTCCGTCAGCTCATCTTCCTCAGCCTCCAGAGCACTAATAGCCTCGATCAATTGTGGTTTCCGGAGTGCGTCAGAAACAACCAAACGCAACTCCTTTGCAAGCTGTAATAACTCCGCTTTACGCAGCAACTTCAAATTCATGGCTGTGTTCAGTGCGACCTTTCCTACTGTACACAACTATCTTGCCGCAGCCCACTTTGGCGACAACAATAGTTCGAATTACCAGTTACGCTTCCCCACTGAAAAAGCCTGGCAAAACTCAGCAGACAAAGCCACGCACTCACCACTCAACAGCCAAGAATTCCGCGTAGACCCTCGCAAACAGTGCATCTGGTTGCGGCCTGGCAGACGAGACGGCTCGTGGATCCATGTCGCAGCTCAGCCCTCGAGTCGTCGAAATGACTGCAGCATCCCACCGCTGCCACCAGTTGTTAAGGGTTAAGAGAATAAAAAAAGCAAGAATGGCTAGGAGCACTATGTACATTTACGATATTTGCTGCATAACGAATGACAAGAATCCGAGCGCAAAGTCTAATACGTGTAAGGTATACTCACAGATTTCTGCAGAGGTAGCCCGTACGGAGGCTTTTTTGTGCACTGCATGTTGCGTTATCATCGTAGTGCATAGAAAACTATCTGTACGCATCCTCAACAACAACAACAACAACAACAACAACAACAACAACAACAACAGCAACAACAAACAACAGCAACAACAACGTGGACTGCAACGTAAACAACGGCGTCGAAAAAGAAAACAGTGCCAACGCGATCCACTGAAGAATGGGAACGCCAGGAACAGTAGGGGATGCCATTCGTTCGGCGCATTGAATCGGTATGGCCAGCTTACAGTTGGCTCGTACAATCCTGCGCGAAAGCCCATGAGTGTACGCGCTTCGCCGCCTTGCTGATGTGTATACATGGCGGCACCCTTCCAGGCGTGAATTCTGGCACGCGGCAACGATCGCCCACTTTTAAACAAACACGGTGCAGCCCGGCTTGCATCACGACAACGATAGCGAATCCCCCAGCGTTCTCCGTCGTCTTTGCGTGACTGCAAGAGTTTTTCGTGACATTTCCACGCGACAAATGTGTTTCGACCCATTTCAACCGCCCACCACCCCTTCGCTTTTTTTTACTTTCTTTTTTTACACTAAACGCGTCATTGCACATGGGACAACACTATCAAGCCGCTTTTGGAGGTAGTTTTAGGGTTTCGTTTTCCGTTGTTGGTATTAGCATTCTACCACCCAGGTACATAGGTTGGTATTGTCCCCGAAAGATATTGCTCTGTTCACCGCAGTTAGACGTCAACCTTCTTTTTTTCGGGGGAGGGGGGAGGAGGGTAACTGCACTACAGCCGTCTTCAGGGCTCCTGTAGCGGGCGCGAAAGGCGACCAGACTAATTTTGGCTAAAAATGTCTCGCTTTTGTTTCCCATAATTGCGTTTGTGTCCACGTCATACGCGTTTATTGCTGCTTTCTTTTTGATCGTGATAAATAATGATGCCACGTCGCAAGACATATAAATTTCTTTTTTATATTGTTTTGTTACTGCGATTTTCGTCGCAATAAACAATGGTTCCGACGGGCGACATATATCATTTTCTTCCCTTTTGCGGGCGAGCAGCCGATAGGGGGAGACCGGGCGCGCTCTTTCTTCGCTGGCAGGGGGCGGACACGGAAGCGTAGGCGAGACGGGTCGAACTACTCTTCGTGTGTTGACACTAGTTTCATCCGGCGGTTGTAAGTGCGTCTGGCAACAGAGGAAGTAGGGGGATGCGCGGAGGACTAGAGGCGGCCGGAAAGGCCCATACCGAGGGGAAGAGGGCCGTCTCGTTTCAGCCATTTTCCTAAAAATGCCAGCAACACTGCCTGTTTTCGGTGTTTCTCTTTGCCCCACGCTTTTCTCTCTCCGCTATCACAAGAAGAACTCGATAGGATGCGCTCTAAAGACCAGAGCGTCGCACTGCTCAGTGCTGCCTGTTGTGACGACGCCTGTAACTTTGTTAACTTCGTTTATAGCAAAGGTTAAGACCTGCGCTGTTGCGTTGTATTCGTACTGGGGTAAACCAATCATCGATGTACTTAGTTGTGAATCACAACTAGGTGCCCCAATCTGATTTTTTCTCATTTCCCTGCGAGAAAAAAAAAGAAGGGAGATTGGTTGATTGAGTGATGACGTTTGAGGTGAAGCAAATCAACATACGCGCTCCGACAGCCGTCGCGTGCTGGGGCGGCGCAGACTAACTCGGATAAAACGCGTGGTTTTTGTAACATGCGCACATCTTTCGCGCGTACGCTCGGGCTCTTATCTATCTAGAATTATTAGGATATAAAGGAGATCACTTGGAATTTCTCTTTTCGCAAGTGACACGCAAGGTGCAGTGCAGAAGATGGTAAGTATGCGCGTATTCATGACATTTACTCGAACCGGGACGAATACTTTTGACGACCCTTAGTAATGGCGCATGACCGTCAGCTTCTCAAACTTCGTGAACACCATAAAGCGTACAACTTGTGCAAAAAAAAATTGTTCCCAAATAACTTTTTTTACTAAAAGGCAAGGCGTGGAAACGCGAACGCAAGGCAGTAAAAAAACCAGAAATGCCGACTAACATCTACTGGACTTTTCGTATGAATGCTTACAAATTGCCTCGGCTATCTGTTATTCTAAGCAATGAATTGATTCGCGCGAAACGACGCATATTATCAACATTTTTTTTCAGGTTTTCGTACTTCGCAAACAAAAACGCAAGGTATTCATTGGAGCTTCAACCGGAAATGTTTCTGAGAAACAAAAAGTGCGAAGCAAGAGGTCGGTGCTAAAACATTTAAAAATATTCAGTCTGAATGGTCATAAGCCTATCATATAAAGAGACGTTTGATTCATTTACCTAATGTTCATAATAATATTGGGAGAATGACTTGTTGTAATGAGATAAGCATAACTTGATGTCGCCGGAATGGAAATGACCACTCCCGTTTTCCTTCTCATTCACCTTTTTTGCATAAGCGGTGCTCAAGATAAGGATTCCGAACTATACTGCCCACTAAGTGCTGGGCGTAATGCCTGCTATTACAGTGGCTGCATGACGGCGTTCGCATAATCCGCAGCCGAAGCCCCGATGCCGAGGCCCAAACACGCGTCCACGGGCGGTTCCATGCCATTGACCGCGGTTTCGAAAAAAAAAAAGTACTGCCGACGCGCAACAGCCGAAAACGACGTTTACCCCATATAGCCTGCTCCTTCGAAGGAAAGCCTGCGCCCAGCGCTGCGGCGACCTGCCCCAACTTAGGCCGTAATATAACTTGTCAGCCGCAGGTGCTGTTGTCGTCGCCAGAAACAAACCCTCGCGTGGCGTTCCATAACACGCCGGCGGCCCGCCTCACGGGTGAACGCTCGGAGCCAACCGGGTTAGCAGAGAAAATGACAACGTGTCTCCCGGTGTGTACCGGTAATGGGACGGAGTCAGGTCGGGGCTACTCTTTCTAGAAACATTGAAGGACGGTAGCCTGTGTCACCGCGCTTACGTGCGTATTGGTTGTGCTCCAAAACAATTTCTTTTAGTATCGTTTGGCCACCTACAATAACGGTGCGATAGTGAATATAGATTAGATGTGTAGGCATGACATGCCTTGCGGGTGAGCCAATACGACGGGCGCTCCGCTCCGCTTTACAGCCACGGCATACTTTCGTGCATTACACAATGCCTGAGAGGCAACCTATAGACGTTCTTTCGGCTGCATCGCCCATCGTGACATCACAAACGTTAACTCGGCGACGTATTCTACGAATGATTCGCTGTCCGATTTATATGCGGTGTTTTGTGACCCGTACTGCGGCTTCTTCACACTTGTCAAATCTGCTAAACCGAGGAGCCACTTGTTTTCCTCATCAGTAATCGCACTTGAGCAGCATGCCGTGAATACTGAGCCGATTTTTTGAGGTTGCGGCACCGAGGAAAATATCGAACAACTGTTGTGCCACTGTCCTCAATTTACCTCAGAGAGACAAGTGCTTGACAACGCATTGCGGTGACTGAATGGTCGACCACTTTCTGTGCCGGTGCTATTACAGCGCCGTCCACATCCCTCGACAACCCACAAGGCACTGAAAGCCCTCTTGGGTTTTTTAAGGATGACGGGTTTGTGTGAACGCCTCTGACTTGCGGTGGAGTTCTACACCGCTGCAGTGAATTCACTGTCTCCCCATTTTTCTTTCCCTTCTTTTCCCTCTTTCTCATATTTTCTTGTCTCCTTCGATGATCCCCCAATGTAGGGTAGCCAACCGGATGTCTCTCGGTTAACCTCCCGGCCTTCTACAATTTGTTGCTTCCTTCCTTCCTTCCATTACTTGAAGTTCGTTTGATAGCCGCATACTTCGCTGCCCTTCTCAACTGCGATCCAACAGCTGTTGGATTTCGTAAATTTTGGTAGAGTTGGAGCTACAGACACTAAGAAGACATGGTCTCTTTTCCTAAATGTTTTAAAGTGACTTGGAAGTTCCCGATGACATTCATATGCACCTTAAAAATGAAAATTTTGCATTTCGCTTCTGCTTAACACCCATTATAGATTCTCTCGGCGTGGAGTGCTTGCATTATTAAAACAGTATGGCGATTGCACAGTTTTGAAAAAAAATGATTAGGACCTCATACGCATTCGACGTTCATATAAATTATGACATAAAGATACGATGAAAGACTAGAAGAAATTTATGTGAACGTTCTTCTAGAAAACAATTTCATCGGATCTAAAGGGACGTCATATGGCAAATGCTTGTGTTTATGTAAGGTCTCACAGAAGTTGGTTTGGATTCATTCGTGAGCGGAAAAAATAGTGAAGAAAACAGTCAATAAAAGAAATAACAAAGAATAGTACATTTTTGAATCATATGTAGGTGCCTATATCTTTAGCTGTTACAAGAATGTTTTGTTATTTTGCGTATCCCGATGTCAATTACGAAAGACATGAAACGTCGAATGCTCCAACCTGCACATTTTTATGCTAATGCGTAAGCCGCACTTCTTTTTCTTCAGTTGTTATAGATACAACATGGCGAAGCCCACAGCCCAGCGTGTTGGCATGGAAACGCATCCGCTAAATAGGAAAACGTTCTCTATATAGGGACCCCAACCACTGTCAAGAGCTAGATTTTTCTTCATCGAACTGCCGAAAATTATTTTAGATGCGGAGCATCCTATACTCGCGCCTTGTAGTGCGCCGTCCGCGTCGTCCGCGCCGTCCACACCGCTTCTCGAACATTCGACAGCTGACGCGCGCGCATGCGCCGTCGCGCCGTCGCCCACTCTTCCACCATCTGTGCATCCCTTCCTCCTCTACACACCGCGCGCGCTTCACTCCTCCACCATCTGTGCACCCTTCCTCCTCTACACACCGCGTTCGACATCTACAATTCTCCTGATTCTCCAGTGGACGCGCATGTGGCGTCGCGCTTCGAGAACATTCAACAGCTGACAGTGCATGCGCCGTCGTGCTGTATATATACTCAAGGTCGGCGCTCGCTCGCTCAGTTGCCGCTCGTCGGTTGGTTTGTACGGCGCGTCGACGTCCAAGGTCGCGGTGAAATGAATTCCAACGAATCCACAAACACAATGATCGACGTCCCTTCGACCAGCGCCGCCCTTTCGCATACGTGTGTACGTGTTCACTCATTTAACACCCCCTCCTACAACCACGTTAACCAATTTAGCCATCGACCCAAGTAAGTCGCAATTTAACACCCCATTTCACAACCACGTTAACCAATTTAGCCATCGACCCAAGTAAGTCGCACTTTAACACCCCGTTAACCAATTATATGGTCCGCATCCTCCTCAGTGTTCCCCCGAGGGAAGCTGCGGGCAATTTTTTTGAACGGTATATCTAAGAAAGAAAAGCTCACCGGAAACTTCGATGAAAGGGGCCTCAAGGCGAACGAACGCAGTGATGTTTGAGGAAACAAAATTGTCATAATTCAATTTCAGTATAGTTTTGGGGTATTCATTCCGCGAATGTGGTGCTTGCAAACGTGGTTTTGTTACTCGCGCGCACGTGCGCGACCTATGCTTGAGCACGACTGGTCGCGTTCGATGCCTCAGGGTAATTTAATGTGCCGTTTACAGAACGTAGCCGCGCATACGCAAGTTATTAGAGTAATATATGGCGGTAAAATCGCGAACGCGCGCCGTAAGAAGCGTCTTGTCGCTTGGCTACCCCGCGCTCAGAACTTTTCTTCAATGCCTGGGAGAGAAGCGTCGCAATAAACAAAAGCACCACTAAGAGGAAGCGATCGCTATACTCGAGAAAGGAAAAATTACCCCGAAAAGACAATGAGCCAGCCGAACTACCGTGAACGAGACGTGACTGCAATGCCTTCCGCGTAAGCTGAAAAAAAAACAGCCACAACAAAATAATAGGAAAATTGAAAAAAAAGTAGAGGTGCCATACATCGGATGAGATGGGGGGATGAAACTGCCACCATTATACTCGCCAGTTTAGCGGGCCATTGACAAAAACAGGGTGAGAGCAAATCGAAACGCGCTATACTAAAAGAACCTAAACAGCGTGATATAGAAAGATATATAAAGAGAGAAAGGTAGAAAGGGGGAGGGAAGGAAGAGCTGCGTTACAAAAGAAGAGAGCTGTTGCTGCCGCCACGTTCTTCAATGCTTCTGAGTCGCACTTCTTCGGGGCAGGTCTCGCTGTCAGTTTGAAGTTTTCCCTCGCATAAATCACGACACGGAAAGCCGAGTTTTATGGCCAGCTGAGACCGGGACTCCGTTGGTGCGCAGAAAGTCCGTGCCAACATGGGGCAGGAGAAGGCGAGCGGTGTATACAGCAGCAGCAGGAGGAGGTCGTATAAGAAATGGAAAGTTAGGCACCCGGAAGGGAACAACAAACAAACTAAGACGTGAAGAAGTAAAGAGGCAGACAATGTGTGGTAACCTCCCCCCCTCACCCCATAAAAAAAAAGAAATAACAGGACATGGTGATGGGAGTAGTAAAAAAAAGTGTGAAGGGTCTTCACTACGTAGTGACACGCAAGAACGACAATAAAATGACACTGGATTCTGTGGTATAGAAGGCATGCGCGTTCCACAAAAGATATAGAAATGTAAAATAAAAATAAACGAAAAATGGGAAAAGGGGCAACGCAGCTTGCAGCGTCAGTAACCGAGCCGTGAATAAGCAAGCGCTTATGTCGATTTCATTGGCACCGCTTTCATTTCCTCTCGCATCGTTGCGTTCCCTTCGCACACCCTTTGGGTTCAGTAAGCTTTTTTTTATCGGATGTCTTTGTTTCGTATTCTTTCGTGGCTTCCTAAGCTTTTCAGGGAAAACAGGAGGTCTGTATGTCTAGATAGAATACTAATATATATATATAAACATCTATCACGTCACTGCGTAGTATACTAGCTTTGCCAAAACTGTTTTTTTAGACTTTTTAGCTAGCCGTTTTACTATCGCCATTAGAGTTTGAGTGCTTGCAATTCGCGGGCCTTTCTCAGCGTGTGTTTCAGTGTTTCAGTTCGTTTTGCAATTTGCAGTTCCGTTTGTTCCGATTCTATTGCGGGCAATTCTTCGTGATTGAACTTATTGTGAGCAGCTGTTCGCTTACATTTATACTGCAGCTTTGACGACCCCCTATCGCTATTTGTCTTTCGCGCCACTCGACGCTAAGAAAGAAAAGTTAGGCAGATTTAAGTGGCGTCGCTTGGGCGCAAATGTTGCGCTCAGGTTATGTATTGCTCGTTTATCGGCGCACTACAGCAATTTTTCTCTCTTTTTTATATTTCCACATTATGCGGTAGTCAAATGAGCTGCCATAACATTTCTCCATCCTAACTTGGTACGTTTCTTTTCTTTTTTTTTGCGACTGTTTAAGTGGCGTGTTTTCGAGAGATCATTTGACAGATTTCATCATATCAACAATGGTACACATATATTCTTCGTCGTAAAAAATGTACTGATTTGGGTGAAATAAACCCGATTTCAAGTCTCAATATTTGAAATGCTTTATACATCTTACTCCATTCCGCCAGCACAGAGTGGCCAGCCAGTTTTAAGAACTAGCTCACCTTTCTGTTTTCCCATCTATGGCGTCTCCTATTCCACGTTCTGGTGAAGTCATTGATATCGTCATCATCGTCATCCTCAGCTGAACACATGACCTCTTCGCATTTGACTGAAAACGGTGGATGTTTTTTGGTCATAAATTATTATCAAAAGATTCCACGGAGTGACGGCTCAGTGATGTGCCGGCTGTGGGTCGATATATGCAGCCCTGACTAAATCATGCAGTTACCACATCAGAATTGACCCGTATACGTTAACTACTAATGGGAGGGAAATATCTCCGGTGCGATACTTCCTCTGCAGATAGACAACGTTGCAAGTATACGTCGGCCTTTTGCAAAAGGGTGTATCTTGGTGACCTGACCTAAAGGTTCGTTAATCAAAAAAGCCGTGCCACTTGTTCGGTTGCACTCCATCATGACCGACTTAAGCGCATGTCTCTATTTTGCGCTGTGCTTAATCGCAAACCATTAGTACCCACACCTATAACTTTAATCTCTGTCTTCACGCGTAGCGTAGCAAACTGTACAAAGGCTAGTTAACACTGCTGCGGGAGTGATATCTCTGAAGTAGTTATTTATAGAAAAGGTACCATAGCTGTAGCCAATGCTTTGAGCTTCTACGCAATTACAACATCGTGCTCTTTCTCTTTCTGCGTTTCAGGTGTCCACTGTCAGCAGCAGAGCTTCCGAGTTCGGCCTCAGCCCGTCGAGGTGATCGAAGGACGAACAGTGGAACTCAAGTGCGAGGTGGCCAACCAGGCCGGCGCTGTCCAGTGGAGCAAAGATGGATTCGTGCTTGGTGAGTGACGCCGAAATTTCTGACGGTGTCGTTGCGTTCTGTGATCGTTTAAGTGAAAAAAAAAAGGGGGGGGGGGGAGATTCCATTAAAGCTGATGCATAGCCGAGTTCCTACGGCATATTTGAAATCTGTGCGTGTGCTACATATGTGCCTTCTTTTTTCTCTTCTCAATGGTCGTGTCTTTTTTGCGCTGCGTTTCTTTCAATTAAGGAAAGAGAGATGTCATGGGCGTAGCACACCTGAAATGGCTTGCGTTGCGTTTTATTTTTTACACGCAATTTATTAAATGGACCTGCATAAGTGGAGCAGTTCAGTATATCTGACAGAGAATGCTCAACTACTACAGTTGTTGAACTACACTTCTTTTTCCTCTGGGAATAAATCATGATACTGGCTTCACGTGTATTACTTCTCATAAAGCTGCACCCTTACTATGTTGGTATCTGCTTACTGAATGGTTTTAGGAGCTATTAAATCATATATGTCCTGAAACGCATGGTACCTAAAAGCGCGAGGGGTTGAACTGTTCTTCTGAATAAGTGTATGACGTTGTAATTCAGGCGTCACATCTTTCCCATGGGCAACAAAAAGTTCCAGTGGTTAAACTCGCCTTACCGGCAACGTTAGTTACGCAGACTTTTAGGGCTATGTTAGTGCAGGTAGAGAAACGCGAGACTTCGCCTCGAAAATTGAATGGCACCACACTTACTCTCTCGCATTTGCTGTAGAACGCGTACGTTTTCATAGAGGCTTTTTTATCCTCAGCGATGAATAAAAGTGACGCACAAACGAGTTAGCGCGACCAACCAGTAATTCCTGGTACAGAAAAGTAGCGCACCTCGGTACTGTCGGTAACCATGGCGCAGAAATCATTGATCCTCGAAACATCGTCTAATTTGCTTCCCAGAAGCGAAGGCATCGATATCTCAGATTACAAGCTCCGTAATCAAGTTACACGCCAGTTAGGGCACCCCGAATGTGAGACCACGTGGATGAAAAACACCAGTGCCAGCTCACTCCTTCAGCCGGCTGTTTTACGCTGCTTTGTATTTTCGTGGGCAATTTAGATTGCAAGAAGGTTGCGCAGCGAACTTATGCAGCTGTTTCCTAGCCCCGCTTTGGCGGGGCTCAAATTGAATTTTCTCTCTACATGACAGATATCGCGGGAGTCACAGCGTATAACCTTGCTTCGATGTGTGAAAGCTTGCTCTATAGTGTTTGATTTTGCTTGATCTTCCCGCTTTGTCCGAAGCATTTAAAAATCACTGTTATTGGCTGGGCCTGATTTATTTTATTAAAAATAGCTATTTTGAGCTAAGTGGTGTGAGATAAGCTCTTAGTTTTTGCTTCAGGAAATGAGTATCTCACGTATGAACGCATGCATACACATAATAGTTTGAGGAAGAGAGAATAACGCCGGAAGTGTTTTGTTTTTAGTAAACGCGATACACTTAGTACCAGCAAGGCACTTGCTTACCCCGTTTATACTGCTGCAACGCCGTACGCACGTATACTCTTTTGGATCGCAATGACGGCTAGGCAGTGCAATAGTGACCTTATTAAGGCACACCGTGCTTTTTTCGAGATTTTGAATATATATATATATATATATATATATATATATATATATATATATATATATATATATATATATATATATATATATATATATATATATATATAGCATCCAGTGGTCAGTAAGATGCTATGCATGGTGTGCGAATAAGGGACACGGACACCAGAGGGAACAACGAGGCACACAGGTACGTGCAACGCTATTATGGCCTACCAACAGGTCCAACTAGCGACTTTAGTGTCACAAGATGCCAATTCACACAGTATTTATAGTTCACTCTATCTATATCGTTGCCATGTCACACGCACGTGCTTCCGAGTGTGGATCACAGCAACGACACTTTGTTGTCAACCGCGATTAGGTGAGTCAGTGAACTCAGGTACTATACCCATAGGCTCGAGCGGAGTTCATAGTTATGTGGGCCAGCACATCACCCTTCCCCTTCCCTCAACCGCTCTGAAACTTAGTCGTTGAGCAGAGCATGGTCGAGGGTGGTCGGGGTAGTGACTAGAGTAGTGACTGCCGACGGATGAGCGACGATGGCGGTGCGCCCGCGGCGGTTGAATGGTTTCTCTTTCCGCGATGCCTGCCTGAACCGCCGTTTGGGAACAAATAGAGTTTCGTAGTTTAATATGGTGCAGAACTCGTCGTGGCGGTGGGTGTGGTGATGGTATGCGACTGCCATATTAGTATGAATTTCTGGAGGTCATCGGTATTTCAAGTGATTACTTTCGCCTAAGTTTTCTTTTTTTTTTTGACGGAGGAGACACTTGTTTTTTTGCACTATTCAGCAAAACATGATTGTTAAATGTGTGCTGTATCCATGATATTCGTGAGGTGACGAACTACGTGATTCCTAAACGTATGCTGTATCCTTGATGTTCGCGAAGGGGCAAAGTGTGTTTATTTACTGCACTCTATGTCTGATTTTCTGTCCGTAAACGCGCGATTTTTTTTTTGCAGAGTACACTGAGGCAATCGCAATCAGTGCGCATAACAAATACAAAGTACTAACCCCCCCCCCCCCTCTCCCGGCTCCAACCCCTTGCGGACGCCTATGATTAAACCACAGACACAGGTCATAAGGGGACGAGAATACAGATAAGGAAAGGAGTGTATTGAGTCACGTAATCCCGTGTGCCTTTGCGGAGAGAGGAATTTATTCTTGATGGACGCGAATATTTTGTTTCCCATGTCACGAGGCACGGTGTTGTGCTCGGTGTTAATATCGGCGCCATGTAAGTCGCTGTGCGCCTCTCGTCGCGTCACAATTTCGGGAGGCAGTTCTTTTCTATTTACTTTTATTTCGGGCCTATGGACCAGGCTGGCGTATCCGAGGGCATCAGAACGTGTGCGCGCGCCGATCGCCGTGACAGGACTCGGAGAGGAAGGGTAGCGCGCACTCCATCGGCCCACTCCAGCTGTTACCGTCGTCGCGCTGCCGACGCGTCTCCTCTTCCTCGGCCAGCGGAGCGAGCGGCCCGAGATCGTTAAACGTAGATCACGCTTGACGGAAACGGCGCTCGCCAAGGCGTTACAAAGCGCCATCACCGGCGACGCCGTAAAGTAATCAAGAAAGCAGACGAAAGACAATGAAAAAAAAAAACAAGTGAAACCCTATGGAGCCCAACAGCCGGACGATCGCCTAAGTATTATGCGACCGATATACGGACGAGAAAAAAAAAAACAAACTTTACGACCGCATCGCTGACTTACTTTTCTCTCGCTTTTCCTCACTTTGTTTACTCTCTCCGCCGCTGTTCTTCATTGCGCTCGCTCTTGTGGTGCACCTGTTTGTTTGCGACGCGTCAGCCAGCTTTCTTGTTTACTCTATCGAACTGTTGGCTCTTTTCTTCGGGGTCAACCGTAAAATTAATTTTCTGGAGGCCATCGCCAACTCAATGGGGTGGTTCGTTTCATCGGTTGGAAAAATGCACCGAATACGGTTCTGTGTTAAAATAGACGTGAAAGCAAGAAAATGAATTGCAGGGAACAAATTATGATGCAGTTTAAGATACCCTATCCTGCGAAGAATAGAGATGGCTGAGCATACGCTCTGAGAAGTAAAGGAGGCGGAGGGCTACTGAGGTTGCTCCTTTCGAGGGTGTAACTAACCTGCCACGGTGATTCCTTTTTTTAAGAGGGCTACTGCGAACTACGAATCCCCGCCTCCCCCTCATGGTTTCTCCTTAACCATTGCTCCTTTCTGATGCTCGTCAAGAGAGCAACATTTACTTTCTGCCCAAAAGGAAAATTAGCACTTGATTGACTTAACTAGTGTTTTCAAGTTTGTCCAGCCGTTTGATTAGATGTGGAATTGATATGCAAGAATCACACTCACAAATAAATTTCAGAAAAGTTGCAGGAAGCACACGGGATTCTATAGCTCACGACCGACAAGTCCGCATGCGCGTACACTAGTACACCACGCCATGCTATACGGTACACTCTCGAAAGAAATGGGTGTATGTAGGCACTGATGGGTCATTCGCCCTCGGCGCGATCGTTTCTGCAGTTAATCGAAAGAAAAAAAAAGGGGGGGGGGGCTTTGTTCCGTAAGAGAAAAAAGTGCCTTTATTGCCGTGCTGTGTGGAAACTTTTGCACTCAGTTGGTCTCTCGGGAAGCAAAGCACCCTTTTCGACTTAAGTGTACCGTTACTCTGGAAAGCTGTTTAGAGTTATATATTAAAGAAGACGGAGAGAATGAACGATGCGCACAGGCAATGGGACACATAACGGAAATGCAATCCGTCATGGAGGCCGGTGTTCCTTAAATTATGAACATGGCGCACGAATTGATTCAAATAAACAATTGCGCAGAGTAGGAGGCGGAAGCGTACTGATTAGCGTGATTGGTGCCATCGCAACTGTAGAAGTCATGTTTTTTTTTTAAATATTTCGCTTCAGCTTTTAATATCAAGCAAGTTTGCGTGACCGTAAGATGTAAGCAAACAAACAAAAAACGGTTACGTTTAATGCAGCCGTGGGAACGGGGAACGTATACTATCCCTCTGTTTGACGCGCAAAATCATCGCTTAGCCACGTTCATTGAATAACAAGTAGTTCAGAAGGCGCCTCTGTCTTGACAAGTTCAGCTGCTTCATGAGAGACGTCAGCAATCACCGCTACAGGTGGAATTCGCTAACCTGTAGACAAGGTACTCCTGTGCTACCTCTTCGGTCTCAGTCGCAGTACTGTAATGAGAGTCATCTTGTAATTTTCTTTCTTCATTTTTGGCTACTTAGCTGTAACGATCAAAGCCTCACTCGAGTGTCTCAACACGATGTTACCGCTCTCTCTCTCTCTCTCTCGAACACGCGTAGTTCCAAGAAAGGCGGTGATAGCATGAAGATACCGAATCTCTCGACTGGAATCCAGAATGCTGCTGCAACGACGGCAATAACATTCTCTTGAGTCCGCTGCTCGAGACAATTACGTGGTTCCCTCCTGTCGGATACCTCGGCCGGTTGCGTGCTATATACAAGGCACTTAAATGGAAACGTGCGCACAATACTAAAGCACGCCCATTAGGGCACCTCGTGGCTCTCTGACTTCGCCTTTTCCCCCCTCTCTCTCTTGCTTTGTGCGTGCATGTGTCCAATGTTTTTCTTAAGCTCGCTGTCCGCAAGCTCCGTGCTACCTGGTCATTGCCGAAATCAGATCCATTTGTAAGAAAAACCGAGATGTCCGGGGGCCATCCTCAGCGCCGCGGCTTTCAACGCCTATGCAGGTATATACAGCCGAAGCGCGTGCCTCTTTCCACGTACGCTAGGCTCAGCTCGGCTCACTGCGGCGCTGAATAATCTTCTCGTGCGGCTGGTCCGGGTATCGTGTAAGGCAGCTTTTACTTATTCAAGCCGCAATTTGCAAGTTTCTGCGGGCGTGCGCGTGTACTCTCTCCGACGTGCGTATTATGCAGGTGCGTCTGTCGGAGCTGTAGCGCACCGGCGCCCACCACATTGCTGTACATGGATGCCCGCACGTGGAGTCGAATTTAATTCATCCTTCGGGGATAGGTGGTGGGTGTCCTCCTGAATTCGTCATGGCGTCGGTTTCTCTTACTGCGAGCTACGCTCTAACGACCAGTGACGCTGTTGCTGCTGTTGTGTGGCTGCGGCCGGCTGCCAGACTCGGGGAGAGGCTTTTGCGAGGGTTCAGTCCGGAAAAGCCGCCCGAGGAAAGCTCGCTCCGACACAAGAGTCATTAACGTGTCCGCTAGAGTTAGCAATTTGAGTCGCTCGTCCTTCGCTCTGTGTGCGGGAGTAGCTTGGAAGTACTTCTTGATCATACAAAAATGAAAGGACAGAAGTAAGGAAATAAAATGGGACAAACAAAAAACGCAGAAGCGACAGCATGATGGCTTACTTTCTCCCTCATTGCACTCGGCTTGGCCCTGGCCTTTTGTCGGTGCTATCAAGGGAACCTGTTGGCAATGCCACCCGGATAAAATACAGAACTGCCACCGTGGCGAGCTTGATGATCATCTTCTTACTAACTTTATAATCATAACAGCGAGCAGCGTATAACTTGAGCACTGTATACCTACTGTATATTGTGCATTATAAAGCGAATGGAAACACTTGTCTTTTTGTAAATTTATTGTACTTCTTGATACACCACGAGTAGTTTGTTGTTGCGGTATTGAGACGAGCACTTCGACCACAATTTTTGTTTTTTCGTGACCTCGTTACGACAGTAGTGAGGGTTGCTAATTTCTGCAAGACCTTACTGCTGTTGAAATATGGGCTTTGCGAATTCATATACTCTGATGGTGCCTACAAGCAGGTCTAGTATAAATGCTCACATTATGAAAAAAAAACGGGGTAAATGACGCAGAAGATCAGGAGATAGAAGAAGTGTCAACTTGGGTTTTGTTGACACGTTTCATCTATGCAATATATCGCATTCCGAAGGCGTTAGCCTTGTTTTGTATAGTTCCTTGTGCCACTCAGCGCTGGCTGAAATGAAGGGCAGGCTGCTACCCAATGAATTCGTGTAATGTTGTCACTAAGAAGTAAAAAAAGTAAACTCAAAATCAGAAGGCAGATTCGTGGAGGTTTGGTGTCACGCACCTCCTTGCGTATATCATTAGTGATCCAGTCATTAGTCGCACGAATAATGAAGGCGAAAGCCTTTATTGACTCATACTCGCGTGCGTTTGTCCCTCCGTCCGTGTCCTGAAATGGCGCCAGCTCTCACCCCTGCCGCTTGCTCTCAGCATAACGTTATGGCACAGTGGCGCGTAAGAACAGTTGCCCCGCCACACCTGTGGCCTCTGCCCTATACGCTTTCTCATCAATCGCGTGATTGCTAAAAGAGCGTAGAAAAAAAAGACATGACACAGCCGGTCGAATGGCCGAGGACTTTCGCCGAGCACACTTCGGAATTTACAAAGTTTTCTTTCAACTTTGTGGTCCGCGCCTTCGGAAAAACTTCTTCCCAGCAAAGCCGGCGTGGAGGCGAAACTTCACGTCGTTGAAGTTTCATGCGATCATTGCAGCATCAGCGAAGCGCTCATTTGATGCAGTCTCACGTGTACTTATATTTTTATATACCTAATACGTATATGCCTAATTACGGCACATGGCAATTGTGAATACGTAATAATGACGCAGATGAACTCCGTCAAAAAGTTACTTTAACTTTTTTGTCTGGAATGCACGTTAAGCAAGTGATATAGGACGTGACTGCTGTCGTCTGTTTTTTTATTTTTTAAATTTCGCAAAAACTTATGAGAATGTAAACTACGGTAGAGCCGGCTATCCCCAAAACCATTATGACAGTAAAATACAAGATGCACACAAAAATACAAAAATTACGGAGACAAAATTATCAGAACTGATAGGTAGCTGAGACTCGATTAACTGCAATTAACCAATGCGCATTGATGAATGGCGAGCAAATGCTTTAAAAGGGAAGAAAATAATATAAAGAGAGGCGCAGGAGTACTGGAACAAAATAAGACAAGCGGTGCCTTCGAGGAGAATATCCTCCTCCGCCCAAGCACACGCAATGGCCGCCAGACGGCGTGCCTCTTTTTGCAGCACACTACTGGAGATAAGGATTCCTTTATGCGCGCGCTACGCGAGCGACAACAATTGGTGACAACCGCTAACCAAGTATTGACAGAAGCGCTCAGGCTGGATGTGACACGATAAGTCGAGTCATCCACTTGAAGTAGCGAAGTTGGGTAAAAGAAAGAACCTGCACTATCTTTGTATGCGGCACATTAACAACAAAAATAAATGATAGAGCAACGCTTCAAGTTAGCACCGTCGTCCTCAGGGAATTCCATAACGTTTATGAAGTTGGGCAGTCAAGTGCGAATACTGAAAGCAGTTTGAGAGCTTATTGAGTTAGGTTATGCGAATGCATACGGAAGGAGAAATAAATGAAGTCATTTTTAACAACGGGCGCAGGCAGCCCTCGGAAAGGTAACGCAAGGCAGCTTGAAAGATTTCATGCAACCGTGCGTAACGGTGAGGAGACCTGAATGCTAATTTAGTAGCGCCGAAAACTACGCTAGGTGAAAAATAGGCATAAAAATAAGCATGGCAGTCTGACATGATGGTGAAAATTCATACACAAACTCGGTATTTGATGAAAAAGCAGTACGGCATAAACTACAAAAAGAAAAGAAAAGCGGTTCGCACGTATGTTTAATGAAGAGGAAACAGTGTGGGCTTTTAAGAGAAGAATAATTTGGAGCAAAAAAAAAGAAGCCGGAAGTAGACTCAAACGCTCACTAAAAAGAAGTACAAACAAAATATTCCCAGCAGGAAAGGGGCACATTTTAAGGAAAGGAGATTCGCATATGTAATATACTAAAGCCCCAGAAACGGCTGGTGAAGTGCATTAAGTTTAAGTATTTTATGTATAAAAATACCTTGCTTGACTTTTGTCTCTATTTAAAAGTGACGGATAAGGATACAAATGGCGATAGTAAATGACGATATAATAATGAATCACATTTCAATCTTCTGTTTTAATTGTTTTTGTGATAGGTGCGAAGCTGGCTGATCAATGGGAAAATGCTCTAACTTTTGAGAAGTTTTTTGTGAATACGGCATCTTTTTTGATCCTGATGTTTTCAGCAGCACCGAAAATATACAAGCGAACAACAACAACAACAACAACAACAACAACAACAACAACAACAACAACAGCAGCAGCAGCAACAACAACAACAAACGAAACAAGTTGCGTGAAGCACGGTGATTTTAGAATTGCTTCTTCCGTAACGGCAAGATTTGCTTTATCAGAACAACATGGTTGATTTTTCTTTACCTTTCGTATTCGTTGCGAAGAAACGTCACTTTGACAAAAAACTTCAGTAAAAGAAAGCCATTAAGAAAACGTGGTCGTATTTGCCATTCTTTCTGGCCGCTTGTTGTAAAGGAGAGTGGTTTTCGGCGAAAACAAAGTGCGACTCCTGGCGAGAGTTTGACGCGCGGAAAAAACGAACCGAAGCTCGCAGGACGCGTCTCTCTGGGGTCAAAAGTTGTTTTTCTTTTACAAACGGCAGAAAAGAAAAGGTACATAATGGAAAGCATGGTGACGTGTATCACATCTGCCCTATAATGAAACCGTTGTCGCGTTCTTCGCGCTGGTAACAACAAAAAATAAAATATATATTAAGCGAGGTAGTGAGGGTGCGAATACGAAGACGAAAGACAAAGAAATATTTTCTTGAATATAAATATATACAGATAAAAATGGTAAGCGCTGCCTTTTCGATAACGACAACAGAGCTGCGGGAATTGAAAACTGAGCGTGGCGCGTTAGACGGAGCGACGTGTGACTTCTGGTAACGCGAAATGGAAACTTGGAGGGTCAGGCGAGAAGAGAGGACATTTCGTAGGAAGAAGAAGATGGATAACAAACAAGATTCTAGAAAAGAAAAAATGCAGCCAGAAATTGGGGAAGCTGCACGTGACCTTCGTTTCTATAGGAACTGTGACGTTTTGACTTTTTTCGCTCGGTTTTCAAGGATAAGTGCCACAAACTTGGCATTTCCAACATGAAGAAATTTCTTTGCGAGAATGCTAAAAACAAAAACAAAAACAGAAATAATTACAACACGTAAGTGGGAAATTACGCTGCGTTTCAGAGCTCTTAGTTTGACACGAGCACCGGAGAAAAAAGTATACGAAAAAAAAGCAATCTTTGTTGCCTTGCAATATGGTGGTTATTTCGGAAATTCGTATATATAGCTCGCCATTACGCTTTGGAATCGGTAAATAAGAGACCATTCGTGCATGCATTAGATACTTTTCAGTTTTTAAATGGATCAGTAAGGAAATTATCCAATTCATTTGTGAACGTCGATAAACACCCGAAAATGTTCAAAGAATTCGATCCGCGTATATGTAAAACTGGCTAAGCTGCAAGGCTCAAGTGGTACTTAAGTATTTACCGACAGTCGAAACATGTGAACCCATGCTGGGGCTAGACAAATAGCTCTTTTAATACAAATAAGCACGAGAAAGAGGGAACAATTTTTATATGTTCCTCAGGCGGATAAGTGCCTTGAGGCGACAGCATCAAAGCGCTGTCGAATAACAGTGTTCTCTGGAAGTTTATTGACAGAGCAGGGGATCCATACTGCAAGAGATACATATTTTCTTGTTGCTTGAATCTTTTCTTAGAATGTTAGGGTAGATAATTAAGATGAAGCCAGCGCGTCTCAAGAGCGCGAGTTTGTGGCTTATTCTTATGCTTACTGCAAGCATGATAATAATCTTTCGAACTACTTGAGAATATTTCATTACTTCTGAAGCAACAAGCCTTTTTCCCCCTTTTCTTTGTGAAAACTACACGCACTCCAAGCTATCTATGTCGCAGTTATAATTTCACTGCAGTGAGCAGTTACTTTTACCACTGATGCGCGATTCGCCTGCGTGCTGAATATCCATATCGTCGTTTCGCGGTTTAAGGTGGCAGAATTAGGTTAAACTGGAATAACTTCCTACGTTTTGGTGTATCTTTTATTTTTTAAGGGTCATTGAATTGCGACAAATTTCGCCGTACGTGTTTTGTGCCTCTGTTTCCCTACTCTGGATAAAAACGAGATAAAGATATGGGACTAGTTTGAGCTTCTTAAATGCCTTTTCTAACAAAGAGTAAACTATAAAAGAGATAACGGCTGCACACATGGAAGGTGAACTCCCTCCGAAAACAAGATTTATATATTACAGTGGCTGATTTAACACGCTATCGTAAGATAAGAAATTTTAGACGCTGAGGGAAACTACGAGTCTCTCTCTCTTACTTATTGTAACGAGGCCACTGAAACTGAAGACTCAGTCGGCGCAAAAGTTAAAAGAACAAAATAAAGAGGTCGTTTCGCTCTAACAAAAAAAAAGAAAAGATAACGTAGACACTAAAGTCAAAAGAAATGACGTGAATAAACAAAAACAATTCACAGCGCTCAAACTTGGGCAAATGAAAAAAAAATGCTGAGAAAAGGAGATGGGGGGGGGGACGTGGATTCGATTTTGGAGGGCGTATTACAGCTCGTCCAGCGCCGTCCAGTTGAGGAAACAGCGAGCGGCATTCGCTCCGTCCCAAAATCCGGCGCGAAGCACAATTCGTGTCCGAGTTTAATGGCCGGCCACAAATCTCTCGGAACGGAGATTTCAGGCAGCCTTCTCTCCCTCCTCCTAACCCGGCATAGACCCTCCTCTCCACACGCATTGAATCTCGATTGTTCGTCGTCGACCCGGCGTCCGAGGGGCGAGACCCTAGCGTCCGCTGCGTTCGAAGAATACCGCGGTGCCCTTCGTGTGGCGAACGTTTCTCTTGCGAGTGGGCCATCGTGGTCCGTTTCGAAAGAAATTCCTCTCGCTAACGCTAGAGGCTCTTGTATACAAAGACTGCAGTGCCATATAAAAAAAAAACGCAAGAGCCTGTACAGAATGCACGAGGTTATGTATGCACTACGAACAAAAATTGCGAAGTGAGAAAAAAATACCTAGTGTAGGGAAGCACACAGTCGGCAAGTTGGTTCTAATTCATGGGGGAAGAAAGGAAACAGTAAGAAGAACCAATAAGTACGGGAACGGCGATTTTTTTTTTCAGATCATATGTAGTGTTCAAACTCTTGCTCCTTTTCAGACTACCATGTGTGCTGCACAGCACAATTCGGGTCATTTCAAAGAATTTCAGACTTTGAGAGGAGCAAAGTGCAAGTGACGGAGAAACGTTATGCTACGCGAATTCCCGCTATTGATCACTAGTACGCTATTCTCTTTCACCCTGTTTCTCTCCTCCTCTACCGTCGGACAGACGTAAGTACGCTGGGCGGAAATAGGCCGTGGTTGTAGCGGCTGCATGCAGCTAGAATTTTTGGCGGTATACATGTAATTCGCATGTGGACACGACAGCACTACGTAACAGTTTCGTGCAGTAAGGAGGACCGCTGTGCAGATATGCCACTGAGTCTATAGCACATTGTCGCGGAGAAACGTTGACTAATATTACCTTGGAAAACTTTGTAATAAAACGAAAAGTCATGAACATGACTAGATATTTTTGGAAATGCACACATCGTATTGATCACTCACATTCTCCTAATCCGCAAAGTTATTTTGTTCAGTTTATCAATAACATTTAGAAAGGCTGCTTATACTGCTGTTTCAGCATACTCGACGCAGACCGTTGATTTAATTTTAAACAAGTAGAAAAGGGTGAGGCGCGTTCTAAATATTTTAATGGCACACATTGTATTGATCACTCGCATTTTTATAATTCGCAAAGCTATTTTGCTCAATTGAACAGTAACATTTAGACAGGCTGCTTGTCCGGCTGTTTCAGCAGACTTGACGCAGACCAATGATTTAAATTAAAAAAAAGTAGAAAAGGGTGACACGCGTTTCAAGTTCTCTTTCGTAATATTTATTGCCCGATGGTTATGCTATTAGATTGGGCGCAAATATGAAGCAGTGCTTTGTGTCTAATAAATAACGCTATCAATAGAGAGGTCGTTGACAAACACCTTGAGCGTTTGCGATTTGCTGTAAGCACAAGCGCGAGCGGCTGGACGTGTGGCGTCACCTGGTGGTGCGAAAATACAATGGGCGGTCTTGGAAGTGTTGCAGTAACTAAACACATTCTACTCACTGCTGTTGCAGATTGTCAGCGCTGCCATAGTTGCACGTGCGGTATTCTATTTGGGTCAGCAGCGATTAGATTTACTGCTGAGCCGAAGGTCACACATTCGGGTTCTACTCTGACTGTTCGCATCTCGATAGAGGCGAAATACGAGAAGCGTAAGTCAAAGAACGCCAGATGACTGAAATTTCTGAAGCCCTACAGGGAAGGTGTACCTTATAATCACATGGTGATTTTCGGACGTAGAACTCCAGATATTAGAGCATCGTGCTTAGACTACTTATCAACAACAGTCACCACCATGGTACGGCAAAAAAATAAAGCCTTCGCGTCTATCGCGATATTATTACCCCATGCTTATCCACTACCTGTATTCACGACAACCGTTTACTTGAATAGTTCAGAAAATAATTGCATGCCACGGAGCTTTTCCTTTTTGTTTTCCATTCTTCAGTGCGTTTCCGGGTGAAAACACTGAAAAACGATTGCGCTCTGTGCGCACGTGTTTCAGAATGCAGCGAAATCCGCAATGGGTGCAGGAGAGATAAAAGTGGAAGTTGGCGTACGTTTAGGCTCCTGAATAAGAGGCCCTCTGAGTGTCAGAACGCTAGAAATATAAGCAATCGCTGCCGACAGTGGTAAACTAGTGAAAACACGAAAGACAGAGCTCTGCTGGGTTAGGGTTTTTTTCAGAGGGGCGGTTGACGAGAGCGCAAGGGTGCGCGTGGTGCTTTATCGGACACGACGGCGGGTCTCGGCGAAAAGAACGCTCTAAGCATTTCTCAGCCAGGAAGAGACAGCGCCCTTCCAGTTCCTGAAATGTGACAGAAGCGACAGCCAGACAGTGACAACAAAGGCGGGCGCTTTCGGTAATGTTCAGTGCTTCCCCGTTTTTCTGTGAATACAACATAAGGGGCGTTCGACAACGAGAAAATAGATGAGGGGGGGGGGGGTGGCACCATGTCGGAGACAGATGAAAAAGAAAAAGAAATGAGCAGGTTAACCTGACACGCAGTCATGAGCAATGTGAAGAAAAAAAGAAACAGTGGTGTTACCTTCAAGATGCAATGGCGTTAGGTAAGCACAATTGCCGCACAGAAAACGGTCATCATTGTAATTGTTAGGGTTTAACGCCTCAAAACTACCACATGATTATGAGAGACGCCGTAGTGGAGGGCTCTGGAAATTTAGACCACCTGGGGTTCTTCACCGCGCACCCCAATCTGAGCACACGTGCCTACGGCATTTTCGCTTCTCCATCGAAAATGCAGCCGCCGCAGCCGGGATTCAATTCCGTGACGTGCGGGTGAGCAGTCGGGTGCCATAGCCACTAGACTACTGTGGCGGGTACCCAGAAAATGGTCCATAAGGCTATAGATGTTCAAAGGGAGAGCGAGCGTTCGCAGGTCGGTGCGTTGCGCCCGTATTTGCACATCACAAGTCGCTGTAGCTTCAACACAAGCTCGGTGTTCCGTTGCATACTCTTCAAAGCTGTTCATATGATTTGCTAACCTGGAGTTGCGGTAAGAATATTTTGGCTAAAAGTAAGAAATAAGGAAAAGTAATACAGGGGGATAACGAAATAAGAAGGATGAAAGGCAGTCGTCGTTTCTTTTGAAAAATAAATCAATGAAGAAAAAGGAGCGTTATAGTGATGCCGAGCTTAAAGGAATGATTGAATGCTGTAGCTCGCTGGTACAGAATGTTGAGCTTTGGCATCAGCGACCAATTTACATTAAACCCGCTAACAAGTTAGCGAAAACCACTGGCATCTTGAAATAAATCGCTTTTATTGATAGACTCGAGTGGTTTACAAAAGTGCACCTATTATGCTTTCATCTTGAGGGTACTTGCCTTTGCAAACATTGTTACTTCAGCTAAGTTCACAAGGCTTCTTATGAATGGAAACAAAATATGGTGTCATTGATTTCGTGTTACAATAGGTATATATAGTCAGCTCGCTTTTTATAGGCCTGCACTCCTATTGATTGCGTATTATCTATCCCGTGACTGTCGTCGATGGCAAATATTGGATATTGCCGGACAGATATAAATTGCGCCTCGTTACCACCCTGTTACTTGCTCTTATTTTATCACCGCCTCGACTCACGAGCGCCCTCCATAACGATGTCATCGAGATGTCTCTTTCGGGAACGAAAGTGTTGAGCAAGCGACGCTGCGAAGTAAATGTTCGTGTTAACGTCGTGTTTCACTCGCCTGCCAGTCATCGTACACGCTGTTCTACCGTGACGAAACCCAGTCAAGCTTGTCTCTGCAGAAACGCTTCGCTTCTCTTTCCGCCCCAGGTCCTGGCGACCTCTCCCTTTTACTACCTCCTTCCTGGAAATTTTATAACCTGCCTGCTCTCTTTTTACACCACGCCCACGCCAACGCGTCGTCTTCGCCTGACGGGATCTTTCGCCTGGGCTGTCGAAAGACTTTCTTATATACCGAGATCCACCAAACTGCACCTCGCTGCTCCCTTCCGCACCCTTGGCTTGCTTCCTTTCTTCCAACTCCTTTCCTTCTTTTACTTCTGAGGTAAAAACACCCTCTACTCATTCCTCCACACTTCTCCCGTTGTCTTGAACTTCAATGCAATGCACCCCGCATGTTCCTTCCCTTCTTCCGCCCCCAGCACCTCACTTCCTGATCCTCCCCTTTCTTTTCGCGAAGATGACGGAGGACGCCGCGATTCCTCTGGCGGCGTGCCCCGAAATTTATGCATACGACACACGCTCCAGTGACCGCAGGTCTCTCGACGCCCCCCCCCCCTTCACACTCCCCCCCCCCCCAGAACTGACGTCGTTCGTTCGCGCGATCATCGTCATTATCTCGGCAGCGGAGAACAAGCGAGCGAGAGAGCGCGTCTTGGCGGAAATGGCATCGACGAGGGCGCATCTCGTCTTGTTCGCCCGTTGCTTTTTCTTCCCTCTTCTGGCTGCCATTTAATCTTGTTCCCTCCTTGTTTCCCTTCGGCCCGGCCCAAAAAACGAAAGAACTGCTCTTCCAAGTTCCCAATTTTTCATACACCCTTCGGTACGCGTCCTTTTTTCCCTATTTCTTTTCGTTCTTAACTGTTTTGTCATTCTTTCTTCCCTCGTCGTTTTTCTTCCTTTATTTTCCTCCTCTTCCATTTGGTGGAAGTAAAGCGCACGAAACCCGCCGCCGCCACCGCCTTTGCAACAGCGTCGCTCCGTCATAATCCGCGGCGTGCTTCGGCGCACAAACGAAAAAGGGAGTTGAGTGGCGCACGAAAGAAGGCGTGAGAGAGTGAGATGGGGAGGGGGGCACAGAAGACGCCTGGCGTCGGTAACGTTGCCGCCAGCCAGTCCTGTAGCAGTGCCGAAGCGCACGCACACACTCGAGTCTCGGCAGCCCGGCGAGAAAAATAACGCCGGGACCACCATGGCTTAAAGAGCTCGATATTTTATAGCGCGGTGCGCTTCTTCAAGACAAGATGGAAGGAACAGGCCGGAGTGAGACGCGAGGGGTGAAAAAACAAGCGCCGAGAAACAAATAAAAAGTTGCTGAAGATGTTAATGACACTGAAGTCCAGCGCCAGTCCTCCTCCTTAGGGAAGAAGTGGACGTGCGGAAGCGAAGCTCTGCAGAGAAGTCAGCCTCGCAGGCCTTCTTCCTTCTTTGCTGCACTACTTCCGTCCGGACTTCTGGGCGTGCGAACGGAGGGATGCGATTGTCCCCTTAGGCGCAGCAGAAAGCCTCTGCTCAGAGGCGAAAGGATGCTGCAACGCCCTGGTGAACCTGGCACGCACGGCACGCCCTTCGCTTCGTCATTCGCCTATTGGTTCTCCCGACTTCCTACTTGGGCCACCTTCGTTGTTCCAGTGGCCTCTCCCGTAGAGCGCTAGAATACGAGCTGTCGTTTTTCTGTTTCTCCTGCTTGTTTTATAGGCTGTTGATGGCCAGCATCGCAATGTGGCCTCTTCGGCTCTTCATTTCTAGCTGTTTTTCGGCTTGGATGCCGCTGTTGTTATCCTGGCTGCGTCGCCCAGCGCCCGACATGCTATGCGCAGACACAAAACTTTTGGCTTGAACGCGCCAGATAGGTAAGAATCGAGAATTTGAAAGGACAGACCGTTATTTGGGTCCGGGCCGGAAACACTTCAAAAAATAATAATAACCATTGGCTGTTATTTTGCGTCGCACATTTGCAATGTACACGCTGAGCTAAAAACAGGGCTAGTATTTGTTTATTATAGCTGCCTCTACCGCCTCAGTGACCTCACCGCTTCGGCATCTCTGTGTGTACGTGCAACATCAATAGAATGGAAAACGTCGTGATTCCGTATCAGTTCATCTTGACCTAAAACGCAAACGGCTTTATTCTCAGCCTATATTTCTAGGCTGAGAAGAAAGCCGTTCCAGCGCTTCGTCCAGTTTTGATTATCTGTATTTGCTTGTTCGCGTTTCACTTGAAAATGAAGGAGCAATGTGGGACTGCCCCAACGTGGAAATCTTCTAATCAGCGAGATAATGCGCGTGACTTGCGGATAGCGTCTCGGCAGAAGCTTGCACCACCTCGCTCTCAAAACGCCCGCAATGTCGCTTTTCCACAAAGAAACTGTTTATGCGGAAAAAGCAACCTTCGTTCAGAAAGAGCACAGCTTGCGTTCGGCAGTCCAGTGTACAGAGGACCTTGCTGCGAAACCGTGTAGTGTCTAGTCACGGTCATAAAAAAGAAGCCAGTTGTCAGCACCATTTTATATCCGGTACCTGCTGTGACAAGTTGCTTTTTCTTGAGGACAAGTTATTATAAATTTGCTGAAACTGTAAATCGTAAGATTGGCAATTTCAAATAGTATGTACACACTTGGTTACACCACTTCATTTCGCTATTTGCATTTCTTGACTATGGGCTAATAAAAGATAGGGCTAATAAAAGTATCGTGTCTTGGCTCAATTGAAACTCCCGCGTAGTAAGAGTGTCTTCACTTTACGTCATTTTGCAGTGTGCCGTTGCATGTGATCCCTTCACTTATGGTACCACCACGTTCGGCGAGTCGTCCGACGTACCGCTTTCACGATCCGTGTTGAAAGCGTAATTTTTGTTTGATCAAACTTTATGAAACATAAAAATAAATGAATGGTATATTTCTAGGCTGACATTTCTTTTAATTTATGCCAAAACAGAGCATGAGCTACTGAAGAAAAGTAAATATTTATGTACAACTTACTTACCAATAGATATTATCAAACGTATAATTATATACTATGATATTTTTGTTGCCATAGATATAATATTGAGCGCCTGGAAATAACGTTGTATGGCCATGACGCATATACACAGGCTTTCTAATAGGTGTCTTCTGAAAGCGTTCAGGCAGTGCAACAAGAACAGTTTCATGCTGCTCAGCACCTTGCCTTGATATATAAATATCGGCTAAACACAGAGATAGAAAGAGAGAGACAGAAACGAGAAAAAAAGGCCTTCTTCTTTGAGGATGAGTTTAGACGATGACGCACTCTATAGTTTCCCTTGAGACTGGCTGGTCATCTAACGTGTTTAGTGTATTAGAAAGATATTCTTTTTGCATTTATCCGGCGGTCACACAGGACTGGTTGAATCGCCTCTTCATCTCCACAGTGTACGCAGGCCATGGTGTCGGCCGACCCTATACGGTACGCAAATTCACGGGTAAACGTGACGCCCAACCATAGTGTGCAGAGAACAGTAGCGTCATCTCGCCGGAGTCTTGCTGGAAGCCGTAAGCTTAACGTGAGATTAAGGGAGCTTTATCTTACATGCGTAGAAAGAGAATCATTCTAATGTGACATGGAGCATTGGCGAGCAAGCACGTGGAGATTCCTAGCAGCGTCGGTCCTAGATAGAGGTATTGACAGGTCGTGGTCTTCTGTATGGGCTGAATGGGCAGCTTGATCGGCCTGTTCATTACCGATAATTCAACAGTGATTTGGCAACCACTGAAATATATTGTGGTGTCCTTTCTCTGTTATGTGGTGAGGCATTTTCGCCGTCTCAAAAACCAACTGTTCGTGCGGACTTCGGCGTAGACTTGACAGAAGTGACTGCGGTGCCACCGTACAGTCGCAGAAGATCGACCATTGTTGCGTGCTTTGGTTGTTATTGAAATGCAGCGCAGCAAGCTCTGCTGCCGTTAATGTTGTTGCATGAGCTGTCCTAAATGTGATGGTTGTGGCGTGCTTTGAAATAACGACCACCGCTGTTGAGTTGTTGGGCAGGACGGAGCCGTCGGTGTAGACGTGGGTAAATTCTTGGCATTTTTCGTACAGTAGAAGTGAGGCGAACAGCTTAATGGCTGGTATCGACAAATCTTGTATTTTCGGGTTGCTTGGCATCGTAAGACTGATAGCTGGCTGTTTGAGGCACCATAGAAGATTTGGAGGTCTCGCTGTAGGCGTGAAGCCAGGTGGTAGAGAGCCTGCATACGAAAACCATAATAACAGTTCGGGTGTGAACGAAGTGCCGAAATAGCTTCCCTCTCACGGACATCTACAATCAGCAGCGAAACGCAGTGGGTCAGGTTAAAAAAAAAACACCGTTGCCAGATAAATTATCCTATACTTTATGCCTAACTTTGAGTGTCTTATAATTAACCAGAGTGGCTCATGAATGTTCCACTACTGATTCATTTCCAGTACTGTTTTCAGTACTGATTCCAATCTAGCACATTCCAACCCTGATTCGTTCATTCAGGCGATATCTTGTCTTGTAGGCTCATGTCGTGTCAGGAAGTGGAATGCCGGCACCTCACCTCTTGTTCATAGATTTCAGAGAAACGTATTACAACACCATGTGAAATAGATTTCTAAAAGAAACCGTAAACTAAACTTAAGTTGTACGAATTTCTACTTAGGTGTGCGTGGGAGGGTGGAGGGTGAGATACCACTTATCTCCTACAAACTGCCACGTAGGCACCTTCAGATCTTCGAAATGTGCAACACTGTGCGAACACTTTTGCTGCGTTTCAACTGCTGCGCGAGTTCCCTCCCATACAAAGCAAATCTACGGAACGCTAGGACAGCGCGCCCTCTCTTGAGACACGCGGCAACTTCTGCAGCTACTGCACGAAGCGCGCGTACTTCAAAGTGGCCCGAGAGATCCGGGCGAGGGAACTTGCATAATGCTCACTCTTGCGTATTAAGTTTGCGGCTTCGGCATCCCGCGCGTGAGCCTTCTTGCATGGGTCGTAGCTTTATGCGTCACCATTGTATGTTGCTGGTTCTTTGCGCGAAGATTGAGGCGACGTGCAAGCACTTGCAGCTCAGCTTGTTTTATCCGAGAGAGGGCATGTAGGTTACTTTATATTGGCGCCTGTAGTTCAATGTGTACCGTTATTATGACACAGTTTCTCAAGTTCTTACCTTGGAGATGCTATTTTTTCCACCATCAGAATACTGTTTTTAAAACGCACCTACGTCGTGTCCCGCTCATTCACAGATGCAGTCATCCTGTTGGTACCCGGGATTGTTGGTACAAAGGCGTATACCCTAAACAGCGCAACAATACGGTGCAGTGCTTAATGGCACGCAGTTCCTGTGCACGATGCTTCCTTAACCTGTGTCCACATTTTCCACTGTTTACAAAAAGTCCGTGTTCATTATAATCATATTTAAGAACTTCAACTGTTACATGGTGCACATCATAACGTTCCGAGTAACTTGCCCGAAACGCATTTACCCAACGAGACCTTGTCTTATTTGCCATTTGATGTTGCCAATACGATTCACTCGTGTTTGAGGACTACACAATAAGCAGCCGAGCGTATGTGAAAATACACGTGGCTCATGCACGAATAGCGGGACACTCCAATGTTAGGTTATTTATTGGAAGACGAAAATACTCGAAGTAGCATCAGGGGTGTCGTCACACCCGTGACGTAGTCCTACACGGCGAGTACGCATTTCTTCACGCATCAGCTGTCTCGCTTTCTCCAGTGCTCTGCAAAGCGTGTTATTACGACCGCCAAAACGATAACACTGATCTTTTACGTCACTCTCAGAAGTAAATAACAGAAAAAGGCATAACATCACAACATATAGCTAAACATAGTGGAGAGAGACGGCTGCCTCGTTTAGTCGAGCACAGGTGGGTTTCCAAGACCACACCAATTAACAGCACAGCGTCGCATGGACCACATCATTAAGCCCTCGTGCGAACAAAGGGCAGCTTCAGAAATTACATGGAAGAAAGGGAAGGAGGCAATGACAAAGAGGGTAGAGTTGAGCCCTATTGTGAGAGCGCGCACAATGCGCCTGGTGTGCCCACGCCCGGATCGTCGGGTGTGTGCGCTGCATAATACGGCGCACGCTACGAAAACAGCTCCTCCACCCTTCCCCTTCCTCACTGGTCTGGCGCAACAGAGTGCCATAGGGTAGTCCGAGCGGAGCTAATAAACGAGTCACGGGCCAAACAAGGACTACGGTGCTAAAAGGCGCGTCCGGCGCGCACGTAAGACGGGAGCCGCAGAATCACAGGCCATGCGCTGTTGCCTCGCTCGCAAGGTAGCCGGCCGCCTTCTCTCTCTCTCTTGCCAGTACCCAGGGGCTGCGGCGGAGGTTGGTGCTGGCGCTACGCGCAGGAGGTGTGAAATCACACGGAGTGGACGCGCCGCTCTCACATGCAGAAGATTGTTCTAGTGTACGGAGGGAAACAAGAAAACTTCATTGCAACATGTGTTTCCTCGTGTGACAGAAAGCTTCTTATCGTGTGTTTACACCCATTTATTCAATAAAGTTTAATAAGGTTCAATAAGGTTCAATAAGGCGTCTTTGGCGTTGGTGTATTCCGTGATACGCCATCGTTATATTGGAGCAGCAAACACAACATGTCCCAACACAGGTTAAGGACGCACGTATAAATCAAGGCTGTCAACATAGGTGTTCCATGTGTGTACCATTGATCATAAAGCTTTGTGTGGCTCCATGTTCCTTGATATATAAAAAACAGTCTGCGGAAACAGTAGCCCTTGAGAATTGTTTAGATTGCTAACGACGCGTGGTATTTGACTGCGCACCTTTCTTTGCAGGTGTACAGTTAATTAATTTTGAAAGAGTCATCTTTACGCATATTCATTTTACCGATCTAGTAATGGCTGTAGAAATGGAATTGTAACATCTACAGGAAGGTCAAGAAAACAATGCAGGATATAGAAAACTGTTTGGCTTGAGACTAACAAATGCGATCGCACAGTAGTTAAACATTAATATTTTTCCCATAGTTGTGGTATATTCGGACACTGAAAAGTGTGCAAAGGGAAAAAATAAGATATAAAGAAACGAAGACCAGAACACAAGATACCATTTATTCTGTGTTATCACTCTTGGTTCTGTCGAAGTTTGAGCTTCCGTGCCGTTCTTCGCAACCCGATTGAATGTACATCACAGGGTCGTAAGGGATTATGTTATACGCAAAGTTTTTCTTTACTATTAGTGCCGTTTGAAATGTTTCAGCGCATCTTTGTTTTTTTTCTAGCGCTAGTGTTGCTTTTGTAGTCACTGCGTTTGCAACAACTTTATTTTTACCTGTTCTATGATAAAATTATACGCATAAGTTCAAAATAAAGGAGAAGGATATATTTAATGACGAAAAGGAGGTATATCTGCACGATATGCTCTGCTGACAAGTTTCAGGTGGGGCCGCATCTTTTCGCCAGTGTTTCCTCTTCATATGACACCAATTAAAGTAGGTTAAAACAACGAACACTTTCTCTCGACACAGAACACTGAAAAAAAAAAAAACTGCAGCTTAAATTAGGGAACACTGAAATATGACTCACAACGACATCGTCTGTGTTCAAAACGATGCTTTATGGGGGTAGTCTTTTTGGTAGCACGCCTCCAACGAGTTCAGGGTGACGCTAATAAAAGCAAAGTTTTCGATCGTGTTCACGACGCACGTCTGCTCCACGTAGCGCCATACATATGCAACCACTCCTGAGGCGCCCGAGGGGAGCACACGGGGGCAGCCGACGCCGCAACGCAGCAGCAGCAGCATCAGCGGCAGCGGCCGGACAGCCTCGTTCTCACGCCCCCTGGTGCCTGGAAAGGTCGTTGGGGAAAGGGAGCGGGGAGGGCCTAATTGCGCCCTTAGGCAGTGGCAATGTCATTCTCCCCTGGCTGGCTGGGCCTGGCCTCTCTAAGACGTGGCTTTGTTTCTCGCTTGCGTGGAGCCATCTCTTCCTCCTGTACGCGAGACGCCATCTTGGAGACGCACCTTCCGCTGGCCGAATCTGTGCAGCGCGCATCCCTTCCCTCGCCACCTTTGGCCCTGAGGCCCCCTTTTTTTGCAGGCAGTGAGTCGCCAGATACGGCTCGCCGGTTTCATGTCTCGCTAACCAGCACGGTCCGGACATGCCCGGGGTTAAGCGGCGACTTTTGCTTGAGACCCCGATGCGAGTATGAGAAGGGTTCGGGTTCGCTGCCTTTCGGCCGTGAGATTCTGCCTCCCAGGCCCGAGAACAGGTTCTCCCGAAGGGTCCCAACTCATTCCGAATGCACAATTCAGGCTTTTTTTTTTCTTGTCCCGAATGGCTTGCCGCATAACGTGTGAATCTGACGCTACTTAATATCTGATCGCCGGAATACCGAGACGAAGTGACCGCACGGCTCGTTTGAACGAGATTCAAGGGCATTTTCGAAGCGTTTCTCGTCTGGGTATTAGCAACGAGTCCGGTTCTCCTTGTGCTAGTTATTACGAGACCCCTGCACGTCTATTCATGGCCAATATATGCCATGATGTCGTTTTTGCTTGAATGTTCCGCTCTTTCGGAGCTCGAACATTGACCTCATACCTTTTAGCTTTGCAGTTCTAGCGACGCGATTCTGCAAGTTGCGGTGTTTCCGTGGCAACGAGCTAAAGATGCGAATGCTTTCATAGTTGAATAAAGGGCATCGAGTTGCCACGTGGTTAACGCCGTCGTGTTAAAGAAGTCAGCTACATCCTACGTGGTCCCGCCGCGGTGGTCTAGTGGCTATGGTACTCGGCTGCTGACCCGCAGGTCACGGGATCGAATCCCGGCTGCGGCAGCTGCATTTCCGATGGAGGCGGAAATGTTGTAGGCCCGTGTGCTCAGATTAGGGCGCACATTAAAGAACCCCAGGTGGTCGAAATTTTTAGAGCCCTCCACTACGGCGTCTCTCATAATCATTTGGTGGTTTTGGGACGTTAAACCTCACATATCAATCAATCAGTTACATCGTACGTAATATAGCACGTGCTGTATTCTTTTCTGCAGTCGTTTCTTTCGCAAGTAACGATTATGCTAACTGCAACAAAGTGCACGAGAAGTACATAAATAGGTCGCGAACAGCATTTGTAAGAGCTGAATATCAATGTGAAGTATTTTTTTTTTCTTCAACGATCCCTTTTCTAGTATACATAGCCAGCACCAATCGTTGGTAGCAATGTTTTATCACCGTGAAAATGCTACGATGTTACTCAAGAGACCTTAATATGCCTCGTGTAAAAAATTAGGCTTCAACGACATTCATCAGCAGAAAGTTCCGAGAATAATCTGATGCCTAGTCAATCCTTGAAGGAAAAAAAAAAGATGCGCTTCAATTTTTGATGAGACAGCTGTAAGCTCTCCCGTGGTAGAGCTCACGGTACTCTAAATCGTCGAACATTTCTTCTAAACATGCATATTGCACGTGTAATCAGGAATGGGATATGCTGACTACAAGTTTTCAAGGTCAAATAGAACACTTTATTATCGGAGTGGCTATTGAAACCCGAATTGTTGCTTTTCAAAAGTCAAGTATCGTCAGTACACCTTAGCCAGGAAGGTCGCGCTGTCCTAATTTTTGTTGCTGACGTTCTTTCGCGTTCTTCTCGACCACATTTTACCATGATGCAAGATTTGAGTTGCTATTTTGACGCAGAGTTGAGTTTACTGGCAAAAAAAAAGTCTATTGATACGTTGCACGCCCATTTCTTTCCTATATACGTATACTTATTTCCTATATGGGGGTGGGTATTGCGTATTCTAAGACAGAAGTGTAGCCAAATATTTTTTATGGTAGGCTCAACCACCTGTATGGTCATGCGTGCGTTTGTATTTGTGTTCCTATAAGTACGCAAGCAGAACTGAAAAATTTCGTGGAGGTTTGAACCCCCTTCCGCCCAGCTCTTGGCAACACCCATGCTGTATTGTAAGACTCATGCAAGACATTATGACTTCACGACGCCCATCTTTTAATATATCGATAAAGTTTAATAGAAGCTTCTAATACATGCACCATTTTCATGCTAACAATTAAGATACAAAGTAAGCTGCCGTTTGTGGAGATACGTGTAATGAATCTTTCAAACAGTAACGCGCCGCAACCTGTCCACATCACACCTGTACCACGGCCGCTACATGAAAGAGCGCACGGGTCTATCCAGCTGCCGTGCTTGCACGCTCTGACTTTGCTCTCGATTACAAGTGCTGGAATCGTCGATCAACTAAGTGCAACTGTTTTGAAACCAGAGAGGGCGCGAGTTCGGGCGTTGTTCCCATGCCAGTGTCAAAGCAGGCGCCCTGTCAAAGTTTCCAGACAGTTCAATTCCGGTTGAGTTCATAGTTCACGCAAGATAATCTTCATTACGGAGCTGTAAAAAAAAGAAGAAGAGGCAGTTGCTCAGGTGATAAGCATGCTACAAAAAACTACCAGAAACCCAGGATCTCCCTCCTTCATCTTCTTTGTTTTTTATCGTTGTCGACTGAGGTTAATAACACGCTCAAAGAGTGACATCGCCACTGATTTCGTACCACTCTGTATACTCCTCCCTAGTTGAGTGCTGGTGCGTGCTCGGTTGTAGTCTGCCCCGAAGCAGAGCAGGGTTTCTTCCGAAAAAACAAACAAACAAGAAGATAAACTCTTTTTTCTCTTCTTTTTTTAAGCAGCGTCACTGAAGGTACAGCTTCTTTCGCACTCTCACTTGCCCCTTTCTTGCGTCTGCTGCTGCTACCGTCTTCGTCTTTCTCCGGCGGTCGCACATGTTTCGGCAAAGCAGATAGCCCGCCTCCTCCCGGTTCTCACCGGCCCAACCGTACAGCGTCACCGTCCTCCAGGCCTACCTCCTCCCTTCGATTTGTTGCCGCTTCTGGGCGCGACTACCAACGAGATCTGTCCGGAATCACCGTGGGAACGGGAGTCCCGCGCTCTCCCTTATCGAAGAGCCGAGTCGTGCTTCGATGCGATGCATGTCTCGGTAGCCCGAAACGTCCTTCACCTTGCCGCTGGCGGCCGGTTTATCTGACCGCTCTTTCGCATGCATATCTCTTGAGCCAAACCACGTTCCGTTTCTTGGTTTTTTCATCCTTCTGGAAGTACCCCGTGCATTTTTACTATACACATCCGACTATTCGTGCGTCCTCTTGCTTGTTTTGCTTCGAGACCGGGTCCGTTCGCCTCGCACCTTCTTCTTCCTCCTCTCGTGCTGGCTACGTTCTCCTCTTCCTGGAGCAATTATCGGCAACGATGACGGCCCGACGAGCTAATAACATTTTCCTCCAGTGGTTTCGCCCTGGAAGGGGCCGAACGTCCTTGCGGTCGGTGTCCTCGCCTCGTAGGACAGCCCGAAGCTGCGCGACTCTCTCGGCGACCTGTCGACTTCGCGCGCCGAGGTCAACACGGACCCGGGGACTTCGCGCCATTCTTCACTTCTTCCGCGGACGGCCGCCGGCTCTCCAGAAGATTGTCTTTGCCTGTAAGCGGCTGCCGCGCTCGTTAATGAATCTGGATTCGCACAGAAGCTGCAGCTGAAACAGTGTATGAAGCAGAAATGGCTAAGGTCGGATGGAAAGATGGGCCAGTTGATTTCAATTCATTCTTGACCGGAATGCGCGCACTAATAGACGGCGACGTGAAGAACACTGGGCAGATCCTTGAGTCTTCTCCGTTTGGTTGTCGTTTAGTATTTGCAGATGAAGAGTGCTCCCCAGGTCACGTTCAGCAGCATTAAGATGACTCTATAGAAACGACCTGGTGCGCTCCAATGTTACTGCGCACTGAATCCTGTGTTGTCTCAAACACGCAGTCAAGAAGATGTTAAATGACAACATCCTTCGCATTACGTTTTTGGAGTGTGTTCAGTTATAACTACGCCGTCTCGATGTCTACCGGTGTATATGAGGTGGTTCCAGGACAAGCTTTCAGCTCAGGATTCTTACACGTTTGGCACACGTGTGGTGCATTGCTAACCGCGAGTGAGCACAGTCGAGATCAGATATCTGAACAGTGATTGACCATAGCTTCTGAAGCTCGCGTAAGGGAGCAAACCACGATCAACGAAGTCGATTTGGATCAGGCCCGATCGCATTCTGAAGTGACTGCGTGACACCAGTATTAACTTTGTTACGTGTCTTTGAAAAAATCTTCTTTTCGAATCCTATACGCTAAAATCGACCCAATTTTCGCCACCTCAACGCCTTTCATCGCGTGCCGACCGTAGCATCAGAGCTCAAAGTGCCGTTCCACCAGATGGAATAACCTCCCTGCCTCCATCGCCAGTGACAATGATCATGCATCATTCAAAACTGCAGTCCTGAGCTTGTGACGCCACTCTATATAATGCCATGATTAAATTGCGAGTGTTCAAATAAACAAATAAATAAATAAATCAATAAATAATCAATGAAATAAATAGGTAAAAATAAATAAATAAATAAATAAATAAATAAATAAATAAATAAATAAATAAATAAATAAATAAATAAGGGAAGTGTGGTGTGGCCTGCACTGCACTCTTTTCTTGATAGTATTAGCGCTGCACTGAGGCAACCTCTCTTCCTGTCGTTTCTTTATTCTACGAAACCCCGACGAGCGTCTCGCTATGGCGCGGTCCTTCCAAGGGGTTACGCTGAAGTGCCTACACAGTGCTTCTTCACGGCCGAGTCAATATAAAGCCAGAGTGCGGCTATACATCAGGCGCCGGTGCGGGGGACCCCATAGGGAACAAGCCGCCACGAGTCGGACATCGAAACTGCTGATCGATGAAGGAAGGCGGCAGCCCATCGCCTGGCAGCGGCCTGCGCCGGCTTGCTCGGAATTTTCTCCATTAAAAGCGCGGGCGCGTCTTCAACGAAAAGGGCCATGCTTTTCCATTCTTTCGCAGGCCGGGGTATATGACCGGCCTCGCAAGTGCTTCTGAGGCTGCAATGTCTGGGTGAGTCTCGGACTACAAGACAGAGAGGAAGCGGAGGTCCTGAAAGACAGTGAAGTATAGTGCGCCTATAACTGCGTATACAGTTGCGCATTTTAACCCGTTATGTGTATATTAAACCACGGCGTCTCTGTATAGTCAAGAGCAAGGGTCTCAAGCCCGCATCAACTAGCGGGTCACAGTCACGAAAATATATTCCTGCAACGGCCATGCGATGGAAGGAGGAGCGAATACTGAGGGGCGGGGTGTAGTTGGTAAGAGTTGCACCTAACCTTGCCATTTGAGAGGCGCTTCACATATGTCACATATGGGTCGTTTCTGAAGGTAACTTGGCACCAGGATACGGACAACGCGGTACCTATCTGGATCTTCAAATTTGCTAAAATCTGGATGGTGACCCTAACTTTCGTTTCATGGTCATGTATCAATATTTGGAAACAACAGTTAGGTGCCCAACGAAGCAAATGCTGAAGCCCGGTCATTTACACTTTGCTCATAAATGCAGTAGTTCATTTTGTATTAAAATTTGGAGAAAAATAGTTATTATTGGGCCGTGGGCCACTAGTGAGTGTCGGCAGGCCGCTAGTTGTGAGACTCCCGGTCAACAGGCGAGAAAGTGAAACGCAATAACTTTAATTGAACGCATGTGCTGGTCGTTTCTTGAATGTTTGGCACTGAGTTCACTGATTCTTTAGCTTGCACGCATTTCCCGTCGGCATGGAGAATTTGTTCTAGCCCGAACCACACGCATGCCGTACCTCTTAATAATGTTTATTCACTCCCTTTTTTTTTGCCCTCCGGTACACGCAAAAAAATTCGGACTATTAATAACGTCGTAGTCATGCGCCTCGCAATGACTCGACGTTTAGCTAACTATACGCGGTGCCCATTTATTATAGCCCTTGGCTCTGTACCTCAGATTTCTTTACATTATAGATGTTGGTGCCTTGCCAGTCAGTATTATGTGAGGTGTGTGGCTAATGTCAAAATGACCATCTCGATCAAACGCCGACATTTTCAAATTAAGGTCAATCAAAGTTTCAGTTACTTCCCACACAGAGTTCACGAAGCAGCTGACAAAGTTGTGGTTGTAAATGAAAACGCTTATTGAAACTATTTACAAGTGAGAAGGGCGGCCCTTTAGGGCCGACCCTGTATAAACTCTAGGAGAAGTCCATAGCCCGGGACCGCGGTGGCTTCCATGGCGGCACGTGCCCTGGCCACGAGGGCTCTGGCCACGAGGGCTCTGGCCACGAGGGCCACGAAGGCTGGGCAGCCGAACAGTTAACCCAAACTACAATATTCTAAGGTATGCGTTGAATTTTCCTCCTCTTTTAACTTTCCTTCTCTTTCTTCCCTTCCCCATTGCAGGGTAGCCCACAAAGCTCAGCCTTTTTTAATCCCCTCGCTTTTCTTCTACCCTTGCTATCTGTCTGTCTACTGGATGGATTAAATTATTGACTTCCTCGTAATAAACAATAACAACTACAATAATAATGAATTTCCCTTCATGTATTACCTATAACCAAATCCTTCCTTGCTGTAACCTTTCCGCTTCCTATGCTTCTTTCTATATTGACACTTGGAACTTGCAATCTCGTGCAAATGCTGTATCGCGAAAACTCATTAGAACTCCGTCCGGTCTTCTAAGGTTTTCCACCGCTATTCAACACTTGTTTGCCTTTGTAATTTACTTTCGAACTTCTGCGTGTAAAAGATCCGAAGTGAATAAGAAGCATTTCGTATTAAAATATACTATATGTTATTCCTTCCTATGCCCCTATGTTTGCACTTCGACACTCGAACCAAACTCGCACAGTAGAATCAACAACCCTGTCGTGTTGTCGGAATAATCTCGTGCGGTCGGCTTTGATCGTTGCCCGTCCTGCAATGCTGCTCTGTTTGCTAACGTGTGGGAGCTGGGTTTCATATTGCAGACCATTGGTGAGCTGCGTCTCTCGATCGTTGACATTTGGTCATCAATGAAGTGACGTCTATGTTTACGATGTTGAGGGAAGTATGTTTCCGTTGACATATTTTCATGCCTTATAAACAAGAAAACAAAACAACAAAAACAACAAAGCTCTCAAAATGGAGACGAAGTATTTGCTCCTGATCCGTCACCGGTTTGAGTGTGCCGTTTTATTGCGGTCATGTACGCGTCATACGAATACACGCTATATAACGGTCGAAGTAAGTGACCTTTTCTCGAGACAGGATTCGGCACGAGGCGTAAGGGGATGTGACTGCGACTCGACAAAAAGAAAAAAAAAGAAAATGAAGGTGGTCAACTCTTCATGGAGGTCACGTTTCACACGCGAGGCGACCAATTCTCGGCGGATACCTTCCCTAAGATTCATCGTGCCAACGACGAACGGGGCCAGTCGTCCCGATGCGCATTGGAAGCCGATATTTCTCGGCAAGATTCCAAGCTCGACCATTCCGGGACACAAATAAGTAGGAAGCGCAAGACGCAGTAACACTGCGGTGCGCCTGCGAAAATTATAAGGAAAAAAGAAAAAAAGATGAGAAACGAATGGATTGTAGAAAAAAAAAAGAAGGATAGAAAGGAATTAATTGCGGTGGCCTGACCTATGCCGATTGCAGTCGCTTCGGGAGACGGCCCCAGAGATGGGCGGAGGCTCTTCTGCCGCGACGTGCGCGGAATTCATGCGAGTGAGAAGTGGTCGCCGGCTCGTCTATTTGCGAGCGCCACGTAGCGGAAGCCCATTGCCTCTAGTAGCCACCTCCCTCTATCACCCTGCTCATTCATGTGAGTGGGCTGAATGCCTTACGCGCACATGTGCCGCTCCCCCGAGCTGCTTTATTTTTCAGCTTTGTCATCGGCCTGTCATTTATTGCGGACTAACGCCGACGGCTACTTCAGCGTTGAGAATCAAATCCACTCGTGGGAAATAACGCCTCAGTTTTAAGCAAGGCACCTGCAGAACACTCAGTTGGACCCACGGAGCCGCAAAGTATGCTTTTGCTTTCGCGCTGTGGCGTTTACCGAATGTTCTTACGGTGATCACACAGTCGATCCTGCGATATCACGGCTTGTCTATGGAAGGTAATCAATTTGCCTTCGCGATTCCCGAGGGAAAATGGAAGTGTTTTACGGCTATTTAGGAAATGTGATAAACGCCCCGAAAAAATGTGCACTTTTTTCGTTATTTTCAGTCCTATCCATCCGTCTCTCCGCACTTCAGTTCATCTATCTATCTATCTATCTATCTATCTATCTATCTATCTATCTATCTATCTATCTATCTATCTATCTATCTATCTATCTATCTATCTATCTATCTATCTATCTATCTATCTATCTATCTATCTATCTATCTATCTATCTATCTATCTATCTATCTATCTATCTATCTATCTATCTATCTATCTATCTATCTATTTATTTCTGTCTGTCTCAAACGTATGTATGTATGTATGTATGTATGTATGTATGTATGTATGTATGTATGTATGTATGTATGTATGTATGTATGTATGTATGTATGTATGTATGTGTGTGTGTGTGTGTGTGTGTGTGTGTATGTGTGTGTGTATGTGTATGTGTATGTGTGTGTGTGTGTGTGTGTGTGTGTGTGTGTGTGTGTGTGTGTGTGTGTGTGTGTGTGTGTGTGTGTGTGTGTGTGTGTGTGTGTGAGATTCTTTTCACTATCATGGGAGGCACCAATAAGCCCAGTCAAGGGGGGGTTTTTTCTAAAAGCAGCGTTAACGGACAAAAGCCACCCTCCGGCATCGGGTTAGCGAGTGTGTACGGAAGCCCCAACGAGAGCGTTCGCCTTCACTTTCGCTCCAGCGGCTTATTTATTTTCGCTCTTCTTCCTTTTCCCGTTCCGCCGAGCAATGAAGAGAGAGTTCGGCAGTTCGCGAATCAACTTGGCGGAGAATCCGTCATTCGAGAGCTGCCTGCATCTCTCAGTCACTCGGTTCTTCATACTACATACATCTTCTCATTCACTGCCCTCTCTCTGTCCTTCTTGCGTGTTTGTTTCTTGCTCCCTCTTTTCTCCCCGCGCTATGCTCCCGAAAGCAACATGCAATGAACGGGTACTGGCAGCGCTGAGAAGAGAGTCCTAGACGCCGAGATTTGCATCTTGCGCAAAATAAGCTCGTATCTTCTGGCACCGAGCGCTTTTCAGCGTCTTGTCGTATCGCTGTTTGCTCGTTTTAGGTTGTTGTTTTTTTGTTTCTTTTTATTATATTTTTTTGCAAACGTCACGTTCTCTCGTATTTCGCGCGCTTTCGCCTCTGAAACATTCATGCTTTTGGCGGGTCGGAAAACTTCCCGGGGAAGGCAAAACTTGTTTCCGAAGTAGTTTTCACGCTTCGCAAAGAGCGTGTAACGAACGCGCCTCGCCGGGAAAGAGAGCCGCGCGGATGCTGACGTGACGGACGTGCACCGGAGGCTCCGAGGCATCGCGTGAAGTCGGCGGCCGCAAAACACCACACTTCGCCTGGCTTTCTTTAGCCGCTCTGTAAGGGGCAACCATCATAGCATCCTTCTTTCTTACTGTTTCTCTTTCTTTCTTCCTTTCTTTCTTTCTTTCTTTCTCTCTTTCTTTCTTTCTTTCTTTCTTTCTTTCTTCCTTTCTTCCTTTCTTTCTTTTTAGGTTAGTGTTTTGGTTACTGCTGTAGTTCATGGTCACCCTTTTTTATTGTTTTTTTTAGTTTACTCGCCTCCTCATCTTTTCAAGGCGAACCTGAGGACCGAAAGTGCTCATCAAAAATGAACAGCACCATCCTCTTCGAGTCTGAGAAACATACCGCGGTTCGAAAGAAAACGTGCTCGGCGCGCGTAGCTGCGGGGCACACATTGCTTTCGGTGCATTCATGACGTCACAAGAAGTGCCGTACGCCTGAAAGCAGGGAATGATACCGGTATTTGTTGTCGCAAAGAAAAAAAAAGGCAGGACATAAAAGAGAAGGTAGGTTGATATTAAGCGATAGTTCGCATTCAAAAAGAAAATAGCCATCCTATTTTTTTGATATGCTAACCAAGGGGACATATTTTAATCACACACTTCACTTTTAAGTGTCATAAAGCAGCATGAATGGGTGTCGCAAGAAATTTTTATATGGCTTATACGCTGAAGCGAGTGGTGTTCACGCCAGGTGTTTGGGCACGTATAAAACAACTGGCGCTGTCTAGGTGAGCTCGTTTTTCCCGCAGAAAAGCATTTTCAGGCACTCAGTAATCCGGAAGTAACTTATTATTATAGAAGTAGTATAGAAGCGTGCGTACTCTCTGTTATTGAGAAAGTACATATGAAGGGTGGCTATTTATTTGCGACATTTGAAACGTTGAACTGTGAAGCAAGACGAAGATCGCATGCACAACGCCTGTGATTTTTTTTTGTATTCGCTACAGTGCTCTTTTTTGTTTAGTTGTAATCTGCAATGACGGGTGTTTTATTCAACATTCTTGCACTAATTTAACAGATAATAAATTTGATGAAAGAGAAACTCAAATACACATGAAAGGCTGAGAAGTTAACGCGGTCACACCCTGTTCGCTACCCTACATTCTTTATTGTGAAGTATGAAAAAGAACAAATCCTCAGCCCACACCATAAAAATAGAGCAGACAATGTCAGTTAGAAAAATAAATGAAGAGGACACAGCCAAATAAGCTTTTGGGAAGGAAGGATGTGCAGGAGAAGCAGTCTTGAACCCCAGTAAAACCGGACAAAAAAAAAGAAAGAAAAGAAGCTCTTAGTCTGGTGTAAAATCTTGATCTTGCTGCTAACATGTTCGATCTACACGAGAGAAAAGGGAGGGAAAGAAGATAAAAGGAGAGAAATATAGAAAAGCAATAACACGCTTGCATGCTGAGGAGCTTGTCCCGCGCATGCTGAGAAGGTGATAAAACTGTGAACTGTCACAGAGTGCGGGTCGACTTCGGCTGCCTCGTATGAAATACACTGCAATCCATGATGACAAAGAAGGTTTGCAAAGGTTGGCTCCAAGTTAGTGGCAAACATGACAAGCAAAGTATGTATAGTATGCTATCCCCGCCACATTGGCATGCACATCGTTACAGAACAGTTTTTTTTGGCTATAGTGTGGTGATATCTCACTTCCCCGGTGAGGGTCAGTGTAAACAGCGTTTGGTTCATGAACCACGAATCAAGTTTCATTTCGTTTATTGCATTTATTTATCCTAAAGACCCCAGAGGGGTATTACATAAGGGGTGGTTATATAAACAAAGATTACAAAGTTTGACCACGAATAAATCTTGTCGTTTTTTAAACAAAGGCAGGTGAGGTGGTGATGGAAGTGATGTGTCGTTCCATGGTCTTTGGCTGTGCGGTGGAAAAATGATGTCGAGCAAGTGACAGTACGTTCACATTGACGATCAACGTTAAATGAATCGCCTCTGCGCAATGAAATGCGCATAGAAGGTAGAATATAAGGTGCTCGGTGAAATGAACTGTTATAAAATTTATGATACAATGATAAGCTCGCGAGGTGACGGCGAATCGCTAGTGTGACTGAAATGATTGCTGCTATTTCCATTTCATATAAGTAGTTGCACGCATGGTTCGAATAGCGGTGGTTATACACATTTTAATGTGGACGAAATAAAAACGCGTTAGATTACTGAAATGAAGAAGTACGTTTAAAAAAATCACTTTGTGAAAATTTATTTGCAGTTTCGCAGTATCATACACTTTGAAATCAGGCTGTGGTTTTGGCCCATAATTACCCTGGGGATTTCGCGACTGAAGAGAGCATTCTCAAATGTTATCCATGCGAAAGTCCGCGCGCGTAGGCTGCGAGCTTGGGCCATAAATAAATTTGCGCATTGCGCTTTTGTAGAAGTCTGCAAAGCGAATCGTATACAGTCAGGCAAATTCTTGTAGGTCATAGAAAAACCGCAATAAGTTCACGATGATGTTTACATTGGAATTCTCACGAAACCTACCCGCCTAACGCGTGCGCAGATTTCTGATACTTCGCTCATGTCAAGGCGGTTGGACTGTAAGTCAAAATGGCGGAACTTGCTGCGTCACTTATGACGGCATTGCTGCCAAGCGTAATTAAAGCAGTGAGAGAAGGGCTCTATTCCTTTTGTCATTCATGAAACTGATTTGTTTTTGCAGCTATATTCAGGCTGGCTTCATAAAAATCTGTCGTCGCCCATTGTTGTCGTTTTTAACGTCGTTGACTCGCAGTTGGCTTTGTTTAAGAATGCAAATTCTTTTGATGTCCTCCCTCATTCTGTTCGTGGTTATTGTACCGCAATGAATAGGTGAGGCAAGAAAAGACATTGTTCCATATTATTGCTTCTCATCTTTCGCTCTCAGGCTGCAGTTCCTCAAGTGTGTTTGAAAACTAATGACTTCCGCCCATTTTTAAAATTGTGTCATTGCTGCTGAGCAGCACTGGCCTAAATAAGGCCAGTGCTGCTTTGATTTTGTTGATTCTTCTTTAGGTATTGCTGCTTCATGCAGGCTATCATACTAAGCCACAATAATTTTTTGATAGAACAGCTACAGTACTGTAGAAAAAAAATGCGATGTATTGTAGACCCATTTTGCTTGTTCAGTAAGTATTGTGATTGGTACTCTAGTCAACTTACCAAGGAAATATAGATTTTTTAGAATTTTTAACTGTTTTGGTTCCTGGCAAGCTCAATATATATATATATATATATATATATATATATATATATATATATATATAAAATCACAAGACGCACTTTCAGCAAGCATCGACGTTGTTTAACGGGCTTGTTCCTTTTCGCTTGTTATCTCACCTTATCTGGTAGCTTAGAGGAATTCACATCCGGAATTCAAGTTCCGTGACACTGAATCATACGGTGCGAATAAGCACCACATTTTGCTTATGGCTACCTCACCAAGTAAATGTCGCTCACCACGATATTTTCCAATGTATTGCAATCCAGTAGGTCTTTTTTTTTATTGTTGCAGTCCGGTAGGTGCTTACATTAGCATGTACCTGTTCAGTATTTCCGTGAAGCAGTTATATCGGATAAGTGCATTAGAGCGAGGAACTTTTGTCTTCTTCTGCGCACTTGAAGGTAACTTCGCGTCAAGGCTTTCATCTCCTACACCTGAGCAGATAATTGGATTGGCGATCCCTCACCTCGTTCTCCATACTACGCTTCATCTTCATCACAGTCGCATCCGCCATTGCGACGGACATCCGTAAGTACAGGTTTAGTGCCTGCTTTCAGCTGCCTATAAGGCTGTCTACGATTTGGATGCACAGAACGCCAGGGGGTAAAATTTCGGGAGCCCTTCACTGTGGCGTCCCTCATAATCATATTGGAGTTTCGTGATGTTAAAATCCGAGAGTTATTGCTTAAGTTTCCCATGAAACAACCAGAGTCCTCACCTGCGACATTGTCGTCCAACTAGATAACTAACTAGGTCTCTGATAGCCATATAGTAAATGTCGGTAGCCAATACTTATTCATCGTTCTCTTGCGTATTCTAGCTATCTTTTTCATAGTAGAGCTGGGAATACATTAAATTGATGCATGAGTGGCGCGGAATCGCCCTACAAGGAGCGTAAAAAATGTAATAGACTTGAACAAAATACGGTACCTAAAAGCTTAGCGTGACCATATCGTAACGCGTAAAATTGTCATCTTGTTCAAGAGGGCGATATTGCTTAATCTGTTTCTAATTTTCATCGGAGACCCCACAGTGCAGGTCACCTTCAGGATCATGTGCACCACGCTATTGAAAAATTAATTACACACAAATTTTTTTTTTTACCCGAAGGTGTGTTGCATGCCAACGCGGTTAAATAAAGAGCCACTATTTCGCGCCTGTTTTAGCACCTCCCCGATAAACATAGAAAATTTCGGTCACATGTTACCTGTAAGGGGTAAGCCCTAAGCTACCGTAGAGTATGTCACTGGTATTATGGAGAGGTTTCGTAAAGGTGCATAAATTAAAATGTTTCGTCAGGAAATGCGTGACCATATGGTAACGCTCGTACCTACCCATTATAATGGGTAGTGCTGTCACTGCGCTATAAGAGACACTGATCTTTTGACAGTTTCTCAGCCAGCTTCGTTCATTCGTATGCAATCGCTAGATGGAAAGAGAGACAGTGAACAGAAAACCATCAATTGCTGCTGCTGTGAAGTAATCTATTGCAATAACAACGTAATGTTTTTTTTTTTTTGCGGCGGTGCAGAGATGTTTCTATGAGCAATGCTTTCATGTACGCAGTTTCGTCCTTGTACGCTTCAGTGTTGTCTGTTCGAGACACCCGGCTGCCTGTGTGCACACTGACTACCACTCTGAGACCCTTTACGTGGCTCACAAGATACCTGTACTTACAAATAAGGTGCTGTAGTGGTTAAAACGTCCGCTTTGCCAAGGCCACATTGTCACGAGGGCGTTACGTAGAATCGCAGGGAAAGTGGTGGAAGTGCGAGTCGTCTTTTCGGCGCCTGGTGAATAGCGTCAAGCAGGATATGAGGAAGCGTTTGGACGACTTGACGATCACTGGCGTAGAGAAAAGAATGGGCTGACTGATGCGCGAACCATTGTTTAGAGCTCGTAAGCTGTAAAAGAAAGTATAAACACTGCAAATGTCAATCGGTGGGCTAGACCGACGCATCGCACAACCATCAGGATGTCGGGACGTCGATTACCCCTATCGACACGAACTCAAGGCCGCCAGCGGCGGCACTCTGAAATAACGAGCGAGAGGAAATCAAGCCGGTTGTTCGGTTTGCTGGCAAACAATACTCATGGCGTCTATGCGCGACACAATTTGTGTGGGCTTTGGTTCGTCGTATAAGGTTGCTTTTGAGTGGTACTCCTCTGACCGGCAATATTGAAGCCGGTTGTTTGGTTTGGTGGCAAATAATACTCACGCCGTCTACGCACGACAGAATTGGTGTGTGCTTTGGCTCGCCACCCAAGGTTGTTTCGGGGTGGTACACCTTTAACCGGGAGTATTAGCGATTATATACTATTGCATGACGATCAGAGGAAGCTTTCTGGATAGCCTTGCAAAGAAGAGGAGAAAAGTAGCGCATGTATTTGTCCGTGATTACGGGGCGTACCTCTCGTTAGGGCCTCGGGAAGCCGCGTCAACCAATGTTACCCCGAGAGGAAAGTGAGGCAGCCGTCTAAATGGTGTACAAGTTGTCGATAATGCGGGTCTCGGCTTACGCTGTTCGGGGTGTAAACGATATCGTACCTGAGTTAGACATTGCCATTAGCGAAGCAATTTTAATAACGCCGTCTGCAGCCTGGAACCTGGTATTGCCCCACATTATATGTGCATGCTTTCACATTGTGCGTCTAGTAGTGGACCTCCGCTCTCAGCTGCGCGGGACACAAACCTTCTGTCGAATCCGTCCAATAACAGCCCGGGACAAGGAAACAAACGCAAGAAGTGTGTAGGCTTTCGTTTAATTAGCTCGCCGACAGCGGCGTGTTTACAAGTCACCGCCCACGCAGACACACGCAGAGACACACACACACACGGCACACCTTGTGCCAGTGTAGCCCCAGGGATCCTGGCCTCGAAGTAGGCCGCCACAAATACACATCCCCCGGGCGGCGACGTGGTATGCGGGAAAGAGCGGTTCAAGCCCGAGCCTGATACCCAATTACCAAGTGCCTTTCCTAGCTGCTTCCGAAAACAGCCAGGGGTCGTGGCTTTCCCTTCGGGGAACGAAATGAGCCAATCTGCGTCCTCGGGAGAGCGAAGCTGACCGGTTGCAGCCAGCAGCCCCAACGTCACACCGGTACTTTCTGACTTGGCTCGCTAATCCGTCCGGATTACGGCCGAAGAGGGCAGCAAAAGCAGTTTCACCACACTAATGCGGCTCAGAGGGATCCCTGCCAGCTTCAGGTGCTTAATCATTGGAAAACAACTTACTTCGCGAACGCCTTTTTCTGTTCTTTATTGGCACGTGCGTGTCAAAATTAACCACTGCTAACTACGCAGTCCTCGTGAAAGCTTCTCTATAGCTAGGCGCTTGCTCACTCACTCACTGGCTCACTCACTCACTCACTCACTCACTCACTCACTCACCCACTAACTCACGTTTCGGGGTTTCATACCATAACATTGAGGCTGGTATAGCTGAGCAGTTGATGCATGCATCTCAATAGTGTCAGGCGTAAGCATTGGGAGCATTTGGTGCTGTCTGGTAGCGCAACTGTAATTTACAAGAATTATAATGACATTATGACAATGCGCTTGTTTGTCTCTTCTCTTGTGTCCCGTTGGTTTGCGCTTCCAATTATTCCATTATGAATCTGTACCAACTAGCCCGCCTGTCAACCCTACGACATTACGACAAGGTAATACTGCTTCCATGCGTGAATGAGAGTTCCGCTAGAAGATTCACTCACGCCAAGTGAAACGTGTGCAAGAGTGTGGCCCCCTCTAGCATGTGTCTTCGCTGGCGACACCGCAAGCGCATTAGCACGTACGCTCGAACAAGTGCAAGCGCTGGAAACTCGAGACAGAACGTCAATGTGTGGAGGCGGGAGTCGCGTGTGGAATCGGTAGGCACGAAAACAGGGACCTACCAACGAAAAAAAAATTATCATTCCACCCCGCTCGGTATGGATGTCCCGGTCGAGGACTGCGCATCTCACATTGCCGTCGAAGCGTCTTCGTGGTAGCCTCACAGCTGGAACCACACGATAGGAAAAACTCCGGGCCTCCTTCATGCTTCTCCTCCAGTAGCCCGTGTGTGCATTGTGTGTTCTTTGCACTCGATGGCGCGACGCCTCTTCCCCCCCCCCCCCATGAGTCGATCGACAGTCGGACAAAAACGAGACAAACATGAAGGAGAAGGTTGAGACAGCTGGTAAGGAAAAAAGTTTGCGCGGGAACAGGGCGACGAAGGAGACAGCAGCGATTTGGGTCCTGGTAGGCAAAGGGCAAGTGACAGCGGCGCAAGAAAGCCCTCGCTGCCGATGGCGGAACAGGGCCCTGATGTTTGCGCAGCACTTGACCCAACGGCAACACGAGACTCTCGCTCCATTGCAGAACGCATTAGACAAACATGAGCGTGCTGCTTTCGGGCGTAGACCTGGGAGGGGATGGGCTACGTCTTGCTTATTCACGGGGACGGGAAACCTCGCCTCCTCTGTTTCTTTGCCCCTTCCAGACGGTGCCAGTGCGCGCGCTTCTTGCGCCGTCTGCCGCGTAAATGGAATTGCTTTCGCTCTGTTGTTTTGACTTATTTCTTGCACCGACTTTTGTTTCTACGCGTGTGGACACTCGCGGACCCAAAAGGAAATTTGACGTCATTTCGCTGCCGTTTGCTCTCGCCTCAGCGGTTGTCCCTGCGCTTCAGACAGTGTTTTCCCTAGACTCGGACCATGCATTAGAAGCGACGTGTACTGTTTGGAGGCATTCAAAAGGTAGGCTCTGGCGGAATCTGAGAATGTACTGGACGATGTGAGATTTCGCTCCTGCAAGAGACAGTGCAACTGTCCTGTCACTGTTTGTGAACGCCGAATTGCACTGAGATCAGCGCATTAATACTTTGTTTTTGTTTTATTGCTGAAAATGCCGGGATTCCAGTGACAGTGTTATCGGAAGATGTTCGAGAAGTAAAATAAATGGTCCTAAATATTGGATAAAGTGGTGTACGTTCACGTTTTTTTTTTTCGTGTTTGTCAACTCGGGCGATTATAACAACGATACCCAGCAACTGACCTTTCCAGGGAAAATTTTGCTTCATGCATAATAATTGTTTCCTATGAACTTGAATGCAAACAGCCAGCTCACACTTAGAGACATCAAATATTAGAAAAAATCAATAGAAGAGCAAAAATAGGCTTATTTTAACGTTCCACTATAGAGACAACAAGCTATTCGATATACCTATACACGAAGTGAAATTCTGGTGGGTTGGTATGAATTCATGTCTGAACAAGTTAGCGGGGCACAAGAAAAAAAGATACCGTCCAGTCTTGTTCCTTTTCTCTAACGGCTTATTAGTGCTACTTGTTTACATATGCATGAGATTATAGGCTGGCAAATCTTGTGTCACAAAGACTCACACAAGAAGTATATCTGGCGCTTTGGCTACACTCGAACTCAGGCTCACCAAATGTTTCCCGAGACACTCACGATTCGACACTCACGAAAATTCGCTTCAACTGGGCTCGCTCGGACTCAAATTCACTAAACAATTAATTATCCGGGCTCTATAAAACTAACAGTTATGCCTTTATCTGACTCACTTACGAGTCCGTTGGCCTAGCATTGGCTTTCTCAATAATGGTGTCAATACTCTTTAGCACGAGTATCTCACGTCATCGGTGCCCTTCTTTGTGCTTTTTGACATGGTACCTTCGAATACGAGTCGTAAGAGCTGAACAACAAGTAAGGTCAGTTTTCTTGAAAGAGATGGTAACATACCATATATTCATCAAGCACTTTCCTGAAGGAGTCGGCGGGGAGGGGGAGGAACAAGGCACCCCCCTCCTACGTTTAGACGCCTCTAATTAATGAGTATTTATATTGTTATGAATAACCCTTAATTGGTATACGTGATAGTAGACGTAAGTGTATATAAGCATGAATCTGAGTAACGCTGATAGTAATTCTTAAGATGAGTTGATAGGACCACGGGTCGGGAAAAAAATGAACTCACCAACACTAATTCAAGAAATATGTCTTTGGCTTTGGACTCACTCGGAATCAAACTCACGAAAATTATCCTGAGCCTGACTTACTCTGACTCGCACTCACGAGAGGTTTCTTCAATCGGATGATGGAGCTCTACAGGGCCCTGTTTCTCGGTTTCCTCAGATATAGCTTGCCCGTGCTTAGCAATACCTGCAAGACCAATGTTCGTATTTTACAGGCAGTACAAGCCCAAGCGCTGAGAGTGTGCCTCGGTCTGCCCAGATGTACGTCAACAGAAGCAACAATTGCAATTGCTGGTGACTATCCAATACAAACTCACATTGTTGTTGAAGTCCTGAGAACACACATCCGACACTTCGCACGTGCCCCCGGCCATCACCTTGCACTGCTGCCTTCAGAGAGGCGCCAAGCATCGTTCGCCAAAATTATCGTGAAATACAACGATAAACTTCCCTCGGGCTTCACTCATGCATCTAAACCATCCATACCACCTTGGTGTCTTATTCGACCCACAGTGCATCTTAGTGTACCAGGAATCCGGAGGAAATCTGAGTTTTCGTCGCCCGTGCTGAAACAACTGTCTCTTCTTCTTTTGCACGAGAAATATTCAGACAGCATACATGTATACACCGATGGTTCCACGAACCACCAGTGTTCGTCAGGGGCAGTAGTTATCCGAGCAAGAGGTGTTACCATCAGCTTTAGGACTGACCACTCCACGGCATCTACAGCAGCGGAACTAGCTGCTTTGCGCGCCGCACTTTGTGTGATCAATCGGGAACCACCGCAACAATGGTCGATTTTCAGCGACTCAAGGGCTGCCCTACAATCTGTGCTCTCAGCACTGCGTCGCGGCCCGTACGAACAGCTTGTTTTCGAAATTCGATGCCTTCTCCACACTTTACTCGAGAAAGGGCATCATGTGACGCTTCAATGGCTGCCAAGTCATTGCGGCATCACAGGGAACGAACATGCCGATACTGCCGCGCGGGCAGCCCTTGAAGGAACACGAGAAGAAGCCATACCACTTTCGAGGACTGATGTTGCCAGTAATCTCCGACGACTTGCGCGTGAAATCACGTTTTCACTATGGTGCCCACCAAGCATCGATACGAATCGTCAACACCACCTGTCCTCTTTGATGGCTCTCCGCATGCACACTGGACTCGACCGAAGAGAAGCCACCCTACTTCATCGCTTATGGCTAGGAGTGGCATTTACAAAATCTTACTCCTTTGTCATAGGAATGGCCGACAACGCTCTCTGCGATGCCTGTCATTGCGAAGAGACGCTACACCACATCCTGTGTGACTGTCCATTGTATGAAATCCAGAGACAGTCACTGGCGTCTGCTTTTGCGCGCATCGACAACAGCCAAATGTCTGTGGACACTATTCTGTCAAGTGCCCGAGAGAAGGCATTGCAACAGAAGGCGACGAAAGCTCTGTTGAAATTCCTACGCGACACCGACTTGAATAAGCGACTGTAACAGCAATGTCACACACCGCGAAAGACAAGACTGGACTATGACTGAGTGTGCACGCATGTGCTGCCGAATGTGCTGTTTCTATCTTCCCTCTCTGCTCTCTTTCATCTCCCCCATCTCTCTCCCATGCGCAGGGTAGCAAACCGGCTGCCTATAGGCTGGTTAACCTGCTTGCCTTTCTTTTCCCTCTATTTTCCTTCCTTCCTTCAATCGGACTCACTCAGACTCAAACTGAACAAAATAATACTCACCCAGAGTCAGGCTCGGACTCGCAGGTGCTTATAAGTTTGAGTGAGTCCGAGTGAGTCGAGTTTGCCGACCTACGCGTTTGATAGACAATGTTAGGCGCCCGACAAGTCGTTTCGTGCAAAAGATTTTTCCCACTGCAGTGATCCGATGGCAAAAGCCCCCACTATTGTTCGTAAAACTAAGATAGAAACCTGTGCAGCACAACCGAAAGGGAAAATGAATTGTCGAGGCAACCTCGTGAAAATAGCTGCGGAAGGAAAAGTCGTTTCGGAATTAAAGCCATTAACGGGGACGTTTTACTGTCGATACGAGCGCTGCTCCACCGTCGCAATCGTTGCGTCTTCGCTTTTTCGCTTTTTTTTATGGAATATGAGTGCAGCTATACTTCCTTCACTTTCTGTGCGAAAATCCAGCCGTGACTGCGCATGCACGAAGAGCATGCATTCTCAAGGTGCCGAGTGCTAGGACTGAACGAAGCGCCGGATATTGACGAAACCGAACACGCCATAAAAAGGACTTCGGCGCGTGTTTATAGGACGGGAGGTTGAGAATGTCTTTCTTTAACGCCTCCTTCGAGAAGTAAAACGAAAGTTTGACGGCCACTCGCAGGTGATTTCACTCTAAGGAATCGCACGGACAGTTACTGACGAAAAAAAAAAAGAGCGATGAAAATGAATGACTTGTTGCAACACAGCGTACGAGGCATTTGTCATCGAAGAAAAAAAAAGAAGACTAGGAGAACGTATGCCATTAAAAATGTTGGTACAAGAAGAGCAAGCCTAGCGTGCTCTCACTGATGTGAGTTGGGTCGGTTCGTGTTGCGTAGAATACGGGAGGGAAATTTCGTGCGATGGGACTACGGCCGCAGCAGTGTGCGCCTTGGAAGCCTCCCAGTAATTTGCGTTCGCTCACGTTGCGTTACGTAACGTCGTATCAGGTGGCGATACTTCCAGAAAGTTTAGAACTGTTGCGGGCGAATGAAGGTGTACGTAAAAGTATGAAACTTTTTTACATAGAGTGGCTCAATACCGCTGGTTCTTGCCGTGATTTCAGAACTATAAATAAGATCAAGGAATGGAAAACCAATAGGTTGGCAATCCGAGAAACGGCGTAAAGGAGAAGAGGGAAGCTTGCGATGGAAAATCGGCAAACAGGGGGTTTGTCAAGTCAACCTTTGGACAAGGATACTTGTCTTCCTCAAGTACGCTGAGGAAGACAAGTCCTTTCAGTGCGCGGCTGCTCACTGAAAGGACAAAACTAAACTATACCTGAACTATACCTGAATCAAAACTCAACTATACCTGAACTGCCCACAACCGTTCCTTCGAGCGCTCGGGGCTATGTTCCGCCTTCACGGCGGCTGCGTAAGGATTGGACGTGAGACCGCATACGCGTAAATCCAGTCTGTGCCGTGTTCCACAGCCAATCAGATCAGTTGGAAACGATGACGTCAGCGGGGCAGAGCGCGTCGCTTGATATATGGGCGGTTTAAAACGTGTTTGGCCAAGTTTGCAGCGATCTGGAGCAATTCGCAGCTTTAAAGCGTTGTACAAAACTTACGCAGAGGGCTCAAACTGGCCTCTAAATTACCCTTGGCACTTGGTCTACCGGCCCAATTTGTCTGTGAAAAATTGTCAAAACCGTTTCAGGGTCCCTTTAAAGAACACCAGGTGGCCAAAGTTAACGGAACCCTCATATATGGGGTCCCTAATAATAACATTGCCACCTACGCTCCTTTCTGTGTTTCATGTGGCCGGCCCATCACACGTGTAGATAGTGCCTTGCGCAAAGCACGCCAGGGTATCTGAGTGTATTCGAGATTGCCTTGTGGTGATTTCTTAGACGTGAACGTGCACGCGAGAATAGTTGATTCATTGGAGAACAAACGAGCCACTATTGATAATGCTGAGATGATCGACACCCCATGTATAAATGCCTACGTGCCTTGACATGGATCAGTCGATTAATGGCCGAAGCTCTGTTCGCCGCTATCAAGGCCCGTGTGTATCACTGTAATCTCACTTTACGTTTACCAGCCACAGGATCGTCTAAACAAACAGTTTCATCACTATTGTAGGCGGCGGAAACTCCCTATACCTCCCATGAAAATCGCTCTCGCATGCTGCTACGCAGCGGTAGCGCCGCTTTTACTACTGGCGGTTGCCGGGCACCCTACTATAGAAATAAATCATGAACTGAAAGCTTCCAGCGTGACGTTACTGGTGAGGCCACCAAATATAAGGAAAGGAGGGTTGCCGCAGATTTCCCACTTCGCATCCAAGTGTGAATACGCTCGCGCCTTTTTTCAAGTCCTCAGGCCGCTTGCGCAATGCGGCCATTCGTAGAACTTTGTTAATCATTTTAAAATTTTTGTTGTTGTGTTTTAAAGCGGCGAACTTTAAGCTGACTAATTTCTCAGTAAGACAAAACTCCAACGACACAAATCCCTTAAACTTTTTTATTGCACGTTTTGTATGTACAAAAAATCACGGCACATCCAAGGAGCGAATGATGATGAGTGGGGCGAAGCGTCTGTTCGTCCGTATGTCCGTACGCCCGTGCACGCGTCCGATCGCGTTTGAGAACGCAGACGGCGCACAAGCCGTGCGCAAGCGTCTTCAACGCGCCCGCCGCTGTGCTTCGTTCATGCCCCACTAACAATCTGCCACGTACGGCGACGATACAAAGACTGAGAGAGGCACTCGTTCTCCGCGCACTCGGCAAAAGCGCGCCCAGCAGCCAATCAGATAGTAGCGGTGCACAGCGCCATCTAGAATAGCCTCACTCAACTGCAGTTTCTATGTACCTCTATGAAATATCGCCGTCTATTTACTGTTCGGCAGAGACTGCCTTCTTTTCTTTCTCGTCTTTTCTTCTCTCGGTTACGCGTGACGCGTGACAAGGTTAGCCTAAGAAGAGCTTCGCCCCTAAATAAAGAGACACACACGTAGTGTGAAAGTGTCGATCTATAAAAGCAGGTTTAACACACAACTGACATATACGGACCGAACATAGTGAGCAAACACTGAACCCAAAATATCCAATCCAATCCAAAAATTGTCAACATGGCCGTGTCGTATTTGACTCCATCACGTCTGTTAAGACGGCGCGCCTAGCTTTCTTACAGAATATGAGTGCCAAACGAGACTGAAGTTCAGAGACGTGAAGAGTCTTCAAGTGATCAAAAGTTTTTTAGAAAGAACGTCGCTTGAAACGGTGTTTCAGCAAGTTCTTGAGCTGTTGTCAAACCATTTACAGCCTCTAGTTATGCCATGCACTGAGAACAATGAATGCGTCAGTTTTCAAGTCTGTCCAGCCATTCCATCTATTACTACGATGAGAGCTGTGTTTCTAATCGTCTAGTTTTATGGGCTGCGCGGGGGGTTCTCTTCAAAGGCAATATGATTTGTTTGAGCAAGACTCAGGTCCTTGTTATTGAAATCATGCTTGCTACGTCATAACGTGCAGTTTTCTAGGTTTGGCCTAGATGTTTCTAATGATTTTACAAACGATCGTGCTGTTGCTTGTGTTTGCAGGCTTCAACCGCAGCATACCTGGATACCCTCGGTACGCAATGATCGGGGATCCCGCCCAAGGCATCCACAACTTGAGGATAGAGAACGCAACGCTAGAAGACGACGCGGAATACCAATGCCAGGTAAGTGAGAGAACATTCGAGCATTTAAACCTCTCACGTGGCCCTTGTAAATGGTAACGATGTAGCAAAAACGTCTTAACCTTACTGTCGGAACTTCGTGGATTGTCGAGGTATGAGCGTATTGTGGTGTCGATATCGGGAACTTTACCTCATTAAAAACTGCTAATTGATGAGTAGTAATCCATTTTACGACCTATATAGGGGAAAGGAAACACATGAATAAGCGAGAGAAGATGAGAGAAGCAGAAAAACAGAAGAAAGTCAGTAAAAAAAGCTTTGTCATAACTGTGGTATATTGATCACTCAAACCACGCACGCTTTTTTCAAATTACTTGAGTTCAAAGCAACGCTGTCCTGATTCTCGACCTATTTTTGTGTGTGCTGCCCTTTTCTATTTGCAGGTGGGCCCGACTGCAGACCACAAGGCTATTCGAGCTGATGCCCATGTCACTGTTTTGTGTAAGTAATATTAACCACTGAGACCGTATATACTGAGCTGGCGTAAGCGTAATGTTCAGTACTTCAAGAGCTGATGACAGCAATGCAAGAGAGACACTTCATATCGTGTCTCACGAAGGCAACCTCGAAGTTGAGTTCAAGCTACGAAGGCGACGAAAAACCTCGAGCTAATTTTTTCGCGTACATCTCACTCGCCTGCCATCATAACATTGTTAAGACGTGGCGCAATGTCATAAGCAGAGGCAAAAATATATTGTGTGGCTCATGTTCAGCAATTGCTTCGGTGAAAAAGTGCGCCTAACGACTCCAGGATGCCAAATCACCAAAAGGTGAGCGTCGTATACACGAGGCAAATTGCGCTAAGCTACCCGAAAAAAGTGCATGGAGCTTCGTTGAGCAGCAAATGCCGGCCCACATACGAAGTCAAGAGGGGCGTATAGAGCTTCCGCTATAACCCCATCCGTCCACGCTGTCCACGCAGAAACGACCTGTCTCCAGCAGGTCGTCTCCTTCGCGCCTTATGCTTCCGTATCCCGCGGCAAAATGTTGGCAGTGCCCAACAACACATGCTTACTTCGGCGCATATATAGGCTGGTGGCGGCTTGCTTGCAGCTTTCCTAGATATCAGAGAGAGAAAAAGAAAAGAGGGAATGCAAGTAGAAGAAAGATTGCGTCTACAAAACAAGTGCGAGAGAAGCACCATGAAAGCGCGAAACGTGGGTATAGGCTTAGAAGCCTCTCCGGCCGACTCGCGATTTTCTAGCCCGTGGACGATGGTTGGCCTATGGCCGGTTGCGCCGTCGTGGATCCTGGAATATCCGCGAAGCAATCCTCCTCTCCCATCTCCACCACTCCACCTCGCCCCTCTGGTGCGTTCTTTTTTTCTGCTTTTATCTTCACTTTCTTCGCGCAAGTGCTGCGATCTGTGGAGCGTTGAAGCGCGCCCAGATGATTCATCATCTCTTCTGTCAAGGCGCATTACGCCAGTCATCCGCGATCCACCAAGATTCTTCAACTTTTAAGCCCGCAAAAAAATTCCTTTCTCGCCTTTGTTCAGCTTCTTCTTGGCCAGTTCTTCCGCATTTTTTTTACTTATTTAGTTTGTTCGGATTTAGGCCGTCAGTGACGAGACTAGCTCGATTCTAAGCGCGCAACTTGGCGTTCTTGGCTTCCGTGAAAGAGGGAAGCGTCGTTCGAACTTTTTACGCTTTTTTTTCTCCCTTCAACAGCGTTGAAGCGGCCGCCCAGGTCGGTTGCGTCACGGCGGACATTAACTCGAAGTTATGTCTTGTTTTCAGTTCCACCGAGCTTATGGGGAATACTTTGATCGGTTAAACCTTTCGGCCTCTCAGTTTTGAGCCGCCGTAGTTTTCAAAGGAGGAGAAATGGTTTTGCTCAAAAGTGGGAAACTGCGGACGGCCCTCGCGAAGGAGAATACATGTACCGAATAGTCAAAGTTTTTTTTACTTTATCTTTGCCAAATTTGCTGTCCCTTTTATTACATCTCGATCAAGTTGCATGTTCACCATTTTTTTGCGAAGCCTCGGGATTTCTGCATCGATGCACCTCCGAAAGCTGCAGTGCAATACCATTACGGACTATTCATCCCAATGGATCTTGAAATACAACAATAAGTTATAAAAGCATTGCAGCTGCACACAAAAAAAAATGCCCGCAGCTTCCCTCGGGGAACACTGGGAGGATGCGGAGCATATAATTGGTTAACGGAGTGTTAAGTGCGACTTACTTGGGTCGATGGCTAAATTGGTTAACGTGGTTGTGAAATGGGGTGTTAAATGTGACTTACTGGGTCGATGGCTAAATTGGTTAACGTGGTGTAGGAGGGGGTGTAAATGAGTGAAACGTACCACGTATGCGAAAGGGCGGCGCTGGTCGAAGGGACGTCGATCATTGTGTTTGTGGATTCGTTGGCATTCATTTTCACGGCGACTTCGGACGTCGACGCGCCGTACAAACCAACGGACGAGCGGCAACTGAGCGAGCGAGCGCCGACCTTGAGCATATATACAGCGCGACGGCGCATGCGCTGTCAGCTGTCGAATGTTCTCGAAGGAGAAGCGCCGCGCGCGCACAGATGGCGACGGCGCGACGGCGCATGCGCTGTCAGCTGTCGAATGTTCTCGAAGGAGAAGCGCGTGCGGCACGATGGTGGGCGCGACGGCGCGACGGCGCATGCGCGCGCGTCAGCTGTCGAATGTTCGAGAAGCGGTGCGGACGGCGCACTACAAGGCGCGAGTATAAGATGCTTCCGCATCTAAAATATTTCTGAAGTTCATATGAAAAGAAGTTATAGATGGTCATCTTGTGCTTGATTGAGTAGCCATTCGCCTGCAATGAGCCAAGCAAAACATTTTTGCTTAGTCATGACTGCTACAGCGTTGAACAGCTGCCAACGAAAACGATTTGACTTACAGCGGCGGCATTCGTTTGATGTGCAGAATGCTAGAACTGCGGCGTACCAACGTACACACATGTTAAAAGTCAAGTTCTCATGTAAGACCAATAGAAACTGTAGCGGCGAGAGAAAGAGAGACGTGAGATGCCGTCGAAGGCGGCCGATGGGGCCGTGCTGATCTCGCCACTTTATTCTAGGCCTGAAGCGGAGCGACGTCGGCTACCAGCGTCCGCCACGCCAGGACGTGTCAGCTCGTTCTCTCTCTCGCGCAGCTCGAGCTAGCGCCAGCTGCGCGAGAGACGCGGCGCGGTGATGGAAAAAATGACGATGGTGATGATGGCACTACAGGGCTCCCCCCCTAGCGCTTTGCGCGATTTGAACGCATATGAAAAAAAGAAAGAGGGCGACAAATGCTATGTACATGAAACGGCAGTCCATAAAGTGTTCCTTTGGCAAGTCCAGTTTGTCAACGTTTAGTGACCATCGGGAACCAGTGGGTCTCTGGTGGGCGACACTGAGAGTTGCGCAGTGGACGAAGAAGTAAGCGCTCGATGGAAAGAAATCCGTAATGGCGGATGGCTCGGTCCCAGAGGGTCTTCAATCGGGGAAAGCACCTCTAGAATTTCGAGGTCTCGCGCCACTTGTGATGCGTTTCTGTAGGCGAAAGAGAGGCCGTACTCAGTGACGCTGTGAAGCGACGCGTGACTGAGAACGTGCTCAACTGGTGCACTAAAGTGCGGGCTGTATAAGCGTGTCAAACGGGCCCGTGTCGTAGAGGCCGTCGTAGAAGGTGTAGTCACACACGCCGTCCGCAGGCAGCGGCTGCGACTCGTTCGTCGCCGTGCCGAATACGCGGACCACGGGAAATGGCGTCATGGGAGGCTGTGCAGGAAAGACGGGTTCAGTTGTCGCCTCAGTCACTGTCGAGGTATTCGACGCTGGTGGACTGGTGGCAGTGCTTGTTCCCATGCTTTCAGTTGGCTCCACAGTGGTTGTAGTTAGGTCGGTTGACTTGACAGACGTCATAGACAGTTCAGTTGGCTGGTCAGACGTCGTAGGCAGCTCAGTTGGCTCAACAGATGTTGTAGGCAGTTGAGTTGGCTCCACAGATGTCGTAGGCACTTCAGTTGGCTCGACAGATGTCGTAGATAGTTCAGTTGGCTCGACAGATGGTGTAGGCAGTTCATACGCGGGACACGCGTCGCTAGTGGCCAGACGAGAGGAAGTCGGGAGGTCAATAACGGGTGAAAGGTCACCTGTGCCAGGCTCCGAGGCGGGCGGCAAGGTGGCCGTCATGGAGTCTGGTGGGGCCACGGTTGGTAGCACACGTTGCGATGCAGTAACAACCTCAAAGTCGCGGGCCCCTGGAAGCGGTTGGTACGTGAGGCCATTGTGGGCGAGCATTGAGGGCAGGGTCTGGCTCCGCGAAGGCACGGCGCTGGGGCCCGTCGTAGACCACGAAACAGAGACAGGGACAGGGGCGGGGAGCGGGGACGCCGAGTGTGGTAGGCTGCTGGCCGGGTAGGTGCGAGTGGAATGTGGCGAGGCACCCGGCAAGCCATTGCTGGCACCAGTGGCAGGTGGCGGAGCGGCAGGGGGCACCGTCGAGGAGCTGACCAGCAGCTGCGGCGAGGAGGAGGCCGAGACGTCTGAGCTGGTGGTCGCGGAAACAGCGAGGGCCACGGTGTCGCGTTCCGTCGCTTGCTCTGGGTGCGCTTGCGTGCGTACCTTGCTCTGCGAGCGCCGGGGAAACCTGCCTGGTGCGGGTAACGGAAGCGGACGGTATGTGTTGCCGCTGCGGGCGAGCACCGCAGTGCAGAGCGCATCGTAAGGCTGCGGGCTGGTGCTTGAAGTGGCAGCGAGATGGCGCAACTCGACCGGTAGGGGCGTCGAGAAGAATGGCATGCATTAGCAGCTGGTCCGTGATGCCATTCACCGCAAGAACAGCGTCGAGCTGCATAACCATACCTTGGGGTAAGTTGATTGGTACGGCGGCACTGGTGGGCAGAGTTGGGGGGAACATGGCAGCGGGCCGTTCGGCGAAGGGCGTGTTCTCCGGGTCACCAATGTAGCGGCGAGAGAAGAGAGACGTGAGATGCCGTCGAAGGCGGCCGATGGGGCCGTGCTGATCTCGCCACTTTATTCTAGGCCTGAAGCGGAGCGACGTCGGCTACCAGCGTCCGCCACGCCAGGCGTGTCAGCTCGTTCTCTCTCTCGCGCAGCTCGAGCTAGCGCCAGCTGCGCGAGAGACGCGGCGCGGTGATGGAAAAAATGACGATGGTGATGATGGCACTACAAAACATCATTTCTTGACTACCTGGCCGAAATCAAGCGGCAGAGCCCGGCTAAGAATTTTCTGACCAAGGAAACGTACGAGGGCTTGCTGATAACAACCACCTCAAACGTGGAGTGCGTTCGGTACCTTCTCACGGCCACACGTTTCCGTTTCGTTCTGACTAGGAAGATGTCCTCTGACCCAATAGAGGCCTTCTTTAGGTGGTTGAGAAAATCTGCAGGCTCGAACGACCAGACAGACGTGAGGGCAGTTTTGTCTGGGATTGAGAAAGCACTGAAGACTGGCATAGCCTGCACGTCCAGCAGCAGCAACGTGATTACTGCAGACAGCAGCAGCTGCTCCTCATCAGCACTCCTACAGCGATCGGCAAGAGCAGCGCAGAATGACAGTGAAGCATTTCCAGCAGAAACAACCACGACCCTCGAGGAGAGCCTCGACAGGGGGAAGACGTTTGCTCCCAACGCCAGATGTTGCTGCACTAGCAATGGTTGGTGGCTATATTGCAAGAGCAGTCCACGAAACCATTTCCTGTGATGAATGCTTCACTTTGGTGACTAAACCAAACACCTCTGCGCCATCGGATGCGTTAATTAGGCACCAGGACAGAGGTGGACTCCTGTATCCGTCAAGTGAGCTCGTAATGGTTCTCAACTCTCTAAAGAATTACGCGGAAGTTTTCCTCGCAAGAGCGAGAAAGATGAACCAGTCACTGAAGGCTGCCGTTGACAACGCCGCGGAAATACTACAGAAACGTGACAAACTCAAGTGCTCGACCCCGGGACACCATGAAAAACTTTTGGAGGTTGTGCTCGTGAAGTTTCTCCGCCCACTTTTTCTGAACTTCGCGACGAGTGTGACTGACAAACACGACTTGGCGAAAGATTTTTATGTCAAACCATTGTCTCGAAAAGTGCTCAAGCTTTGAGCGCGAAATCAGATAAAAAAGCTCGCATTGCATTCTGCATACAGTGCTTGTGTTAAAAATTTTATGTGTGCGCACTTCTTAACGTATACGCATATTCCAATGCAATGTAGACGGTTTCTAGACCGTCATAAACGCAAGCGTGCATAGGCCGCGTCGTCTGCTGTTATTATGGGATCGGTGCGGCTTCTGGCGGCAAGCGCCGAAACTATGAGGGACGGATGGCGCGTATGTATTTAGCGCTAATGCGCGGGCACAAAAGTTATATAGGAGGCTATGGGCTACCGCAAAGACTGCGCGGGCGCTCGCCTGCCGGCAAGGCCAAGGAGGTTGTACTAGAAGTATAACCTCCTTGGGCAAGGCGCACGATGAATGGATGGATGAATAAGGCTGTACCCTTTAGATTGGGCGGTGGCTAGCGCCACCAAGCCGTAATTCCTAATGAACCAAAAACTATATTTATTTTTTTCCTTAAAAAGTGAGTTTGAGGATTCTTACTTTGCAGTGAAGAGTTTAATTTTCACTCGTGCCTTGACTTTAGCCACCAATCAGATAACCTCCTTCTAGTTAAGTCTACCCGCTTAAAGTTTATTTTGCCCTCCCGGTCCCTAAACCCCAGTGCTTTGAAAAACTCTGCGCCATCATCCTGAACTATAGGGTGAAGCCCTTTACAGAACATTATCAAGTGTTCGGCAGTTTCTTCTTCCTCTCCACACGCACTGCATACTGTGTCTACTCCTTCGTATTTGGCCCTATATGTCTTGGTTCGCAGTACTCCCGTCCTGGCCTCAAATAGTAGAGAACTACCCCGAGTATTATCATAGATCCTTTCCTTGGCAATTTCCTGCTTAAAAGTTCGATAGATCTCTAGTGCGGACTTCTTAATCATGCCCATTCTCCACATGTCAGTCTCCGTTTTCTTCACTTTCTTCTTAACCGATAGTTCTTTTTGGTTTGGCCACCTGCTGTTTTCTAAGTATTTACCAGTCAACTTCCTGGTTCGCTTCCTCCATTTTGTATCGACATTCTTCATGTACAAGTAGCTGAAAACCTTTCTAGTCCAACGCTCTTCCCCCATTTCTCTCAATCGCTTCTCAAATTTTATCTTGCTGCTAGCTTCCCTGCCCTCAAATGATGTCCATCCCATATCACCTTGTACTCCCTGATTTGGTGTATTCACGAGAGCTCCTAAAGCAAGCCTACCTATTTCACGTTGCTTAATTTCTAATCTTGCTTGAACTTCTGATCTCATGCACAAGACCGCATTGCCGAACGTCAGCCCAGGAACCATGACCCCTTTCCATATTCCTCTCACAACATCATACCTATTGTAATTCCACAGTGCCCTATTTTTCATGACTGCTGCATTCCTGTTACCTTTAGTCGTCACGTATATTTCGTGTTTCCTCAGATACTCGGTCCCATTTCTTATCCATACGCCCAGATATTTGTATATATCTGTTATCTCTACCGTGACCTCCTGTATTCTAAGCTCACTACCTTCGTTGTCATTGAAAATCATGACTGCTGATTTTTCCTTACTGAATCTAAATCTAACCTATCTCCCTCATTACCGCAGATGTCCATCAATCTCTCCAAATCTTCCTTGTTGTTGGCCATTAGCACTATATCATCTGCGTACATTAATGCTGGTAGTGCCTGATCAATAAGTTTTCCTTGTTTGACTAAAGAGAGGTTGAAGCCCAGTCCACTTCCCTCTAATTTTGCTTCTAATTCTTGTAGTTACATCATGAATAATGAGTGTGACAGGGGGCACCCCTGCCTAAGCCCCGTTTTACCTCTGCAGGCTTGCATACCTGTTTTTCCCACTTTATAACTAATAGTGTCAGAACACAGTGCCGCGGCGCGGCGGTGGCGTGCGTAAACGAGAGAGGGTCGCGCGGAGGAATCGGCGTCGACACTTCAGGCATCTCGAAGTACAGGAGGCGTTGGCTTAATCCACGGAGTCTAAGATTGGGTGTACTCTTAATTCCAACGTTAGCACCATCGCCTGCTTTTCATCGACATCACCGTCATGGCGCTGATTAGCCGTGTAGCTGTGTTGCAGTGGCTATTCTAGCCACTGCAGCTGTGTTAGGGTGGCTAGCTGCGTGTTCACTAATTGTTCATATCACTAATTGCTCCTCAGTATCCAATCTAAGGAGTGCTGCAAGTGTCCCAACTACTCGCATTTGAAGACCTGCTCGGCTTTACCCATTACTTGGCGCATTACCGAGCACAGTATCCGTTCAAACGAAAGTCGCGCACAGACCATGGTCGTCACTGCTTCATCACGAAGCTACCGCTCCTCGAAGTTCTGCCTGTAAACTGCACGTCCAACAGCGCGCTCATTGTTGCTGTCGATGGAGTCGCCGAGGTACTCGCTGTTGCAACGATATTTGCGGCGACCTTCATATGGCTTCCTTGTCAGCCGCACGAAATGCATGCTTTCGTGTGTGATGGTTCCCTGCAGTGTGCCTGAAGAAATACCGTACGGTGTGTGTGCGGTACTCACGGTATCTGAGGTTAAACGTCGGTGTGAGCTTTGCGTTAAAAATAGTCAAATAACTATTGTGCGAACATGCGAGCGCGGTGTTTTTTCTGCCCTTCACTTTCGGATATGGTTTCGGCTTCTCTAAGGTAGAATGCGTTTAGCGTCTACCGGCGACCGCGGTACTCGCATTTTCCAAACTGTGCGCTGACCGGGTTTTTCATTTATATGCTTATTTTCAATACCGTGAGCCTTTTCGGAATTTACAACTCTGACTTACAATCTACGAGCAGCATAGCACAGACGGCACGATGCAAAATGGGAACAGAAATGTATAAACAACACGCTGGAATAATTTTGTATGCATAACTTGCACGTGACGTCAGATACAGGTTCTCCGTGTTGTGTACCTGAAGATGGCGGCCGCCACGACTTTTTATCGCATTTGAGAGTGCCAGTGCAAGGGACGGCAGACTCTAGTTGTTCAAGCAGTGCAAGGGATGACAGTCGTTCGCCCCTCGCATTCTTTTGTGCTATCCCCGCTTCCATCTGTTCGCCAGCCGCGTCAAGAGGGGACACAAAGAATTGGAAGGGGCACTGGCACCAATATGAGGTCGTTGTTTCTTGTTTCACGCGGTCGAGCAAGAGTTCATGCGCATCTCACCTAGCTGCTACCTGAAAATGGCGACCGCAGTGACGTGAATTCAAGTTACTAATAAACAGTTCATTGCCATGCTGGTATTATGCTACGAATGCTGCTGACCAGTTCAGAGGCTCAAAATCGTGCGAAACTGAAAGTACTCCCCCTAGAGTGATAATACTGCCTGACCAAACCGCCCCAGACTACATCTAGCAGGTGTTGTTAGTTATCTGAATTTAACACAGTGGGGTAATTATTACGGAATTGGGAAGTCTTTGGCCCAGCTCCTCAAGCAGAACGATTGAGATCACACCATTTCCTTGAGAAAGAGGTTCACTCTATTCTTTCGTTTCTGCACAGAATTTTGCCTTTGTATTCAATTTAAAATAATGGTATAGAAGCTGCATTGTCGAGCAAGTTTATGGTTTAGTTTCCTGCTCTCGTAAACAGTCCGTTTGGCTTATCTTGTTTGAAGCGAATTTTGAGAACTTATCGTTCCCATGCTGTGCCGTGCGTAGCAACCCTCATAGACACTAGGGCCAGAGTGCTGGCTAGGATACTTGTAGGAAATTATATGATATTGACTCTGCTCTGCCAACCTTCGAAAGCTTTCTCTACCTGCAAGGCTTTGCTCTGCTTCCAAGCAGCTGGTTTTGCATTGCATCTGTGGTCTGAGGTGCAATCGCGGAATGATTCTATTTCTTCATTCCATGCTCTTCACCACCATTAGCTGTTTGCGATTGGTGGAAGTGAGGCTTCGATCAATTGCAGACGGCTAATGGTGCACTTTGACCAATCGCAGACAGTTAATGGCGGCGAAAGGCATAGAATAAAGGAATAGAATCGTTGCAGGATTGCACCCCTGGACACTTTTGACCAAGCTACGATGTCATGTGATGACTGTAAAATATGTATCCGAATGAACTCATTCGAAAAAGAAGATGAGAAGCCATCATTTCCTTTGCGTTCTGAGCTCGTTTGTATGCTAATAAACATTTATAGGAGTTCACGAGTCCGTTTCGACTATTCACTTGGCCACATATTTTACAATGACGTCATAACATGACATCATCATGAGATCACCCAATTTTAGTAGTCTGTGATGTCACGATTTTGCCGTATGGTTACGTCATTATGAGATAATGCTGATTGTTTGCATTTCTCATCTCCAATGCTATGGGACCCTGATGCCAATGTTCAATTTCATATTTGATGAGGCATTTCAGACATTCGTTTAATGACAGATTAAAAGAATGCTCGGAGGTTCGCGCCAGAATCTTGCAAGCAACAGACTTCATTTTCTTCATATTGAGGCCTTTCCAGCTCATTGTGCCACAGAGGGCTCCATTGAGGCATGTGGTATTTTCATCTTGCTTGTACAAATATGTGAATGTGGAAATGGTGATGCAGTTGATAAGCGAGAGAATTTATGTCACTGTAACTTTGTGCTAAAGATGACTACTTTTGGGTGCCTTTTCGGCCACAGTTTAGCGTGAATAGCCTGTGTTTTTATAAAATATAATTTTATAAAAATGTCGCAGATCTATGTTGTACTATATCGCCTTTTTGCTCAAAAACTGGCACTTAGAAAGCTTGTACTTTCATGGATTTGGTAAGTTAGCAACTGGGAGGCTATCGAGGAAACTTAACTTTAATAACTCGTTGAGGATTTTTGCCCTTTTAGACTTAAGCTGTCGTACAACTGTAAAACATTGGTTGCGAGATGCAGTGGTTGTGTGACCGGTGGTTCTTATCTCTCTTGCTTGGAAATGTTCTTGTTAAACCGAGGGTCAAAACTCGTAAGCCAGGGAGAGCTCCTTTTTTATTCTTTGTTTTCACTATATGTGGGATCTGGTTCACTTTTTTTTTTACGTTGTTTCCCTCTTTGCTTTCAGCAAGGACAAGAAAGGAGAGTCCATGAAGATTACCAGTTTCTTCTCAAGTTGACCTTTGCTGGTCTTCAAGTACATCTCGTGCCCTATTTACTGATGCTCGCGTGTTGTGTGTGGATACAGCATGGTCTGTCACTTTAACTGCCGATCTTAGAGAACTGAGTATACGAGGATTACTGCCTTCATTCGAACCTTACCTCTGTATAGTAGTGTCTGTGCTTTTCGCCTTGTTCATTATTGCTTGCATGGTCGCTTGTTATGACCGCACTTTTTGTCAGTTATTTCACTGTCATGTTTGGTATAAATGGAGGTCAATGATTGTGTTGTGCCTGAGTGTGAAAGGGTCCTCAAGACGGTATTTTCGCATTCCATTTTTCATTAGACCACTACTGGAGCAAATCATTGGCTCCATGATTCAATCGAGACACCCTTTATTAACGAAGCTACGAGTAATATATAGGTACCCTCCTCTTCCACTCCGCCTTTCACCCTCAGCTACCTTAACTCTTCCTTCAAGCGCCAAGCTCTGCCTTCACGGGGCCTGCCCCTTGCTCTTCACAGCCAGTCATAGCAGTAGCCATGGTGACGTCAAGTGGGCAGAGCCTGTCGCTCTGTGAATGGGCGGTTGAAAACGCATTTGGCCGTGCCGCAGTAATCTGCAGTGATTCGCAGCTTTAAAGCACTGTGATAAATTACCCAATTTATGCAGAGAGCTCAAATCGGTTTGTAAATGACCCTTGGGAATCTGTCTATCAGCCCAATGTGTTTGTACAAAATCGACGAAACCGTTTCAGGGTCGCTTAACTGTTCCTCGGCTAGCAGCCCGAAGCCACAAAATTTTAGTCTCTTGCAAGGGCCGGTACAGGGAAAAAAATTTCAGCAGGTTGGAGGTTGAACTAAATGTCTGCTAACATTGTCATTCAAAGAAAGGGCCTTGTCACATTTCATGTATGGGTCATTTCTGAAGGGGATTTTCTGCACGAATTCGAAAAACATATTGATACTGGTTTTTGAAATGTCTGAAATGTGAATCCCAACTTTTTGTTCCAAGGGAGTGTTTCAAAAACATGGGGACTGCAAGGGGTACACAAAAAATTTTTTTTTCAAGACTCTTTGTGTTTGCATAGCTGATGAAAATGCTCAATTAGGAAATAAGTATGGCATGAAGAAAGTGACATGCAGGCCAAGCCAACTGCAAAAGTTCTGTGGACTGTCTGTTTGACACACCTGGTGTAGTAATCGCATAGTGCTCACGTCATCATCTGATTAGTGCCTTAAACTGACATTTTAGCATCACCTGCTTGTGTGGCTATATCTTTCAAACTGAATGTTGTGTGAAAAGTGCTGTGGGACCACCAGAATTGATGATGACACCCTCTAGTTTAAATGTTAGAGGGACACTAAAAAGCAGAACAATTTTTTGCGTGTTAGTGAGGTACGAATCTTGAAAACACCACTCTTACCGCAATTCTACGCTTCGTAAGCGAGAAAATGCGCCAGAAGAATATGCTAAAGAAGACGCCACTATGAGATTCCTGCACCAAGAACTGCTGACGTAGTAAATTTTGAAGGCTTCTACTGGATCCTGCATAGCTTCTACTCGATAAAAATGAAGTACATTGTTATCTGTGTGTGCTATAGACTCAGCATATGAAGTTTAGGAAAATTTCATGGAGCCAATGTTGCGAAAGAATGAAATATACATTTAGTAACTTGTTACGTCACTCGTGGAGATTTTCGGCACAGAATTTAAAAATAAAACTTCTACCTTGATTTTCTCTGCTGATAATGAACTTACGACAGTCAGAGTCGGGGCATTAGCGTTCTCAGAGTGCAATTTATCAATCTAGACCAAGCCATTGTTTCTATTTAGTGTTCCTTTAATGACGCATGAGATGTGCGTGACGTTTAGGAAAAGTACGTTTATAAGACCATGCAATATTGAAAGAATGCCCAGAGATGCAATGATTAATCTCTTATAGTTCTACTGTGGAGTAAGCTGTGGAGTAAGCTGGCTTGTACGGTACTTTTAGATTGAAACACGAAATTTTAGGGCTGACTACATACAGTTCATGTCACATTTTTACTTGGAACATTGCATCAAAGACAACATTACCTATAGCGGCCAGAGTTGCTCTGACATGATGTGGTTATCACAAATAATTGCTCATAGATGTTGTTGCCCTAAAAAAAAAAAAGCAAATTTGTGCAAATGTGTAAAGACCTTGCAAGAGTAAGAGAAACCAGAAGACAGGAGTGCAGACATATACACTCACACCTCATTATAACAAAGTTGCATCTTACATGAAAATAAGTTTGTTAAATCAGAAAATTTGTTATAAACGTGTTTTCTTAACAGTATGTCTATTCTAAGTATATTTCTCATTTACTTCGTTATAACCGATATTTCGTTATATCCAAGTTCATTATATCGAGGTTTGAGTGTGGCACTTCTGTGTCTTGTGTTATCTAGAATGGTCTTTTTTTTTTCACTGTCACCAAGTGGTCAAGCCAGCGGGTATGGACACAATCTATAGGCACGAGCTCGTTAGAGGTGCAAGCAACACTTGGTAATCAATTCTACGACAGCTGTTGTGTTAGGCACCAGTTCCACATGCAAAACATGTGACGTAGACGTGTTCCATGTGCAGACATGTTTTTGCGGACGCCATTGTCACGTTCACTAAAGCTCCGGCAGTGACTGCCCCTCCCGTCCCCCTTTTTTTAACAAGTAGCACTGCTGTCTTCACAGCTGGGACTGAGTAATTAGCGTACTGGTGTATTATTTATGTTTGAATGGGCCAGTTTTTGTTTGGATATAAATTATGGAGACTTCTTGATGTTATGCTTCCTGGTGCATATCTGTTCTGTTTTTCGTCTGCAATAGGGTTCGAACGGGAATTTATTTGTGCCTAGTTATCTGAAGCCTGCTCTCCCTCGCAATTCCAGCAAGCTTGCCAGCAAGCCATGTTCAGCAGTTACTAGTATCTTAATACTGCGAACATCTCGGCATCCTATTTCTCTCCGGGGCCATCAATAACAGTGTTAATCAAAACACCAGTGCTGCGTTAATGCACTTAATAAATGTGTATGTACCAAATGGTCTTTTTCGATAGAAGACGAGTGTTTAGTTTGGACTTAACAGATAAACAAACTGTTCTCGCCGTTTGTCTTTTTAGCACAGTGGTTACCTAATGGTTGTGTAGACATTGCAGTCTGTTCTCTAACATAGACAATATTGTTTAATAAAAATGTTCATTGTTCTTAATGCAATCACAGCATAAAATGCACAGAAAGCAATAACATTCCCCAAGATTTTAAAAGCCTGATAGGTTATTCACAGTCGAGATGTGTTCTTGCTGTTGTGGCTACCATTCTCTGTTACTCAATCGCGAACACGAACAGTGCTGGGAGCAGTTCTCCTGTTTTCACTTCTGTCGTTACATGATAAAACCCAACTTGGTGATGCCAGAAATACTTATAATATGCTAATAGTATTCACAATCCAGTGGTATCTCAATGATCACAGTGCAATCTCTCGTTGGAATCTTTGTACAAAACTGTGGTTGCTTGAAGCTGGTAATCTGGCAGACCAAAGAGCATTAACATTTTGTCGTGCTTTTTATAGAATGTGAAGACTTAAAATTAGTATGGCGATGACTGGATCCATCGTAAAGTTTCAATTGTGCTCTGATTGGAAAAATTGAAATGAATTCAGATGGACAGACAGCTTTTTTGTCCCATTAACCTCTGTCAATCTGGCTTCATTGTGATTTTTTAATGAGTGTATATCAAATCACAGCTTTATATTAAATTTTTTTTTTCATTATCCTCAAGGCCTAAGAGTGTTATAGAGAAGAGTGAGTTGCATTTGTAACATACACAACATACTTTCAAACGCACAAAAAAAGGAATACATAGATGTAATAAAGGAAACTAACAATAGTACAGATCAAGGAGTAAAAAGAGAGTCAATTGAGAATACAAAGCATAAATAAATCTCTTACAGCAAAAAAACAATGCAAGATAAATATTGCTCAAAACTGTAAGGCACCTATAAGCAAAAGAATACATCATGCCTGCATGTTAAAGTACTAGTGTGATAAAAAACAACAAAAGGCCTAAGCAGGAAGAAAATAGGTTACACTGCTATAAACTAACAAGTTTATCACAGCAAATTACTTAAAACTGCTTTGAACTTGGCATGATCAGTTACGTTGACGACAAATTTTTGAAGGCGATTCCACCTTGCTAATGCACTGGGGATGAATGAATTGTAGAGAACCTTGGTGTGACTTGAGGAAATGATAACCTTACAACAATGATCGGTGTGGGTAGATACGCAAGATGACGGGGTTTATAAGTTTATCTTACAGAATGGGATGGTGACGATAGGTCTTCTGAAACGAGCAGAGGTGAAATATTTTTCTACGCTGTACTAGCGAAAGTAATGGCAAGCTTACTAAAAGCTTAGTGAAGCCTGTCTGAGCACAGGACTTCGTCTTGTCTCTTCCAGCGGTGTCGGAGGCATGGCCGGTGGATCGAGGTTTGTGGAGCACAGAGGCCGACGCATCCGATGACTCAATGCCGGACGATCGAACGCTATTGTTGCCTCCTTGGTCGAGGGTGTCGGGCATGTGGCGGTGCAACCGGTGCATGTACACGGCACCCGACATCTATCGAATCAAGCGGCACCAGGTGACACATACTGGCGAGCGCCGATACTACTGCCCCATCTGCCAGGCACGGTTCACCGCCAAGCAGAGTGTCAAGACCCACATGCGTCGACACACAGGCGAGAGGCCGTTTGCGTGCAGCCGGTGCCCGGCACGCTTCTCGCGTAGTCAACGTCTGGCAAGTCACTTGCAGACTTGCAGCGCCGGTGCCGGTTTCGAACAAGCGGCGTGACGTAGTTAAAGTTTTTCATATAGTGTATTACAAAAATAAATTATTGTATGATGGCTTAAGTTGAGCTCCAGTTGGGTGTGTTTCCTAGTAGGAAAAGTTAGCCATGTAGACAAGGACATGATAGAAAAAAAACAGACGATGGAAATGTTGACTATCGACTGGTATGTCACACTGTGGCGTAAAACAGGGCAGGAACGAAACTTATGGACATGGTGCCAACATAGGTTTGCACCCTTTGTGAGGTGCAAACTTGTGGCCCTTTTGCACTCTCCTATCGACACCCAAGACAGTCACCCATCAATGTAGCACTTGTGAGTGCCTACACAGAAGATAGCTATTTAAGTCTGACATTTCATCCCTATGCGGCGTAATTGAAGGCTAACTTATAAGTACACTTCCACTAACATTGATATGTCGAGCCTCAACCATCTTCACTGGCTGTCTCTATTGTAGATGCGTTCTGAAATCTGATTTTTCACAGTCTTATATAGACATTCAAATAAAGAAACGTCTGTTCTAGTTGAAGCTTGAAACATCCGTAATGGCCGAAGTGCATGCTTAAGCCTGCCCTTGGCTACCTTAAGCTGTTATCTTTTGCATAAGCCCACTCGTGTCCCAGATTGATTGGAGTTGTCGTCATTCCTGGTCATGTGCAGATGAGTTTTGTGTGTGCTTCCTTTTCTGCCGCAGTGGAAACTTTTAGTAGATGGCCGGCATCCACATTGTGCATTTCCCTTCTTTTGTGTACTTGTCTATACAGCTAACTTCTATGATGAAGTGAATGTGGCTGGAAAGCAATTTGTGACTTAAAGCCAATTTGTGATGTAATCTCACTTGAGTGCAACTTGTTGAAAATGAATTGTAAGCGTAATCAATATTTTTGCAATGGAACTTTAATGATAGTGATTATTGGGTGATGTTTTGTATTATTTTATAAAGTTGATTTTCAAGGAGTTGGTGCTTGTTTGATGCTTGTTTGACGTCGCGTAAATATAAATAGGGCAGATGTTCCGCAAAAGATGGAAGCTTCAAGTGATGAAAAATTTAACACGAAGTGTTGCTGGAGCAAACACTCTGACTAGCAGACTTATTATTATTTTTTTTCAAGGGTGCAACTGAGTACCAATACATGTGTATTTTTTGTGCCCTTTATGAAGTATGCACATAAGGTACGATGCACACATATGCACACCACAAGGTGAACTGTTGCTGTCTTGAAGAAGGCAATACCAGTTGTCGAGAAGTTGGCTCTAGTGAAACCAGCAAAAGTTTTTTCTTGTCATACTTTGTGTCGCACATGCTGTCAAGCACATGTAGCGAACGGGCACATTTACCGGCAGGTGCGATGTCTGTCCTTAAGATACGTGAAGACATCTTTGGAACGGCAGTTTGCATTCAGGAAATCGCACGTCTGAATGAGTCAATGGACGTAGTTATGGTCGGTCTAACTCGTGGTACTATGTTATGTCAAACAAGTTATAACAGCATCACCTTTCTGCTGGCCTCGGTATGGAAAGCATAAATTTTGGGGGGTTGTTAGTGGTGTGTCTGTTTGCATCGCATTTCTTGGACATAACTTTTGCACCGAGCTTTCCACGTTGCTTCACTGTCGCTGCAATTGCATCTCTTGCATGTGAAATTTCGCTGTCATTGGCCTTTGATTAGCATTTCGTATGTCCGGTGTGCGGGTCCTGAAACATGGTTCACTAAGTGGCGGACATGAATGCTGCTGCCCCGTCCATTTGACATGCGAAGGCTGGGTCTTGAACTAGTCACACATTGCGCGCTCTTTCATAGCAGAGCGGTTGTGCTCAAGGTTCGCAATGCGTTATAGATAGAAAATTATCAACGCTATAAACCTGTGTGCACTCCTTTTGGCTTCTTCTTCCTCTTTGTCCTCGCCTTCCTTTTATGCTTCGCTTACAGAAGACGTGTGCCGATTTGTCCTCTGTGAAATGCAATAACTGTGATGGTCGAGAGAACAATTTTGGAGAGAGATATAAAAGGGGAAAAGGAGAGAAGAAAAGTGATAGAAAAAGAGAAATTCATGACGAAAAAAAAAAACTTGTGGGCGAGGCGAGGTTCGATCCCATGTTCCCACAAAGCAAAGGTCGCCCTCGCAACCACAGGGCTATCCAGGGGAGCTAACCGAGCATAGCATGTAGCCTTGCACAGCTTAGCATGGCAAGGGCGTGTGGAAGGAAATTGAGGGTGAGGAAGACATATGTGGGGGTGAGGAGTAGGAAAGGGAGGAAGTGGAGTGAGTACAGAGAGATAGAAAGAAAAAGAGAAACATCAAAATGAAAGGAAGAAAGATTAAAGGCAAGAGAATGACTGGTAATAGAAATAAAGAAAAGAATAGAAAGAGAGGGCAGAGAGAGAATGAAATGGCAGTGAAAAAAAGAGATAGCAACAAAGAGACAAAAAAAAGAGTTAGAAAATAAAGAGCAAGCACAGTAATGTATAGTTCTATAATATAGCAAGGAGTGGAAAGAGAGGGGTGAGATGGGAAAAGTCTAGTCAAGTCAGTACTGGCTAGTGGCCCACCAGCTCTGCTGTGCAAGTTTGTGGTGCTGTGCAAGTTGCGGTGTGCAGCAGAGCTAGGTGCCCACCAGCTGTGCTGTGAAAGTTAGCGCAAGTTGTACTTATTTCTTTTCATGACGGGTGGAAGTATTAGCGTAGCTCTGGAGGTGAACATAGTGCTAATTAAATGTTAGGCTATAGATGGCAGAAACAAGTGGGGGTTTTCCAGAGCTATGGTACTGCTAGCTTTCTGCAAGTTACATCAATCTTAATGTTTGATGTTAAGGTGGCGGGTTGCATCGTTAGTGAGTAGACGTTACTGTGTGCAGAGGGGCATCGCAGCGTGAAGTGTTAAGAAGTGTCATTTTCAAGCTACTTGTGTCTCTTTACTTTGCTGGATTACAGAAACTATGTACTGGTAATTGAAATTGACTCGGGTATGGTTTTGTCTGATATGTCCTTTTTTGTTTTATCCTCATGTTGATTGCTCTGCATGAAATTTGCTGTGATGTCTTTATGCTTGACTGGGAACACAGGGTAGACCTATGTGGAAGCTGTTGGTGTACTTGTTCAGACGTAAATAATGTAAGCCAACCCATGGCTCATATAGTGCAGTAGCTTACACTGAGATATTTGTTCAATTTTACTAGTTCAGAAGGCTTTGTGAACAGCAGTTTTGGTATTAGTATTTATGTAGGTGAGCAATGTTTCAGCAAAGACTTCAAATTGTTCACTCACAAACATTTCAGGTGGCCTCTTGTCATTGACTGTTGAAAACACAAAGTTATGTAACTCAAACTCTGCTGTAATTTACATTTGTCGACCAATGATACGTACACGGTGGGACTCACTATAAGCCCATTTTATGAAAAGTTCAAAATGTCAAGACTTTTCCGGAAAATGTTTGGCTACTAACTGGATGGTGCGAAAAGTGTTTGTGAAGCATTGCCACGTCTGATTACATGTGCCCATGACATGGTTTTCTCAAGTATTGTCATGCTATTACTATAGTAAGATCAACAAATGCACGAAATTTCTATTGATGCTAAATAAGAAAATATAACACTACAGTAGCAGAGCAATCACGCATTGATAAAATTGGTAGATTCAGTGTTGTTTAAAGCAGTTTGATAATGCTGGAAAAGCAATTTAAAGTAGCATTCAATAATGTTTTGTGGGCACTTTAAACTACCGGTGATTAACGAGCATTTTCAGTGGGTTGGAGTGACAGGAACCCTTCAGGAAATATTTAAGCTAGCGTCTCTCGTGAACATTGTGTTTCACATGCATTTGGTGATGTTCTTAATTTATTACTCTCGTTGTTGTCCACCATGTGATTGAAAACGACTGTTTACTAAATGCAAGCTCATCTGTTCGATTGGAGTCCCACGCACAAAAGCATTACGTGATTACATCAACGGACTGTAACTCATTCCTTTCATACCAAACACACTGTAAAGGAACTTTATTTTGTTTTGTTTAAAACACTGAAAATATCTCATCTTAGAACAGTAATTTCCCTGTAATAGTATTCGTTTCTGAGGTCTCGCTGTTTCTGCATTCCTAGCTGCAAGTAAACAGTAAGACGTAGCACACGCAAGGTTTTGCTTCTGTGCCACTTTTCTTTTTCTTCCCAAAGTATTTGCTTTCAGTTTTCTAGCACTGCCAGAGACGGCACCTGCTTCTTATTTACCTCGTCTCAACAAAGCAGTCGTGTACTGTAGCACAGAGCATCCAAATGTGACACAAAGCTATGGGTACTGCAAAATGCAAAAATTTCTCATGAAATTTGCACACAAGTGAGTTCTCGGTGTGGGACAGCTATGTGTATCTGGCACTTCTTATCTATAAAAAATTCATTCATGATGTTTTAATTCACAAAAAGCCGACTTCTCACATTTCCTTTGAGGAAATCTGCTGAGGGGGTGAGGGGGGGGTTTGTCGTCTGGTGTCACATTAGACGTCTGCGGCTCTTCCTCTTCAAAGGTGGATGCACACAAGTTGGCACCTATGGTTGCGCACTCCACACTGATGTCATGAGATGTACTACCACACATGGCAACATTCTGAAACCTTGTGGTTTGAGAACATTGCCGAGTGCTTAAGCGAGCCTTTTATTTAGTCATGGAGGCAATCAGGTGTGACGATTTGGTCATCCGGGCCTTTGAACTTGAAGATGTACTTGACCATGGCTTGGTGAGACAGTTTAGCGATTGACTCTTCTTTCTCCTGGACAAATCTCCCCCAACTTTATGGGCTTCTGCAAAACTGATTTGTAAAGTTCAGTCGCATCTAATATAGACCTTGTATGTAAATTCTTTTTTTGTGCGCAGTATGTATAAATGCGTTTTCAGCATAGTGCTGGTTTTGGCAGAGAAATTGATTGTGCATTTTTGTTGATTGAGCCATGATGTCATGTTTTGGGATGCAGGTGTAAAAACTCTCAGACACACGTCTATTACGTGATTGCCGCACGCGAATACTGTCTTTTGTTTCGTGCCATGCGCATTATTGCGGGAAGGTGGGGCTAGACGAATCTTTGTGTTGCACAAAAGAAAAAATGCTCGTTCTTCAATGTTTGTAGTGCATTGCTGGAATAAAGTATTTTGCAGCTCTTACACATATTGAAACTCCTTTTACTGATTGGAAGCGACTTGAAGTTTATACAGGAACGTTGTTGGCACTATCATAGGTAATGTTACTTCTGTCACCTGCCAATGCTTGCATTGTTTATTTGTTTGTTTGTTTCATTTTTACGTTTACACTTCTTTTTCAGTGTTTTATTTTTCAGTTTTTCAGCAACTTCCAAAATCTTTTTTCTCAAAGATTTTGTTTTTGTGTCTCTGTTTATCTTGAACAATTCACCCCACACTTGTTGCCACAGCTGATTGCGCACAATGTTTATTTTGTACTGTTTGTGTTACTTATTTGAGCACCATAAGTACAGAGCGCTTTGAGTGACTGAAAATCGCTTAAACAGAACTTCAATACAGTTGACGGTTGGGCGATTTGGTGCTTTAACATAGAAACCATCGTGAAGGCGAAACTAGACACAGCACACGGGAAGAAATGTTTCCTCCTGTGTGTTGTGTTTAGTTGCACCCTTACGATGGTGTCTATGCTTAAACAGGGTCGCTGCTTAGACGAAATAGCTGTTGCTAATGTGATGGGTTTTATACCTCAATTCTGGGCTCCCCTTTATCTCTCTGCAAACGATACTCCTGCTCAACGAAACATACTCTCCGGGTCTCTTCATGTTCCGTTTGAAAAGAGTCTGCTGTAATTTGTCTTGGCCAACTATGCTTTACACAAACCTGGACCCTTCAAGTTCCATTTAACGAGAGTCTGCCGCAATTTGTCTTGGCCAACTATGCTTTCTACAAACAGAAAGTGCATTGTGTCACTGCTGAAAAAAAAAAAATAACTCCCGCTCTCATTCCCGACATTTTCTCCATTTCACAGCTGCCAAACCAGGTAGAGACATCGAGGCAGCTGCAACCGTAAAGCATGAACCGTCGTCGCCGTTGAGTTCAGTGTCATCGCAGAAGCAGTGGCATCGGTGCGTGCTCTGCTCTTACGTGACAGGCGAAGAGTGGCAGCTCAAATTACATCAGGTGGCAGTCCATGTAGGAGAGAAACCATTTGCCTGCAGTTTGTGCCCGATGGCCTTTGACCGGAAGGATGACATGCTCAAGCACGTGGAGGATCACAGATCGCAGCAGTACCAGTGCAAGATCTGCTCAAGACGCTTCAACAAGTTTCAAGGCCTCAAGTTGCACGAGCGATGCCACACATTTTCTAAACGCGACCCGTAACTCATTGAACTGTGATCTAGTGACTTCTATGCATCTCCATGTACGCTCGACGCCTCGTTCGAGTGCATCTTTGTCCGCAGCACGCTTTGGCAGCTTCTTTTCAATGCATGCTTACATATCGAAGTCCAAAGTGTGTGGTGGTTATATGTCTTCATAGTACACTCGGACCACTTTATAACAAAGCTGCCACTTACAAGAAATTAAGTTCGTTATAAACGGAAATTTATTATAAAAATTATTTACACTATCTATTTCAAGACTATGTTTCATTTACTACATTATAACCGCTATTTCGTTATATCTGTGTTTGTTATATTGAGGCTTTGGTGTATCAAAGCAGAACTTGTATGCTATGTACGGGGGATATAGATTAAAAAAATGATTTAGGTTGTTTACTAAAGGAACCTGTAATAATCATTGAGGTTTTATATTGCAGAACTGTGATATGATTATGATGGTTGCCATAGTGGAAGCCTTCGAAAATTTTGAACACCTGAGATTCTTTTGTGTGCACCTATACCTAATACGCAGGCCTCTGCCCCCATCGAAATGCCGTCACCGTGAATGAGCTTCGATCCCCCAACCTTTGGGTCATGTATTCTGGTGTGTAGATTTGATTCACACTTACGACGGCTGCATTTTGATAGCGGCAAAATGAAAATAAGATCTGTTGGCTTAGATTTAGGTGCACGTCAAAGTACCCCTAGTGTTTAATCCGAAGAACCCCTCTATGGCATATAGTCATATACAGTAGGGAATTTTTTTGTCACATAGAACTGCAGCATATGTTATTAAATTAAATGTGCTTATTCAGCACATAATAACACCAGTTTTCTTTCCTGTGGTGTCGTTTTGCACTAAATGAGCACTATAGACTCGCACTATCTAGCCCGCCAATGCGATCTTTTGAATTATGATATGTACTTTGTTGTTGCCAGTTTTTTACTCTGTGTTCTCATTTACACTTCGCTTTCGTTTACCACCCTGTGATGTTGCACTGAAAGAGGACAGTGTTTTTGCTTTGCCACGTCTTGCTTTGTATTGTGGTCTCATGGTCAGTTGCTGCAACTATAACTCGACAAACAGAATTACAGCTTCCGTGTTCCTTGTTGGGTTGAATTGTCTGTGGCCTCCTTGAGAGAACAATGGTTGCAGCTTTACTGAATCTGCCAGCAAACTTGTGAACCCGCATAGGTTTTTATCTGGAACTAAGGTTAATCTTACTTGTTTGAAAGTTTTGTTCTCCCAGCATACAAACTGATACAGACAGGATGCTTGCTACTGTATATTGTTTATTAAAATCCAACAGGCAGGTTTGTTTGTTAATCATAACGGTTTATGGTGGGGTGCATCATCGGTGTTTGAAGATGAAACATAATGAGCAAAAAATGTAAGCGCTCAACTTCTGCTGTTGTCTACTGCTGAAAACCAGCTAAGATAACTAAACACAAGCATTGAATTGCTTGAAAAAAAAGCCTAGTAAGATAAGGTGCACAGTAATGTTGCATTGCAAATTTAGAAGTTGCCCTTCATTTACTGCGTATGACAAAAAAAAGTTTTTCTTTTATGCAACAGACTGTAACATGTTAGATATATTTCTTCATAATCAAAGAGAAGAAACAAAAAATATTCATGAAGAGCTGATGCCGACTGAGAAAACTGTATGCTAAAAAAAAGAAAAAAAAAAGAGCTGGCCAGAAAGTAGGTAAGAGGGTAGATTAGAAAATCATGTGGAGGAGTTGGGTGCTGGACTATGACAATGTGCGTGCGTCAGAGTGTTGTTTAAGTGTTCTGTTTTTTTTTATTCGTATTTGGGAAAAATATGCGAAGGTAGGCTACGTTGGAGCCAGCTATCCCAACATCATGGTAGTAATGTACTACAAGATATACACAAAAATAAAAAAAAAATAGAATAAGGGAAGGGTCATGGTCAATTACTAAGGCGAAAAAGCTTGCGTGCTCCATGAAACGCGAGAAGTGATCGGCGGCATGAACGCGGGTGATGCAAAAAGTCATCATATAGTGACGTCGCATACTGCTAAATTTTGTTACGTTATTTTGACGTCACATTGTGTCGAAGGGGTCGAAGGTGAGCGAATCGCGGAGGCGAATCGGCCATGGAGATGGACTCTCCAGCGGTCGCCTGAGTCAGCTCATCGGCCACTTGCTCGCTTGCTTACTCTGGGGGTTTGGCTGAAATCTGAGTAGCCACTACTGAATTTCTTCTTGGATAGGCGTATCTAAAGCCTTAGCATTGATTAGCTAGTACCCTTCTGGCTAGTCAATCCAGACAGATGCCGCTTTCTTCGCCTGGACCAGGGACTTATCTCTGGTCTGCTTCTCTTTCACCGCAGGAGCTACCAGTGGACCAGTTCCTACGCAATGGCGTCGCTTCCGTTCCTGTGGCCCTAGTCCCAAGCAACGACGGAGTCATTAAGATGAAAAACCCTAAGTTGATCCAGTCGGAACTCAAAGCAGCGACAACTCACTATCACACCATCACAGAGGTCCGGCAGTTTGGCAAGGGAGGCATTGTCTGCTTTTCTCCTGACCAGCTCTGTGTCAAAGACTTACTTAAATGCTCGATGTTTGCTACCAATCCGGTGAGCGCCTTCATTCCTCCTCACCTAGCATGCGTCAGAGGTATTGTCCGAGGCGTAGACATTAACATGACTCCAGCTGAGGTCCTAGAGATGTTCTCTGAGGCAGGTGCAATTGCAGTTTATAGATGCTCACGAGTTGTAGAACAGACAAAGATCCCTACTGAGTCTGTAATTGTCACATTTGCCGGGTCGATTCGCCCCACTGAAATCAAGGCGTGGCCTTTAATATTCAGAGTCGAACAGCTGTCACCTCGTCCCCTCCAGTGTCAGAAATGTTGGCGCTATGGACACACTTTAAAAGGATGTAGGTCAGCTCCCAGATGCCGAAAATGTGGTGAGGCACATACTGCAAATGAATGCAATTGTACTGAAGAAAAGTGTTGTCTTTGTCATGAGCAGCACTGCGCAGATAACGCTAATTGCTCAGCCAAAGCGCGGGAGACTCAAATTATGGAAATTGTTGATCGCAGACGCTGTTCACGAAAAGACGCCATCGCTGAAATTCAGGCAAGAACCCAGGGATATGCTGGTGTTGCAGCCCGACATAATGCAACTTTAGAAGCTTCTCTTTCAGTGTCCATTGCAGACATGATTGAAAAAGCGATGGAGAAAGCTATAGATCGCCTGGCCACCACCCTTTGTGACTCCTTATCTCATATTGTAGCCACTCAGTTGACGCAAATATATGGGCCACAAAGAGATATGAAGGATACTTCCCAAGACAACGTAACTCTCCCACCAAGTGAAGCAGACGCAGAGTCATCTCCTTCAGAAGTACAGGCTGCAGGGCCCTCTTGTACAGACAACCAGAGGATAAGTGAAGACATACTAGAGGATGGTCAGGATTCTGAAGATATGGACATGGACATCAAATCCCTAAAGCGCACTCGATCACCTGTCTCCAAAAACACTGGCTCTTCAAAACATTCAAAAAACAAAAAATACCAGAAGGAGAACCTATCGAAGAGCGATTTTCTTAAAGACAGCATTTTAGATAAGGTAGTTGCCGAAACAATTCTGTCAAAATGATAGGTTCTATCAAAATTCTTCATTGGAACTGCCGATCTATTCATTCAGCTAGTACAGATTTATTGTATTTATCTTGTAAATTCAATCCAGACATTATTGCACTGCAAGAAACGTGGCTGTCAGCACATAATTCGTTTTACCTACCTAATTTCCGGTCTTTTCGCCTGGATCGCCCATCCAAAGGTGGAGGTTTAGCGTTCTTTGTCAATAATAAAATTAGTTCAAAGATCAAAACTTCGTACAAACGTATATCCCCCGAATGTGAAATTTTCGCCTTAGACATCACCTTGCCTGGATGCTCTCCCTTCTCTCTAGTAAATCTTTACTTTCCTCTGGGTGTACAAGACACGCGATGTTTAGACATGGCTGTTAATTCGTGGTGCACAGAAAAAATTATGGTTGGAGATTTTAATTCTCACCACACTAGTTGGGGTTTTAGGACTGATCAATGTGGACAACGCTTGTGGGACTGGTCTATAGACCATAATTTATCATGCCTCAACGCTAGAACTCCCACATTTATCCGAGACCGATCCCGCTCTGCCTTAGATTTGAGTTTTATAAGCTCGGGTATTTCTAGCGTATCTTGGACTACTCTAGACTGCGCCACCAACAGTGACCATTTACCAGTACTGTTTGAAATTTCTTGCCCCATTATTCCATCTTGCTCCCAAGCTCGAACCTTTATCAATTATTCCAAATTTAAAAATGACCTAGAAGTTGCTTTGACTACTCCCACTGAAGACAACGATGAAAATAAAGCCATGAAATTAAGTGCGGTAATTAAAAGAACGTTCAAAAAAGCAGAATTTTCTATTGAGTCTGATACGAGAAAGCCTTGTAGCCAGTGGTGGAATTCTGAGTGCTCTCGTGATCATAGACGACGACAAGCAGCTTGGAAGCAGCTAATTCATAATCAGTCCCCCAAAAATTGGGCAGATTACAAGTTTATTGCTGCTACATTTAAGCGCACCGTGGCTAAAGCTAAAGAAGACTATGACAAAAAACATTTCGACTTTCTTTCCAAACCTAGAAATAAGAAAGCGTTATTCCGATATATGAGATCGCGCAAAATTCTGCCGTCTCTAGCTAACTCTGATTATGACAGGTTATCGACGGAAGAAATGACTAATTCGTTGGAGGCAATCGGAAGAGGTCTAGCTAACAGATTTTCGTCGACTTTGACAATCAACTGGCAAAAGTCCTCTATAAAGACTGACTACGAAAAAGTGACATTGTCCGAAATGTCAAGCGTAATTAGAAACTTACCCTCTTCGGCTCCTGGTCCTGACGGTATAACAGTTCCTATGATTAAAATTTTATTCCAGATATCACCCGGCGACGTCCTCAACCTTATAAACTATTCCTTAAGCAATGCCTGGATACCACATGACTGGAAAATAGCTAGAGTGATTCCCATATTAAAAAAACAAGGGTCAGGTTTTAACATTGACAACATCAGACCAATCTCTCTAACATCTCACCTGATCAAAATTATAGAGAGAGTTCTCAATAATAGAATAAAAGTTTGGATGGCTGACAAGCTAATATTGAAACCATTTCAAATAGGTTTTCGTAGCGAATGCTCAATTTGGTGTGCTCATGCCGACTTAGAGAGCCGAATACAGCTTGCCCGAAAAAGACGACAATACGCGGTACTAGTAACACTAGACATAGCTAAAGCTTATGATAGCGTTGAGCACTCAATTTTATTGAACTCGTTACACGAATGTGACTTTCCGCGATATATTGTTGATTGGGTAGCAGAGTTTCTAAAATCGAGAGAATTTTATTGTGCAAAGGATGGATGTCACTCATCTAAATTCAAACAGCAACGTGGAGTACCTCAAGGGGCGGTCCTATCTCCGCTGTTATTCAATGTGTTGATGAGCTCAATTCCCATTGAACGAGATATCACTGTCTACATTTATGCAGACGACATTGCATTTTTCGTTGCAGACAGTGACATTTATTCTTTGCATCAAAAATTGCAAAAGTACATGTATTCTCTTGAAATTTGGCTGCATTCAATTTCATTGTCTCTAAACATCAGTAAAAGTGCGCTCCTGGTGTTCCCTATAGCAGATTCTATTCAAATTTCAGTACTTTATAATCAGGAACCGATTACACAAGTAGAGTCTATCAAATATTTGGGCATTATTTATAACGAGAAACTTAACTGGAGCCCTCACATAGACTATATCGTGGCAAAGGCACAACGAGCATCAGGCTTATTGCGAAGGTTGAGCAACAGAAAATATGGGTTACGTAGACACACCTTATTAATGATATATAAAATGTACATGCGCCCAATACTAGAATTTGGGTGTATATTATTTTCGGGTGGCCCTACGTACAAAATTAAACCGTTAGTTCTATTAGAGCGAGAAGCGTTACGTTTGTGTTTGCGACTCCCCAGGTATGTCGCTATTAATGTACTATATCAGGAAGCTCGCATACCAACTATTCTTTGCCGATTCCGTATCCTAACTGTACAAACATACTTGAAATTTTACGGCTTATCAGCGAGACGGTCTGCATATGCCTTTATTAGTGAACCCGACGCCTTCTTCCTCGCTCACTGGCCACGCTTTCGTACTCCCCAGATTATTTTTGTACAAAAGAAACTGGAAAGCATAAAGGTGGATATCAGATCGGTAATTGGAACCAAAGCATTAAATCACAATATTACGATAGAATGTGATGAAATTTTTCCCCCACTATCTAAGTTTCAATCTTCGAGTTACTTAAATGACAGGTTAGAAGATTACATAGCTCATGCGGAAATAAAGAACATAATAGCCACAGACGCTTCTGTGAATAAAGAAAAGGCAGCAGTAGGTATCGTCTCAGATTACCTCGGTTGGTCATTCTCGGTAAGACTACCAGACTTCACTCCGGTTTTCGAAGCTGAGCTCTTGGCTATTATTTTAGCGCTACGAAAACTTCCTTCAAACGAAGAGAGTGCAATGATAATTACTGATTCTCTTTCGCTGTGTACTACTCTCACAGCTTCAGAACAATCAAGAGCTCTAGCGACATTACAAACATTAGTTCCACCTCATGTGAAGTTCCTGAAGTTAGTCTGGGTCCCGGGACACTGTGGCATACGGTTGAATGAAATGGCCGATTCACTATCTCGAGCCACACTTGATGGCCCTGCGATCTCGGTACTACCAGAATCGGAACACATAGTGTCGATCAGATATAGAAAATTGGCTATTTATACGGATATGATGGAAAATATTACTAAATATACGGACTATCAGCACCTTACATATCCCTGGAAACCTCAGTGGAGTCAATCTAAAAAGTTAGAAGTTATTTTAACCAAATTTCGATGTCGTGTCCCTCCATTAAACTTTTACTTGCACAGAGCTGGTCTGGCGATATCCCCCCTGTGTCCATTTTGTGAAGAAACGGAAACAATAGAGCATTACTTTATAACATGTAAAAACTATTCATTAATTAGGAAAAGACTTTTAATTGTTCCGTTTCACGCAGTAGGATTAAATTTAACTGCAGATAATGTTCTAAGTTTCGGTGCCTTTAGCTTGGGACATTGCCACAGGAGCGTATTCGATGCTGTATGCAATTTCATTCGAGAATCAAAGCGCATGTCATAATAATGCCTGCTTAAATATATTTCTGACGACACTTGTCTAATTTTGAATGAAATTTGCATATTCATTTGATTGTGACCGGGTGAGATAAGCTCGATTGTCTGGTCTACTCAAAATTTCTGTCTTACACTGTAGTATTACCTCACCTTTTCTCTTCTTGATTCAATCTTCAATTATTTGTTTAGTTTAATATTCTTTTTCTAGTTAATTATTCTTTTCTATTATATCATTAGTTTTTCATTTAGGATAAACCTTTTAGTAGATCTCATATAGGCTACTTCTAGATTTCATGGCCAATCCCCCATAGTGGGTATGTGCCAGTGCGAAGGGGCAACAACAACAACAACAACAACGCGGAGGCGTCGCAAAACCACGAGAAAGCTTTCTTGAAGGATTCATAAAAGTGAGTAAGAAAAAAAAAAAGGCAGCTTTTGCGTTCGAGCCCTTTAGGTGACTTTTGCAGTTCGACCGGGGACTGGACCTGGTTAAGGCTGAATTTATGGACCACTATTGACTTCTTTGCGCGAGCTGCGCAGGATCATGGTCAATAAACTTGATGTAGTTTATATGACGAGCAATACAGATCATGACCTGCTATCTTTCTGCGCATCCTGAGCAAGACAAGACATTCCAAACATGAAGTTTCCTAAAATTAAGAAACTATGATTCTAAAAGACGCCAGCACTATCGGCATCTTCCACAGACATCACCGACATGGCGTCTGCGTTGTTCAGCCAGTTTCGCTCTCACGGGGAGTGCTAAAAAATCTTGAATCGGGCCGTCTTTCCGCGTAATTTGGTGCCGTGTCCGACCTCACGCTTAACCGGTTGAGTCTTTCCATTCCCAGACGCATTTAAAACGCTTCGTGCGCATGGAATGAACCGCAGAAGCCCTCCGGTGGAACCATGGGTGGAACAGGCGAGTCGCGCTGAGCAGCCTAGCCTGCGATCTAATCCTGAAACCTCCCGTAAACTCTGAGCGCAGCGCCAGTAAAAGAGCATCTTTAGTATTGGTACCTGTAACTGCCGTGCTGCGTCGCATTCTCGTCGCGAATATGAATTAAACAAAAGACGCGACCGCCGGGGCCTCGGCAGGGTTTCTGGGAACGTGAGGCGTCTTGACTGTCAACAGCTGTGAGATAATTTGCGTGGCTGCTTGTTTAGGCAACGCGGCTTAACGATGTCGAACATCGCGTAGTACTTCACCGCTCTCGTTACGTTAAGGCATGTTATGAACACGAAGTAGCTGTTTCCAGTGAATTAGCGGCCGGAAGTTCCCGTCAGGTCTTTTTTTTTTTTTTTTTGGATGTAGTAAAGCGCGATGGCAGAACGCTCCCATGAAGTATACCACAAAGGAACATTATTTTAACTGCCAAAGAAAAAGTTTTCTGTTCTAGTATTCGAGTACGGTACCGGCACCTAAATGAAGTCGTTAAGCGAAATTGAGAAAATTTTCTCGCGGTGTGAATCATTGCTAACGCACCATATTTTGTGTGTGATAGAATATGCTTGCGTTGAGTTGCATGGCGCTGTCAGTGCGCAATTTTAAAAGTACTGCAAAAAAATTGCGGTGCTGTGGAATGTAGCGCAAATATCCATGCAGATATAAACAGCTTCTCATACATTAACTGTGCATGTTCAGAATGAAATGGTCAATGCATATTTTTCTGCATTGTCGAAGGTGTAGAATGTCTGTGTGCGCACTGATGTGACATTGAACGTGCACCTAGATATGCTTGTATTGCTATCAACTTTGGTAAAGGAAAAGCTTATGAAAAATTACTGTTTTTTGTGTAAAAGGCTGTTGGTGACTGTAAAGTAGCTCATTCCGGAAATTTACAGTAGCAGTCAGTGGGGCTGCATGCGCTGTGACTGTTCACATTGCGCAACCAACAGTTATTTATTTTTCTTGTGCTTGAGCATTTTTATTTGTGCTTGAGAAGTGTTGGAAGCGTTCAAGAACGGGTAGCATCACCAGCACATAATTGCACCTACACGTTTGTGACATTATATAAAAGCTTTTCCCACGAACATTGTCAGACCACACAGCAAGATATGCTCTTATGAGCCTGCCCGGTATTGCTTTCTCGCTACGAAATGCTGAAAGCTATGTGTCACTGGGAAGAAAAAACAAACAAACAGGACAAAGGCAACTTGGCGTCATATAGTTTGTTCTGTTTTTGCAAGATGTACAGGCTCATACACTATTAAGGTGAACGTAGCACTGTTCGAATACTTTGGTAAAAGACATGGCTCTATGCGAGAAGCATTCGTAAACAAATGTTTGGAACAACTTTTAGCTCTTTATAAATGTCTTAAGTTATTGTCATGTTGTACGAGACTTGTCTCTGAATGTTTTGCTTTGCATCCGGCCTACATGTGACTCAATGTTCCTTTTATTACTCTTGTGGTTCAGATGAGCGTATTAGTGTGATTCAAGTACTTCGTGCAAGTTCTGTTTTTTTTTTTTCTGTGCCATGGTGGAATATAGCTGTGTAAAAAGAAAGCTAACTGTCCAGAATAATTGTTAAAAAAGTTAGTACCGAGCTTGCTTGCTTGAACATGTTTGGTAAACTTGTAGCTAGTCGTGTCCGAAACTGCTTGCATTGCTTTACCATTTTAACAGATGGAATGTTAGTCTGTGCCTTCACTTTCTTGTTCTTCTTGCTTTCAGCAAGGATGGTCACAGAGATTCTGTGAAGACTATGATGTGCCTATGCCGGCTGATTTCTACGCATCTGAGTGTACATGTTCGGTTTTGTTCAGAAATGCTTACTTCATCCGCTTTTGCGTACATTGTGTTCATTGGCTTGTTCCCTTGCTCCATTTTCCATCATTGAGCCTGGCAACCTTGACAGATATCATGACTGTGTAATGGTTGGGGCACGTATTGATATATGAATGCTATGAAGTTGTGAGCTGTGTTGTTTTTGAATCACCAATGCTTTTAAACCAGTGTTGTTGGCAAAAGAGGGCAAAGCAAAAAGTTAGCCAAGTTGAGCCTTATTGGATCTCTACTGCAGAGTGGCATCATCAGATGGAATGCAAAGATTCTGCACCCAATCTAACGCAGCGCAGAACCACCCTTATGTTTACATTTCTGCCAGTAAACATACAAATACGTACGTAAATTTTATTGTAAACATCTCAAAAAAGGTCACTGACGTGCCAATTTTTTTTCTTCAGTAAATGAAGCTCCGAACTTCTTAAATGCTACAAAAGTACTGACTTATGACTGCACATCCTAATTAATTTGCTGTAATGCTTTGTTGTAACTATCAGTTCTGGTTTCAGTGTCAAAAATGCAAAAGCACAGTGGCTTGGTCTCCAGTTTTCATGCGCAAGTAGAACAATAATATTGAAAAAAAAATATGTGCAGCAATCTTGATTGCTTATGGGCTACGTGATCATGCGTAGTTCTAATTGCTATTCAGTGTTATTGGAATTCAAACTGTTCATGACTTCATGGTTATGCTGATTATGCCAGATTAAGTATATTAAAGTCAACTCCAGCATCTAGTCAAAACACCTTGGCAAATTACATGAATTCCTGACTGCATATTACTCATAAAATAAACGTAAAAAATTGTTTTATAAAATAAACCAACTTTAATATCTGCACACTTTTATATCATATTGCAGACATGCTTGAACATGACCATTTTTGTTTTTGCCACTCTGAATGTACTTTCGTTTTCTTTCTTTACAACAAAAGTGCTTTATTAATTTGTTTCTTTTTTATTTATACAAAACCTGTAATCTTCGTTGAATTTATCACACTTCATGATTGCGGGTGCATTCGCGTCTTTTAAATTCTCGTTAGTGCCAGCGGCATGGCTTAGTATAATGACGATGTTAAAGTGTTTTGTCGTCGTTAAGCCATATGTAAAACCCCATCCGCAGTATCGTGGATAAGTCATACCATTTATTGAGTGTCAATTCTTGTAATATAACATCTGCGTTTTTTCTTACTATTGTGCATTGTGTGTTTTCCTTTTGTGCCCAGTTACAAGTTTGGGTTTGCTATCAAACTTAAAGGAGGAAAATGTAGATTGCTTCCAGTAGCACGATATTGACTTAGGCTTTCATTGTGGTATTAGAAGTTTGCAAGAACCAAAAAGTCTTAACATATTTAGAGTCAAACCTAACTATTCTAGCATTCCATATGATATATATATAACTATTTTTTCTGTGTTGAGTTTCGACTGTACTGAGTTCAGAGCCTTTTAGAAGCACCTTAAGAAGGAATATTAGGATGTCATAACATGTGCACACGTTAAATTCATGACCTTTGCCTGAATTTGTGTGATAGAATGACACCAGAAAACCACAATAACGTGGTGCTGCAATCAACTGAGCTAACTCAATCTAGCTTGTCACAGTGCTGCAATCTAATAGCTTTATGGTCAGCTCGATAACAGCGACTGCCCTGGAAAAGCATCGGTTTTCGTTGTAAACCAGGACAAATTTTTTGTCTGCAGCGAAGCATTCCCTCTGAAAATTTCGCATCGATATCCATTGTAGATTTGTGTGATAAATGTAAGAATGAAAGTTTTATAACCGAAGCTTTTATAACCCACTAATCTTGGCCTCTGATGCGAAAAACTTGACGCTGGCCAGCATGCAGAAATGCAGCACTCAAGAACGTGACTGTCACATGTGCGTTTCTATGCACTGTTTTCAATAATGGGTGCTGTTTTTATTGTGGACTTGTCAGCTGTTATTCATGTGACTTTCTGATCTTTTGTCTAGGCAAGTTGTATGTTCGAAGTAATTGCTGTGTCAAAATAATTTGTTTGGCGTGAAATCGTGGCCAGTGTTATGACGCTAGGCACGTCAACGATGGTCCAATTCTCAAAATGGAGGAAGGAAACTGTTAGGGAGAAGCATTGCACAATGCCATTGAAAGGAATAGCAGCAAAGACCTAAAGCTTAGTTTGACCTTATTTTCATGGCAGGGTGAGAACTTCTGATTTTTTTTAATGTTTTACTCGTAATAAAATTAACAGGCACAATGTGAGCCTCGCCATGACTCTTCCTGTTTCACCCAGCTTGTTTTTTTTTGACAACATTTCAGTCTCTCATCTGCGGTCGTCTTATTCCGCGGCCGGTCACTCCGCTGGCCGGGCCGAGGCGATGGCGAGGATGAGGGCGTCATTCTCGAGCGTGATGCAGCAGCGACACCGTCCCTTTCGGTGCGAGGTGTGCCACTACACCAGCTCCAGCCGCTGGCACCTGAAGCGGCACCAGATGATCCACACTGGCGAGAAGCCGTTCAAGTGCCACCTCTGTCCCATGACCTTTGCGCTAAAGCACAACATGGCGACCCACATGCGAACTCACACGGGTGAGAGACCCTTCCGTTGTGAGGTTTGCCCACGCACTTTCAGTCAGCAGCAGGGTCTCAAGAAGCATGCGATACAGCACACGTATTTCGGATTCAATTCGTCCCTGTAGCGCGAGAGTTCATGAAAAAGCTTGGCACAGTGAGAGGCTGCCCTTTTCACCCACTTTCGGTCTTTTTGTCCGACAACAACAAACGTCTATTTTGCATTAATTTCCCTGTACTAGGGAGCAAGGCAGGGAGACACAATCTCTCCAATGCTGTTCACTACGTGTTTACAGAAGGCTTTCAGGACCCTAGATTGGGAACAGTTAGGGATAAGAGTTAATAGAGAGTATCTTAGTAACCTGCAATTCCCTGATGACATTGCCTTGATGAGTAACTTGGGGAATGAATTACAGCTCATTATTACCGAACTGAACACGGAAAGCAAGAAAGTAGGTCTGAAAATTAATATGCCCAAAACTAAAGTAATGTGCTACAGTCTCGGCAGAAAACAGCTTTTTGCGGTAGGTGGAGAAATGCCGAAAGTGGTAAAGGAATATGTCTACTTAGGACAAGTAGTAATCTTTGAGCCAAACCATGAGAGTGAAATGACTATAAGAATAAGGATGGGGCGGCTCACATTTGGCAAGCATTCTGAAATAATGAATGGTAATATGCCACTAACCCTCAGTAAATAGGTATATAACAGCTGCATCTTGCTGGTACTTACCTACGGAGCAAAAATCTTGAGGCCTACAAAGAGAGTTCAGATTAAATTGAGGACGACGCAGCGAGCGATGGAAAGGAAAATGATGGGTGTAACCTTAAGAGATAAGAAGAGGGCAGAGTGAGTGAGGGAACGAACCGGGGTTAAGGATATCATAGTTGAAATCAACAAGAAGAAATGGACATGGGCCGGGTCCGTAGCACGTAAGCAGGATAATCGCTGGTCGTTAAGGGCAACTGACTCTATTCCCAGAGAAAGCAAACACACAAAGAGGAGACAGAAGGTAAGGTGGGCCGATGAGATTAAAAAGTTGGCAGGTATAACGCTGCAATGGAAAGCACAGTACCGAGTTGATGGACGGATCATGGGAGAGGCCTTTGCCCTGCAGTGGGTGTAGTCAGGCTGATTATGTTGATGACTATTACCATCTGCTGTATGCATTTGAGTCATGGAACAGCAAGCATGTTATCGGTGTGACAGCATTCTTGTGAGAAAATTGGCAAGTGAAGAGTTTTCAAGGAAAGAAACGCAAGCAAGCCAGATGACGAATATTGCTGTGGGACAAAAAGACACCCTTTTTAGGCATTCTTTTTTTAGAGTGTAGAAAGGGAGGGTGTGTTCGGAGCATTTTTATGTCGCACAACTAATGATTAATCTCGCATGCGTTTTCTGTTTTGTCGTGTTATCACGGGGTGTATGGTACTTCCAGGTTGTAGACTAGGTGCACATTCTCTGCATGGTTAGTATTCTTGACAACAAAAAGTGATGAGTGCGGTGTTTTCGAGAGAGGAAGCCCAAATGAGTGAAGTGACGATTGTTATTGTCAGACGACAATACTCCACGAAAGGTGCAAGGTTTGCCCGTGCACTTTCAATCGGCTGCTGGGGCTGAAAAAGCACGTGATGCAGCCAGTGGCGAAGCCAAGGGGTTGCACACCGGGCCTGTGCCCCCCGCCCAAAATTTTTACCTGTTATGAGATCACAACTCTAGTCACACGCGGCGCCGCAGTTGTCTGCCGCCGCCGCTGGTGTCCGTAACCACATTGCACGAAATAAGAAAAAAAAAAAAAACTAGTATTAAGTACACAGTGGGGCTCAAACCCGGCTTTGCTGCATGCCAGCGCAGTATTCTGCCTCTAAGCCACACTGTTGCTTGGGACTTGTTTGCAAACTTGCCTTAGGCAGGCTTGATGTCGGGAAAGCAATCACGTTAATACGACTTATAAAGCATTTCAAAGCAGCGAAAGAATAACCAGTCATCACACCATGCGAATAGCGTAACGAGTGAGTCGTCCAATGCTCCAACCCATTACAAAATCTTGTTCTTGTTCACCTATTAACTGTGGTGCATACCCACTTAAAGGGGCCCTGAAATACTTTTTTAAGTAACCATGGAATTAATTCAATGGAAGAGCTTATTGCCTCACAAATTCAACGCCGCAAAAATTTTAAGAATCCGTCCAGTACGAGCGGGGTTACCAAGATTTGTCACACAGTGCAATCGCATTCTCTCTTCTCTCGTCCGGAGAAAAAGGCTGGAAGCTAAGCAGGGAGGGAAGGCAGGGCCACAGAGAAACGTCATGCGAACCCTGTGACCTTGAGCACTTTTTCTTTAGTTTTTTTCTTCAAATGCGTGGCATTCCAGTGTGACTGTACGCGCACGGGTATACAAGTAGCGGCCTCCCCCGGCGATCTCTGTAACGAGTGAGCGCGCCATGTTCAAATCAGCCAATGGCCAACAGATGTGCTTGCTACGTGTGATTTTTCGGTATATTACGTGATTTGTCGAGAGAAGAGAAAGAAATGTTTAGCTGACTTTCATGATTTATTGTTAATTTCAGGCTGCGTGCTGCACTACAATATTTGGCTCGCGTGTTGTCGGGAGCCTCTACTACCGATTGCCAGTGTTTTCTGACCATGCTCAAAAAGTGTTTCAGGGCCCCTTTAAGGCATAGGCATAATTCCTCATCGTCATCAGCCACTGCATGAACAATTGGCACGAAATTTTTTGCAAGCGTTTAGCAGATACCACACTTCTCAGAAGAATGACGAAGGATAGCACAGCAAATGCCGACATAATACCCAGAAATTATTATTAATAATGCCGTAGTGGGTACCCAGCAAGTGTGCTTGCAACAGTTACCCAATGAGTGTTTAGCAAATGCTCTGAAAGGCCGCTTTTCTTGATTTAGCTGCGACTGTGCTGTGCCTTCTGGGCAGGCATGGTGTTTTTGTTCTGTTTTTTTTTTTTGCCATAGCATACAATATGCAAAATAACCATTTGCCTGCTTGGCCCCCACTTCAGATCAAAAAGGTGTGTGTGCCCCCCTTCCCCCGAAAAACAAAAGATTTTATTTGTGCTTATGCCCCTGGATGCAGTACACATATATGGGATTCAGTTTGTCTCTGTAACACGAGGGTGCCACAAAGAACTCCAGCCCAGTACATAGTTGCTTTTTTCCGCTATTTTTTTAGCTGTGGGGACACGTCTTACACTCCAAAAAAAAGGGGGAGAAGGAAAGTGAAAAAAAGTCTTAATTCCTCTCGCACTAATAATCACAATATGAAGGAGAACTAACAGACAATGATGCCAGGGAAAATATAGGGGATGTTATGGGTAGTATTAGTAATGTAAATGTGAAGAAAGGTGGGCGAAAAGATAACTTGGGCTGCTGCTAACAATAATCGCCTATCATGCATGCCTGTCCTAGTACTGTCACTGTGTGCCCAATACTTCCAAATCATGAACAGCATGTGCGTTATCGTCCTTTTGCTGCACTATGCTAATACGCCGGTGTAAACAAGAAGACAAGTCTTACACGTGTGTATTAACAGCATAGGTTGGTGAACTCGCTCATTTGACCTGGTGTGCTCGTGGTACTTTCAAATCACTGAGGACACTCTGCTATCAGTTTGCCAGGATTCCCAGCAGAAAAGTCAAGCGCAGCTTTCGACAAAGTAAGTGAAGGCAAGACTGATGAATTTTGTTGTTCAGGAACAAGCTAAACCTTGCAGGGTGTGAATTTCTTTCATGGTTTTAAACATTCTACTTTTTGGGGTGTAATTTGTGTCACACGACCTTCATAAACTGGCTTGCCAGAGTTTCCTTTCTCGAAAATGTGGCACTCGTTGAACTTACAATCGGAGGTGCGATGTTGATAATGCTTGCAACATTTGCGATCTGAGCTGAGAATATAGGGCATGCGTTGTTAAAACGAGACAAAGAGAGTAGGCACAACAGATTACCGTTGTCACAAATATACGCCACCAGAGTGCAACCTTCTTTACAGCTTCGCTTGCGATGTGGCATACGCCACTGTCCAACAATTTGTGCAATGGCCCCGGTACCAAGCACATTTACTCAATTCTGTGACATCACACTGGGGACGAGATGTTTGTTGACACCATGTGGGAAAACTACGCTTCGGGGTGCAGAGCCACGGAGCTTAGCACATGCAAGTACGGTCTTGCGGGCGAAGTGTGTACTGAATTTCCGGGTTGCGTGAAACATGCATGTGCAGTATTTCAATCAAAATGTTCATTTTACTTCTTTCAGGGGTAGTTTTTCCTTCTAAGCACAAACACTATTCTACAGTAAGGAAAGTCTGAACACCCGATCGCTTTTAATTCTAGCCAGGGGGTACACTGAAATGAAAATAGTTTAATACAGTAACGAGAAGTAAGTTGGTTTGCTAGGCTCTACAGGAGATTCTCAGTAAACGGAACCTGAAGGGACCGGAAAATTATGTTCGATTTAACAGGAGTTCCGTTTTCAGAGAGGCGAACATTGGTGCAGATTACAAGCCCTCAACCAAGCATTGCAGAGGCAATAGTTCCGTTTAAGTAGTGGTTCCGTTTAAGAGATTTCCGTTTACTGAGCGAAGTTTCATGCGCCTGAAATTGCAATTTGGGTGTATGACTCAGCTTATCAAACTTAATATTCTGAGGCCTTTGTAGGGTGGGGTTCTTCTCATTCCTTTGTAAGACATCTTAGGGAGTGCAATGGTGCTTTTACATAACCCTTTTTTTTTTTTGCCTTCCAGAACTAAGTGGTACATTTGAGACTTATTCATACGATGATGTGCAATGTTTTTTTTTCTTTTATTCCTGCATTCAATGTTATCCTTATTCCTGCAATATTTTTCTTTGTTTTGAGTTTTTGTGCACCTATTATGTTGAACTGCATGATCTGTACATCGCTCTCCCACAATTTTTACCATTTTGTTGTTTCCAAAACCAATTACAGAGTACACACTAAAATGTTCTGAAACTTATATTGCTATGACTTTCAATACTCTTACTGAACTCATTTATGTGATAACAATAGTATCAAGTGTCTCGACGAAGGTTTTACTCGCACATTATTTATTAATACTTCTCATTGTAATTCAGCCCAGATCTCTACAACTTTTTTGGACGGTGAAATGCACTTCCCATCACATCTGCTTTTTTGTAAACTAACTCTTGGTTTTGTCACAATAAGCACACTCAGCTTTTCAGAGCGTGGAAATTTGCTTTATTCACAATGGCACCGTTGCTGTAAAGACCCGAGTTTCATTACCGTATCAAGCTCGTGCCATCAAATTGAGTAACACAGTTTGTAAATAAGTTTGCTCCTGGAAACCGTGGCACCACGATTTCGGCCCACGCATTACCAGACTACATACAAAATTTTACTTTGTATTATAAGTCTGACTTGCAGATTACGGCAAAGACAACATGCCCGGTGTTGCGCACTTGCTACAAGCAGTGCTTTACAAATGTTACGCATTTATACGTCATTGGCAATCACGAAAGAAAAGTAGATAAAAATTGTTGCACCTCTGGATCTGTGGCGCTGAACTGGTGGGAGCTCATTGCCCATTCTTAGCATGATGTCAACATTTGTGAACCTACAACCGTACATGTGAAAGAGACATGCTAGAAACAACATTAGCTATGAAGCTATGCTTATACTCATCCAACAGTAAAGTGTGAAAGATGCGTCACTTTGTTGAACAATCCTAGTGCGCCACTGAAATTGCAGCATGTCATATGTCTCTACTTCAAGATGAATCGACTCGGGTTGTGCTTCATAAAATGATCATCTTTAGAGATGTGTGATTAATTGGAAATTTCATATGCAAATTATATACTTCCTTTGTTCAAAGCATATTCGTTTAGAAAAGATGCATATTTAGAGTTTGTCAAATATTTGTCCATGGCCATATATATGGTTAATTAGGGAGGCATATATTTGGACAAGTTCAAATATTAGGAGTGACAACTTATGAGTAGTGATTGTTTGTACTTTTATTGTAGAAGGTGGCTAATACATACCCATTTTAATCTAGCGTTACATTGCATTGTACCGCCTTATTTCTATGGGTTTTCCCTATATTGAGATGAGCTGTTTCAGAGCATACAGAGTGCTTACTTTTTGAACATTTCAGGCAGTTAGATTTACTGCATGATAATCTGTAATGAGTGCATTACTAGAATTACCATCAGTATATTGCAACCTAGCGAAATGCGCTTAAACAATCCTTTTTTTCAGTGAAGTAGTAAAAGCTATGGTGGTTTCCCTTCTTGCAACTTTTCAATGGTGCACTCATATTCGATTTAATATTTGAAGGCAGCATATCGCCCTGTTTGTATTTGAAAATTTCAATATGCGCATGCCCCGACTGATTTTCTATCGACTGTTCCTTGCAATGGGAGTTTCAGTAACATGTCATAGAAACCTTTACGTATACTCTAGTTTTCTTGTCTTTGCACACATTTAATTGAACATGCTGTGGCCTATGAAAGTGTAGCCTTTTCCGTTTTTTTTTGTTTTGTTTTGCATGTCGAATGGTTGTGACACCTTCACAGAAGGTTCAAAAAGGTTCCATTTGGCCGTATGTTCTTTAGTGAAAGGCGTGTCACAAAATGTCCACGTGAGAACCGTTGCGGGAGATCGAGTTTCAACAGCTTTGCTGGAAGAACTCGCAATTTAAAGTTGTGCGAACTTCCGGCATTGAATTTCATGTCCTTGAATGCCACTCACAGTTCAGTGATGTGGCGGCATTTGTGCAGTGGCACGAACCTCATTACTCAACTCGTTTTTGTGTATTTAGGGCAGAAATGGAATGTCCTTCACTCACTTTGCTGACATTCTTAGCCTGCACACTTGTTGTGGCTTTCAAAGATTTTATATAAGAAGCAGCCGGAACTAAAGATGAATGACAGCTGTAGCATGCGTAAAGTGTCTAGTGTGACGGTTACCCAAGTAAAACGTAGGTAAGAGCGTTGCAACAGTATAAATGAACTGTAGAGCGAAAAATTTTTTTTCTCAGTACTTTGAAGTGGCAATTGAGCGGGGAGACTGGTAAAGCATCGTGATTCTGTGTAGCAGTCTCCCAATACACTGTTTTCGTAGTGTGCCCTGTTTTCGCCAACAAATTTTCACAATTTTCACATACAGCGGCTGTCCTCGGATGTCATTGTAACTGTCAGGTAACATCGTGCTTGAAGTAGGTACAGAAAGTCTGATTAGATGATTGATCAAAATGTTGTCGGTTGGACGTGTCATTTAACTTGATCATGTTTCACATGCCATGCATATGTACAGCTTTTATTACTCATGTTACGGGCTGAATCTGAGGTTTTACGGTCTGATTCATGAATGTATGAATGCTGAGGGATTGATGCTCATTCATCCTCTGCTTTTGTTGTACCATGTATGGGCAAACAATCATCTAGATAGTTACACGCCTCACTTTGCTAAACCGTCATGGTCTTGTGTGGAATCTCAAGTGTATAAACTAACACTATCCTGTCTGATTGTGATGCAAATAGTCTTGTACACTGCATGCTGTGGGACAACTCACCCGTTCTCATGTTAATAACCGACCATAGTCATAGCCACTTGGGGTTCGGGAGAGAGCATACAACTCTCCCTGCCCCACTCTGAAGTTTTTCACTTTGTATGTGTTTACATACATGCATGCATGATTATGCATGTACGTATGTGGAGGTATTAGGCACCGCCCTTTTCCCTCTACCAAAAAGTAAAGTCCCGGCTTTGTACTTTGCCACTATGCTTTCTGGTGCTATTGACCTTGTCAAAATGTGTAGTGGGGTAGTGGGCCGTATTTTGCAATATCCTGTATAGTTATGATGTAGTATTCACTATCATTCTCTCGATATTGTTTCCCGCAGACTGCCTAACACTGATTTAGATGCAACGTAACTTCACTCGCACAGTACACTACATATAGACAATAGGGGGTTTCCGAATAGGGACCCCAAAAGTTTGGGGCCCCAAAGAATCAACGTCAAGGCTTCACTGCGCATGCAGGAAACCCAAACCGCGTTTGGGTTGGGGACGCTATTTCTCGAATTTAGCGGGAGCCTCAAAGCTTGCACCAAAAGTTTTGGGTTGGACAAACGTGACAGCACCTACTGAAGTGACGGCTCTCGTCCATGACTAGAGTGACATAGAATAGGAGGAGTGTCCGAAGCACAGCAAACCCTTTTCGAAGACTCATCGCTCCTGCTTGACCCAAAAGCGTCCATACGCAAAGGGCTTTTGGGCACCCATTCGAAAACTCCCTAATGTGCCACTGACAATGTGAAATCACACCAACAATTTGTCGACCCGGTGTTTACAGTTTTTAACTAAGGACAAGAAATATTTGCGCACGTGTGTCCCATCATGTGGTGACGGTGAACGGTAATAATAAAACGTGGCAGTTCACGGAGAAGCAAGCATATTCATGTTGTGAAAGTTTTGTTCGCTCATTTCGAGCTTTTATCAGTTTTAGTCCTTGCACGTGTGGTCACACTGAAACCAGATTTTGTCACTGGGTTGAAGTTTCTCTGTTGGCATGTCGAGTGCTTTCTCTCTTTGACTGTATGCTACAAATAAAAGCATGATGAATAACGTGTGACACCCGTTCTATTTGTGTTTAGCCACCTTGTCCATGGCAGCTCAATGTTGGCGGTGTAGCAATCTTCACTGGTACCACTGAAGATTCCACATATGAATTTGTAACGACCGATGAACCAAGTACACTCAAACCTCGATATAACGAACTAAGATATGATAAATTACTGTGTCTGGCTGCGACTTGTGGGCCAGATTCATAAGACGGCGTGTCGAAATTGCCGGCACGGCAATCCTGTCAACCCGACATAGGATGTCATGACAGAGAGTTCAGCTTTCACATAAAAGTAAGGTAACAACTCTTTTGACAATAACGAAGTAAGTGAAGAATGGCTCTGTCACAGTTACAGTGCTACAATATATGTATGTTTACAATGAATTTTCACATATAATGAAGTATTTTTGTGGCAGATGCGACTTTATTGTATACTCACCTCATTATAACAGTCACATCTGCCTCGAAAATACTTCGTTATATCCCAAATTCGTCATAAATTATAACAACGTATCTATGGCAACATATTGGTCACTTACTTCGCTATAACCAATAATTCATTATACCCGAATTCGTTAAATTTAGACTTGAGTGTACTAACAGCACCATGTGAAACGCTAACAGCGGCAAGCTATTCACGTTTTGGGAGCACTGGCATAGCATAGTGAGCACTGTCCAGTCAACACTACTGTGTGCACGACAGAACTAACGACACTACAAGGTTCCCCTATGGTGCGATATTTTCTCGTCTGTTATTCCCGATGTGGTGATAATGGTGGCCCATGTTGATGTGCAGGTTGCATTTGGTTCTTTTATATTGCTTTTTTAGTTTTTATTTTCTTCCTTTGAAATATTGCTACTAGAATAGAAGCGAAACTATTACCCTATAGTGGGATGGAAACTGCTGTGAAGCCGAATGTGCGCACTTCTCAATGGTGATGCCTAGATGGCATGTGCTTTACCTCTGTGAATGCTTGCTGCTGTTCAGGTTTCATTTGATGACGAGTATACCTACCAGATGAAAAAACTTTATAAAACACGAATGGAAAAAACAATTTCATTAATTTCAATTACCTTCTAGCTATACAGTGCAGACCACTTATAACGTAACCACTTTTTGCGCGGGACCGGTTATAACGTGGGTTTTTTTGACCACCGATATGTCGCCCATAGAACTCAATGTTTAGGCTGACCGTTTATTGTGTAGGCGCGTAAAGGAGAATACCGGTTATAGTGCGGAGTTTTAGGCACGCTGCTATCTTCGCCCATTTAGAATCGTCGTTTCCTGTTTTCGATAAAATTAACAACGTGGACGAACTGTGGACATGCTTTAAAGATATCGTGGGTGATTGTGAAGCTCGTCACGTGCCTTTAAAAAGAAAACGCGTTGACCGGGATTATCCGTGGGTGACGCGGGAGATCATACATTTAAAAAGGAAGATTAAAAGGCGACGCAAGGCCGGAAAATCTGATCAACTACAAGGCCTTATCGCTACACTGAACAACAAAATTCGCAGCGCTAAGTCTCGATTTCATTCTGACACGCTTCCATCATTCATGCAGTCTGAGCCAAAAAAGTTTTGGCGCTACTTGTCTAAGCAGCATTCTGATATTACCCAGCTCACATCGTGCAACAAAATTATCACGCAACCAGACCAGATAGCCGATGAATTAAATGCCTTCTTTCACTCAGTTTTCGCGCATGGGTCCTCTGGAGCATCTTTACCATCATATCCTTTAATTAACCCTATGCCAGAATTACAGATTAATGAAGAAGGTGTTCAGTGCCTGCTCCGCAACCTTGACACTAAGAAGTCTCCAGGCCCAGACAATATTTCGAACACCTTTCTTAATAATTATGCTGACTGGATAAGCCGATATCTACATAAAATCTACACCACTTCAATAGTTACGCAGACAATCCCTAATGACTGGCGCATGGCAAAGATTATTCCAATACATAAATCCGGTTCTAAACTACAATCTAGTAACTACCGCCCGGTCTCATTAACCAGCACGTGTTGCAAGATATTAGAGCATATAATTTTTAAAGCCATTATAACACATTTAGAAACTAACAACCTACTCTACTATAGGCAACATAGATTTCGATCTGGCTTATCGACAGTCACGCAGCTAGCCGAGATTACCAACGACATTGCGAATGCACTGAATGAAAGAGGACAAATAGATGCCGTTTTTTTAGATTTCGCAAAAGCATTTGACGTCGTTCGCCACCCTGATCTAATAACTAAAATGCATGCAATTGGTATTGAAGATAATATTATTAGATGGATAACATCATATCTACACAACCGCAACCAGTTTGTTTGCTGTGAACAACCACACGTCAAGCCGCCTGAACGTCCTTTCGGGCGTACCACAAGGATCAGTCTTAGCACCAATTTTGTTTCTTATCTACATCAACGACATTCCTATGGTCATTGACTCACCTGTTCAAGTGAGGCTTTTCGCAGATGACTGCGTTGTGTACACAAGGGTAAATCGAACTGAGCACCAGATTAACCTTAATCACTCATTAACAAAAATTCAAGCCTGGTGTTCCCAGTGGGGAATGACATTGAACGCGCGGAAAACCGTAGCCATAACTTTCACGAATAAGAAAAAACCACTCAAATTTGCTTATACAGTAGACAATTTAGAAATTACCAAAAGCAATCAAGTCAAATATTTGGGAGTTACATTAACATCCAACCTTAATTGGGATCCACATAAATTGGGCTTCCTAAAGAGAAAACTCCGTAACACTCCCCCTGCAGTAAAGCTAACCAGCTATAAGACCCTGATTAGACCAGCACTAGAATACGCCGATATAATTTGGAGTCCACATCATAAATTTCTCATTAGTAAAATTGAGCGAGTGCAAAACTTAGCAGTTCGATTTGTGTTTTCCGATTACTCCAGGTATACCAGTGTTACTAATCTGCGTAAAAGAGCCGAACTTCATTGCCTTTCCGAACGGAGAATACATTCTAAACTTAAATTCCTGTACCTTCTTTATCATGGGAAATATACAATATCCAGATCAGACTATCTTCTTGAACCTTTCAGGCATTCCACGAGAACTAACCACAATAAGACAATACGACTGCCCACAAGTTACAACAACATTCACAAAAACTCTGTTTTTCCGTCATCAATTGCATACTGGAATCAACTTCCATTAATAGCTGTGAACTGTGACACCGTAGAATCCTTTATTGAAAAGATTAAAACTATAAGTTTTGAACAATAAACGCAAATGTACGAATAGGGATTTATTGTGAGCAGTTTCTTTCCCTTTGACTGGTTTGTCCTTTTAGCATGATTCTGAACGTTGCATTATGACACTGTTGTTTTGGCTACTTGGAATTCAATAGTTTTTTTTTTCTTGGATTGTGTCGGTGCCTTTCTGTACGTGACATCATTGTTTGTATATCCTATGTACCACTCCTGCTTGGACCGAGAAGGTCTGCAGTATACTTAAATAAAATAAAAAAATAAAAATCTGCGAACGGAGCGCGGTCGGCACGGTTTCCCGGCGGCGTTCCCGGCGCGCCGGAATGTTGGAGTGTGAGTGGGAGGGCGCACATGGAGACCGCCGCGAAAAGTCAAACATTGCGGAGAAGAAGAGAGGGTACAGTAGGGAGGGAGTCGGGGAGACCTTGGAAGGAGGGAGCGTGTTTTCGTCACCGTGGCGACCGTGGCAGCATCCAATCCAAGTGTGCGCTGCGTGGAGTGGGGGAGAGAAGCGCTCAACCTCCTTCTTTTGCTTCTTTGAATTTGCTGTATGTACTTCGCCGTGTCGTTGCCGTCTGAGAGCCCAAAGCACGTGTGTTGCGTAGCTCCTGTCGCCATGGCGGCGGCGGCGTCTTCAAGCGGTGTGAAAAAACGCCGTGCCTTATCGCTGGAGATTAAGGGGAGACGCGGGTCGAAAAGTCGCGTTTTTTTTCCAAATTTCACCTTTTCTGTTTTTTGTTGCTTTATCATCTTTATACATTATATTTTGACATCTGAAAATATCACAGCGAAATAAGCATCAGAAGTCAGTGAAAAACGCGTCTGAGTGAGCGGCAGTGACGCGCGGCATCACGAAATTTACACAAAACGGGCTGCTGTTCGCGTGCTCGCGGGGCCGCGAAGAGAGCTGTCCGCCATATTGCGGCCGCTGGCTCGTGTAGAGTTGTCCTTACTCTCCACGATCCCGGTTCTTGAAGTCTCGTACGTTCACGAAAAATCTAAAAAAAAAAAGCAACAAAAACAGTCTTTTCCCGCCGTTTCAAACCGCGCGCCACTAACGCAGGGCCGCCATTGGCTGACAGCACCCGTGTTTTCTTGCCGTAGTTCGCTTCACTGTTTTCCGGAGTTATTTTTCGCTGTTTTCGTGCCATGGCAAGCCCGAAAAAGGCCGTTGCCGACCATCGGAAATACAGAAGTAAGAACAAGTTCAGAGGGAAGCGGCGGAGGACGTACAAGAAAGCCACCGCCAACGAAAATGTCCGCGACGGGCCAGCGGCCGGTAGGCCTAACATCGACCACGGCAACGTCGACCATGGCAACTGCGACGACGAGATCAACGCTGCAGTGAATTTTGTGAGTGCATCGCAGAAAAAGATCGCGTTATTCGAAAACGACGTCAGGCCGAATGCCGATCGTGCCGAAAGCGTAGTGCTGTGCGAGTTGGGTGCATTGACGGCCGTCGTCGCAGGCGCGGCATGCCCCGTTTGTCACGAGAGTAAACTCGCAGTTCGGGCACCGAATAAAAAGCGGAAAGGCCTTTCGGCGTTTCTGGAGCTACACTGCGAGAATGCGGAGTGCTCGGAGAGCATCCTTTCGTCCGCGTACTCGTCGAAGCGGGTCGCGTCAGATGGCGGCCGCGGTGCAAGCAGAAGCTACGACAGCGGGAGTTCGCGTGACGCCTTTGCCGTGAACCTGAAAGTGGTGCTTGCAGCGCGTGCCGTCGGTATCGGGCATGAGCAACTTTCACGATTTTGTGCAGTAGTTGGATTGCCAAACCCTATGCACCATAAGACCTTCCATGCTATCGGCAAAAAGATTCACAGTGCGGCAGTGAAGGCTGTCTGTGAAAACATGCAAAGGGCACGCAGCGTCACCAAAGAGGTGGCTGGTAACAGTGACGTGCCAGTCATGTTTGACGGCACATGGCAAAAAAGAGGCCACAAAAGCCACAATGGTGTGGGAACTGTAGTGTCCTTGGACACTGGTTTGTGCCTGGACTATGAAGTGCTTTCCAACTTCTGCCTGGCGTGCAGTTTGCATAACGACATGGGAGGCGATGAAGAAACATGGCAGGCGTTTCATCATCCCGTTTGTGAGAAGAATTGCGACTGTTCTTCGCATGCCATGGAGGCCGAAGCTGCAGTGCGCATTTGGCAGAGGACTGTGGACTATGAGACACCCCTGCGGTTCACCATCTTCCTAAGCGATGGAGACAGCAAGGCCTACAACGGGGTCTGTGATGCCAACGTGTACCCTGACACTCCAATTGAAAAAGAGGAGTGCACCAACCACGTGGCGAAACGTCTGGGCACCGGCCTGCGGAAGCTGCCAACGCCACTTCCACGAGGGGAGAAGCTGAAGGAGACCACCATCCAGAAGCTTCAAACTTACTTTCAGGTGGCCATTGTGAACAATCGGGGAAATGTCCACAAGATGTACACTGCCATATGGGCCTCATGTTTGCACTCGTGCTCAACAGACGGTGCTGGAAGTCACAAGTTCTGTCCTGCAGGCCCAGACTCGTGGTGCAAGCACCGACGTGCTGAGGCGCAGGGCCAGCCTGCACCGTGCCACACCCCCCTCCTGACCAAGGCCCAGGGTTTGGCAGTCCTCCCAATCTACAAGCGTCTCACAGATGCGAAGCTGCTTGCCCGGTGCCTCCACGGCAAGACACAGAACGCGGCCGAGTCCCTGAACAGCAAAATATGGCTGCTGTGTCCAAAGACCCGGTTTGCTTCCCGGACTGCTGTGGAAACAGCCACAGCCATTGCAGTCCTGTGGTTCAACCGGGGCCACGCGAGCTTTGAAAAGGTGCTGGAAGAGCTTGGGGTGCTTCCTTCGGAGGCCCTGGTTACCCTCAGCGACCGCCGAGACAGCATGCGCATGCACAAGATGAATGTGCGTCAGACCGCTGAGGCGAGGGCACACCGTCGCAGTGCAGCCAAGAGGGCCCGGGTGGAAGAGTCCTGCCGCACCAGCCGGGAAGGGAAAACCTACGGTGCTGGAGAGTTTTAGACAACTGATATTCCCTCTGGACATGTGTGTATGTGTTCAGCACAAGTTTCGTGCTACTGCGTTTTTCATTTTTGTAAATACAGACTTTCAAACTTTCAAACGCGTTTTTCTCATTTCGCAATTTTGGCCAATTTGCATTTTTTGCGGGAAGTGTTTCGGGCACTTAGAATGGTCATACGACGACGAAATTTGGCACACACATTGAGGAGAGTGCGTAGGGTGCCGATATCTACTTGAATCAGCACAACCTATCAGCTGTAAATATCTATTAATAAATTTAATGGTGGTCGAGTGGAAAAAAAAGGGTACTTTGCTACACAGATGTTTTTTTCATAGTTTCAAAGTTGGAGCACAATTTCTAGCTAAATATCGGCACTCTATGGCTAATAGGGAGCAAAAGGAGCCATTGAACAACTCTCTGCATGAACATTTAGTATGCGCGAAAGTTCCCGGAAAACTTATCAAGTTTCACCATTACTTGAAACACAACTCCCAAACTATTGCACTTATGTAAAAACTGATTACAGATTTGGAATCAGGAGGAAAAACTGCATCAGTGGTCCAATTTCTGAAGCTCTAAGTTGAATAACAAAAAAAAAGTGCTTTCGAGGAGCGTCTCCCCTTAAGGAATGCGTCATAAGGGACATTGAGAGTGGCCTGAAGAAGGCGTCGGTGGCGGCGAAATACGGCATTTCGACACGACCGTGTCGACCATCTACAAAAACAAGGACAAACTGCGGCAACAACTGCAGCAAGATTCATCTTACCTGTCACGGAAGAGAATACGTACGTCAAAATACGAAGACGTGGAGGCAGTGCTGTTCAGGTGGTTCCGCGAAGTTAGGGCTCAGAGCATCCCAGTAAGTGGCCCCATGCTCCAACAAAAGGCCAAGTGTCTCGGAGCTCTTTTAGGCCACGACGACTTCAATCCACTCAACGGGTGGATTGAGCGTTTCAAAGATCGCCATGGCATCAGCTGCAAAGTGGTGTGCAGAGAAAGAGGCGCTGTCGACGACGAATCTATCAAAGTCTGGCTTCGCTTGAACTTGGAGAGTATGCTGTCGACCTATACTGACAGAGACATTTATAATGATGATGAAGCTGGTTTATTTTATAACCTTTTGCCCAACTGCACGCTTGCGCTGAAAGGCGAAGCCTGCTCCGGCCGCAAGGTCTCAAAAGAGTGCATAACTGTATTTTTTTGCGCCAATTTGGACGGGAGCGACAAGCGCCGCCTCTTTGTCATAGGTAAATTGGCAAGGCCACATTGCTTTAAAAAGCGAGAGTGCCTGCCAGTGACCTACAAAGCCAATAAAAAGGCGTGGATGACGCAAGATTTGTTCACCAGCTGGCTTTGCAAGTTTGATGAGGATATGGTGGCAGAGATGCGGCGGGTCGTGCTTATCCTCGACAACTGCACGGCCCACAACGTCAAGCCGAAGTTGACCGCAGTCAACCTAAAGTTTTTGCCTGCCAACACCACAGCAAAAAGTCAACCTCTCGACCAGGGTGTCATCGCAACCGTAAAGGCGCTGTGCAAAAAGCGCATTTGCGAGAGAGTTTTGCTGAGCATGCAGCAGCAGCAGCCTCTTAAAGTGAACTTAAGAGGCGCAATCGACATGGTGGTCGCTTCATGGTGGCAGGTAGAGGCCGATACCATAAGCAAGTGTTTCAAGAGGGCATGCTTCGTGCGCAATGCAGAGGCTCTGGAAGACGATGAGCAGAGCGAGACGTCGCTCGCCGATGAGACCCTCAACACTGACGATGTGTGGTCCTGCCTCGTTGACAGCAACTTTGTAACTGCCACCGAAACTTTCCAAGAATTTGTCGATGCCGGGGAGTCTGAGCTTTCTGTCTGCGAAGAAGCGAGCACAGATGACGCGATCGTCGCAGCGGTGCGCGGTAGTGCGGAGGTTGCAACGGACGACGAGTCGGACGGCGAAGACGATGTCGACCCGATGCCAGAACCAGATTTCCCATGCAAAGACGCATTGGAATACCTCGCTAAAGTGAAAACGTACTTCGCGAAAAACAGTTTGAGTGAGAAATCGCTTCAGTGCTCAAGCTTTGTGGAGGACGAAATTGTTTCGCAGCGCTGTTCGCAAGCATCGCCAGACGAAAATAACAACGTTCTTCCACTGATGCCGGACTTGAGAGCTTTGTTTCCGTGCTGTGTTGTGATTGTGTTGAATGTGTCTGCGGGTGAAAAGTGTAGTAAATTGCTTTGGAAAGGTGGGTTGCCCTTTTGACATAGGCAAATGTCGAAAAAAGCATGCTTTAGTTATAACGCGGTACCGCTTATAGCGCGGATTTTTACAACTCCTGTGACTTACGTTATAAGCGGTCTACACTGTACGAAAAGCACTAATCATGCCGCAAAAAAAAAAAAAATGCTTGGCAAGCGAAAAAATGCCTAAAAGAAAAATGCATGTGTTGACGCTATCATTAAGTTTGTGCACCAAATCGCTGCAATGTCCTAGATTTTGATGGAGTTTCTTAGAGGCCGCATGGTTCTTAATTGGTAAAAATGAAGTAATTCACAGCGAAGGGACGATGTGCCGAGTGTCAAGAAATATTTAAGAGGCTAAGAAAAAAAAAAGTCACAGTTCTGTGCACATCGTGATGTGAAATTTAGAATCTTTTTTTTTATGAATAAATCCATGATGGCGAAAATATCAGCCTAGTTTTCAAAAAGTAATTAACGAATCTAAATTAATTCATTGTCTAACTTAAAAGATTTTTTTGGTCATTAAAATGACAAATAGATTTGGTAAAGAAGCACATTTTAACCCTTTCCTAGCTGAAAACAAGCTGAGCTCGTTGGCATGGCTTTTACTGATTCTACTGAAAACGAGCTTGCTTTTGCACCCAATAGCGCTACTCTGATTCACTTTGCTGAGTTATCTTTCACTTGAACTGGTAGTGCAGTAAAAAAAGATGAACAACACTCAAAGCATGCATTTCGGTATAAAAATGCATGCTTGCATCAGCAATTATGTGTCATTCCTGGCCAAAAAAATTTTCAGGGAAATGTGAAAGGAGATACTTTCTTTGCAAAGCCTACCACTATCTTATTGGTTTGTTAGTACGACACAAGATTCATATTGTCACGCATCAAGAGCCGTAGAGACAAGACAGGAACAGCGGGGCAGAAAGACACGAGCGTGTGTCTTCAAAGGAGGCGCTAACCACACTTCTTCGTTCTCTTTGTTCTTTTTTGGCTCGCTAGAGCTTGCCGACTCACAACTCTAGGTGGCATTATTCCCCCTCCAATTAGAGCATCGACCCGATGCTCATACACAAGGGGACGGCAGGGCCGATAAGGGAAAAAAAAAGAGAGAGAGAAACGGTACCTCTAGTGCACAGGGCATATGCAGGTGCAAAAAAAAATTGTCTGAGATTGGTCATAAGAGAAAAAACCATTAACAGAGTTCACAGTTCGTTCGAGACCCAAGGGCAATGTAAAAAAAAAAAAATGTTTGCTGCCCGGGCTCAAAAAGGCGAGTATCACCGCGTAATAAAAGGTTTTAGGCGGACGACATGCGCAATCTCTGTTCGTGGTGAGTGGCGTTGGGTCATTGCTGAGCCTCCGTATGGAATAACTTCGTAGTTCACCTCGTTCAACTGCCGTAATACTTTGTAGGGTACGAAATACTTGCTCAGGAGTTTTTCACTCAGACCTCGCCGTCTAACAGGAGTCCAAACCCACACTTGGTCGCCAGGTTGACAGGAGACTTGTCGATGGTGGATATTGTACCTTCGGGTGTCTTCACATTGCTGGGATCTTATTTGCATGCGAGCTAATTGACGTGCTTCCTCTCCACGCTGAATGTAATCGTCGACATCAGCAGTTAATAGCTATTGCTGGTCGATGTCACAAGGAATCATAGCGTCTAGCATGTTTTGCACGTCTCGACCGTAAACGAGGCGGAATGGTGCGAACCTTGTCGTTTCCTAAAAAATCCTGCAAATCCTGGCATACGTAATGTTTACGCAAACGTTACGTATGGCAGGATTTTGTCTCACGTTTTACGGTGCACATCCACGTACATAGAAATCATGTCCGCCAGCGTTTTGTTCAGCCTTTCTGTTAAGCCGTTACTCTGGGGCTGGTATGCGGTTGTCTTGCGGTGGTTCGTGTAACTGAGCTTGAAGATGTCGTCCAACAGTTTTGCCGTAAAGGCTGTCCCTCTGTCAGTGATGACGAATGACGGGCGCCGTAAAAAACCACAAGTGGTGCATGAAAAACTGGGCGACTTCAGATGCTGTACCGCGTGGCAATGGCTTTGTTTCAGCGTAACGCGTCAAGTAATCAGTTGCAACGATGATCCACTTGTTTCCGGAGTGAGACGAAAGAAACGGTCCAAGGAGGTTCATCCCAACTTGGTCAAACGGTGTACGCGGTAGATCGATGGGTTGTAAGAGGCCTGCAGGCTCTACAGGTGGTGACTTGTAATGCTGATATTCGCGGCATCCTTTCACGTAGCGTTTGACACAAGCTGAGAGTTTTGGCCAGAAATATAGCTGTCGAACCCAGTCAAGCATCCGTGAGTATCCCAGATGGCCGGATGTCGACTCATCGTAGCAGGCTAATAGGATATCATCACGAAAGTCTTGAGGGACGACTAGAAGATAAGATCTGCTGCCAACACCGGTGTTTTTCTTGTATAATATGCCGTGTCGTAAGCAAAATGACGGCAACGTATGGGAAAGTGGACGAGAAACAGAAGCGGTGCTGCCTTCTAAATGATCGATGATGGGCCTTAACTCGGGGTCCGCTCATTGCTTACTGAGGAGGTCCGTTCCACTGAAAGTCCCTAGGAAGGCGCTGTCGTCTTCTACACCTGTATTGTTGGATTCCAGAGGTGCTCGTGATAGCGTGTCGGCATCTTCATGCTTTCTACCCGACTTGTATACTATGGTGACATCGAACTCCTGAAGTCGCAGACTCCATCGTGCTAATCGCCCAGAGAGGTCTCGGAGGTTAGCCAACCAACATAAAGCGTGGTGATCACTCGCAACTTTGAATGGGCGCCCATAGAGATAAGGCCTGAACTTTGTAATCGCCCATATTACCGCGAGACATTCCTTCTCTGACGTTGAATAGTTGGTTTCGGCACGTGATAGAGTGCGGCTCGCGCAGGAAATCACACGTTCGATTCCTTCTTGTGTTTGCACCAGAATAGCTCCGATACCAATGTTGCTTGCGTCAGTGCGCACCTCTGTGTCAGCGTCCTCATCGAAATGACCGAGTACAGGAGGGGAAGACAATCGATGTTGCAGTTCCGCAAAGGCAGTCGCTTGTTCGTCAGTCCACAGAAATGGGGTGTCGTCACGTGTAAGTCTGATGAGAGGCTTCGCAACCTTAGAGAAGTTTTCAATAAAGCGGCGATAGTATGCGCAGAGCCCTAGAAATCGCCGAAGACTTTTTTTGTCTGTCGGAGCTGGAAAAGCGGCCACAGCGGCAGTCTTCCCGGGATCGGGTTGAACGCCTGCAGCGCTCACAACGTGGCCCAAGAACTTCAGTTCATTGTAGCCGAAATGGCACTTCTCAGGCTTGAGGGTAAGGTCAGCGGATCGTATGGCTTCAAAAAACACTCCGAAGCCGACGAAAGTGCTCGTCAAACGTTTTTGAAAAGACGACATCATCTAGATAGACGAGGCAACTTTTCCACTTGAGGTCAGTGAGAACTGTATCCATCATTTGTTGAAATGTGGCCGGAGCGGAACTGAGGCAGAATGGAAGCACTCGGAATTCATACAGGCCGTCGGGAGTTACAAAAGTCGTTTTTTTGTGGTCACGTTCATCGACTTCAATTTGCCAATAACCACTTTTGAGGTCGATTGAGGAAAAGTACTTTGCTTGCCTCAGCCTGTCAAGAAAATCGTCCACTCGAGGCAACGGGTACACGTTTTTCTTTGTGATGTTATTCAGCTTCCTATAATAGACATAAAAGCGAAGTGTACCATCTTTCTTTTTTACAAGGACCACTGGCGATGACCAAGGGCTGTATTACACCGTCTTGAAGCATTTCCTTCACTTGCTTTTGAATCGCGTGTCGTTTGGTTGGTGAAACGCGTTAAGGCTGTTGCCATATAGGGTGCACGACGTCGCCGTAGGTGATAATACGGTGTTCGGTAATCGATGTTTGACGGATTCTCGATGAACGTGTAAAACAGGCGTGGAATTTTATCAACAGGTCGTTAAGCCTTCGTTTGTTTTCGTCAGAAAACGTTGGATTTATATCGACGCCCTGGAGAGGTGCTTCGGCATTATCGGTTGCCTCGGAAGCAAAACACTCAGTCACATTGGTTACTGGGTAGGCATAGGTGATGACAGTACCAGGGAAAAGGTGTTGGCGCTCGTAGCTGAAGTTTGTAACAAGTACCTCGCAGTGGCCAGCCTGTAGGTCTACTAGGCTTCGTGCTACGCAGACACCTTGGGAAAAGCGTAGGGATCGATCGATTGCTTTCCGCCACCATTTCACCGTGTGCTGATTTGTTACACGCCACTTGAACCATAACACTTGAGCGCGGTGGTATCGTCACAGCATCGTCAATTACCTGCAGACATACTCGATCGTGGCTGGGATTATGCTCTGGTGTGGCGTGCTTTTTGTTGAGAACGTGACGAGGCGTTGTCGAATGTCGATGATAGCACCGTGCTCCCCCAGGAAGCCCATGCCAATGATCAGGTCTCGAGAACACTGACGGAGAACGCTCAAGCTGACTACGAAGGTAGAACCATGAATATATATTCGTACTGTGCAAACGCCAAGTGGCATGACGATGTGCCTGCCAGCAGTACGAATTGGCCTGAGTGTGACTAGTGCAAGGATGACAAAGTTCCGCGCTGTTGAGCCACATACTCTTCAATTTCAGGGGGCCGCTGACCGAACCTGGGTGGTGGTGAGTTCGTCCAAAATCCGCGTAGTCCAAGTTGTCGGTAAGGACACTGTCATACAGGTGCCCAGCTTCACCACAATGGAAGCAGAGAGGAGGTCGATCTGGCGCACGCCAGACATATGATTTCCGCGAGATCAGGCGAGGTGCGCTGTAATATGGCTCCGCTTGGACCGTCTGCAGCATGGCTGGGGCCACGGTGGGATGCGGAATTGCCGGTGTAACAGGTTGCCACACAGCTTGAGCATACGACATGCGGGAGAAGTCATCCTGGACTTCATCTCGGACAACGCTGGACAACGAGGAGGTAGTGGGCTGCGAGGGCACTGACAGCTTCTGGAGTTCTTCGCGAATGACTGAACGTATGAGCTCTCAGAAGAAATTCATTTGGCCACCGGAAGTTCCTAAGTAGTCCGTAGTTGAAGCGTTGACGTGCCGTTCGTATGACGGGGCCTGGTGCCTAAGAGTGCTTTTGATGGTGACGGCTTCCGTGAGAAATTCTGACACAGTCTTGGGTGGACTGCGTACAAGCCCACTGAACAGCTGCTCTTTCACCCCGCGCATGAGGTACCGTACCTTCTTTTCTTCGGGCATGCCGGGGTCAGCTCGGTGGAAAAGGCGCGTCATTTCTTCGACATACATCGCAACCCCTTCGTTTGGCAATTGTATGCGGGACTGCAGATTGCGCTCAGCTCTCTCCCGACGGTCAGGGCTGGCATATATCCCGAGAAATCGGCGTTTGAAGTCTTCCCATGATGTAAGAATACCTGTCCGGTTCTCATACCAGATACGTGCGCCGTCCAAACTCAATAAGACGTGCCGCAGTTTGTCGGCGTCGTCCCACTAGTTGTGCACGGCAACGAACTCGTAATGAACAAGCCAACCTTCCACATCCTCAAGTGCATGCCAGGAAAGGGATTTGGCGTTCGCGATGTGAGTAAGGTGCAATAAAGTGGTGTTGTGCCGTTCATACCGGTTGGGTTGGTGTCGGTGGGGCTGGTCGGAGCTGCCATGTTGTTTGCGAGCAGTCTAAAGTCAGGGGATTGCCCTCGGATTCTTCTGCTAGCGCGATGCACAGGAGTGACCACCGGTACGACACTTGTGTTTCTGCTATGTGGAGGGGTACGGTGCATAGATTACCCAGCACGTCCACCAGTTTTTCACGCACCAAAAGCCGTAGAGACAAGACAGGAACAGCGGGGCAGAAAGACACGAGCGTGTATCTTCAAACGAGGCGCTAACCACACTTTTTCTTCGTTTTCTTTGCCCTTTTTTGGCTTGCTAGGGCTTGCCGGCTCACAACTCTATGGGGCAATATACAAATCTTGTGTACGGTTTTATATATGACTTTGTATACTATTTGTATACGGACACAGCAAATTATTGCTGCATTCAGTAATTAAGGTCTTGTGTATATATACATGAACAAAAAGAATTCACCTTGATACTTTGGCCTGAAACCAATCTCTATAATGACTGAGTCTAATATGGGGGTATACTTCTGCTACAGTGATGCATACATTGCTAAAACATGGGATATTGACCAAAAGAAAAAAGCTGACCTATAAAACGGGCCATTTCATCGCCCTATGAGGGAAGTAATACATAGCTCGCAAGAAGAGGTCTGTGTTTTCAGTTTTTTTTTTAAAGTTCATAGGGTGTTTCTTGAAGTTTATTTATGAAAGTTCAGCCTTTATTGGAGTTTAATTTTGAATTATTTTCAATACCCCAGTATCTTAGATGAAATGATATCTGAACATAAAATTATTGGAGGACGTGTGAGCTTCACCTATCAAGAGTAGATTGCGAAGCGTAATTGGGTCTCGTGCTCATTGCCTTTTCAACTACTAGCCTGCTCCAGTTCTTGGTACACGCAGAAAACTAATGACTGTGCTCTTAGCACTGGCCATTTCATAGTATCACTGAATGCCTATTGCAAGCTCGGTTTTTAAGTGCCCCCTGCACCTTCAGCAAATATCCCACTAAATGTCTGTAGAGCAACACGCGAACCTGCACACGTGTTCACTTTGTTGATGCCTCTGCTGCCGATGATGATTAAATATGTCCAAGTGCTCTATAATGCGTGGACCTTTAAAACAGGCACCCATTGTTCAATTCGTATCACTTCATGTCTGGGGCGATGCTATGCCACTGCCATGCAATATATGATGCGTTACGAAGACTCATTCCACTACGCATTTGTATTATTTTTTCCAAAGCAGTTGCAACAAATATTGTGTAGAACACCTGCTTGCCACGTAAACGGCCAGGGTTCGATTCTTACATGGGCCTGAAAGTTTTTATTTATTTTATTTGCATGTTGCTCAATTTTTCGGTCACAGACAAGATGATTTTTCGTTTGCAACCAAAAACGCCGACGCCGTAATTTCAGCAAAACGAGCTCTTTAATCCTATCGGGTTGAAACATAGGAAAACACGAAGCGTATTTTAGTTATTTGGAAGGTTCAAATGCACAAATGCAAATATTTGAATACAAAAAAACTTGTGTTTGTGAGCATTACAACCTCAAAGCTTGCAAAAATTGACAGATCCCACGTACAGTGGGAATCGATATGCGAAGCACGAATGAGAAATGTATACATGTCATTTTAAAATCAGCGTAAAGTTACGAGGTGGAGGTAAATGATGCCGTACATGACTTCCATGTCACGATTATCCTGTTTGGATGTGTCATTTACCTTTGTCATCTATTCACGTCTCGTGATACCAAATTTAGTATATGTGGAGCTAGCGAAACGGCCGCGAGCACGCTATGAGCGTGGTATGTTGTCATTTTCTTACATGACACGCCTGTCAGGATTATCATGTTCGCACCAGTCATATATTTCGCCATCCAGTGACGTCACGCAGCAACAAATTTAGTATATGTGGAGCTAGCAAAACGGCCGTGAGGGCATCATGAAGGGCCCAATACTACACTCCAATGTAGCGTTGAAGCACGCGCACGCTACATTGCAAAATGCGAGCACTCTATAGTCTGACGCCAGGCATGACCAGCGTTCATCGCCCCGGCCCGACGGCATCCGGCGCGAAATTTGACATGCTGCAATTCGCGCCAACGCGTTTTCCAGATAAAACTGTGTCTCCCTCTTTTCGTGACGGAGGGAAGCCGAATGCGCTGAAACGCGCATGCGTATATGGCAGGAAGGCGCCAGGCGCGGCAACGGCAGGGTGACGCGACAAAACGAACGCTGCCGAGCATGCGCACTGCGTCACGCCTTTACTATAGCATGTAGTCATGTTCTCACATGACTTGCATCTCATGATTACCATGTTTGCACCAGTCACATACCTTCGTGATCCATTGGTGTCACTTGATACCAAATATGGGAAGCTAGTGAAACGGCCGCGAGCGCATCATCAGTGTGGAATGTAGTCTTGTTGTTACACAACACGCATGTCGTGATTATCATGTTTGGATGTGTCATTTATCTATGTAGTCCGTTCGCGTAATACTGAGTTCGGTACATGTGATGCTAGTGAAACGGCCGCGAGTGCGTCATGAGCATAGCATGTAGTCATGTTGTTACATGACACGCATCTCATGTTTATTATATTTGCACCAGTCACATACCTTCGTCATCCATTCACATACTGTAATACCAAATTTGGTATATGTGACGCTAGCGAAATGGCCACGAGCGCATCACGAGCGTGGCATGTAGTCATGTTTTTACATGACATGCATGTCATAATTTTCATGTTAGGGTCTGTCGCTTGTGTTCGCCATGCAATCATGCTATACCATACCAGTTTTGCAACATGCCATGTGAACGAAACCACCGCAAGAGCTGCAGGACCATGAAATGTAAACAATGACATTCATGACATACATGTCATAGTTTTCATATTGTGCCTAGTCAGATATGTTCCTCATACAGTCATGTTGTGCCATACCAAGTTCAGTATTGATTTCGTTATCGAATCGGCCCGGAGAGCAAAAAGCCGTAGGCGGCTAGATAGATAAATACGCTAACGTCGCCGAAGTTCGCCAAGACATGCTACCCATTTAACAGATGCACACCTACTTTGGCATTATCCGCTTACATGCGCTCCCCAGATACACCGACGTCTTTTGTTCTGTGTGCGACAAGTTAAATGTGCGATGGGTGTGGTCTTCGAGATACTGTAGACATGAGGAAAACTTTATATCGGCTAAAGTGGCCAATGTCTCAATGTGCCCACAAAGATTGCCCCTTTGATAAAGAATGCAACAAGGTCGTATTGACTGTTAAAAACGGGAGTTTATCGAATAAATACAAATTGTAAATAACTTTACCGCCGAGCCCTAGTTACACTTGCACCCTCGCCTATATGTTGTGATACAATAGATTGGGAGCACCAGCTGCATTGAATGCAATGAAAGAAAAAGAGGCTGCCATGCAGTGTATAAGACTAAATTGTGAAAATTTTCACAATTACAAATTTACTATTTTCCTTCTTAATAAACCCTATTTCATGGCCATTTGAGGTAGGCTAATATTTTCTTCGTTGCATTTCATGAACACGTACAGTGCTGTAAAAGAAAGTCTGTACGAATACTACACTTTTACAATTGAGCATACGGACAACCGTGAAATGCATTCAAACCAGTCCAAGGTACCACTAAGTGGTACATTGGACTGGTATCAATGGGAATCAAAAACGGTGAGAAAGATGTTGAAACGAAATGTTAAAGCGCAATTTTATTAATTCTTTCGGTGCTTGCAGGGCTCAGTTGAGGTCTTCCATGTGAACTGTTTGATGCTCGTCCCAGTCTTCCGCTGCAAAAGGATGGTAGGCAAAGTGAAAAAAAATTCACTCTGTTGTCGCAACCTGCACATTTGCTGAATGTCATAGCAACATGCAGAACGTGGTGGCAGCTTTGAACGTAGCATGCCTCTGTTATTTCTGCAATTCAGTACAAGATGTAAATGTCCGCAAACGACCAGTGCAAAAACACGGCAACGCACACGAAGTGCTTAAGGCCTTTTGTCTTGCTACCAGCTCGGACAACTCACTTATCTTAAGTGAGCTGTGGTGCTGGTCTTTGCTTTCGTAACCAAACTATGGACAGCGACTCTGTGCTGCTTGCCATACAAATTTTAAGTGCAGTACGCTCCTATGTCTACAAAGTCTTGAGCTTCGTAACAGGTCCTAGTTTAGGCTCTTTAAAATAGTGTTCCACAAAGATAGAGTGTTAAACAATGCCAACACAATCATTTCCCGCTGTGCAAAAACCATGCATATTGCCTCAAATTTTCCATTTGAGGTTTGGATATGCAGCAGAGGAATAGTTCATAAAATAATGCATGCCTTCCAAATAGCATGAAGTGCCTAAACGATGCAGCCCAGCAGAGCTAATTACCAAGAAAAGTGCTAGATTTATAGACGACAGACTCTAGAGTTTTGCGGACACGCAGTGCCACCTGTCGACGCAGTTTTTAGTAGTGCAAAGCCAGACTACCTTGCACAGTTTGCTGCGCAACCAGGTGAAATTACAGCGCACGAAACAATGATTGAGTGAAACAATAAATGCATTTGCACATTGAACACTCGGAAATAGAGCGACAAATTTCTCTCCGCTAGTCGGACGCGTCACCGAACCGCTGTGAAAACCTGCTGGTTCACTTGCCTGAACGACAGCGAAAGCAAGAGCAGGCGCAATAGCTCCGCGCTCTACGAAAGAAAGACCCCATTCTGGGCTACTGTTGCATTTTGAATAGCCTCGGACGTAAATGACTTAAGTTTTACCGATTTCTGCAGCTATTGCAAAGCATAATGGGCGAGAGCGCTAAATACAGGCCGTTGCGAACATGTTGGGCAAGCGAATTACTCTCGTTCTCCACAGCGGTTCGCTTAAGTAGGTGTGATAATGTAGGTCTCCTGTTATTGTTTTGAGTAGCCTTGACGGAAAACCGTGGTAACTTTTATTATGAAGCTTAACAGAACCACCCTGACTGCAGTGCGTGACGTACAAGAGTAGACAGGTGACACCTGTCTGTTTGGGCGTCGCATACATCGCGACCACCGATAACCTGAAGTTGTCGCCACCACATAGCATTACGCCCGTCGGGCTTTGAAGGTTCCAAGTTGCGGCGTTTACTAGGAAATGCGAACAAGTGTGTCATAAAGGTAAAACACAGTCACGCGACCACAAAGGTTTTTTTTTTTTTTGTTGCCGTTGGTCTCCACGATTACCGGAGCTATCTCGGCGGCATCGGTTTTGCCTTTCGTTGTACAGTAAGAAAATGGACACGCATATATCTTCCTTTGCAGTATATACGAACGGAAGACAACCGTCACCAGAGCATTTGAGCATGTGTTATAAATCAGTTCGACGCACAGGAAGCGAGAAATCGATGGAGAATGCAACTGCAAAGCGTAAATCACCAGGGCCATTCGTGCCGGATAAAGCAAGCTTTGTACCACTGATTGCATAGATGGTTCGTGTATGCACAGAACGCACGTCGGAGTGCTTGCCTCGGAATGCATGTCATGCGATGCTCGCTTGCAGTTAAATTACCAGTTGCAGCACACCGAAATAGATGCACCATCTTTTGCATTGTGCCCGCATTTCGTTTTGATGAGCTTCCTACTTTTATGAAGTGAGATTGGATTGAAGATTGAAGGAAGAAGTTTGCCAGGTCCTTGATTTTCAGGAAACCATGCAAGACCAACGAAAGAGGAGGGTCTATGCACGTTCGCTTGCGGACGGCTCTCTGTGCACTACCCAATTATGGCCGGCGCGGTGATGGGGGCGCTGATGGCGGTGTTTTTCGCAGCGCCGATTGGAATCTGACGTTTATGAGTCACGATTGCGATTCAACTGTGCACACCGACGATGCCTATGTAATTGTTGGTACAGCATAGACTAGCATCATCTAACAAAGAGACCAGCTAAAGATCGACTGGCACACAGGTGTAACGTCCAATATTGAAACGATGCCCCGGTGTGATCTTGCAGAACATGAAGAATGTTTGTGAAGTGCTGATTGTGACCCTTTGTACAAATCTGTGCACGTCAGCGTACGTTGTGGGCCCCGCATGAGTGAATATGGAAACTGTTTCACTCTGGGTTTTATGCCAACAGTTCAAAGAACCTTGCCACATAAACTGACCGGCAGGGTGTCTGAACACTTACTTTGACACTTCCTGGAGCAGTAGTACACCGGGTCCATCTTCTGCTGGACACACCTGTTGGTAGATGGATGACACCTTGTAGTTACGTGAATGTACGACTTACAATGCCTATGCAGTTACAGGGACAGCATTGACTAGCTTTGCCTCTCAGGATACCTTCTAGAAATTGACGCGATAAGGAGCATGTACTAAATTGTAGAAGTGACCTCTTTAAGGAGTCCTGGCACAAAATTTCGTGGCTAAGATAGCCTCTGAGATCCATTTTTGTGAACCTGCACATATATAAACTATCAAAGATCGAAAGCGAATATAACTGGGGAAATATTTTATCCAAATTTCGGCATCTACAATGGAGTGCCGTGTGCTGCACCTCACGACACTTAACAGGTAGGGTGTATACAATTTAAATTATCTAGAGAGCATTTTTTTAAATTTTCAAGTGGCATCATTTTCCTGAGGAGAAGCTGTGGATGAAGCTTGTGCAACTCTAATTTGCATTTCAGTGCTCATAACTAAACATACACATTTTGAACAGACACTTCAAAAACAGCACAGAAAAACTACAAAGGCACAACACTGCACTTTCACAAACTCAATAGGTGGCAAACACTTACAGTGCGCACTTTTTGAGCTTGACGTCTTCGCTTTTGTCGCACTTGGCACACTTCCGCTGTGCAGTTTTTAGTGCGGCAGGGGCAGCCTTGGTTGAAGATTTCTTGTCTGCAACCTGGACTTTCTTCGCTGGTGCTGGCATCTGTTCCGGCTTAGACTTGGCTTTTGACGATGATGCCTTTTGCGGGGGCTTCGGTGTTTCCTGAGGCTTTTCAGGTTGCTGGGCAGTGGACGTGGCTTCGCCACTCCCTTCTATCTTCAACATGCGTCCTTCTAGGACGGCGGTGAGCTTGCTGGCTTTGTCCTCTTCGTCGAGGTTGATCACCTTGGCTGGAGACCTTGGTGGCAGAGGATCCGCGCCATTCTTCATCAAGGTGGGTTGCGGTCGCTTCCCTATCGACGAGACATTGGTGGAGAGGGTGACGGAGGGTTTCTTTTTGGACTTCTTTTTCTTCCGTGGAGCGGGAGCATCTGACGTGCTGCTGTCGGCTTGAGCTTCACAGGTGCTAGCTTCACCCATATGAGCTTTCACAACTTCGTCCAGCATCTTCTCCCTGAACATCTTTTGTGCAGCCTGCAGTATGGCTATGACCTGCGAGAAAAACAGAGAGAAATGTTACAAATTTCATTGCACGTTGCAATAAAAACCTGCAATGCTCCTTGCTGTACACAAATGCAACACCCTACACTTGAACCTTTCACAGGGGACACTGATGCAAGAGACAATTGAGAGACACAGGTGCGTTTAGATCAAAATAAGGCTTGAAAATAAGACTTGAAGCAATAAACTTCATACCCTATATAGTTGAACTCCTTTATAAGAGACACACTGGGCAGCAATTCCTGTTCCTTGCATGTGGTGTCTTCTATAAGCAGGGTACCATGCACGTGCACGCACACACACACACATATTGAAAGCCCAAAGAAAAATAAGCGAAAAAAACATTTTTCAACGTGCAGCATCAAGCAGGCGACATCCCGCTCCTCAGCACACCGCATTAAATAAACGAGTCACAAAAGCGCACATCCTTCACCATAGTAAAGGCAAGCTATTTACATACATCATTTACCATAGTCGGTATGCCGATCTCAAGCGAAACATCGGTGCGCAGTCACCATTGCCAGCGAGATGGCGCAAAAGCCGCGCTTGGAGCCCCACTCCTGTAAACGCATACTCTGCCCTACAGTGCGTGGTTGCCTATGCGTGCGCACGCTTATATCAAGGTGGGGTAGCATTGTACGTCTTGGGCTTTGACTGGAATGATGGTGTAGTTACAGGGTGCACTAAGCTCTCACTTTTTTCTCTGCAGAGCCCCCGTTCGCAAAAAGAGCCCTTTTTTCAATCACAGCAAAGTAACAACTGTGACACTAGTTTGGGCTCATCCTGTGCATACCTGTGCGTATACGTTTTGCACAATCCTTTGTGTTAGAGCAGCACATTAAGTGTTCAGCTGTGAACGTCGTTAGCTTGTGCTTGTCCTCTGTGTGCATTTTGTACGTTCTTTCTTCTTGAGCAGCGCACTGAACGTTTCAGTCTAGTTGCCGATCTTTGCATAACATTTTGAATTATTGCCATCACATTCACAGCTTCAATGTTGCAGCTGCAGTGACATTTTTTAGATATTTCTTGATTAGTTGTTTGTGAAGATTGCAGTTTCTGTATATTTGTGTGCTGGTATCAAATATGCAAGTACGTTTCTAGTCCAGTACATACTTGTTAAAATATAAAATAATTTCCATGCCCTTTGGGAAGCAAACTTTTTTTTCTAAACTCTGGAGTTTATAGAAGTAAATCAACACATCACAGTAATCCGTAGTCAGAACTGTATGTCAGAAAGCAAGAATGAACAAAAGTTTCGGCGCGTCAAACGTTTGTTCGCGAAACCCCTGCTTCACTTGCTTCGACTTGAGAGCACTAGATCACAGTCTTGGACTTTAGGTGGTCGGCTTATATTCGAGCTAATATGGCAGGTTGCAGAATGAACTCTCTACTGTGTGCATTTCCGTCAATTACAATAAAGTTCACTCGTGATACAATAGTGGTGAACGCAGTCGTCATCATCTTATCAACAGTGAACCAAGTCGCCCCTTTCTACCTGCACCATCACCAGGGGTGTGCGAATATGGGAGTTTCAAATTCAAATAGACTTTTGAATAGCTAGTATTTGAATTTTCGAATAGTTAGACTAGACGAATATCTTAAGTGTGACAAAAGCCAATGTCACAACTTGGTTGGGGTGGGGAGGATAAATCACTAGCACTACCGTCGCTACAGAAGGCCTCCCGTTAAGCTTTCACTGACATACCAGTTGAAATGCGAGCACATGTTTATTTTAAACGAGATCACGTCGTTTTTGCACGTCATGGCTCCAGTGCCATGACGTGCAAAAACGTAAACAAATTACAGTTCAATCCTCAAAAAACCCAATTCATTCTCTTCTCATCACATCAGCGATCGCTAGTAACGGATCCCACAATTAGTATCCCAAATCATTCGATCCACGCTAGTAATGATTGTGTTTACTTGGGCGTCAAACTAGATAGAAACTTAAAATTCCACTCTCATATTTTAGATGTCAAGAAAAAGCTGTCTTATGGTATACGCATTCTCATTCAGTCTCGCCCTTTTTTTTCACGTTCCATTCTCTTGTCACTTTACTACGCATTTATTCATTCTCACATCAACTACTGTATAACAACCTGGGGCACTACCTACAACACTCACCTCGCACCGTTACAGACTATTCAAAACAAAGCAATTAAAATAGTCACTTCTAGTTCACATTACACCAATTCAAAACAACTATTCTACAGCTACAACATCCTTACAGTGCGCGATATGGTTAAGTATAATCTAGTCATATGTTTATCCAAGCACATCAATAAGCTATTCCCCATTTCCATCATCCCGTCCTCCTCACTCCTCAATACCAACAACACTAGATTTGCTTACCACAAAAACTTCATCTTACCGAAAGCCCGGACGAACTATGGCAAACAAACCGCTCATTTTAGCTCACTTTCCATATGGAATTCACTTCCATCCATCTTAAAAGTAATGAATCCACACTCGTTTGTAAAAGAATTAAAAAAGCTCTTTGTCAACCAATACAACACGTAGCACTTCATTCTCATAGCCCCTAAAGCATGCTCTCACACATGTATGTATGTGTGTATATATATGTGTGTATATATATATATATGTGTATATATGTATGTGTGTATATATGTGTGTATATATTTATATATTTTTTCTTTTTACATCTCGTGTTTACATGATTCCTTTATATTATGAAATATGCTTGATCACCCATATCATTATGATTATTGGAATTTTTCCCTTCCTGTCGAAGCTATGTTTTATTTGTTTTTATGTTCATCATGCACAGGAGGTCCCAATTCAGTCTCCGACTACGGGACCTCCTTCTGTATACTGTCTGTAATGACTTTACTTCATAGTAGCAATAAAATTTGATTCTGATTCTGATTCTGAGTGCAAAAGTCCAGAGAGCAGTCTGGGAGACTGTCGAACTGCAAGCATAAGAAAATGACGAGCACACAGGCGAGAGGTTCAAGAATCTTTGAATGAGCTTCTGAACCACCCCAGATGAAGGATGATCCTTTGAAACAGTGGCAAGCGCATAGAGCTACGCATAATCCATATATCGCGGATACTGCTTTGCGGTATCTGCCCATCCACACTACTTAGGTGCCCAGTGAGCGCGTGTTTTCAACTGCAGGATACACAGCAACATCAGGGTGAGAAAGTCTGAAGCGACGTCGCGTGGAACAGCACGTGTTTCTGCATCACAATTGATTGCCACGACAATCCATCGCCTTTCGGTGGCAGTACCTAGCTGCATTATGGGCTTGAGGACATGAGCCGATTGCATTTCTTTGTTGTTTTCTTCAATTAAAAAGAAAACTCCTTGGCATTTGATTAAACATTTAACATTTCTGGCTATTTATTTTTTAATTCTCGATTTGGATACAATTTGAGATGAAATCTCACTATTCGCACATTCCTACTATCAACCACTACAACGAAAAAAATTCGCAAACAAGGGCTGGTATGCTTAAGCAGACGTTCCGACATACCCTTGTCGAAACGTCGCCTCAAGCACGCCCCCCAACTCCTGTGTATCCATTTTTTCATAACAACCTTTCATCTTCTTTTTCCTGTCTTTTTTTTTGATCAACCACTACAGTATAACAGTGGGTGAGTGTGCAAGTTCTATAACGTGCCACTCCCCTCACTTTGCACACGCAGTTCAACTTGGCTGTACAATTATGGAAGGTTTTGACATTCTGACACATGAATACCTGTGTCATCGTTACATCTGTCATCGCTTGTGTAGCAAGCGATGACAGGTGTAACGGTTCTAGCCGGTGAAATGCTGCCATCGTGAAAAACAAAACAGATACACACACACTGATGTGAGTGGGGAAAAAAAAAAGTTCGTTACACACCTCACGCCGGTTCCAGAACATGTAGTTCTTGTCCTCAGCATCGTCCAAGTCCGAGTCGTCCGGCTCGGCTGCAACAACAAACGGAAGCGTGGTTCAGGGAGCTCTCAGGTTGTCATAGTAATCAAAACGAATGTCACGCAACAGTACTATCATCTCCCCTGTCAGCTTACAGTTGATTCGCTATAAACTCGTATAGCATTTTACCACAGTTGGATCCACTTGTAACGATACCATTTATATAAAAATGTATCGGATATAACGATGAACATCGATGAAACCGCTCACTTTTGTATGCCTTCTATGGTAAAATAAACGGCTTATTACAATGCTGGGACATTGGATGTAGCAACTGAATGTGGCCACAGTGTGCGTCGAAAATGACACTTCACGCCGACCACGCCTTGCTGTGGACATCGGCGAGAGTGACTACCCCAAGCCAACCCAAGCCAACCCAAGTGCTGTCATTGCAGGAGTCCTAATGGATTATAAAGTCCCTTTAGGACTTCATTTCCATGAAAAACCTGCCACTCAGCTAATAGAGCACCTGGATGTTCTCTTGAGAAAAACGTATGCCAGCTTTACGTGAAGCAGACAAAGCTGACAGACTATGGCTTTTCTTCAAACAAGTAGTAACATGGTGCGCTACCATGCTTGCATGTAAATAAGGCGTTTTGATCTCTCTGTTGCCTTGTTTTTCTCAAGCCGCTAATAATGATAGGTTAGAACGATGGGATTTCCTAGCCAGCGCTTGGATATGGTTATAAGTGAACGGAACAAAATCGCAATTTACCCTCCACTCCTGTAACAACTCTACAATAAGGGCTGACAGTATTACTGAAAAAAAGAAAAAAAATACTAAATGAATTTCGGATTTAATAAGGCAAATGCATTCTGCATGCACATAGACAGAGCAGTGCCGCACCTGTGCTTTTTGTCACTGCGTAAATTGCGAAGGTTGTGCTAAGAGTTTTTTTTTTAATTAATGCTTAGGGGTGTAGCAGTTTTTAACACTCGAGCGGGGAAGTTCTGCAAGCGTAGATTCATGAGTCTGCCTAGTCGCTTTCTGTTCCCAACAGATGGCAATGCTGGCAGTTTAAACAGTGTTTTGGTTTGCACGTGCAAAGAAACATTTGTTTGGTCTTGTCACATTCCAGTACGCGAGTGACGCAGTTTCTGCTCCCTGTTTGCTTGACGCCACACAATGTTGGTTGCACCACACAACAACATACATGGGGGACCCTTCAGCATCTGATTTTCAGAGATTAGAATGAAGGGTTGTGGACCATATTTTCTTTTGAGCATGCTCCTAAAGTTAGAAACTAAACAAAAATTCAACTGTCTTCATGTCTGTGCACAAAGGTAGTTGACAGTAGACCAAATTTAAACGTTTTGTAGACTCACAGTTTGCAAAACATGGGCACATAAAAAAATACGCTGTACCTACACCGAAAAAAGTCACTCACAATCATCCGAGAACGTGCCGTGAGCCCTGCAGATGCTGCACTGTCGAGAATTGTGGAATGAACAGTTCTCCATGATGTGATCGCTCACGGCAAACATTATGCTGCTCCAGTTCTTGATGCCGTGCTCACCATCACTGCAGGAGCTGTGCTCACTGCAGTCATCGCTCCTGCATTGAGAGGAAGACACAGACACAAAAAAATTAGAGCATCTTTGCACTAGCGCTGCCAAGCCTGACGAAACGGTGGTGCTGGACAGCCTTTCCTTAGAAAATGTAGGCTTGGCTTGTAGAGGCAAGCAAGCGCCACCACCTGTTCTCGTTCACCTATTGCCCGTGGCACATGCCCAAGAATTGAGTGGTTTTGTAAAAACAATGTGCAGCTTTGGAATAATGAAAATTATATACTTTAATAAAAAATTACAGATAACCTATGAAATTGTGGTGCTTAATTTAATGCATATGATTATTTAAATAAAGGAAAGAATTTATTCTTAAATTACAGCAACACTGATTTTCTGTGCGTATATATGCCACCACCTGGCGAATGCAGATTGACTTCATGATCATCTTCTTTCATCTTTCTATCTTTCTATACTCACTTTCTGATCCCACTCCCCCTTTATCCCTTACAACCCAACTCCTCATCCTCACTCCACTTTCCCACTCCTTGTTATACTAATTTACGGCTATGCAATGGCACGGGCTGCTATACTATACTATGTATGACCATGCAATATGAGTTGTTATTACTATACTACGTATGACTGCACAATGATATGAGTAGCTATGCATGACTGGGCAATGGTATGAGCTGCTATACTATACTACTCATGACTACACAATATGAGTTGCTATACTTTACTATGCAAGACTAGGGGACGATATGAGCTGCTTTGTACAAACCCACTCTCTGTTGCACATGCCCGTTCCTTTGTCTCTCACCTTTTTTTTTTTCCTTCCTTGTCTCCCTTGTTGTCACTTCCCTCTACCATTTTGCACCACATGACACATGTACAGGGCTTTTTTTTTTCCAATGCAATGTAATGCAATGCAATTTTTTAAAGCAATCTCAAGCACTGGTGTGGCTCTGTGGCAGAGCACCTGTCTGCCACGCAGATGGCCTGGCCTGCAATGCCGCTCCAACCCAAGGCGCATTTTTGTTCTACCCACAACCTGATTCGATCTCCCGACCTGCCGCCTTGATTGAGTGAGTTACAGAGTAAATATAAGTACATCGGAGTTATCTGCAATGAGGACTATATGCAAGAAAACAAAAATGGATGCTCTAAACCCATTTGAACAAATGTTATGGCATGTTGAGCATTTGTGACCGACATAGCTTCACATGTCGACTCGCCCGTTAATTTTTAACAGACCATATGTTTTGTTCAAAGGGGTTCACAACGTCCATTCTTGCCCCGAGCACTCATTCGAGGCGATTGTTACAGACTTATTCACATTTTAACTCCTTTAGTTTAGGTAAGCTATTACACCAAAAAAAAAAAAGCACTTGAAATGTTTGCAATCTTAAAAACTACATATTATCATACTAAAACGAAAGAGAAAAATTTTTAGAGACTTGTTTCTTTGTTGGTGCAACCTTAATGAAAACAAACGGTTGTCTTTTCATCCACAATATTTTCCTCACATTTATATCAAAATTGCTACAATAAAGTTGAAATAGCAAGGTCAATGTCCCCTATACCATGCTTCACATTGTCATCTGTTGTTCACTCATGTTATAATACAAAAATAGTTGCACATTTAAAATCTCTATGCAAACATACGTAAACTCGCCAAGTTTCACCTCAATCGATACAAAACAAAAAAAATATTTCAATACCCATGTCCTTCTTGAAATATGGACGAAAAACTCACATATATTCCTCGATATCCATGAGTTCGCTGGGCAGCAGTGCGACGACTTCCGCAAACTCCGCAGCACGGTCGGGCGCCTTGCGCATGACCTCCCCGACTTCATCATAGTCTGGGCTCAGCCACCCGATGCAGTATTCGTCGACATAGTTGAAAAACGGTTTTTGAGGGCAGAAGTCATCGGGGATGGACCAATAAGGGTTGGAGGTAAAGTTCAGGTAGTAGTGCTTAAGGGTGCAGTCGGTGGCCTTTATCCACTGCTTCAGCACGGCAACAACGCCTGCCGCAAAACGGCTGTACAGCGGCGCAGTTGCGTGCACCTGACGGAGGGGAGAAAGACGAGGCACTCGTTCTGGTTGCTCAATTTTGCGAATTCCACTGTCAGTTCTGCGCTCCTTTACAAAAACATCAAGGTTCACCTAATGCTTCTCAAACTGAACACACTCACACAAAGCACTGTTTATTATAATGAAGGAAATTCAACCAGTTTCACACCAAGAAAGCTGTAAGCATGCGAAAGCAAGTGATTGGCTAGCGCGTTCACGTAGTCTCATCAAGTTAGGTTTGAAATACTGTACTGACTCGATCGTAACATGACCCCAGATTGTTGTCACGCGAGGGGTGAGCTATTGATGTGTCCAGGAAGAAAGAAAAAATATAAAAAAATTGCTTGCTTTTATAACAACTTGAATTTTAATATATATATATATATATATATATATATATATATATATATATATATATATATATTATGAGACCACGTCCGGTACGGCAGCAACCAGGTTATCTTTTTAATCCAGACGCACGAGCCAGAGAGACAGCCCGCGTGACATACGATGATGATCACTACAATGGTTTGGTCATACAGATAAAGATGAAGTACATAGTCAGGGCTCACACTATTTCCCCCCCTTCGCGAAGGAGGTCAGCAAGTTAGAAAGGGTTGGGACACCGAATATATCGTTTCAGTCGAGAGACGTGGGCGATCTCGGTGTGGCGGCGACGGTGATCAGGAGCCGCGTTGACAGGAGCAACGCGATAGTTCACTTCAGATGTTCGTTCCAGGACGGTGTATGGACCGAGATATCGGTGAAGGAATTTTTCGCAGAGCCCAGGTACACGAACAGGTGTCCACAAAAGGACTTCGTCGCCAGGACGGAACAGAACAACTCGACGCTTCGCATCAATGTTGATTTTTCTCTTGTCCTGAATGGTAGCAGTGTTGGCGCGGGCGATTTCACGGCAGCGGGCGACGCGAGCGGCGAACTCTTCCGGGAGAGATGAAGATGGATTGGAAGAAGTGGACAAAAAGGTGGCGTCCAGAACAAAAATCGGTACACGGCCATACACGAGAAAAAAAGGGCTGAAGTTCGTCGTAAGCTATATGGCAGTGTTATATGCGAACGTGACAAAAGGAAGTATTGTGTCCCAGTTTTTGTGATTCGGTTGCACGTACATAGAGATCATGTCGGACAAAGTTCGGTGAAAACGCTCAGTCAGACCATCAGTTTCTGGGTGATACGCTGATGTGCTCTTGTGGATGGTGTGAAAAAAATGTCTTGCCACGGTCACTAAGGAGCACACGCGGTGCGCCATGTCGTAAAATAATGGCGCGAAGGAAAAAATCGGCTACTTCAGAGGTAGCACCAGATAAAAGAGCTGCCGTCTCCGCGTAGCGAGTAAGGTGGTCTACGGGAGTAACAATCCAACGGTGACCGGCTGGCGCAAGCAGAAGAGGTCCGTGTAAGTCTATGCCCACAAATTCAAAGGGAGTGGACGGGCACGGCAGTGGTTGCAATGGCCCCGCGGGAAGAGACGTGGTACGTTTTCGGTGCTGGCATGTCGCGCAGGAAGCGAATGTAGTGGAGAGGCCAGGCCAAAAGCAGCGAGTCTTGAGGCGGTCGTAGGTCTTGTGAAACCCTAAGTGGCCAGCTGTCGCATCGTCATGAAACGATTGTAGAACTTCCAGACGAAGTCAGCGAGGAATGACGGGAACCCATTGGTTACCGAGAGAATGGTAAATTTGCCGACATAACGTTCCCTCTTGAAGCTTGAAACGGGCAAGTTGTCATCTTAGGCGGCTGTTTGGAGCACGCGATAAGCCAGTGAGCCGATCGATGATTGTGCGGCAGTAGGTATCGGCATGTTGGAGCGAGGCGAGACCTGTGAACGAAAGAAGGTCCGCCGAGGCAACTAACTGTTTCGAAGCAGCAGCCGTCTGTTTGGTCACTTTGGCGGGTGGTGACGAACAGATGGAAGGCGACACTTCGGCGCTTTGCAAGAGCGGGTAACGGGACAAAGCGTCGGCATCTTGGTGCTCTCGGCCCGACCTATATGTGACGCTGTAGTCATACTCTTGCAATCGTAGTACCCAACGGCCAAGACGTCCCGACAAATTTTTGAGAGACGATAACCAACACAGAGCATGATGGTCAGTCACTATTGTGAAATGCCGGCCGTATAAGTAGGGACGAAACTTTTGTATGGACCACACGATGGCGAGACATTCTTGCTCAGTGATGCTGTAGTTTCGCTCAGCAGGTGACAGAGTACGGCTCGCGTAGGCCACGACTTGTTCTTCGGGACCGTGGTTCCGCTGAAGAAGGACAGCACAGATGCCAAGTCCACTTGCGTCAGTGTGTAGCACAGTATGTGCTGCAGGGTCGAAATGGCGAAGCACTTGCCGTGATGTGAGGCATCGCTTGAGGGTGTGAAAAGCGGCTTCGCACTCATCCGACCAGACAAAGGGTGCGCTCGTGGTCAGAAGTTTGTGCAGAGGAGCCGCAATAGTAGCGAAATCACGTACAAAGCGGCGGAAATACGACGCTAAGCCAAGGAAGCTGCGGAGGTCTTTCTGTGTGGTTGGTGTAGGAAAGTGCAGTACCGCGGCAACCTTGTCGGGATTGGGCTCAACGCCATGTTTACTGACGACGTGACCTAATACCTTGATGCTATGACTGGCAAACCGACACTTCTTAGTGTTGAGCTCGAGACCGGCCTTAGCTAAACACGTGAGGACTTCGTCTAGCCGTTCCAGGTGCTGTGAGAAGCTGGACGAAAAGATGACAATGTCGTCCAGGTAGCAAAGGCAGGTCTTCCATTTTAATCCCCGCAGTACCGTGTCTATCATCCGTTCGAATGTGGCTGGGGCATTGCACAGGCCGAAAGGCATCACATTGAATTCATAGAGCCCATCTGGCGTAGCAAACGCAGTCTTCGCTTTATCAGACTCGTGCATTGGAATCTGCCAATAACCGGAGCGCAAGTCGAGACTTGAAAAGTACTCGGCACCTTGTAAAGTATCAAGAGCGTCGCAGGAGGCGTGTGGAAGGCGCATGGAATGAAGCGCGTCCAGGTGTTGGCATGTAGTGATGACGTCCCGGACGGTAGTCGGATTCTGGATAATGAGAGCATTGAAGGCCACAGAGTTGATACCTTTCAGTAGATGTCGGATGCGATCGGCCTCAGTCATGTCATTTTGTGCTCGGCGACAGAGAGCCAGAATATCTTCAATGTAGGACGTATACGATTCGTCGTCCCCCTGGATGCGGGTTGCGAGCTTCTGTTTTGCTACTACAGAACATCCTGCAGATGTGCCAAATACCTGACGGAGATGCCCCGTGAAGGCCGACCAATTGGAGAAGTCGCTCTCGTGGTTGTAATACCAGGTTTTAGCGACGCCATCGAGGTAAAAAGGAACGTAGTGCAGTTTGTGCGCCTCGTCCCAATAATTACAAACGCTGGTTCGATCATAACTGTCCAGCCATTCTTCGACGTCTTCGTTGCGAAGGCCGGAAAATACCAAAGGGTCTCGATGAGAGGTACTCACGGTGTAGTGAAGCCCAAGTGGCTGAGAAGGAGCGGTTGCAGCAGCGGACGCGTTGGGTTCTGCCATCGCTGTTGCTTGAGGGCACAACCGTCGACCAGACCGGAGCTCCAGGGGTGACGTGTAGAGCAGGAGGACGTGGGAACCAAAGCACGCTCCACCACTTATGAGACCACGTCCGGTACGGCAGCAACCGGGTTATCTTTTTAATCCAGATGCACGAGCCAGAGAGACAGCCCGCGTGACATACGATGATGATCACTACAATGGTTTGGTCATACAGATGAAGATGAAGTACATAGTCAGTGCTCACAATATATATATATATATATATATATATATATATATATATATATATATATATATATATATATATATATATATATATATATATATGTGACGCTATGATGACTGGGAGACGTGGCCTGGCTCATACCCCATGTTTATTTTGTTCTGCACTTCTTCCTCATCTACTTCTACAAACCATCACTACCTTCATACGTCACACGATTCCCCGTCCCCCCGAAAGAAAGAGTGGATTACGAACAATAAAAAGTAAACAAGCAGAGTCACAAATGTCAAAGTTCACAATTGGTTCTATACTCCAGGGGTGTTCCGTAAACTTTCAAGGACCTCAGGGGAGAGTGCAGCAGTCCGGTTAACGCAGGAGTTCTGGTGGGCGCGGCTGGTGGTTGCGTTCTGGATAACACAAAAATGCTTTAGACGTGGAGATAGGGGTAATCACAGCTGGCATTCTTGTGAAGAACGAACGATGTTCGAACATATTGCAGAATCGACAGTTCCGATATTGTAGGCATCGAATTCCTCGTCGTGGGTGATACACAGGCCGTGCAGGCAGCTTGAGTGCGCGTTGATCGAGGTTGATTGGCCGCTGCCTGTGTTCCTGCCGAGTACAAGGGGTGCTTTTGTGGTTTTTGGAGATTTTTCTCTAGCGATGTCGCAGATGTTTTGATCGAAGGCGCATTTTCAATCTCTGGTGCAGGAAACTTTGTCGACGTTGCTTTCTGCGAAGATGGCTTAGGCATCGACTTCGTCTTTGCTTCTTTGATTGATGTTGTCTCTGATGATCTTTCAGCCACAAGTGTACTCGTGAGGAGGTTTCACTTGATCGTTGTTCTTGTACGAGTAGCCGTTGCATTTCTTGGAGTTCATGGAGTTGCCTTTGTTGAAATTGCTCGTCTTCTTATGAAAGTTCGTCAGATGGGCCTCTTTCAGGAACATGAGTCTGCTTTTCTTTAGATGGTGATGTGATCAGTAGATTGTCGGTAGTCGACACTGTACTGCTAGGCTTGTCCTGCGATGAAAGCAGCGTGACAGGCTGATGAGAACGCTCCCAAGATGGTTGTGAGTCATCCTTGATTGTAAATGCTTCTGTCAGTTGACAATGCGCCGGCGTTGGTGGATTCGAAATTCCTGCAGTGCTTTGACTCACATGTGTGTTGTCACTTGACGATGAGAGCACAACAGACATGGCTTCAGGTGGTTCTGACGGCGTATGTTTTTCTTCTTGCAGCGTAGTTAGGCTGACAGTGTCTGTCGAATGACCCTGGTCGGGAACGTCAGGGTGGGGGCTGGTATTGCGAGGATTCACCAGCTCGTCACACGTAAATTCCATCACACGCTCGAAACCGTTTGGGCCTTGTGTGTGACACGATGCATCAAGGCATTTGGGTGGTTCTGTAAAATCTGAAGTGTTGTGCTGCAGTGAACCCGTTGAAAATGCCGATTTCATTGCACTTGGGAAAGGCGGGTTTAGGTTCAGTTTTTTGGTGAAATTTTCTAGATTCCTTTCGGTATACGGACGCTTTACCTTGTCTGTTGCGACGTGCACGTTACCAGTCGGTGTACGAATGCGTGACGTTTTTTCGGAAGAGTCATATGATGGTACAATGGTGGTATATTTTCTCTGAGATCTCGTTTGGAAAATAGGCTTACTGCGGGAAGACTTCGCGTAACTGTGATGGGTCAGTTGAAAAGCCTTCCGCTGATGAGGTATGAACATGTCTTCATCGTAGTCTTTGAATAGGGTAATCATCTCTTCCCTGATCTTTTGCCATGATTCTTCGTTTTCGAATATGTGTGTCAGGTAAAACTTGAATGCCTCACCGGAGATGTAGTCAGTGAAGTTGATGATCATCTCCCGTTCCGACCAGGATGCAGCGGCGGCGTGGACCTCGAATAGGTTGAACCAGTCCTGTACGGGTCCGTCGTCCGCTGATCCGGTGTACTTGGGGATGTCGAGCTCAGTTGATGGTTCTGTCATGGTGCCGGTAACTGAATGCGCCTGAGATCACCTCTTCTGTGGTCGATATTCAGCTGAGGCAAACTGCAGGTGGCTTCGTGAATGATGTGAGGTTGATGAGTGGTGGCCAGGTTCGGTTTGAGAAATGCTCCTGCTACATTCGAAAGAGCTGCGAAATCAGTTATCAGAAAACATAACTTAAAGAATGTCGTTAATTATTTTGATGATATCGTAGTCTTCTCCGACACATTTACTGAGCACCTACAGCACCTCCAAGCTCTCTTGCATGCCCTAAAAATGGAGAATATAAAACTTAAATTGAAGAAATGCCATTTTGCCCAAGATTCTATTGAATATCTGGGTCACAGAGTGTCGCACGGTACAGTGTCGCCTATACGAAGAAACATAGAAGCTGTTTTGCGATTCCCAAGACCGAAATCCCCGAAAGAGCTTCAGCGTTTTTTAGGCACCACCAACGTTTACCGCTTGTTATACCGCACTTCAGTGACATAGTTTTCCCACTTACGAAGCTGTTGAAGAAGGACACACCATGGGAATGGGATTCCTCATGTGAACAAGCCTTTGAGAACATGAAATACTGTCCGACCAAAGAACCCACGTCTGCCATTCTTCATAGCGTCACATATATATATATATATATATATATATATATATATATATATATATATATATATATATATATATATATATATATATATATACACACATATAAGGGATAGAAGTGTATACCTAAGGGCTCGTTTTTTCGTGTTTTAACACAATATTAATGAGATATAACAGACAGTAATGCCAAGGAATGTACAGGGGAAGTTATTGAAACCAATGGAATGTAAATAAGAAAAAAGAAAAGTGGATGAAAAAATTACCAACTGTGAGCAGGAATCGAAGCTACGACCTTCGAATTACGCGTTCGATGCTCTAACCACTGAGCTATCACAGCGGCCCTCCCTCCATCCACTTTTTTGGGTTTATCTGTGAATTTAGATGTAGAAGTGACAGTCAGCGCCATCTATAAGCCAAACGACGAGTGTGAAAACACTCTTATGCGCATGTTTGGCGTCACGTATCACGTGAACTTATTATGAGCGGGCAGCTGAATAATTGTCCCTCTTATACAACCTAAACACACCAAGTCCGCCAGTACGAGACCCTCGTTCAATGAAATAAGGGATAGAAGTGTATACCTAAGGGCTCGTTTTTTCATGTTTTAACACAATATTAATGAGATATAACAGACAGTAATGCCAAGGAATGTATATATATATATATATGATTTCAATGTGACGGTTCTCTTCAAGTAGCAAAAGTTAAAAAAAAAAAAACTCGCTACCTTAGAACAAAGGTGGCATACACGCTTACGCTCGATTGGGCAAAGCAAGGTCACATGATTTCAAGGACTGGCATTTCAGTGAACATCTTGCATCATGTGACTGGCCACAGACACAGCCAGTATCCGGCCAAGTGTACGCTCCATGTTATCTGCATGGTGCTCTTAGCTACGCAGGTGCCTTGCATTGACCCACCACGATTATTGTAAGCCTGTAATAAATTAAAGTACAAATTGTCCTGCCTTATTATGCATAATGTGTCTCACTCCAATAATTGTAAGCCTTTCATTATTTGTCCTGCCTTATATATTTTATGTAAATAGGAAGTTCATGAATAGGGGCCCCCAAAAATAGCGCCGAGACTACTGCACATGCGCGAAAGCCGAACCACATTTGGTTTTCGTGTTGGGGACGCTATTTCTCGAATTTATTGGGCGCCCCAACGCCTTCCCCAAAAGCTTTGCGACAGACAAACGTGACGTCACCCACTGTAGTGAAACTGGCCTAGAATAGGGGGGACAACGCGCAAAGCATAGCAGACCCTATTGGAAAACTCTTAGCTCTTGCTTGACCCAAAGCGTGCATACGAAAAGGGCTCGGCGGCCCCCAAGCTTTTGAGGCCTCTATTAGAAAGGGCCCCATGTAAGAGCCCTGGAACTTGTTTTTAGCAATGTGCTTACTCACCCTTATGGAAACAGTAAAGGGCTGAAAATAGGTTGACATGAATAGGAAAATGGAAATTGAAGTGGCATATGAGTAATGTGTTTGCGTACTATGACAGACATGCATGAATTTTCATACAAAATGGTTGTTCAAGAGACGCACCTGTAACTTCATCCTGAGTACATTAGCAGGTTGGCCAAATACTGTTCTATAAGAATCTCTGCAAGAGAAAAAAAAGCAAGCACTTATAAGCAATTCCACTCAAACTAAAACCCTTTCTACATCCCACAGTTCCCGCAGAAATAATGACACTTTACGAGGTGCAAGTCGAAAAAAAAATAATGAAGTGAAAATCGATGAGCGAAATCACGGGTCTGGCAACTGTCATCATGTTTTCTACTTGGTACGTGATACCGTGAACCGAAGCGCAACTTCTTGGACGTGATGCCCTCGCTTTTCCTGGAATTATTAGAGTTGTTGGCACGTAGCGGCACATCATGTTGAAGTCGCAGGCACGCTCCGAAGCAACATGTGTGCGCGAAGTGAGCTCCATGATGTAACAAACGCGAACCACCGTTGAGTCTACTCCCTCTAACGGCACAATGCAAACAGCATGTCAAGTGCCTTCAAATGCATTCCAATGCCCCTGGCGTGTGAATATAGCCGCTCATGCTTAGCACCAAATGTGCTGATCTATGTTGGCATGTCCATGCTACTTGCGCAGCAAGTCCAGGATTCAAAGCGATTACGCGGCAACGCTCGTTGTCATGGCCAAATTATGTGGCTGTATTGTTGAGAGTCCAATGTTTGCTCGTATCACTACCGCTGCCTTAATGTCGTTGGCTGAGCAGAAAAAATGCTGGCATATATTTGCGCGTCTAGGCACAAGCTTTATAAATGGGAACAGTAGATGCAAGAATGCTATAGATTAATGGTGAAAAAGGTTCAAATGATTTTTAAATACCGCATTGCATAGATCTGAAAGTTCCTATCTAAAATCCCCCATACTGAACGGCTTCGATATATGGCAAAACTATGCTGTAATTTTTTTTAAAGTTCTCCCTTTAATGCGTGATGTCTAGATATGCAATGCTGAAAAATGATGTTTGGACATCATTTCTAAATGTTGTTTTATCAACCAGACACCAAATAAATAAAATCCAATAATAAAATCCAAATAAATAAAAAAACTGTGCCATGAGCGAAACTGTAATGATTAAACATAAAACTTGACATACCTCGTAAATTTGTTGTAGAACGGGTCTTTTGCTGCAACAGAACATGATGCGAAAAGTTCACCACACCACTTCAGGACTTCCGACTACATGCTAGACTATTAAAAAACTAACAAAAAAAAAACAGTGCTTACACAGTGGTCGTGCTCCTATGCTGCCACTCATATCTTGATTTGCCGCAACGTGTATAATGGCCATTAGGAATTCCTTGGCTTTTCCAAAAGTTTCTGAAAAAAAATGAAGGTAACTAATGATTGCATTGAACGGACCCCGAAATAGTCTTTGAAGATTTTATTACACACCCACAAACACCGCCAGGAGAGGAAAAAAAGAAGCAAAGTTCACCTTGCGTAAAACTTGAGCAGATGTTTATGTAAGAATATTCCACTAACATCTCGAAAATTTGTCGAGGTGCACCGAGCCCTTCCTTGAAACGGAGAAGAAAAAAAAAAAAACCACAATGAGATTGGTCACCCTTAGTGGCCGAAAGAGCGTGGTGTAAGGAGCTATGAACTTACCAGAGATTCACTTGTAAAGATGTGTTTTTTTCACGTATTCTCTTAGACTTATAATCATCCGTACCCAATATACTCGAGTCTGAAAAAGAGATGTGATAAACACACATAATGTAAAATACAAATACAGTTAAATTTGCAATCATGTAGCAACAGGATGGGTGGCTTATATATCTGCGTTCCTAGAAACGCAATACGCTTCTGAAATTTCGCTCGTAGTGAAGAACAACGTCATTCTTGGGTAGTGACTGATGTACTATCTTCGCGAAATGACACCCGAACAGCGGCAAGCCTTTGCAATAGTATATAGTGCGTGCCTATAATTTTCTTTTCCATCGCTCGCTGCGTCATCCTCAATTTAAGCTGAACCCTTTTTGTAAGCCTCTAGGTTTCACTAAGTACCGGCAAGATGCAGCTGTTATATACCTTCCTCTTGAGGCTTAGTGGCAGATTACCATTCACGATTTGAGAATGCTCGCCGTATGTAATCCACCCCATCCTTATTTTTATGGTTATTTTACTCTCATGGTTCGGCTCCGCGGTTACTACCTGTCCTAAGTAGACAATCTTTTGCAATTTCTAGTGTCTCTCCGCCTATCGCAAAGTGCTGTTTTCTGCCAAGACTGTTGTTGCACATTACTTTATTTTTGTGCATATTAATTTTCAGACCTATTCTGCTTTTCGTGTCCAGTTGAGTAATCATGACTTGTAATACGTCCCGAGTTACTCATTTGACGCAGACAGTACTAAATAAGCCGTGGGCTAAATCCAGCTCTACAATTGAGAAACCTCGGGAAGCCTGTAGCACTGACAGCCAACGATTCCCGCTCGAAGAGTTATCACTGCTTCGTTAACCAGACCGCCAATGGCATCAGTGTTTGGCGTAAGCATGTACGGCTTCCTCATCACGAGTACAATCACATTTGGGTAATTCACAAACTTGGAGTGAGATATGCACCCTTTATGAAGTCCCTGCTTGTCACAGCAGTTGAGACACATGTCATTCGAAGCGAGTTCCGTCAGGTAGTCTCCCCCCATTTGTAGCGATGAAAGCCCGGTGTAAGGAGCAATCGCTCACTCAACGAGGTGGTGGCACCCCCTCTGGCATGGCTCGGGTGTCAGCCATATGTTTCCGAAGCGTTCAGAGCAATTAAGTTTATTATTGCAATTCTTGGTTATTTCTGTTAATTATACTACTTCAGACCTTGTTTATAGAAAATTGGTTTTGACGCCCCGCCGCGGTGGTCTAGTGGCTAAGGTACTCGGCTGCTGACCCGCAGGGCGCGGGTTCGAATCCCGGCTGCGGCGGCTGCATTTCCGATGGAGGCGGAAATGTTGTAGGCCCGTGTGCTCAGATTTGGGTGCACGTTAAAGAACCCCAGGTGGTCTAAATTTCCGGAGCCCTCCACTACGGCGTCTCTCATAATCATATAGTGGTTTTGGGACGTTAAACCCCACATATCAATCAAAATTGGTTTTGAGAATCGCTAGCCTTTAATGACCGCTTCATTTGTGTGAATTTCGTGCATTACTACCATTATGTTGGGATAGCCAGCTCTAATGTAGCCTGCCTTCCCATATTTTTGCCAAATATAAGTAAAAAAAAATTTGAGCATGACTATATGTCACATGAGACACTGTATAGCTGACAAGTGACTTGTCAGCTATACACTAGACAAGTGACTTGTCTAGTGAAATTAGCACTAAGTCCGCCTCGGTGGATCAGTGGCTAGGGTGTTTGGCTGCAGACCAGCACGTCTAGGGTTCGATTCCAGCCGCGATAATCACACTTCAATGGAGGCGAAATTGTAAGGGTTAGTGTACTGTGCAATGTCTGTGCAAGCGACCAGATGGTCGAAATTTCCAGTGCCCTCTGGTATGCGGTCTCTTATAATCATATGGTGGTTCTGGGACGTGAAACCCCACTTTTTCTTTTTATGTAGCACCACTACAACGAAACCCGATTCAGTGTTTAGCACGGGCAACTCAGCGATTCCCTTGACAATCGCGCGCTTGCGGGGGCTGTGGTGCCCTCTATTAAGCGGCGCGGCCAAGACCAGATGTTTCGGAAGCGTATTTTACTACCTTGGGCGAGTTACTGCAGGTCCGTTCGATTCACCTGCACCGGTCGGAACCGGTTCACGGCTGTGCACGCGAAGTTCAGAAATTGTGCAGCGTGAGTTCAGCGGTGCAGGCGCAGCACGACACCTGAAACAAATGACGATGTGCCGACAAGGTGTTGGCCTTATTTCTTTTCGGTTAATTTATACCGTTCAGCAAACACTTATCTATGGCGAAATGCACATGCGGACAGTTTATGAGGTGTAAACGTCTTGGCAAAACACACCGCATTTTCGAGGCGGGTACGGCGCCTAAGCCACCTACGTGCTGCGTCGTCTGCTCAGCTGCACGCGCGCCTGCACCAAGCCGGCACCGTCAGCGAAGGAGGTGCAGGAAAATCGTGAACCGGTGCTGCACCTCTTCTGCACCTTTCGAAACGAATGGCAGGGTTCAGCGGTCGTCAATGCTGCACCGCTGAAACGAATGGCAAGGTGCAGCACCTAGTGAACTGGTTCACGTTGTGCAGGCGAATCGAACGGACCTTGCTGCAATTCTTGGTTAAATCTGTAGTTCGTTGAATTTCAAACCTTATTAGTTTGTTCTGCACTGGTCTTAGCGTTACTGGCCTTGTTGGATAGACAAGCCGGGTCCGAATGACAAAAATGATAGCGCGCGTGAGCAAAGGCGAAGGGAAAGCCACAGAGAGGACAACACGTGATCAAACACGAGTGACAAATTACGTGCGCACACGAAGCAAGGTAACACAAACAAAACACACCTGTTCGTGCCACATGCACTTGAAAGTGTCAATGTGCGAACGTAAAACTCGCTGTCTTCGAGAAACAATTCGCGGCTGAATATCCCATCAGCGGACGTGTCAAACGTTATCCACCGCATCTGCGAGATGAGAAAATTCACAATCGGATGAACAAGACATCGCGGCACACAACTAAACAACGGAAGCATGGAGGTTTGGACGAACGTCGCGAGGAAAGAGCACTCACCGTAAATACCTAATTGCGTTGCCGGGCTCCCCCCTTTTCTCCCCAGTCCTGCTTTGCAGCTAGCTTAGAACAACGAGAATAGCGCGGGAAGAAGCATGTCCCGCAAGCTGCCACCGAGTGTCAACATACGGGATCCCGTTAAGCAAGAAGAGGTTGAATCCGCAACTAAACACAATTACGTTACGTGACGGAGATAGCGCGCCAACTATTCAACGGTAGTTGTCAAGCTGACACTGAATATCCGTTGGCTTATCAGGATAAACGAATCGAAGACCGGGTGTTCTCAGTGTTCTGTGCAGCAGCGGTCTCGCACATCGCAAGTTGAATTAAGTTTTGGTTTCACTGCTGCTGCCAGCCTGGTACTAGTTTTTCTGCAAAATACAATACAGTGAAACAACAAACAAACGTTTAACGTTTTTTTTTAATTTTATATTAAAATATATTGCATTATGTATTAGGTGATTATGTTTTGGTCAAATATCAGTTAGATGAAAGCAGCATAATGATAATCCTAAAGTCTTTTATTGCCAATCTCAAAGGCTATGTACTGTGCATTGCATTTTGGCGAAATACGCCATGACCGCCATGGTTTTGATGCCAGCGCTTCATCAGCGCCGCCGCTAAAGCGTCACTAGCGAGTCACATGACCCCTGTCAAGGAATTGTGAACATGGCGTCTGCTGGTTGCGTGGTATGCATCGTTGTGGCGAGCGTAGGCCCGTGTTCCCCAACCGCGCCGGGGCTCCGACCTTAGCGGCAATGGGTTCACCGCGCCAGCCGTCTCAGATGGACGTCGTCAAGACGTCCCGACCTTCAGGGACTGCTCGAGTTCTGCACGAAAACCGTCTTCAGCTCGACCACGAGCAACTCCGAACAGGTGAATATACCGCCGTCACGATGACACGTTATCAAAAAAAAAAAGGAGTAACGCCGCCTCAGTATGCGGGCTTGCTCGCTTTCGCGGAGCCTCGGAAGCTTAGCGACGACGAACTCGCCCGAGTCACCGCGCTCACTGCCGCTGCGAAAGCTCGCGTGTGACAGCTTGCGGAGGCGTTCTCCGTAATCCATATCCGCCGATCACAATCCGACCTTGCGCACGACTCGCCATGTGGTCGGCTTATCCTACGTATCTATCGCTTGAGAAGAGACCGGATACGTGTGACGAATCTCGTGCATCGATCCGAGACTTCCGCGTTCCGTTTCTTTTCACGGTTTCGTGGAGTGAGTAGGCGCATCGCCGTGAATTGCAAGACTGGGGGATCGGGACACCGCGAAAAAAAAAAAAAAAAAAGGGAAACCGACGATGCGACGCTAAGCTGCAGATGACCTGTCCCGTGTTTACTTTTTGCGAGAGCCCACAACAACGATTTCGAGTTTCCGTTGTCGCGTGCCAACAGTGTCGCTCAATTGTAGCCGGTGTCGACACATCGGTGTAGACGAAACAGCACGTGCCTTCGTGATCTGCGGTGTATTTCGAAGGCACGCTGCCTCGGGGCCGACCAACCTTAGTTGCCGCGACTGTCGGTCGAATAAGCGCGATTCCTCGATCGCCAGCATCTCTAGTGTCGTGTTTATACTTCAACAGTTGTTGCTCGACATCGAAAGTTTCACTTTCTGTCTCCCGCGATCGTGTCTGGAATTCGGTTGGGCCGTTTCCTTCTGGAACTTGTTTGTACTCGTTTTGTCTCTGTTTTTTTTTTTGCTTTCACCGAAGCGGCGCTATGCTCGTGTTGTCCATTGTCGAATGTAGGTTATCGCTGCGGAAGGCACGGCGGCGTTTTAATTTAGACCAAAACGAGTTCCTTTTCTGGTCCGTGCGGCAAGCGCACGCTGGCAAAAAAAAAAAAAAAACAGAATACTTCAGTGACATTAAAATACCCAGTAGCGGTGCACCAGTGCCACTCCCACTTCGTGCTTTTAGTATGCTTACGCTAACCTTTTTTTTTTTTCGCTCTGGTTATGTGATTCACTCCCCTCGTGTAGAACCCTCCCCCTCGCCTCTCTATGCGTCGTCACGTGATTTGGCAGCGCGCCTAGCACGGGAACCTTCTTGCGAAACTCGTGACACTAGAGCAACAAGTTCGAAACGAGAAGAGGGGGTAGGTGGGTGAAGTAATGTTTCTCGCACCCTCCCCCCACCCATCCCCCCTTCTACCGCAATAACTTTCACTTTGTATACATGCACAAATGCTAGTGTAGCTGAGAGGGGAGGGTCGGGTTCAAGCCCCGCCTTCGACCGATATTTCTCAGTTTTGCATGTGCATATATACACACGCACACACATGAGCATCATGAAAGGCGGTGAAATGCCCCCCCCCCCTCAAAAAAAAAAAAAATCTTAGCAATGCCCCTGACATACAAAAAAGGTCAGACACCTCTACCCTAGAATGAAATCCCAACTATGCCCCTACACACTCACCTCAGCGTTTTCTATAGTCCGTCAAAACCTAAGAATAAATACCTGCTCCAGCCCCAGTACTGCAGTGCACCTGTCATTCACCTGTGCAACAAAGCAATGATTAATGATTTCTGTTCTAACCGTATGCACTTTTTTTTGCTAATAATGCAAATATTATGCATATTATGGATTAAAAGCTTGTCGTTTCTTGTTAAAATTTGGCTGATTAGTGAAGTTGAAATTTATTAGGAAATTTGCCACGAAGTAAAGTTTTTTGACCTAAAGCTATCAAAATTGACATGTGCCTATATGACCAAGCCATATGCCTGTAATGCGCCAAAGGCCCGCCTTGAGTAGAACATTTATAACAATTCTGCATGGATGGGACGGTGACCGCTGTTGGCGGAGCTCACATTTATTCTTGGGCTGTAACAGACTGTAGTGTGTTTTTGTTGAATTTTTTCACTTTGAGACTACACTGGCATTGCTCGGTGTTTTCTGAATTTCAACTCCTCGCGTGACATTATGCATAAAGTAGCAAAGGTGAACAGTCGCAGATACGTGGCCACAGTAACTTCTAAGTCAACAAAACTGCACAAGAAAGACAACAGCTCTTGTCATACTATGTTGTGTGGTTGCGCAAAATTTATTTGCGGACATGCATCAACTAGCCCATCAGGAGAGTATGTTCGACCATCTGAGATTTATATGTTATGGAAATAATAGGCTGTACAAGTCAAGAATTATCAGCATATGTGCCCGCAGTCACAATACTTATCTTGCTTGTGGGCACTTTGTGTTTCACTGCCTGTGTGTCTGCCCCTCTTATCAATGCCTTTGCTATCATACTGACCAACTGCTATTCAGAATGGGGCAGCTAGCTGAGAGGGCTTCACATGTCAAACAACATATTCAGTCTTCGTGCAGTTGGAAAAATTCTGACTGTTGTCGCGGGTGCAGTGCCTGACATGCCTTCGTCGGAGCACTTCTAATAGGGTTAGTTAGCATGACACAGTTATAAAAATTAGGACAAACACAGATGCCTGTCCTGTCTTGTTTGTCTGTGTTTGTCCTGAACTGCTCAAACTTAGACAAACAGTTGCGGGTGCCGCGCGTGACATGTTTTTAATAGTATCTAATAGGGTGAGTTATCGTGATAGAGCTATAAAACAAGTGATAATAATTTGGACAAATGCAGATGGCGGTGCTGTCTTGTTTGTTTGTCCTAATTTGCTCAAACACAGGCGAGCAACTGTGTTTGTCCTGTATTGGCCAAGCACATGACAGACGAACATGTGTGTTTGACCTAATCGGGGCAAATACAGATGTATCTGTTCTATAAGACAGGGTGTGCCAACAGAGACACTGGAAGGAAGTTGAGACACCGCAAGCATTTTATTTTTGTCGTGTCCGTGTTTGTGCGCCCTCGCAAAGACCAACGTTTGTTTCAAGAGCTGAGCTCTTAAAGCTTTCTGTTGTGCCAGGTAGTGAGCAGTAATTATGATCATCACGAACCAGTACATGCTCCCTTTATCCTCTTCAACTTCTCCTTCAGTCCCCACAACACTTGATTCGTCCGTGGAATACAATAACTATGAGGGGCAAATTTGTTACGTGCCTAAAAGTTGTGCGACAGCCAGTCTCTTGAAGCAAAATCTCGTGACATCATGCACTTATATCAGTTGAGATTGCGTAACACCTAGCCACATGACAAAAGCACATGACATCGCTCGTGTGACTGAAAATCGTGCAATGTCACACATCTAGTCAGTGACTAAAAATCGCGTATTATTTAGTCACATAAGTGAGAATCGCACTACGTCATGTGACTGATATCTTACATTGCATAAAATTTAGTCACATGGCACGTTCCCGTCATGAACCACATAAATAGTTACGTGATTAAAATCTCTTGACTTCACGTAATAGCTAGTCATTTATTTCCACTAGGCCGTGCAATTGATAGCCATGTGTCTAACAATCGTGTTATGTGATTGGTTCCCGTCGTAAACCATGTAATGCCTAGTCTTGTGATTAAATATCGTATAACACATAGAAGCTAGTCATGTAACACCACCTTCGAGCCTGAACCATGTAAAAGCTAGCCACGTGACTGAGATTACATATCTTGTAACACTAGACACGAAGGCAAAAATCTGTAACTTCATGTAATAACTAGTCGCGTGACACATGCGTAGCATGGCGATTCAACTGAAACCTGAAAGTAGTCATAACTTGCCATGCTTAGTAATACTAGCAAAAACATAGCATCTGTAGCAAAAGCTTGGCATTAGCACCGAAACTTAGCGAGTTCTAACACTAGGTATACTGTTCGTTCCCGGCTTGTGGCACTCGTGCAGGCTTCGAACTTTTTTTTTACCTAATTAGGACAAACGCAGGTCTATACACTTGCTTTTAGGTAAACACACTGGTGTTTGTCCTATTAAGCGAAGCATCTGGTGACGACAAACATCGACAAGTGGTGTTATTGCAAATACAACAATAAAACAAAGTATCAGACTTGAGCACTTCAGTTTTACGTCTTATCTCGCATTGTGGTGGCATGATAACAATTATCGGTGCTTCTCTGTCAAACACACTGGTTCTCTGCATTCCCTTATGTGCAACATGTGAACTGTTCTTAGGAATTAACCACATTTGTAAATTTACCATTTGGTTCAATGTGACACCTTTACTTATTATAAATAACTTTTTTCATGCACAGTTAATTAGATTAATCTTAGTACAAAAACTGATCATTGTCATTTAAAAGGACATTAGGTTATTGTTACAAGAATCTTTAGTGATAAATTCTAAAATGAAATGTATATCTATAAGAAAATGCTGATTGGAATTGATTGTAGTAAATGCTGATTGGAATTACTTATAGTTATTAATAATTGCTTGCTCCCATTTCTTATAATGTCAATTGTTTTAGCTTTAATTTCATTAATTCAAAATCGAGACCCATAGCCATGAATTTGTGGAGGTGGCGCGGGGGGGGGGGAGCACTTGGCTTGGGAAAAACGCCTACTTTCATTATTCATGTTCTATTAAACAACATCCTGCTCCATCAAAATTTTTTTTTTTTGGGGGGGGGGGGTAGCCTTTAGGGTACCCTCTTCTGACTATGGACCTGACAAAATCCATTACTCTTAAATCAAATTTATTATGCATAGTGTCATATGTATAATTGTTACCTCCATGTAAGGTTTTAAGATTCATGACTAAGAGCATCAGTAAGAGAACAGCGAGTGTATTTAAGATTTTAAAAGTTATCTTTAGTATTATGCATGTTGTGCCTCAAATACATCAAGCAAAGTTCGTGAAACTGCTCAGTCTAAACTCATTTACATTGATAGCATGTGTATGAAAAACACTACTGATGGTAGGGGTGAACACAATTAATTTTGTGTTTCGTAGTAATGTAAGAATCATACCATATTCTTTTGCTTGCAAGATTTCTTCGTCTAAAGGCCAACTTTTTACTTGTGCTCAAGTTTGTTCAGGTCCCAAGCTGTACAGTTTGTCATTGTCTACTGGTATTGGCAAGATCAATAGCGCAATTTCAATACTGTTTTGGCAAGTGTTAGTTATAATGAAATAGTAACTGCAAAAGTTGAGCCGTGTAAAAGGTTGTTGTTAATTCTCATTTGAAGTTGCTATGTTCTAGAGGTGATCAATCAAATGCCCCTTGGCCGTATTTTTTGTCCCAACAGCTTAATCGCTGGTTCCGAGCACGTGATTGCTGACTAGCACCGCATTGTTTTTGTTTTTTTGTCACGAGTGCGTCTCTTGTGGTTGTCTTGCACAGCAGGTGGCTCTCTATGTGAAAAGCACGCTTTTGACTCTTGACCCATTGTTCTTTGTCATTCACAGGCTCGCAGAAATGCGGACATCCAGCAGAAGTGCGAAGACCTTTTGCCAAGGATTACGTGTTCAAGGTAACTTCTGACTCACTCTCGCAGGTTGTGCACTTTATATGCGGTATTCTTTTCGAAACTGATGATGCGTAAAAGTTTTGGTGTCTAAAGGAGTACTGACAGAAAAACTTTGGCTTTGCATTTTTTTTTTGCTGCAGTGTGTTGCTGGGGAGCCTGTTAGTCATAACACGTCACATTGTTCGCTGCAGCACGCGACAGATAATTATTTACAGGGCCCTCATTATCGACCAGTTTCGATTTGAGAGAGCTTCAAGAACGACAAGCCGCAAGGGGCAACTATCGCCACCCAGCGTGTGCAGCCACAGAACTGAGATGCACTTCCGCACGGTTTGCATCAAGAATTTCTTTCGGATACCGTATTTACTCGCATAATCCTTGCACTTTTCTTGACGGAAAACTGATGCAAAGTTAGGGGTGTGTGAATTACGCGGGGAAAACTTTCCACGAAAACGTAAAGAGCGAAAAAGAAAGTGAAGTGCCGCAAATCGGGATTCTCACACCAGAAACTAACAGCAGGCTTTGAGAAGTAGTAATTAAAACTTACCTCAACAATAAAAGCACAGGTTCGACTCAAAACAAGATTTATTTGAGACACAAAAAGTGTGAGCAAATAGTCGGGAATTAGAATACCATACGCAAAGCTTGTGGGCGTTTCCGGCGTAGCGGTAGCGTTCCTCGTTCAACGGAAGCACTTAAAAGGTAAGCTTAGGACGTCAGTATTGGGCTGATGGCTGTTTAACTGAATCGTCTGCAGTTTCCTTCTGAAGAAATAAAGTTTACCATCAGTCCAAGATTTATACGCACACGGCAGGCCCAACTCGTCTTGGTGGCTTTCAGCCGTCACCAGTAGCGAACACAAAACTCGTAGACTCCGAAGGGCCTTTTGGCGGCCCTGTTGCCGTTGTTTAGTGCGTGATCTATCACTTTCAACTTAAAAGCAGCCGTGTAGCTTCAGTATCGCCCCATAACGTGACAAGGTTACCGACACAATGCATAAAACACGCCGCAACGCGTACTTGCCACTTTGACTTGGCTTGAATTAGATTGAATCTCCGTGCAATAATAGTACGCCTGATGCTTAAGAGATGGTGCCAAGACGGTGTGTGCTATCAGCATCGTCAGTGATTGTAACGAGTAGACGACATTATTGCAGCAGTTTTTGGGGATGCGATAATTACTCTAGGAAAAAAAAAAAATCGTATTTATGTTTGGCGATGTGCGGGGTACGAGAATTATGCGAGTGCGAGGATTACGCGAGTAAATACGGCAGAAAACGGGACTGCAGTGTCGCCAAACACAAAACTTCCAGCCTGCCCGCTGCGGCCACACAATTCCGATCAGCTGCCGAGAAGTATAGAATGCTGGAACAAACACGGCGAAAGAAAAATGGCGGTTATGACATAATCACAATTTGTTCCGTTTACTGCAGCGTGGTCATGCGAGGAACGTAAGGGTGGTCCCCAAGGGGTCCCTTTAGATACTGTCAATACCTTCGAAATTCCAACTTCCAAGTTGCTGCAAAATACGTTTCAAGCTATATTCGCTGTTAATGTCTTGCAGATGATATACGTATGCACAATCACGGGAATCGATGCCGCAGGCTATCTCGGCCGTGAAATTTTGTTTCGGTACCTCTTTAAGGGTACGCTAATGACTAGAAGATATCCAAACAATTGATCAATAGTTGCATTCAAAGTTACGTCTTTGGAAGTCACTCGCTTGTAGTTTTCTTCACTTGCAAAACTGATGAATAGACGGGAGAGGGAGAGCGAGTGAATGAATGAAGGAGTGGGTGGGTGAGTGAGTGGGAGTGTGTGTATGTGTGGGTTCTTTTTTTTGTAAGAGAACAATGAAGCCAAATATTTAGCCGAAGTTAAGCTCTAAGACTGAAGTATGAAAATATTTTAGGCATTGAAATGATCAAGAGCAGCATTTTAGTAAGCGAGAATTTAAGATGAATAAGGGAATTAATTTAATAGCCTGCTGGAACATAGTAGTACACATGATACAGCAATACTGTGTTATGTTCGTGTCGCTTACACAAGACCCCTCATTGCAGAAATAAATTTGGTTATCTACCTCCAATAAATTAATACACAAAAATATCTCATTGATGTTGCTCTTGAGATTAACAAATGGGGTCATAGACATTTATACTCCCACCAACTCACGTTTCCCCTGCTCTCGCAATTTTGGCTGTTTAAGGTAAGCATGTGAGTTACCCTTTCCACAATACCAAAAGAAACACTGTTGCCACGAGGAAGGATCAATAATATAGAAAAAGGTGCGAAAAGTTTGTCTTTTAACAACAAAGCTGTGTTCTCGGAATTAACAACCATAAAGTTTTATTAAATTACATATCAGTCTGTGTTTCTGTAAGAGCTCGTTGCTGCAGTGAGTCCAGTTTTAACGACTAATTTTTTATAGCTTTTGTGTTTTATGTATAAATTGCCACTATTTTGTTTGGACGATGTTTTTTTTTTTTACTTTTGACAGGTTATTGAAAATGAGCAGGGTTCCATGAGCAGCACGTACCCCAACAGGATTATCCTCTTGGAGCATCCAATTGGCAGCCAGAACCATGACACGTCTCCCAGGTACGTTTTATTCTTTACGCGTGTGGCCCGAGATGAAGCTCTTGTTTTGAGATCTCCTGTGTAGTCATTGTAAGGACAAGACGAGGTGCACTGAATATGACGCGCTTCATCGCAAAGAGAAAATTCTTGTGAGTCTAGAATGTAGATTTGTTACGCATATTTGCCAACATCGCAAGAATCAAGTTACGGCTTCCTGTGCAGTCATTAAAGTATCACGATCGTTTGAACTGTTAATAATCATATAAGTGGATGGAATCGATGTATTACAAACACTGCCCTCAATCATACCATGCATTTGTTTGTGTTTGCAAGTGAGGTCTTCTTTTCAATCCCTCATAAGCATCGTAGCATACTCGTGCATCGGAGTTGTGCCGTCATGTACGTATTTCATAATGGATACAGATTCATGGACACTCATATTTCTGTACTTCTGTGAAGAATAGTACGATGTAAAGTGTATGCTTCAGTTTTCGTTCCTTTTTCACTTGCTCATTCTTAGCAACACTTTTTTCAGAGTGTGAGGCACTAGTAACTGAAATTCAACTTTTATTAAAAGTTGTACTTAAACTCATGAGCAGAAGAGGTTTTGCTCAGATCAGTACTGCAGTGGTTGTGCAAGAGCATCTCAGCGGTTTAATGGTAAACCGAGCCGGCATTAAGTTCATGCTCTCTCTTAAATTGTTATTTAACCGCAGTGGCGCGTCTCACCTTGGAGTCAGTCATGCAGTGCTGCTTCTTGCAATAGTTGAGTGTTTCTGTCCGCATTTTTTTGGGGGAAACAAAAGCACAGTACACCTAGTTTGAGAGTGTCTAGGCTTAAATCAGCCTTCGTAAGTTACAACTGGCCTGAATTTGTTAAGTCAATAGCACATACACAAACTTTCCGGACTCTGTTGTTTCTTGACTGGGATGCCTCTTCCCTTAAGCAAGTAGCCTGAGTGCCTTCTAGTTGACATATCGTCCTTGTTCGGCTTGGCAGTGTGCCAGTTTATTTTGCAAACACCGTAAGCACCAAACGTCAGCACGATTGTGCTGTTTCTTTATTATGAGTTCATTGTGAGTTAACTCCCCCACTGGTTGCTTGAAGAATAATTTACCACATAGACATTTTGGAGTACCAGATGGTTAAAACCACTTTTCTAAGCTTCTCCTATCAGAATACTAAAATGCCAATAAGGATGCACAACCTGTACTGTACGACAGTATAACTCATGCTTTGTAGCAATTGCCATTTTTGTAGGCAGTTTCGTATGGGTACTCACTTTAAATGGTGCAACCACAATGAATTGGGGTGGTCTTTGTGGTACCATGTTCCATTACGGCCTTGGTAAGATGGTAGAGTACTTGTCACTACGGTGGGTTGTAATGAATTACCACTTTTGAGTGATCCAGGCATGCTTCTGACTCGGTGCTCAGTAGAACTATGTTTGAAGTGTCTCGGTAAAACACCCATAAGGTGGGAAATGACTGACCTAAATGGACTACCAGACCTAAATGGACTACCAGACCTTCGGTAGCGTCGACCCAACGAAGGCATAGAATAAATGTGAGTGTTAACAAAAACCTGACATAGGCAACGTTGACCCCCGACGAATGCAAATAATAAATTTCAGGGTCCGAGCTGGAATCGAGCCCAAGCATTCTGCGTAGCAATGAAGCGTTCTACCACAGAGCTACGACAGGTCTCGGAACTACTTGTAAAATAGACGCTAATCTTTGTGAAACGTTAATAGGGGTTACAGTGCTGCCTACCCAATTCTCTAAACATTACATAAGCATTCCTTTGATACAGCCGTCACGTCAGGTTAATGTCAATTTGGTTAGTTGCCATGTGCTGAAGTTGTCTTATGTAGCAGTGTCCAGGGCCAGCATCTTCGCAAGCATCAGCACTCCATATCAGCTTCCGGTGTCGCTAATACGCATGTTCCAGTTGGCATCGTTGCGCAAGTGCAAACAACTTGTTTTATAAACATCTGCAGCTCTTGAACATATGTCTGTGTGTGCAACATTTGTACATATGTCTGTGCGTGCAACATTTGTACATATATTTAGCATCATTTCATGACATGTCGCCCAATAAAAAAAAAAATGCCACACGGTCACCTTTCCTCCGCATGCTTTGCATAACATCGATTCCCAGGTACGTGGGATCTGCCGAATTTTTTTTTCAGTTTGATTTTTAGCACATTACAAGAGCTCTCGCAAGTTCACCTCCGATTTTCGATGGTGGAAAATATAAGAGGGGGTGTGTGGGAGGTCGGCGAGCTCGTTTCAGGAATGGTTAGTGCTTGCCGCTGGTTCCTGCGATGATTTAGTGACTCCACGCTGTTGTTATTTCAGGCTGGCTGGTGGACCGACGTCCCTTCCTGATGTGCAGGACTTACGGGAGCAGATTCAGAAGGCTCGTATTGCAAGGTGTCGCACGCGCTTCCCGGTCCCTGTCATTCTGTATGAAGGAAAGGTAATGGGATAAGCCTGTTAAGGAATTGTCATTAGGACTGTGAAAACAGGGTCATGTGGCTGGCATGATATGCTGACTCGGAACAATGCCAACATTGTTTACCGGTGTTGACTAGTGTTGGCAATCGAAGCAGTTGCGAGTAATTAAAGTTAATATGAAACTAATTTTTCTTAGCATTCAGCACTAGATGGCCACAGGGTCTTTTCCTACATTAATAACTTTTGTTGCCCAAATAATTCATCCTTCTCTCTGTAGTAAGCTCTACTACATTATATGATGTCTCATTAATTGTAAGCAGCATTTCTTATTGCAATATCTGCAGTACTTCTCGTTTTTGGTGTAGCACTGCTGTTAATGATTTCAATGAGCTCAGTTCTGGCATATCTTCATTGGATGAAATAGCTCTCTGGTTTTCAGCTATTCTGGAAACAAGTTTTTCTGATACTGCTGATCTTGTTCTAGTTGTGCACTTATCCTTATCTCAAGTGTTCTTTTCTCCCTCGGTTTTCAGCATATTTGCCGGTCGGCAACGCTGGCGGGCGGAGCCGAGATCTACAGCCGTTCGGGTTTCGACTTCCTCTTCTCTGGTGCGTGCCTGTTATGGCTTTGTTTTCTTGGTGACTCAAAAACCAGGTTTTATTAGTTCAATGCTTTCGTGCTGCGAGTACATACAGAGTGGCACTTGCTAGAAACAAATGGTGAGTTTGTAGAGACCCCTTGCTGTGGCTCGCCCCGCCGCGGTGGGTCTAGTGGCTAAGGTACTCGGCTGCTGACCCGCAGGTCGTGGGTTCAAATCCCGGCTGCGGCGGCTGCATTTCCGATGGAGGCGGAAATGTCGAGGCCCGTGTGCTCAGATTTGGGTGCACGTTAAAGAGCCCCAGGTGGTCAAAATTTCCGGAGCCCTCCACTACGGCGTCTCTCATAATCATATGGTGGTTTTGGGACGTTAAACCCCACAAATCAATCATAAACCCTTGCTGTGGCTCAGTGACTGTGGTGTCTTGCAGTGGAACAGTGGCGTCTTGCAGGCTGTGGGCTCTTGTATTAATTATGGTCTGTTAGACAACGCGGAAGGATTAGCAGATTGGAGGCACGAGGCAGTATCAACTGATGCATTTACATTTAATCTTATTAATTTTTCTGTTTTGCAATTGGTCTTATTTCGGGAGCTTACAACTCTACAGTCTCAATGGAACCACTTCGGAACACAGGTTCAATTTTACCGGAGAAAAAATGGCACTGTATAGAAAAAAAGAAGTTGCTGAACAGTCCATGAAGTTGACATGCAAGTGTATACACCTACCTTAGGGTTTCCGATTGCATCCAGTTGACATTCGCAGCATTAAGCTATGCCAGCCATAAAGACATACCAGGTCTATTTCTGTGGGAAATGTAGCCACGAATCTAGAGGTGACAAACTCGTTTTGTAAATGTTTGCATCTCTCCACTTATTTAATCGAAATGGAGGAGGCATTGAAGCATTACTATGTTATCGGAGTGTTCAGTTATCTTTTTTTATCGTTGTTCATGCGTTATCGTTGTAATTGTAGTTGTCGTCGGTCATGACAAGCTACGCGTGCAAAAGGCATGCATAAACAATCTTGTTGTAATGTGTCTGTGTCAGCCCATTGGTGCCACACATTGCACAGTTGTGATAGTGGGTAAAAAACACCGTTATCATCAATTAGGCATTCCCACATGTTCATGTACTATCTTATCTTGCCCTGCCTACCTTAGGAATTGATAGCAAAGAAGCGAAGACTGAAGACAATAGAGAAAGTTCTCATATATTTCTATCTTGCTTGCGGTGGCAATCTCCAGAGCTTTGCTTCTTGTTGCGTATGGGCGCGCGTTTCCAGATAAGCGGTCTACTGAGAATCGGAGAAACGTGGACAATGGGAACACGCGAGCGTCCAACAACACGGAGCCCCTGCAGCCGCACTCTATAGGTAAGCTGACTTCAATGCTTGGGTCAAAGTCTCTTGAATACATTTTCTGTAAATGAGCGGTTTCTGCTGTGTTGCCACTGTGCAAGCATACTCGGGGCAGCCCATTTGCCAGGCTAAATGTTTTGAGATGTGATGAAGTTCCTGGCTAAGATCACTATAAGAGCTGTGGCACTCTAATTATTTAGTTGCTGGGTGAGTTAGAGATAATTGGCAGATTTGTCTAGTTCTTGTTCATGAGGTTTCTGGCGTTCTTATGGCTTTGTTTACTATGCTCTGTCTGCTTTTAAAGCAGTCATATTTTCGGAACATTCACGAAGGCATGAAGACTCTGCGCACATGTGTAGTGATTAGGAATTTCAAACTATTGCATTTTTAGTGCAAATTGTTGAATGTGATCGATTCGCAAAGTCACGAGGTCATATAAAACCAGACGGAGGAACCAAATAAAATATCATTCATATTGAAACGTCTCAAATGTTCACACACCCATTCATGCATGGTTCTCTCTTTTGGTTAAAAAAGACGGCTGCAACTCGTTTAAGCTTAGTGGTCGGGGGCTGCGTTGCTCAACATGGTGGTGGGTCTGATTCCCGGCCCTTGGGGCCGCATTTCTTTAATTAAGGACAGAATACAGAAACTTCAATGCATTTAGATTATGGTGAACATTAAATGATCCCTAGTAGTAAAATTAATCCTACAGTGCACTTAAAGGGGCACTGACACAAAATTTTGTGGCCGAGATAGCCTGTAGGATTGATTTACAGGATCATTCGCATATCATCTGCAAAATATCAACTGCAAATATAGCTGGGAAGGCATTTTAAAAGAATTTTGAAGTTTGCGCGAGTCCTTGACTCCATCGTGCCAATGACACCATCGAAGGGGACCCCTAGATGACCCCCTACTTCCCTCACGTCATCACGCTGCAATCAACCAAACAAGTTATGATGACGTTACAGCCACCATTTTTCTTTTTATTTGTTACGGCAGTCTATATTTCTCGGCAGGTGGTTGCGAGTGCGTGGTCATGGTGCAGGCTTACAAATTTCTGTATTTGGCGATATTGCAGTCTCGTGTCCTATTCAAATGTAATTCTTGATGCGGACTGCGCGGAAGTGTGTCTCAGTTCAGTGTGCTGACGTGGTCAAAAGCTGCGCACTCTATGTGGCGACAGTTGCCCCCAGTTTTTGGAGCTCTCTCAAACCGAAACTGAAACGGACCCATAATAAGGGGCCTGTAAATAATTATCTGTCACGTTCTGCAGCAAATGATGTGTCTTGTCATGACTAATAGGCCCCCCCCAGCAACACATTGCAGCAGAAAAACGTGAGGCCAAAGTGTTTGTGTCAGTACCCCTTCAACAGCAGGATCGTTGCAGTATATTAAACCCCGTAACTTAGATTTACATGTCTGATGTTTAGTGTGTATATTTAGTAATGAAAGATGAATTTGAGTGAGTGCTGAAAAGTTAGTTGAATTAACACTAGGAGACAGTATACTATTGCCTAGATAACTTTTTTTTAATAGTTGTGTTGAATAGTGGCTAAGAAAGAGGACGGCGATGTGATGTTCAGATGGTTGGAAGCTTCTGCATAACAAACCTGTCTTCATTTTACTTCATTTTGAAGTGTACTGTTGTATATAATCAGCTGGCTGAAAGCACTACAATGTTCAAAGTGCCGTTTTCTGCGACTCGCTTAAAAGTTTCATATCCCCATGCTTGAAATGAGCATAATGATGAGTGTAACGAAAAACAGCGCCCCACTGTATGCCTAGCCTGATACTTTATTCTAATTTTGCAAAACACAGCGTGAAAGACTTCTGGAAGAAGTGATGTGTAAATGAAATTTCATTGAGATTAATTACTTTGGGAAAAAAAAACATACATCAGCGTATTACATTATTTTTCTAGAAATGGGGTATCTGGGTCTCATCTGTTGGTATTTCGGAACAGGTTGCAGTTTGGTGCCATTTATTTTTTTTCTTTTGCATTTGTCTGCTTTTCTATGCATTTTCTTTTTTTGTGTGTGTGTGAATGGCTTCGATGGCTTTTGCAACGACTGCTTCTTTGGCCTCTCAACTTTCCCAGGGCTGCCATCCGACTACGCGGACACGGAAGCCAATGCCACCGTTGCGGCGACTGAAAGTCTCGCGGAGGACGAGAACTTCATCGACCTGGCGAAGGACAATGCTCCGCCAGCCGCTGCAGGGTGAGTAAAAAGGAAAAAAAAATGTGACGTTAGAGCACATTATATAATAAACAGAAAAGATAGTATTATCTGAGAATTCCGACCTCATTATTTCTCTATCGTAGGTTTGTTATCAAAAGGGAAACCGACGCTATCGTAGGTTTATTATCGGAAGGTATGGAGTTGGAGGGTGAAGGCAAAGATCGGTTTTCAAAATATTTCTCACCAGAACCTCGACACTTACATCGGCATGACGCATTGGTTCATAAAACATCCTGAACCCTTAATTCTAAATTTTTTTTTAGCTTTTCTGCATTAAAAAGTTTTGTTTTTTGATATAAAATATTTTACCTCTAAAAAGCATGTGTCGATTAAAAAAAAAAATGAAGTGTATATTAGGTCAAATTACCATGATGAAGTTTGTGGTCCCATGGCCTGTTGACGTCTTTCACGATTCACAAATATAGGCATCATCAAAGCACTTGCAAGTATAATGCGTCAAGTATTTAAAGTAAACTTGGTTATCTGAATAATTAGCACTCATAGAGCCGTACGATGAGGAAAGGTGTCTTTGCCTTAATGATACACGAGCAACATACGCGCCACGCTGTCTTTACTGGACAACATTTTCTGAACACAAGTTGCGGGGGAAAAAAATGAAACGGTGGCCGAAATAAACGAAATTACCAAGCAAGTGCCATCACCTGGAAAGGGACACTCGAACTAGCTTGGAAATCAGTGAGTTTCAATCAAAACGGGGGGGGGGGGGGGGTATCTCACCCAAACGAGCCACACTCGTTCAAAACAGTTTGGGCACAGTTCGGGAAAGACAAACTGTGCTGTTACAAGGGGGTTTAGAAGTTAAATTGCCACATTAGGTCTCCTGGTATTTTCATTCACAATTTGATCCAGTATTACCTCACTTTAACGAAGTCACATACACCATGAAAATACTTCATTATACACTGAAATTTGTTATAAACGATTGTTTTTATTGCTGTCTATGACAAAGCTATGGGTTACTTTGTTGTAACTGATTATTCGTTATATCTGAATTTATTATATTGAGGTTTTAGCAGATCGATGGTTCTGGTTCTATTAGAGTTATTGAATCGATATGAGATCCCAGCATATTGATAAGATAAAGGCCAATCAACTGTCGGAATCATTGATGAAAATTAATTGAATGAGTACGCCGACATTCTGAGCAGACTGTTTTGTGAGCAGCAGGGACTTTTGCGCCACCTGGTGGGACATATCTCAACTGTGTGCTTCTCTCTAAATTGCCTCTGAAATTATCTTCATGAGGGAGACTGAACACAAAGCTAATTCAAGGAATATGCCGGGCACCCATACGCTGTTGTGCAAGTGCCATTACTATACTCGGCGACAACTTTTCTTAGCTATGAAAGGAAGGCTACAGAGCTAAAGTGGGCGTGTGCCACTGCTTAAAAAAATAGTCCCATGTGTTTTCCACTTGAAAATCGTAAAAGACAACAGGATTTTATTTTCTACGAGGTGCTGCTTACAAAGAGACACACCATGCACCAATGAGTTATTCATACTTGTTTTACTTTATACAGTGTCATTTTACGTCATTGCACGGGTGAAAACGTCTGTCACGCGCACCTCACAGTCAAAAACTGCGTCTTTGTATTTAAGGAGGAGCGCCTGTCGCCTTCCAGCCATTCCGACGACCTGCCGAAGGCGCTTGTGACAAATTTCACACATTAATGACTATCTAAGAAAACAAAGCGAATAGAATGCAATGTTATTACTCGAACATGGCCATCATTCAAAGCACAAGCCGAACTGGACTACTTCGCTGTTCAGTACATGTGTATTTGCTCCACCCCCAAAGCTTCCCCTTCATTGCCAAAAAAAAAAGTTGTCCGCGAGTACAGGCACATAAGTTAAGAATTGTAAACACCTTCAAGCCTTTTTTTTTCTCTCTCTCCCCTTTTATACATAGCCACTGGCCACTGTTTAGCACATTGCGGATGGAGGACATCCGGCTACTGCGACTGCTCTCTGTCGACCACATTTGCGACTTCATGGTCGAGAACAAGAAGGTCAAGTTCTTTCTCAAGTGAGTGCGCTGAAGTTGCGTGCACTACAAAGTTTCCTTTCTCACTGAAGAGAAGCAGGTACAGCTGGCTAGATTTTTTTCCATAAATGGAGTGGTCTATTTGGACAAAGTATTTTGTGAACTATCTTTGTGGGTGTTTAGTATTTCAGTATGGCATTGTTTTGCAACCTTGAGCACATTATTTCCCGCATTTTTTGCATTTTCTTCACACTCTTGTGAAACTAATTGTCTTTTGGCTAAGTATGTCGTAAATCTTGCTGAAATCGGAAAATTGCATGCAGTTATTTTTATTATCACTAGGCTCTTTATGTAGACCAAAACAAGTAGGCAAAGTACGCTACAACTTTAAACATATTTGAAAGAGTACGAAAACCTAAGCACACTTACGAATACATTATGGTTCACTCATTTACACAGACTGCAATAAGGAAATCTGCTATAAACATACAAAATGCCTTCTGCTCCCACAACTGCGTATTCTGCTCTGTGCAGGATAAGTAATAACTCAAGTAAACAGTAATACGATATTGAAAAGAATGTTAGTATAATTACGTTTACTATCCCATATGCTGCCAGATAGACCTGACATGATTTATTTTTATATTTTCCTGATCTTTATCTTTATGCAGAGTAACGTCTTCTGAAAAGGTTGACAAAGAGAACAGGTACAACGGGTTCACGATCTACAACCTTCCCTATCCAGGTATATTATCAAGGCTTTTGCCTAGTTTTGTTGTTATTTTTAGGAATCTGTGGAATGTGTTTGCGAGTTGTAAACTATTTGGTGTCTTTAAAGGCCAAGTCTGGCGATTTTTTGACCATATCAAGACAGTGGTGCTTTTATGTTCCTTAGACACCATTCTCACGCGCTCGATAACTGAAATTCACAAATAATTAGCAAAATTCGCAACAGAAATAACAGAAATTTACAAATAATTTTTAATTATCGAAAAGCCACAATACCGAAATCGAAACCAAACCGAGTGCACTTCTACATGTGACGTAATGATTTGCCTGGCGTTGCCGGAACCTGCCCAATTGCACATAATGCCCACCAGATGCCACTACCTGTCCACGCTGTCCGCGGCGATTGGCAAAAACGCTTACGCTGTTATGGTGAATATATGGCAAATCGTGTGTGGCTCACAACGCAACACCACTTGGCACCTATCGCACGCCCACCAACGCGGAAAAGAAAATAGCACGCTCAAGGAAGCGCCGGCCAAATTCGCACAATTCATAGCAGACAAGGAGACGCTGCAGTGGCACACGAGTTCGTCACTTCTGCCAGGCAAAACTCAACGTCACACACACAATGTTGCCATTATTTCTGGCAAGCGAGGTGAGCGTTTCGAGGCAAGCTATAAAATTCATTTGAAAAGTATCTATGAAACTCTCAAGCCTGCAATTTGGCATGAATGGCACAAACGTGCAAATTTACGTACATAGTGCATTTCATTGAGATCCACTGACCTCGAAAAATTGCAGGAATTAGCTTTTCAGGACTTCAGTATCATATATGCATTTTTTTTTTCAGGTTGCGAGTTTTTCAAGCATTATCGAGACAATGACTACAGTGGGGAGGGACTCATCTACGACTGGGATCAGGTACCTTGAGATGTTTTGTTTTTGTCGTTCGTAACATTTTGAGAATATTAAGCGAAGCTCTTCCGAGTCATAGGTCTGTGGCGGCGTCGTGCGAAAAACCCTGTGTTGGCGAGCATCAGAAAAGTGGCTTGCCATTTTGCTAACCATGGGCAAATTTGTATGTGCCATTTTCCAGTAATTGGTGCTCGCTCGATAATGGGTTTGTCGGTTATCAGACATTTCTGACATGGCAATGCGATCTTTTATCCAAGTCACTTGTGATTTCATTGCTGTCTCAACGTAAAAATGCGGCCGTTGTCATTGTGTGTAGCAACTAAAGCATTGTCCTGTTAAGCATGTGGATGATGGTCCAATTTGGACACGGAAAAGGGAAACAAATAAGGGGTATTGTGCGATGCGATAGAAACGATAGAAAGAAAAAAAGAGAAGTTGTATGTTGGGCACACGGACAGAAAGCGATACTTGTCACCATTTCGCCAATAGGGAAGGACTCCTGAATTTTTTTTCTTGTGTTGTAGCTTTCTCAATCAGGAATCTAAGCATTCATTATGGTTTTGGCGAGATGGTGTTACTGACCTGAAAAGCTTTAGTACACTCAAACATTATTTAACGAAGTTGCATCGTGCACGAAAATAAGTTCATTATAACTGAAAATTAATTATAAAGGTATATTCCTAACACTATATCTATTGCAAGACTATTCTTTATTTACTTCATTGTGTAACTGATATTTCATTATGTCTGGGTTTGTTATAACGAGGTTTGAGTATAAAATCTACATATGCATTGTAATACAGTGTGCTCGTTCGTTGTTTTGTTTCACAGCATTTTGTGAATGCGCCCCTGAACATTCCTGATGATGCCATCACCTCTCAGCTCAACATTGATTGGACCATGTACAAGGCAAGTGTTTGTTTTGTTTATTACAGGCTTGCCTAATCATAACTATAATGAGGTTGTATGTTTAGTACTTGTGCGCAGATGACTTGTCACTTTTGGCATGTACACAGTATGAAGTTTTTTTTTTTCTCTCGAAATAAGACATCTTGATATTCTTGATATGATTCTCTGAGTATTAAAGTTTCTAATACATCTTGGAATTTTGGAACAAGGTTAAACGGAGGGGTCACATTTTAAAGAGATCTTAGGCACTGCCTTCAATGAAGTAGAAAAACAAGAAATTGTTTTTCTACTTCCTCGAGTACCCCATTCTTAAATCGATAGATTTCTTTTTGTCTGTTTCTTATAATCACTTTCTACTTTTGCATTTTGTTGCTGCTGTGTTTGTTAATTCTGTTGTCGATTGGCATGTTTTCTTTATTCACTTTCAGACATGGGACGTTGTGGTGCTTACAAGAAATTACCTTAAACTGCTCCTGAAGTACACTTTTGACGGTGAGCTCAACTTCGGGTTCTTTGAATTGTGGACTGTTTGAACCGCTTCGTTATTGCGCTGTCAGCAATTGTGTTCTGCACTTCAGTGCATTGCTACCAGGCCTTGTGTGTTTAAAACAAGACACGACAAACGTATTGGCTGCATTGCTCACTGCTTTGGTAAAGGTTGTGCTGTGCACTTGTCACATTTACTTTATTGTGACAAGCCTTGTCTAACCAGGAAAATTAACTGAATTATGGCATTCATGCTAGGATCAAGAGCAATCCAAAAACCTTGCATTAGCAAATTAGCAATCGAGTTTTGACCCTTAGCAGACGAGTTAATCGCCCCTTTCTAATGTTAGTATGTTTTTTTGCATGGCATCAGAGTACTGCGGTGAAGGTGATCTGAGAAGCATTTTGCACTCGATAGATGAAGGGCAGAAAAATTTTCGAACCGATGCGCTTTGCTGCTATTTTGTTTTCTTATCATGGTGGTTGCTGGGGATGTTTTCTGGTGATTTGTTTAAAAATTGAGTTTAACTTGTGCAAATTGGATAGTTAGCAGGTGTGCGTGTCCCCAACATTCATGCATGTTGACATTGCGAGGCTTAGCTTCTTCAGCAGGAATGTCCGCTTCCTATTTTAGTCCACGTCCTCCTTTCATAGGGGATTGCGAGGACATGGCTTGCATCACGTGCCGAGCACAGTGGAACCCCGATTATGCCACTTTCAGGGGACCACACAAAACCGTCGTATAATCGAAAAACTAAGATTATAGGCACGTACACTCAGCCTTGCCTAAAAAACAGATATAGACTGCTTGAATAAGCCCTCGGCACGACCTTGTGCTTCTGCAAGGAAGGTAGTTTAAATTATTCTTGCCAGTGGCAGCTAATGGCAGCATTACTTAGTTGAAGGCGATGCGAGCGAATCTTTATTCCGAACCTTAAAGAAAAATATAATCTAACGGGAATTTTTCTACCATTATGTAGAGTTCGAAACTTGCCTGCGCGTGAAAACCAAACCAAAACCGCCTTTGCGAACAGCTTCCTGTCAGAAGAGTCAGACTAAATGACATCGCTATCACATAATGGCGACGGACCACGAGTTTGTGTAGCATGTTGCGTAGAATGCCTTCTTGTGTTTCCATATATATATATAGATACGGATACATATACAGGGAATGACGCTGACGCCGGCGGCAAAATCCAGCCAAGAGTGTTCATATAATTTCTATCACAATAAAATAAAAAAAGAACAAGAAATAGAACTAAGAAAAAGACGTGAAGGAAAAAATATTTAAAATATTAGAACTTCAATAAGAATGGCGACACCAGCACTATTTGTAAGCCAAAAATGAAAGCCTGTGAGAGCGCATTTGGGCCTCCAAGATTTGGGTGCACAATGTCTGAGGATGCCACGGGCCACTGATGGCTGATCCTGACCAATCGGCAGCACGGTGCGAATGCCTGTGGTTAAGCTGTCGTGGCAGTGCAAGCAGCACCTATTTGAACCTGTGCAGTAGCACACATTTGTATAAAACATCACGGGAAAAAACCGGTTCGTAACAACTGTACTCCATTCCATTTTACGATAGTGGGCGTTGGTCAGAACTTCTGAGAAATTCGTATCGCCCCGAAATTAGTTTGAGCCGTGATCGTATCATTATGGTCTGTAATAAATTTCTTTTCAGGTGGGTACAGTAGGGATAGCGCTGTTGCTCGCGCACTGTCACTGCCCCACTGCAGTGTCTTGCATGAGTGGGATGTTTGCCAAATGTGCACGTTGATTGCACTCAGTGCGGGAAGCCTCTGCGAGTCGCGCTGTCTTGTGACTACGGTGTAAAAAAAATAATTTAGGTGTAGACACTTTCTGCCCAATGCGATGGAGAGCGCATCCAGATAATGTCTGGCTTTAATACAAGCGTCAGCCACAGTTTTGTGGGGAGCACTGTGACATTGGGGCTTTAGAAACTGAGCAAGACGAAGTGAACACTCATTTTTCTTTTTTTTTTTTCGTGCCTCATAGTATATATTTTTAGAAACTGTGAGCGCTAGCAACCAGAGCTAGAAACGAATACCACTTTTTTTTCGACCAAAAAACACCACGTCCGGCAAACGCCGCAATTAGCTGCATGGTGTAAGAAAAAAAATATCACACTTCTAACGCTCGGTTTTCACGGTGCATTGCTGTTACGGACGCCATGCACATAGCTAGTCTTCCACAGTACATGAGCTGGCGGAAGTTGCGGGGGGGCAGCTGCGACATGGGGGGCCAAGAGGAGGTAAAAGAGCCGAATGACATCTGGACGCGCCAATGGGCAAAGTGTCCACCCCTAGGAAAATTATTTTTTTTTTTACACTGCGCTTGTGACAATGCAGGCACGTCGGGACTCCTGGTACACTGCATATCCGGCTGGGACCGGACGCCCCTGTTCATCTCGCTGCTGCGACTCTCGCTCTGGGCGGACAACAAGATCCACCCGAACCTGTCACCCCTTGAGATGGCCTACCTAACGGTCGCCTACGACTGGTTCCTCTTCTGGTGCGTCTGCTGCCCTGCACTGGCTCACCTTCCTTCTCTGGCGAAGCCCGTTAGGGGTTGCACATTTCAGTGGCGGTGGTGGCATAGGACGCGAGAAAGCCGGGGAACGTGCAGTAACAAGGCCCTTGATCGCATAGAGTTTCCTAAAATTAACTAGAGGGAACTCCGGCGCTGCGATCGTTCAGCGACCATGGGAATAGTGGGTAGTACACAGATTTGCCTAGTCTTCGTGCGTGCGGGCCTCGAACGCATTTCTGGCTTTGTTTGTTGCTGCGTTTTTGTTTTGTTTCGAAGGAAATAACGAACTGTTGGGAACTTTGTGGCCCGATTTGAAATGGTGAGCCTAGAAGGTTAAAGTGGTGAAGTGCAACTGCTGAACATTTGCTGATTTTCATTTCGTGACAAAGCAGCTCCAAGTCACGCAAAGCATAGCGGACCCGAAAGTACGAAGATTAGATAAATTCGTGTACTAACCATCATTCCCATGTTTGTGCAGAAGCGTCGTACATTGCAGCTCCCATAGACACTAGCACCAGAGTTCTCTCCTGTGTATTTATAGGAAACTCTACGCTTGGCGGTGCACCGGCCCCTCACATATTTGTACGCGCCGTTTTCGCAATAACCGACACTCTCCCAGTAGTGGGCTTGTCGCCGATTTGTCGTTTCTTATACAACAATGGGATCTTTTGTTGTCCTTTTACGCTGCCTCGATTCGTTGTTGCCTGGACATGAATGAATGACTGGTTGTTGCTCGCAGAACTGAAATCTGTTGCACTGCTAAGTGCGTGGCCGAAGGTCCAATTCCCAGCATGGAAAAGCCAGGAGGGGGCATTACGCAGTGTAATAGAAAGAAAGAAAGCAAGGAAGAAGGAGAAAGAAAGAACAAACGGTAGTACGCCAGGCATTCATATGAGCAGCTTTCGCCTGCCTCCGTTCCTGTGTTAAAAAGCCATCTGCCTGCTGTGAATTTTGGCCAGTGAGAAAAAGCCTTTCTCATTTCGTTTCCGAAATTGTGCTTTTGTGGAGTTCCTCCCCGGCCTTACACAGAGATTTCTTTTACCTCCGGAAGCTGCAGAGTACCAACTGGAAAGCATTACTTTGACACACAACTTTTTCTAATTCGTTCTCGTTACATGAAATGGGAGGAACTGGGCTTTGACAAAGGTGTTGGGTGATCTTCAGTAGCATGAAACATCGCTACTCACAGTTTTTTTCTTTTCTGTTGTGTTGCAGCCACGATTTGCGTGACCGGTTAAGCAAAGGAGAAGAGGTAAGTTCTCCTCAAGCACCACTGTGCTCCTTTCATTATGTATTACCTCCGGTGTTGGCTCAGCTAGAAAATTTTCCGCATTGCATGTTTCTCAAATTTGTAGCAACCGAATGAGATAGTGTGTGTGTGGGGGGGGGGGGGGGGCGCTGGCACTTTACCTGACTTGCAGTTCTAAAGTTTAGTACTGCAAAAATTGAGGCTGGCCATTTCTTCATGAAATAAAGCAGAGTTGTATGGTACTCGGATAAATAAAAAAAAAAGTGGCTCGTCGTAAGGGAACCTCCTCCGTCCATTGGCGTCGCCATGTTATCATGATATCGCTGCCGACCGCCTTTGCGCTGCGCTCATGAGAGGAGTCGCAAAGCAGCATGTTAAAGCGTGTCAAATAGCATGTCAAAAAGCAACGGCAACACCATTGGCTGGAGGGAGGGTCCTTTGATGGCGAAATGTCACTTTTTTTAGTTGTATCCGAACATAGCATATACAGTAGACATGTACAGGGATTACACACCAGTAACTTCCAGTAAAATTTTGAGTTGATAGTGGAGGCATTGAACCTCAATGGCAGAAACTTCCCTGTCGTGGTAGGTTAGTGGCTGAGGGGTTGTGCTTCAATGACAAGGGCATAGTTCCGCATGTTGGTCACGCTGATCACATTTCAATGGGCACAAAATGCTAAAACACCCGGTGGGCTTATTTCAGTGAACCTTAATGAAACTAAGTGGTGAAACTCTCACCAAGGCAGGGCTTTGTTGGAAGCTAGCACGTTTTGCTAGTTCACATCTGATATCTGTGTTTAGGCGACAGGATCTATTTTATCAATTTGCATGTTCTGCTTGTGCACAATCGACACTTCTCATTATTGGCAGGTGTGCTTCTCTGCACTGCGTGTTTGAACCAGAAATGGCGGCACATGTCGTGCTTAAAACGGACATGCGGTCCTACTTGTACCTGCTGGGCCTTTTCTATTAAGAGTGTTTATATCTAGAGAGGCGAGCTTGTACAGGCTATTTGCACTAAATGGCAAGCCACCATTAGTTCTTCAAACTGCATAGCAGGAAATCCAATTTTGCAATTTTGAAAAGGGTCTGCTGTCACGTCAAGACCTCCTCATCAATTCTTTGCAGATCTTCTACTTTTGTTTCAACATGCTCAAGCACCTCGACACAGAAGAGTTCTCCATACTCTCACTGTAAGCATGCACTCGACTTTGGGTGAGATTTTCCATGCTCTGGTTTGTGCAAGCTTTCAAGTCTCACGACGTGCTTTCATGAATCTTGCAGAAAAATGCAGAGGGAACGGAGGAATACGTCGGAAAGCAACCTTGAAAGCATATTTTTAGGTAAGTTGAGAGCAACTTGGAAGGGACACTATGCTTAAATGTCGATATAACGAACCTAGGTATAACGAAATACCGGCTCTAACGAAGTGAATGACAAAATAGTCTTGCAATAACTATAGTGTTAGGAGTAAACCTGTATAATGAGTTTTAAGATATAACAAACTTATCTCTCTGTAAGATGCAACTTTGTTGTAATGAGATTTGCGTGTAAAGGAAAATGACAATTTATGTAAGAGTGGAAGCTCAATGTATGACAACGTCTAAAATGGCAATATTATCAACAGCAGTGTTCCATTCACAAAGAAATTAAGCCAAATGTATCACACGACATGCACCACGAGTAGGACATTTGTGAAATGATCCGATGACGTAAGAGCATCCAACTACACTTATCACTAGTAATAAGACTAGCTGCAATAAAATAAAAAAGTTTTCGTACATCAAGAGACAAAATAAAATGCTGCTTGTCATTTCTGTTTGATATATAGAAAAAATAACTGCCCGGTGTCGCTATGTGAAATGGTATGAATGGGTCAAGAGTTAAGTTTTCGGTTGGTTAGGCTGGTTAAGTGGTGCCATCTAGCAATTTGAAGTGGGTGATTTGAAGTGCGATAACGCGATGCAGACCATTAAAGCACAATTTTTTTTTTCAATATAAGCACTTAAGTAGCACTACAAGATTTCTTGGACCACTATTTCAGCAATCAACATTGACTTAATATTTGCCTTTAGTGTGCCTTTAAAATGATTGCGTGTTTGTTTTCCCGAGTAGGATGTGTGTACGGCCTGGTGTCACTTACAGAACTGACAGCCAGGCTAGTTTTTTTTTATTCATCTTGATTTGCGAACATTGACAACAACAAGAACATGCACAATGCAGGACAAAAAGCATTGTTCATATACCCTTCTTGACTATGTTATTTTGCATGGTACAAGTCAGTTCAGGATGTGTTGTAGTACTATTGGTGATTCTAGAGTTGAACGTGAATATGTGAAGTCTGAAGTACCTTCTATGCATACTTCAACATGATGTATACCGCATTTCACGTATAGGTGCACCGTATGTGTATGGGGTACACCGTATACAAGGTTGACCGTATGTTATGACGTGCAATTTGTTCAAAATGTACAGAAAATTTTTTGTTAAAGGAAAGAGCCTGGGTTATACATGAATTTCAGTGTGTAAGTTGTCTTCACGGTACTGCATCGTGGCAATGCAATAAAAGAAGGCACTGCGCAGTGATCTCTCTTCTCCTTTTTTTGTGTGTAGTTGGAGGTGTGTGTTACGTGCACGGGTAGATTGTGCACGAGAACATGTGGCTGGCTCCTCGTAGCACGTTTCACTGCGTAATGGTTCTTTCAGTGTGCCTTGCCACATGACACCTCTGCATTCGTCATTGACACAAGGGAGTGACATGCCCATAGAGCTAATGGGGACAGATATTCGAAAACGGTAGTAGCGCCATCTGGGTTCTGTAGGTAATCGTAAAAAATCTAAAAATGACTATTTTACTGATCAGTGAAAAAGTTTTTATTATCTTGTACACACAAATATTACTGTGTATAAAATGAAATAGGTTTCTAAAGCACCAGGGTTTTTCGATATGGCGACTGGCCTCGCGCATAGCAGACATCTTCATCGTCTGCTTCTGCATCATGGCTGAGCCCCGCTCGTTGTAGCAGCACTCTTTCTCAATTTCTCTCGTTTTATTGCAGTAAACTGCTTACTACAAGCTCATAAGTATCTTGCTTAAAGGGGCCCTGCAACACTTTTTGAGCATAGTCAGAAAACGCTACCGATCGGTAGTAGAAGCTCCCGACAATACCCGAGCCAAATATTACAGCGCAGCACGCAGCCTGGAATTCACAATAAATGATCAAAGTTAGCTAAAAATAGCTTTTCCTTCTCTCGACAAATCACGGAATAAACCCAAAAATCACTCTTAGTAAGCTCATCTATCAGCCATTGGCTGATTTGAACATGGCACGTTCGGTTGTTACAGATATCGCCGCGAGAAGCTGTTGCTTGTCTACGCGTGTGCAAGCGAACGCTCTGAAAAAGCTGCCTATTTAAAGGAAAAAAAAAAGAAAAATTGGTCAGGGTCACGAGGCAAGAGTGACGTTTTTGTTTGCCCCTCCCATCCCTCCCTGTTTAGCTTTCAGCGCTTTTGTTGAGATGAAAGAAGAGAATGTGATTGCAGCATGTGACAAATCTTTCTAACTCTGCTCATACTGGATGGATTTTAAAAATTTTTGCAGCGTTGAATTTGTTAGGTAATATGCGTTTCAAGCGAATTAATTCCATGGTTACTCGAAAAAGTGTTTCAGGGCCCCTTTAAGTAAGTTGTGACAGGCCGAGTGAAATGCACCGCTGATCACACAAGCTTGCAGCAATAAATTGTTTTATTGCAAGTCAGCCAATCGATGTTTATATAAAGTAAAGGCCACATAAATAACATTTTAGCATGTACAGCAGTGAACAATATGCATGCATCAGCGTTCATGTGCAAAGGAGGTACATATTATTTATAGCCCCAATGCAGAAGCCCAAAGCACAGAAGCTGCGCTGGCTGATATATCCATCGCACTCCAGAAAACCTTTGCTGCAGTAAGTAAAGGTTATACCAGTTACGTCCCTGCACATGTGTAGCTCAAGATTTCACAACACCTCGTTGAGAGTATTCGGTAAACTTTCTGTCATTGATATCAACATAATTGCGTGCCTTTCACGAGCGGTGCGACAAGACTATTTGTTTCTCGGTCCGCGCTGCTGCCAACTAAAGTGCGTCACTTTCCAATTTTCTGCGCGTTCGCGCTATGCATGCTTCTGAATGCCTAAAATTAAATGAGAAACTGTTTTTTATGCTTATCATTCTTAAGACTTGCAAATAAAATCATCAAAAAAAAAAAGGCTTCTATCGGTTTCGTTTACCTACGCCGGTGGTGCGCTGTCCCCGTTTCGATGGTGGCCACTCTTCACGGTGTGGCCGCAAAGCTCGCAACATGCCACGGGCTTGGTTGACACCTCTGCGTTCATCATGAATTCTCTGCGTTCGTGAAAACAAATTTGTCATTATGGAGCATACTATGAATTTTTTACACTTTGCAATTGAAAAAGAAGATATATAGTCGCTATTGATACCAAATTTGCCAGTAGTGATTTTTTACAGCGAAAGCTGTTATGAAATCACAACTCGGGTCACGCACAGTTGTCCGCCACCACCGCCGGTGTCCGTAACCACATGGCGCGAAATTAGAAAAAAAAAATAACTAGCACCAATGACAGAGTGGGGCTCGATTGCTGGTCCGCTGGGTGCTAGCCCAGTATTGTACCACTGAGTTACGCCAGTGCTTCTAACTTGTTGTCAAACTTGCCTTAGGCAGGCTTGACCGAGCACCAATGACACATTGGGGCATGAACCCGGGTCCGGTGGGTTCCAGCCCAGTATTCTACCACTGAGCTACACTGGTGCTTGTGACTTGTCAAACTTGCCTTAGGCAGGCTTGATGTCGGGAAAGCAGTCGCGTTAATACGACTTATAAAGCGTTTTAAAACAGCGAAAGAACAACCAGTTGTCGCACAATGCGAATAGCGTAATGAGTGGGCCGTCCAATGCTCCAACTCATCACAGAAGCTTGTTCTTGTTCCCCTATTTACTGTGGCGCATACCTACTTCAGCCATAATTCCTCATCGTCGTCAGCCACCGCATGAACAATTGGCACAAAATTCCTTGCAAGTGTTTAGCGGATACCACGCTTCTCAGAAGAATGACGATGCTTCTCAGAACAGTAGTATTGCATCACTATGCTATAGGGTTGCCACCTTTTCTCGATTGAAAACCCGGCCCTTCTACAAGGGAGGGGGAGGGATTAGCTACCAGGAGATTGAACTGGTGGTGAACAATCACAAGCACGCTCAAGACTATGCGAGGTCTTAATCGTGCAGTGCCATTTGATATAACGTTGCTTTCCTTGAGCCAAACCCAATGTGAAAACAGAAATGGTGCTTCGAGCTAGCCTACTAGTCTAATTGCTGGCATAAAAATATCCATGAATAGAGTGACACTTCATTTACAGCTTTGAATAAAAAAATGGCCAATGACGGTGGGCGCGGACCAGCAACCGGCCCGGTGTCTTGAAAACCAGCCGAGCCGGGTGAAAACCGAACAGGTGGCAACCCTACTACGCTGCCATGCATTTTTACAACTAGCCACTCATTCTGAAATGCGAGTGCAGGGCTCGTTTTTTTTTTCTGGTGCAGAGGAAGAGATGCGCAGTAGCAATACGAGCCTTAACAGTAGCTGCAGCAGCTCTACGAGTGGCTGGAGCCAAGATGTGCCACCACTCTACTTTCCGGTGCCTGTGGACTCCGGTGATGAGTACCCCCTGAGCAACGGGCAAGTCGATTGACCTTCTCATCACTTTTGATAGCCGTGAATTCAGTGATTGTCTCGAGGGGCTGTCTGTTTGCGTGTAACTAACTTGCTTCCCTTGAAGAGCTTCAGTATTTCTTTCACGATCGGAATCGAGGTTAGTGATAACTTGTTTGTCGTCTTTTTACTGCACACTTGACGCATTCACCGTTTCTCGACTCGTTCTGGAGCAAAATCCTTCCACTTTATGGTTACGGACGTAAAATTCTCATCTTCGTGGCAAACTCAGCACAGACAAAAAAAAATTTCTATTGATTGCTGTGTTTGGTTTGCCCAAGTCTTTCTTGACCCTCTGTTCTTATTTTTTTTCTTTCTGTGCAAGCAATAGTGTGAATGAATCATACCCACGGGCGGGTATGTACCACAAGTGATACTATACGGTTCATGTACTCGGGAATTAGCAAAGTGAACAAATACGGGTAATTTCAGCGTGTGAGCATTAAGGAAAAGCTGACATGTGCAGCGTTGACCCGACAAATGCAAGTAATAAATGTGAGGGTCTCTGCAGGAACCGAACCCCAGCATTCTGCATGCCAATTAAGTACTCTACCACTGAGCCAAGCCAGGTGTCGGAACTACTTTTGAAATAGACCCTAATGTTCACGAAACAATTGTGGTTGTAATACTGGGTATTCAATTTTATAAACATTACATATGTACTTTTAGGATACTGTCATCATGTTAGGTTAAGGTCAAATGTAGTTAAGCGCCATCTGCTGAAGCTGATTTATGGAGCACTGTCCATGGCCACCACCCTTGCGAGCACATGCGCTACATATCAGCTTACGGCTTCTGGTGTTGCCGATACCTATGCGACTCTTTGCATTGTTACGCCACTGTGAACAACCACTTATGTAAAACATATGCAACTGTTCAGCGTATGTCTGTGTGTAAAACATTTGTTAATATCTTCAGTCTCACTTCGTAACGTTACACTCAATAAAAAAATGACAAGACAGTCACTTTCCATCCGCATGCTTCAAATTATACATCGATTCTCAAGGTATGTGGGATCTGCCGAAATTTCATTTGTATCTTTCAAGTTTTGTCAATCATGCACAAGATGAGAATTTTTGTTCACTACCAACGACTCCAATGTCGGAATTCCTGTGAAAAGAGCTCTTCAACATTATCTCATTAATATACAATTACAATAAATGGAACAGCTGCTGAAATGGAACAAGTTTTTTTGACAAGATTTGTTTCATGCTTGTATTCTGCACCCTTGTCCATCTATCGGTAGCGGAAACTCCTGTTAAACGGAACCTATTTTACTGGTCCCTTCAGGTTTCGTTTAATGAGTCTACTGCACTTAACAAGAGAGGGATAGGAATCGTACACTGACAACATTACCGAAATATTTGCTGTAACCTGTTATGCTGTGTTGTATTGTCTGCAGGAACTACATGTGCCCCGGTAGAAATGGCGCTGCCACCCCTCCCACGATGACCAACAGTAGTGAAAGTGCGGCCAGTACCGTGACCAATGGCCAGGGATCTGTGCCACCCAGCAGCCCAATGGCAGTGCCCGCGTCGTTACGTCATCGGTCCGAGAGCTCCTCTTCTGTCAGTGCCGGCAGGTAAGGCATTTGAAGTAGCCATCCATTGTATAGCAGTGCATCTAGGTTACCACTGGCGTTATTTTCTAGCTGTCACTTACATGGATATGGGGATCTCTTTTGTAAGGGAGGCGTTGGGGGAACTGAAGTTCATGAGAAGGCCAGAGAAAGCCGCAGAGGACTAGTCCAAGCTCGTCTGTCGCACAGACGACCGCAAGTGGCAGTCCTGTCAATAATTTAGCCAAAGATTGGGCGCTGAACGGACAGAGGCCCTATTCTGCCGGGTAGAATGAATACAAAACGGGCTCTGAATGACTTGGATTGGATTGAAATATAAGTGCCGGGGCCAGAGAATCGAATTACTTGCTTTGTGTCTGGCTTACCACAATCCCACGCCGATAGTGTGCGAAAATCACCACCAGCACCCCACAACCATACAGCTCGTCGAATTGCGACACCACCCAGCGTCTACTCGAGACATTTAACACAAATTGTTGGGGAAACCGTGCTCTTCAATCTCAAGCTTTGAGAAACAATGCCTGTCAATATTGATATTTAGCTATAATGATTCTATATTTGTCCACTTCCTGGAAAAAAAAAATTTCACCTCACCTATTGGCTGTTTGCTCGTTCTCATCCTCTCGTGATGTTTCGTTCCGTCAATGCCTTTGTTCTGTAACAGAAAGCTTACAAAATATGCCCCCATGATCAGTTAGGCCAGATCTTGTACCTGACGTATCAAAGCATATAGGTGGCATAATTTGGAGCACTGTGTGAACATTGCAAGCTTGGCCCACAAAAACGGGTTCTGCTGTTTTTGGCAGGCAAGTTTAGTATCGAATCGCATGAAATCTCATGAGAGCTTCTGTATTCCGGAGTGTGGTAGCTCTTGAATACCGCTGCAATGCAGCTGCCACAGCAGCTCACCAGGTAAGGCGTCATGCTGCCAAGCTCGAAGACATGGATTCGATTCCTGGCTATGGCGGCAGCGTTTTGATGTGGGCAAACACCGAAAACACCGGTGTACATACTGTATTTACTTGCATAATCCCCGCACTTTTTTTTCCCCCAGAAAACTGATGAAGAATGGGGGGGTGCGAGAATTGCGTGAGGAAAATTTTCTGTGAGAGCACATAGAGCGAGAGAAGAGCAAACAAACAAACAAATAAAAACAAACGAAGTTGCCGCAAATCCAAATCCTCACACTAGATTACACAAACGAAGTGGCCGCAAACCACAATTATAACTAGATTATAACTACAAGCTTTGATAAGTACTAATCAAGGCTTACCTTGACAACAAAATCACAGGCTCAACACAAGGCAAGATTTATTTGAGACAGAAAAGTTGCAAGCAAACACTGGAGTTTCGGAATACCGTACACATGGCCCGTGGGCATTGTGGGCGCAGCGTTAGCGTTCATTACTCAATCGAAGCCCACAAAAGGTTGGCATACGACGTCAACTTTGGGCTGAGGGCCATTTAACATGGTATCGTCCCCAGTTGCCTGCTGACGAAATAAAAGTATTTATTTCGTCTTAAGTACACAGAAGGCTTAGCGCGTCGCCAGCAGCGAACACAAAACACGTCTACTCCAAAGTGCCTACCGACAGCCGTGTAGCTTCCGTATCACTCCAGAGCGAAACCACAGAACCGACACTACGTACATTAACACTACTAGCATGCCGCAATGCGCATTTGCCACTTTTGCTTGGCTTGGATAAAATTGGGGCTCCGTGCGTTGACAGTACACATACTACTTGAGGGAAGGCGCCAGGTTGTTGTGCGCTATCATCACTGGTTATGCAGCAGACGACGTTTTGGCTGAAATTTTTCGAGGTGCGATAATTACTTGTGGGAAAAAAAAAATTTATTTTTATTGGGCAATGAGGGGGGGGGGGGGAATTATACTAGTGTGAGGATAACACGAGTAAATATTGTGTATATTCAGGTCTATATTAGAAGCCTTAGGTGGTCAAAATTAATCTGGAGTCTTCCATTATGGTGGGCCTCATCATCATAGAATACTAGGAATTATATAATTTTACTATAAATTTCTTGGAGATGTACGAAAAGGGTAAGAGAAGTATGTGATGTATCATCATTGATTATATGAACAGCGCAGTAGACAAGGATAGAGGAAATTGAGAACACATACACATTGCTGTCTGTTATTTTCCTCTGTCCTTGTTTGTCACGCTGTTCGTATATTCAATTATGTCCTACCAACTTGTCCGAGTTTCCATGTGATGTATTCTTACAAAGAGCTCAAACCGACGAGACCACGTTCTCACTTTTTCAATAATACTTTTTGCTGCAGTAATTTCGGTTTCTCTTGTGGTTGGGTATGTGTGTGTTGATATGTGAGCATGTGTTCTGATTTTAGGCTGGTAAATGTAGTGTTTGTCGAATACTTTTCTTTATCTGACCTCTCAATTTATTATTGATTAACTATGCTAATTTGATTAGTTATTTGAGCATACTGGTTAATTTTCCTGTTTGGAATACTTTACCAAATCATAGAAGGAGCCGTAGTTTAAGCTGGCATATTTCATTTACAGTCGGGACATCACTGAAAGAGGAAGGTGTCGTCAAGCATTAGGTTACTGTGTCTGGGCTATAGGCAGTTATGTGCATTCGTTGATTCAGTGGAAAGTGTGTGCTATGCTTGGGCATCAAAAAATGCCACATTGGAGAAAATGGAGAAAAGAAGTTCTTGTCTAGGTGTCAGTGTCACTCCCGATTTTCTTACTCTTGATTTGCAAGTTAAACATTGTGTTTGCACTTTTTTGTCATCTCACCCTAAGTGACTTGTACTCATGTCATAATAATTTAAAAAACAAAGAGAATAGATTTAAAGATACATGGCAAGGTAAATGCTTCAAGCAACAACCGTCATACCAATCTTATCTGATTGATCATTTGCCAATTGCACACTAGCTCATGGTCATCAGGGAAGAACTTAAAATGGGAATTGATGAGGAGCAGCTATTACCAGGCATGCCGTATACCTAGTCTTCGGACCTTTCTGTGGTAATTTCTATCGTTCGTCTCTTATTGCAGTGTGTCTTTCTAGCTTCGTTTTTTTTTTCTGCCGTTTCATACATTCTCATTCATTGACAGTCAGCATTCCTTGAACTGGTATGCCGCTTGCCCGTGCTCCCCCCGCCCCTCCCCTTCCCGTTTCTGCTTGCCTCGCCAGTTGGCAGATCATCAACGGGACGGGCTCCGTGCGCAGCTCAACATCTGCCCGGGACTCTCCCACGGCTTGGGAACTCAACCGGAATTCTTCGAGCAGCCGGAGTAGCCTGTGAGAAAGCATGATTCCATCTACTCCTCCCCTTACTCCCGCTCATTACTCCTTTCAAGTTATCCTTGCCCTCTCTCCTTATATTAACCCTTCTCGAGAGCGTCCACGTGGCCTTCTTCTCTGTCATCCTCTGAACTTTCGTTGCTGCTCGTCATTCTTGCTACTTATCAACTCCCAGCGCCTACCACAGTCCTCCATCTACGTTTTCCTCTGCGGTGTAGTTTCTGCTTGCTATTCTTCATGCTTTGGTCTCTATGACTGCTTCCTTTCTTGTGCACAGTTTGTCTTCCTAATGTCTTGAAAAGAGGAAACATTCTTGAACAAGGGGTGTTGCTGAAGCCTGTCTTTACAAGTGGTCTTGTCTTTTTCAAGGCATCTTCAAAAAAAGGAAAATTCTCAAAGAAAAGCTGAAGAGGCTGCTATAGCACTCGCCACCCAGACGAGTGAGGATCCCATTGTGGCCTTTACTGACTCACAAAAAGCGACACAGAACTACCTAAAAGGCTGTGTCTCCACGGTGGCGATTAGGCTACTAAAGCACATGGACCATCTTCCCTACACATGCATCGCGTGTATTCGGGGTCACGAAGGTCCCAAGGGAAATAAAGCGGCACACATCGCACCTTGCGAATGCGTCAACCGGGCATTCACGTACGAGATCCGAGGCACCTCCCGCTCAACAACAGAACCAGAGGCAAGAGAACCTGTAGCACTAGCGTATCATGCATTACTGCAACATTATCGGCTCGAACGCAGGTCATACCCTCCGCCAAATCCAAAACTCACAAGAGACGAAGGCACTGACTGCAAGCGTCTTAAAAGCAACACGTTCAACCATGGCGTACTTTTGCACCATATGAGGCCAACGTTGCACAGCTACATCTGTCCTAACTGCAATGTGGCAGACACTCTGGTGCACCTCCTACTGCAGTGCAAAGTAAGCCTCCCAAGGCTACGAGCAGCAGTACCAGATGCGGGCCAAGACCTCCTCAGTGAAGCGTGGTAGGCTGCGATCTCTCAGCCGGACTTGGTCGAGCAGCATCGACTTGTCGCTCGAACCCGGTGGGCTGTCCAGGCCAGAGGGTTCACTCTGAAAAAATATCGAGTAAAAAGGGTGTCTTTTTGTCCCACAACAATAGTCATAAGGCTTGTGTGCGCTTCCTTTCTTGAAAACTCGGCGCTGGCCACTTTCCTATCGAGAATGCAATGTAACCCTGATAATGGGCATGTCGATCGTGACCCGAATGTACCGGGCGCGGGGCGATAGCGCAAGGATGGAACGCAATATAGATGACGATTATTGTTGTGGGACAAAAAGACACCCTTTTTACTCGCTCTTTTTCTAGAGTGTTCCTGGAATAAGGGGCCCTCCCACCTTCACTCACAAGGTTAATTCAATAAATGTTTTCTCTCTCTCTCTTGAACAAGAAGTGTTGCTTTAGCTTATCTTGACAAGTGGTCTTGTCTTCTTGAAGGTAGCAACAGCTGCTGCTTTGAGGAAGACAAGACCACTTGTTGAAATGGCTTCACATTTGCTGGTCTGACGAAGTAAAGCCAGCTGTTGAAATGACACCACATTTGCTGCCTTGAATAAAACAAGACTATTGTTGAAACAGCTCCACAGTTGCTGCTTTGAAGAAAGAAGCAAGACCACTTGTCAAAACAGCTCAACAGCTGCTCTGTTCAGGGAGACAAGACTGCTTCTTAAAGTGACTCCACATTTGCTGCTTAGGCCGTTTGTCAAAACGACTCTACAGTTGCTGCCTTGAATAAGACGACAAGCCTTATTGAAATGGCTCCACAGTTGCTGGCACGAAGAAGCAAGGTCATTTGTAAGAACGGCTCCACAGTTGCCGTCTTGAAGAAGACAAGACTGTTTGTTGAAATGGCTCCACAGTTGCTGCCTTGAAGAAGCAAGACCCCTTGTCAAAACATTGGCTCCACAGCTTCTACCTTGCAGAAGACAAGACCGCTTGTTGAAACAACTTCAGTTTGCTGCTTTTAGGAAGCAAGACAGCTTGTTGAAACGGCTTCACAGCTGTTTCCTTCAAGAAGACGAGACTGCTTGTTGTAACGGCTCCACAAATGCGGCCTTGAAGAAGTGAAAAGACAAGACAACTTATTAAAACTGCTCCACATTTCTTTCTTTAAGAGGCAAGACCACTTGTCTAAAAGTTGGCTCCAGAGTTGCTGCCTTGAAGAAAACAAGACGGCTTGTTGAAACGGCTCTGCATGTGCTGCTTTGAAGAAGCAAGGCCGTTTGTGGAAATGTGGCTGCAGTGACACCCCGTGTTTCGATGCTTTTGCCACTGCTTTCATATTTTTGTTGTTTCAGAAAAATAAGAGGCACTGCCAGTCTTAAGCATGCTCAGATAAGTCTTGTGGTGGTTTTCTTTTCCATGACAGCACGAATATCCCATTGGTAGATGGCAGTTGTGTTGTCTGTTTTCTTCCTTTTGTGTCTGCGTATACATGTGGAATTTTATGTCGACGATGAATTTTTAATAATTGAAATTTTTGTCATTCTAATCCAGCTTATCTGATCAGTTATGTAATCTTATGGCAGTTGAGTAATGTTTGGCCTTTTTTCAGATTACGCAAGTGCCAGATTTTAGTGTGTGAAGCAGTGGTTTGCAGAGAGCCGCTGTCAGGTGCGTGCTTTTAAGTTTACGTGTCATTTCCTTGTTATTCTTCCAGAAGCAGTCGTCACCTAGACACTCCCGCAGACCTTCCGGACAGGACGTTACCGCGCAGCAAGTTTCTGCAGCGTCGGCGTGACCGGTTGCAAGAAGTGCGCCGCATTGTCAGCAACATTTACCTGAGTATAGTGGCGGACCGGCTAGCCACTCCGCGGACGGACGGCATCAGCAGAGTTCTACAGAGCTTCTACTCCTAGTGCCACTGCGTCACAACGGCTCTTAGTGGGAAGACGTTTCGCTCCGTAACGTGATGGATTCTGCCATATGCTGTCCGCGGCTCCATGCATGCGGAGGATGCGATAACACAGTCGTACGGCACTGCGTGCCAGCAATTGTTCGTTGTTCAGGCTTCTGCCAACAATCTGCCAAACGAAGACCTCTGGAATGATGTGTTGACCACTTCGTACAATTCTCATAGTAACAAAGGACAATCCAAGATCGCGGGTTGTGTATATGTGCGTGTGATTGCGGGTCATCCTATGCAAGGGCCGGGGGGAAAAAAAAAGTTACCTTGTTTCAAAGCTTCGGTTGTGGTGCTGTGATGGCACTTCAGGGACTGCATTCCACGTATCGAAGTGCACAGGACGTAGTCCGCAGTCTTGTTTCAAAGCTTCGGTTGTGGTGCTGTGATGGCACTTCAGGGACTGCATTCCACGTATCGAAGTGCACAGGACGTAGTCCGCAGTCTACTTGGCAGTGCTTGCAGCTAACCGCAACGCATGGAGTGGGCAGAGTACTGAGGAGCGTGTGATAGAGAGATGCACTGACCGTCATTCTGCTAATTAGAAGTAGTCTGCCTACGAGAAAGTTGTACTTCGAAGGCGTGACCTGTACGTTTTGGATGAGAACGGCTGGACAGGTATGTTGTGGGGCAGCTCTGTCGTCTTGTCTTGTGGCAAATGATGAGTTGCTTCTTCTGGAAACGAGTTCTTGGTGCTCGTCTTTGAAAACAAGAATGTCTTGCTCTTGTGCGAGGGTACCGGTGCTCAAGGTTATCGATTAGTACTCAAGGTTACCGATTCATGTGCAGTTTGTATTAGGAGCTGACGAGCGAGGAATGTTTATAGACCACTCAATTGTACATGCCAAAGATGGTTTCTTAATTAAGCTGGTGCAATTCATATAGCACATTACGTGTATTTCTATCCCTTATTTTTTTTTTTGCCAGGCAATGCAAAGATTATGGTAGCCCCCATTGTAGAAATGCTCGCTGTTCATAAAGCGCATGTTTTTCTTTGCATTTAGACATTGTTATCGTTGGCATCATGTGTGTATAGATCAGGTGGTGCACTGCCCCAGTTTGCTGCCGCGCGGATAACCGCCTCTACCGTGGCGCGCAATGTCTGGCTTGAATTGTTGCGTTATCTCAGAAAAGATGTCCTGTCCGCTGTTTTGTGATACGTGCCAGGCAGGTGCGCGTGATTTTAGAAAACGCTGTGAAACGTCTGAACAAACGCGGGCGCACTTGGCATGTAGGTGAAATTTGCCAGAAAGGTTCTACCCCTTTGTGCATTAACGAATTTTGTAGCGTTTTATATATTCTTGTCGTGCGACCAGTCAGTAGCGGGCTGTCTTCAGCTGCGCAAGTGTTTATACTAGTTACATTGAAATGAGTGCGGAAACTACCACGGAGACGACGAGGCCGCGGTCGTAGCGAGTGGTGTGAGCCTAGGCGGTTAGCTCGTTGGTTTTCCCGTGTCGAGGACCACGCTGTTCTTTGCTCACAGTTGTTTGTATCTATCAGCAATGCAATTCCCCTTGTTTGCGTCTTTCTCTCAAGGACTGTTGACCAGTGCCAAAGGGTTGCGCTATTTCCGGCCAGATTCGTGAGCCGGGGAGAGAGCTAGTTATTCTTGAATGGAAGGCGTGTTCCGGTGATAGGCCCTTGCACCCGTTTTCGGGTGCGGTTCGTGCAAATGTGTGATTGCGTCCTCGAGTTTGTGTTGAACTGCAATCCTCCATGTAAGACATCTTCCGGACTCACTCGGCATCATTACAACACGCGTCCAGCGTTTGCCAAGAACAACGTTTCGACGCTACACAGCTAATCGTAGTGTGACAAGATCTCTATATTCTTTGTATAATGTGTCTGATGCAAAGACAACATTGAATAATAGCAATGCCATCTCTAGGCTTAAAGGGACACTAAAGAAAATTTCTAAATTAGATTAGACTGATTTTCTGACTGTGCTTAGAGCTTATCATTGCATTCTGCGCACCAGTTAATGAACTTTTTTTTTAAAACATCCACTAAAAGACCTTGGTGCCATCGCTTAATTTGATCATCCACACCGAATGGAGGCCTTTATGTTGCCATCTTGGCTGCCGATTTCTGTGATTGGCAAGCATCTGAGATCTCTGAAGACGCAATGCTGTATACATATATGATTTACCATTTATTTATTTATTGTCAGAATTTTTGTAATTTTCATTTGTAAGTCCTAGTAGAAATTGAGCCATCAAGATGGAGGATCTGTTGTCGCACGAGGTATCCACGAAGTATGTCAGAGGGTGCCACTCTACTTTCTCAATTTGGTCATTTTCTCACAACGCTCTGCTCTTGCCAGCAATGGCAAATTCGTTTTACACTAACCTAATCTTTCAGTCTAGCTCAACTTAACATTTCTCTTTAGTGTCCCTTCAACTGGCCGTCTGTCAAAAACGTCTCTCTACGACTGTTGTGGTGTAATGTTGTTGTGGGGAATGTGTGACATTCACTTGGACACATTGCTGAGGAGTGTTCTGGAGGTAAACAGACTGTGTACTTCAAGGCTTTACAGTTGCGCATTGTTATTGAACTTATGCCATATGTTGAAGCTGAACTACTAAAGTGTTGTCTGAATTCTCGAAAACACTACTGGATTCCAGAGATACATTAGCACATTCCTTTGGGGAGCTGTGTAGCGTTTCAGCAGCTACCTTTTATCTGAAAAGCAGTTAGGCCTAGTGCTCTCGTTTGTTGAAAATGCATCATAGCGTATGGTCCAACATCGCGGGGGCAGTTTGACATGTGCGGCGGCTTCCAAACTTTCGACAAACACTGCTCATCTGTTGTTTGCCATGTTGCCTTGACGGACATTTTGGTGGTTCGCGCAAATGTTGCCCACCCCGATGCGGCCCTTTGAAAGAAATACAGTTTCAGAACATTGTGGTTTTGTACCACCAATGGTCGCGAATTTGTTGAGCACGTGTTGCAAGGTGTCACTGCTTCCACATCGGCGCATTCGAACGTTGTTTTCATTCGTGCTGCGCATTTCCGTACACTGCCATTTGGATATCAGAAGTGTATCGTATTTGCACAAATGTGATGCATGGGGGTGTTCAAGTTTTGATTAGAGCATTGTGTAATGTAGTGTACAAGGTTCAAGTCAATAAGTGACAGTAAATAATGTGGGCATGTTTGGAGGCTCTTAATGTAAAGCCACTGGCTTTGAGTGACGCAACATAGATTGCATGAAACCCTCACTTTTCCATGGGAAGTAACTAGGGCACTCGGACGCAGTGAACCGTGGAGGTGGACATACTGCGTTAGACTCTCACGCTGTTGATTGAGTCTCGCAATTTGTGCACGACGCTTTGTGTGTGCGCATCTTTTTTTTTTCCTGAACAATGAAAGGTTCTTTACCTTCCCCATAAAACCAAGTAAGTTATTAATGTAATGATGTTTCAAAGTACAAATTAAAAAAATAGTTACTGCATGATGCTCCTAGGTACTGCTATACAGTAGACTCTCAGTAAACGGAAATCTGTTTAACATAACTACTGCTTTAACGGAACTATTGCCTCTGCAACGCTTGGTTTGAGGCTCGTATTCTGCACCCATGTTCACCTCTCGGTAAACCGAACTCCTGCTACATGGAAAATACTTTCCCGGTTCCTTCAGGTTCCCTTTGCTGAGAGTCTACCGTATTACATGAAACTGAGCTTTGTTATGCAGTCACGAACTTGGTTGCAGTTGGCTTTCATTGCGAAAAGTAAGGAAACTGGAATTTGTGCCAGGCTCGTGAAATGGCGGTTGTCTGCAAAAGAACAAAAAGAGGAGCGTTTTGTTCATGCCAGTACAGTTGTCTGACCGTTCTCATTAGGCTGCGACCAGTCGGCCATGAACTGTGCTATTTTATTGCGCGACTTTTCGGGCCCCTTGTCAAGCTGTCTTCTAAGGCTCGGCTCGATTGCTCGGCGTGGGGTTAGCACATGCCAGAATTTTCTCATACATACCTGGTCAGTGCATTCATTTTTGTGCTTTACAAGCACATCCATTTGTACCGTGGCTTGAGAAGCTGCGGATTCATCATCATCATAATCAACTAGCATCGGTTGTGGCGATGCACGTTGATGAAAAAAAAAAAAAGATCTATAAACCTTTAGTAATACTACTGGAGCTTCCTTCCATTTTGTATCTTCTGTTCCACTGGTAACCCATACATGCAAATTTACTTTTTTCCCGAGAAAGTTTGTCGAGCAACTTGTCACTAACTTTTGCAAAAAACTTGTGTGATGTTTTTTTTTTTACACGAGCAATTTGTAATAAAGGTGCCTGAGCAGCGGCTCACTTTCTTAAAAAAAACAAAACAATGTCCAGCTGCTTTATTTACTTTCTTGTTGTAGCACTTATTTTGGTGCTCAAGTTGTAGCCTTGACCTTGAGACGTCCTGTACATGAAAAGTTGGAAGATCTCCAGAGACATTCATTGGACTGTCGTCGGTGCATGTTCATCTCATGTGTGCTCGCATAACCATATCAATGAGAACTAACGGACAATAGAGCGAGAGAAAGAGAGAGAAAAGGTGGGGGTTATTAGAAGTAATTGTGATGTAAATGTGAAGAAAGAAAAGTGATTGGAAGGGTAAGTTTCCACCGATAGAATCCGAACCTGCGACTTTCGAATAACCCATTCTATGCTCTATCACAGAGCTACGTTGGCTCAGTATCTCAATATTGGGTCTAAAAAGGAAAACCAGCCCTTAAGTTTACACTTTACTTAGCCAAGAAATATTTTTGCTGTTTTATTTGCTTGAGTGGCAAGCAAACTTCAAGTCGCTGTGGTCTGCGCTATTTTAGCTTTCGATGATGGCACATCAAGTCGGCATGAACGGAAATAATTTTTCCTCAGTGCAGTTGCTAGGTGCCTCATAAAAATAGGGAGAGTTGGGAGGTACAACATCCCGTTTAACGTGTTGGTGCGTGTGCTTGTATGTGTGCATACTGTTGTGGCTCGGGGTGCTGAGTCGTATCCCACCGCTGCCAACCAGTTGTTGCGGGTCGGAAGGAAGGTCGCTGGAGGATACGAAAACAAAACCCGGTCTCTTGTGGTAGCGTGGTGTAGCTTCGGGTTGAGGAAACGAGCGCTTACAAGATGGGGATACAAAAAAAAAACAAAACAAACAGGTTTATGGCACTATTTACAAATATTTACAGCATGAGGTTAAGAGTTCACAAACCACGAGCGTGGTGGTTAAACCGTTACGTGGTTCAGAGCGACGTCCCGCACTCTGCAGCGTCCTTATAAGCCCTGTCGGGCTCCTCCTCCTTGATGGGAACACCAATTTGCAAGGTGTTTCAGCGCGCGACCAAAGGAAAAAAAAGACAGGGTAGACAGAAAGAGCGCTGACTTCCAACTAACTTTATTTCGCAGAGTGGCAAGAATTTATACGTCTAAAAAGGAAGATTACAGAGCATGAATGTAAAAAACACAAATGTTTTTAGACGTATAAATTCTTGCCACTCTGCGAAATAAAGTTAGTTGGAAGTCAGCGCTCTTTCTGTCTACCCTGTCTTTTTTTTCCTTTGGTCGCGCGCTGAAACACCTTGCAAATATGAATACGCACCAACTAGCCCAAGCTTCCACTCTTGTGGGAACACCAATCACACACACACAACAGGTGAGGGGTACGAGCATGCACGGCGCGCGTGAACATCCACTTTTGAGTCGAGATCACTGCACTGAAAGGTGGCGCCAGAGGGGCTCTTGCTCGTCGTGTGTGTCGCTGGTTGAGGGGTCCCAAGCTTCGTACAGCAGACATCAAACGATCCGCCAATCTGTCCGCTCAATTAGCAGGGCACTTTGTGGCGGCGGTCGCCGTTTCTTCAAAGGAAGACGCTGTCTTTGTTGTCCTCTCTGGAACGGCTTACAGCTTCGTGGCGACACGACGTCTCATCCTCCGGCTAGCAGGGACAATACCTGGCGGGCATAGGCAGCCGACCAGTCGGCTACCTCTTTGAGGATTAAAAGAGCGCCGCTCCCCCGTCAGCTCTCGACGCTGGTTCCAAGGAAACTGGGGTTCCAGGCGTGGGAACGCTGCCCGGCCACGCTTCTCAGCGACAGCATGGCGCCTACCGATGGCGGTCATAACAATACATAACATAATCGAAATGTCAATCGCAGAGGGTGGGGGAGAGAGTTCCCCGCCTCCTCGATTTTGCGCTACGGTTACCCTTTAAGAGTGCCTGTGGACAGCTTAAAAGCTGTTCAGATATTTTGCTATCGGGATATTCCACATTACATGCTCCTTGGACTTAAGTGCCCACTTGCTAGCTAATGTGTTGTGCGCAAAGAAAGGCCTCAGAATAATAGAGCTTAGCTCGTCTGTGTTCGCCCCGCCGCGGTGGTCTAGTGGCTAAGGTACTCGGCTGCTAACCCGCAGGGCGCGGGTTCGAATCCCGGCTGCGGCGGCTGCATTTCCGATGGAGGCGGAAATGTTGTAGGCCCGTGTGCTCAGATTTGGGTGCACGTTAAAGAACCCCAGGTGGTCTAAATTTCCGGAGCCCTCCACTACGGCGTCTCTCATAATCATATAGTGGTTTTGGGACGTTAAACCCCACATATCAATCATCAAGCTCGTCTGTGTTCGTAATGAAGTCCGGTTTAAACTAGCCAAGGTCGTGCTTTGAGTTGGCACACCTGCTGATCCGTTGCTCTGAACGAGCTCCGCAGCAATTGCGTGGCACGTACGTGATTTTTAATCTGTGCAATATTTGCTGTAAAATAACTCGACGGGTGTTATCGCAGCCACTTTTCTCGTGAGAGCTGGCGCACGTTTGTTCAACTTTCCCGCCTATAGGTTGATGTCGATGGAGATGCAGTATTTGCAGAGAGAATACAAACTTTTAGCTGGCTTCCGAGATTTTCGCGATGCGTTCGCTATCTTTAATTGTGTTGTCGTTAGCCTGCACTTACCGTCTGATACAGCACTTTCACAACTTGATAGTGGGAAAAACTTAAGTCGTCTTGTTTTAATAGAAAGTAATAAAAGTGATTGCGATGCAAAAGCTTATGCAGAATACTCTCAGAGGCTTGTGTGTTAAAAAATTGATGTTATTAACTAGCACAAAATACTTGTAGCATTATGTGCGTCAGTTATATATCTTAATTTAATATTTAACAGACATTATTCTATCTTTGGTAAATTTTGCTTTAAAATGTTTTAGCTTACTAGGTAGCGCACCACACAGTTTTACTTCAAGCCTTTGAGGTCGCAGTCTAAGGGGGGAATCTCTATGTATACTTTTTCCTACTTGTGTTACCTCTCCAGTGTATCAAAGATGGCAGACGCATTTACCGCTTGTGGGATATGTTGCGGACTGCTGTGATCGTTTTATCGAAGCAAGTGCCTGGAAAGCGCCCTGACAGTGCCATAAAGCGGCACGGATGTGACTTGTGCTAGTAATGAAGAGGCCCGCAAGCGTTGACAAGCGCATCGCTTATGGCGTCAAGTAAGTTAACGTTGTTTCCGCGTATCTCGCCCCTGTTCGTCCGTACGTCCGTATCATGTTCGGCTCCCGATCGCCCCTGTGTGTTTACACTATCATCCTAGCCAGCGAGGCTGTCGTGGTTACCGGTCAACTCTTGATATCGTGCCGCTGGTGGGTTGCTCTTGACGGCGCTTTGATTTCGTGATCAGCGAAGGGTGGAAATTCACGGGATCTGCGAGCTGACTCAACGGGACAGCTCATGCAACACGCGAGTAGGTGCGAGATACCACGTACGCGCGGATGCGTTTGCCGAGGGGTGTCATCGCACGAGCGAGCTGCGTACGGGAGGGGCGTTTTTCGAATCGTTGCTTTCGAATTCGTTCATGCGTAAACGGAAAGGAGGGGGTCCCGTACGTTCGCGTGTTTTGTGCCACGCTCGATGGGCGCTGTTGGGAGATCGTTAGGAAGGCAGAACAATGCCGTTAGCGACGTTATGTATTCATGAAGACAACCCACAGTCCGCTGTTTCGGCGACGAAAATTGCCGCCTTCCAACGCGCACTTGTAGTGCTGTCTTTAACGCAACCTGCTTTAACGATAGGTGGCCGACTGAGCCGGAAAACGAAACACGCTTAACAAAAAAAAAAAGTGAGTCGCAGGAAAAAAAAAAAAAAACGTGTTCGCTTGCTGCGCTCATAGATCGTCGGACGGGCTGGCAGTCTTTTTCTTTGCTTTTGGAACTCCCGCAGTTTCGGAACACCTGCGATTGTTCCGTGGCTGTGTGTTGAATCAGCGCCTGCTGTGACACACGTTTGCTGAATGTTCGCAAAGGCAACAAAACAAATGCGCGTTCTGGGATCGAAAAAGTTTCGAAAACAACTAGCGTCCGTGCCTGCGAAAAACTTTCACGTGGTCCGTGCGAGCGCTAGCAGATATAGCTTGTCGAAAGTACACACAGCGGCCAGTCTTATCTGACCGCTTGGCTCAGGCTTTTTGAGTTGTCTTCGTTTATAAGTTTTCGCTCCCCACTGAGATAAAGCTTGAACAGGCTCTGTCCGTTCAGAAACCTAGCTGCTGTCGGCGCGGCCAGAAATTTTTTTCCTGGGTTGGGGGTTGGTTTGACCTTTACGTGCATAGGCGTATCAGCCGGGGGGCTTGCGGTAGAACGAAAATTTTACGAGGCAATGTTACAACGCGGTAAACTTTTGCCAACATGTCCGCTGTGATGATTTTCCTTGTATTTGCGGTGCGGGTCGCCTATGCGACGTTTTCGCGTCTCTTGTACTGTAATATTGCAGAGCAGAACTGGTGCTGTAGTATTGCAGAGAAGGCAAGCGCTGAAGAGGGGTTCTATAATATTACATCACTTGTCCATGCTTTATTCTGCTGTGACTTGTTTACTGCAGTTACGAATTGGAACTGAGCAAACTTTTATGGACCGTTCAAAATTATTTGCTGCTTCCGGAAAATAATTTTCTTCGAAAAGAATGTATCATCGCTACTGCTCTGCGAAGCTGTTAGCTAGCCGATGAGGGTGACAGATTGTTTTTGATTAATTTTTTCTGCACTGAAACGGCGAAAAGTTTTCCACCAACTCGTCCACTATCGTTGCTACAACTTTATGCACCACGTTCGTGCGTGTATCTGTATGTGTACGTGTACACGCTGTTTGGTTGTGTACGTATGGAAAATTTAAAAAAGTTTGGGCGACCAACCGCCCCCCCCCCCCCCCGCCAATTCCAAGTTACACCAACGCTTCTTTAGATCAAAGGGATGGGTCGCTCACAGATGATATCATTATTGAATTTCATATGAATACCGAATATAGTGCTTAGTTTGGTTCTGGTCTTGCATTATTTTTAAACGCGCCTATAATATGCGGCCGGGATTGAACGTGCGCTACCGCAGTGAACACGTCACGGTTATTCAGATTCAATATCTCCTGGTTTCCCACGCTCAATAGGGAGCGCCTAACGTTTTTTTTTTGTTTGTTTGTTTCCCAGAGCACTAGTGACGTCGCGTCCTACGTAACTCTTTCCGGGCAGATCGTCTTCCCGCTGGGTTGGGTTGATGCTGTAGTTACGGTGACTTACTGTAGTCATTTTGATGAGATTAAAAACTGCAGCGCTGCCGTCGCATTCGACGATTGGACTAAGCCTCGCGTCCAATCATCGCCTCCCCCCTCGCCCTTTCACATCCTGTTTATGCGTCGATCGCTCCTTTTTTTTTTTTTTTTAGGCACTGCGCCGTGCTCCCGAACGGGTTGCAGAAATTAGATGCCTTTTCTCATATTCTAACCACTACCACCGCTCTCTTTTAATACGATACCAAAGCACCGGATAAATTTGTGATCGAAGAGAGGGCGGTAAATTACCGGTTGCGTGAATTTCTCGTCTGGTTTAGCACGTAGGTGTTCCGCGTTGCTGAGCTCGAGGGCGCGGGTTTGACTTCGGAGCACGGCTGCTGCATTTCGGTGGGCCCAAAATGCAAACACCCGTGTACTTAGATGACAAAGAAGAGCCTGGAATCTATGCCACACACTCGCGCTGGGGGATTGTTCAAGAACATTTTCTTATGCGCATTGTTTCTATTTCGTTCGCTAGCAAGAGAGGTCCGTAGCTCTTTTGCATGGTGATAGTTATAGCGCGAGAACAGAACGACGACAAGAAGGACACGAAGGACATAGCGCTCGTGTCCTTCTTGTCTCTGTGTCGTCGTTCTGTTCTCGCGCTATAACTATCGTCATGTCATACCAACTAGCATAAGCTGCCACACTTCTTTTGCATGGATTCGCGCGAATTTATTGTCGCGTTTATTTTAGTCCTTGGTGACAATTAAATCGAAGGACCTATGCTCCGAGCGGACGTCACGCGAGCGTGACCTGTTCTTTACATGTTGGCAGCTGTCCCGTTTTTTTTTTTTTGTTTACCTAAATCACAACGTCGCCATCTTTCTCGGCGTTGTGTAGCCCAGTGTGAGTCAGCTTGCAAGTTCTACACACGCCCCCGCGTTCATTCATTGTTCGAGAAAGTTTTGTCACTGCTGTCGGTGCCACTCAATGTATGATGTACATATACCTTGAGCTCTTCCTCTTCACCGCTCTGTAATCGCCATTGTTAACACCTTTTTGTTAAGCGGCGTTGTTTAAGCCCGGAGAAGCTCTGTTAGTTGCGAACAAAAATTATCATCTATTAATAAAGTTTGTCCAAACCATATCGGAAAGTAGCACGTGCTATCTTCGCCCTCTTCTAGCGCCCTTCCAGTTCGCTCCCAGAACATGTGCACCGATTGGTCCGGTGTGGTATGCAATAACTACCACGAGCGGGGAACAAGTACAGTGGGATAAAGAAAAATGGAATGTTGGGGAAGAAAGGCAAATAAAGAAATACATAGAAATAGGTAGAAAGAAACAACCACATAAAAGAGAAAAGTGGAAGGAAAGCAAGAAATACAGAGAATCAAAGAGGAAGCGACAAATAAAGAAAACGAAAGCGAAGAAAGGAAAAGAAATGCGAAGCTGCCTTAAAAAAAAAAAAAAATGAAACTGCGCATATGCCAGCCGAACAGATTGCTTCGTTAGAGCAGTGCTACAAGTCGAAAGCGAGAGCTCGCCCATCGGTCATCTCGGCGTAAATGCGACTGACGTTTCGCGCTGCTTCAGTACGAAAAGATAAATATCGCCTTTATGTATTTGCATACGGGCTTTGCTCCTACTACAGTAGCTCTTCGGCGTGCCTCCAACTACTCTCTATCTCTCCCTCTTTCTCCATACCCATTCCCTGCTCCGAGAATAAATGAAAATTCAGTCCGAAGTACACACACAGCGCGCGAGCCCGTCAACATGACCCGAGGTGAAGCCTCGTTCAAGTGCGCAGTTGTAGATGGTTGTAGCGCCGAATGTCGTTGGCCTTCTGGTCGGGTGGCACACACTAAAGCTTAGCACACACAGCTGTCGCGCGCCCCCTGTTGTTGGCGGAAAGTGCGGTTTTTCCTCACACCCTCTCGCATTGCGGACTCGTGTATAACACGTACCCGCACAATGGACTTATTGCGCAAGCGTCGTTTAGCCGCCGCCGCCGCCGATTTTTATTGTGTCGTCCGCTGGGAGAGGAGGAAAGCGGGAAAGGGCGACAGACCGCCAGAGGGCGTGTGCCGACAAATCAAACGGTAAACTGCGCGAAGCGGCGGCGGCGGCGTCTATTTTTAAAAGGCGGGCCTTCTCTTCCCTGCACGTTAAAGAAAAAGTGCGGAAAACGAATCCAGACGCTTATGACCCTTTCCACTTGCCCTCGCAGTACGTCGGCACGCCGTAGCCGTTTTGTAGACGTGTAATAGCCGTAATGTAACGTGGTCGTTGTGGTGATGAAGTGGGTGAAAGTTGGACGATGTTATAGCCATTTCAAATGGTGTACCAACCTGTCATCTGTTTTGACTAGTTTTTTTTTAATGTTACTTGTGTATTTCTAGTGATTTTAATGCTGGCATTCCTGAATGTGTGACAGTTGTTCGGGCATCAAATATTCATACCATATGTGTTATCAATGTGTCATCGCAGATGCCATGAAATAAACTTTGTTCTCTTTACTAGGCGAGCTTCTTCATTTCTTTTCATTTTTTTTCTTTCTCAGTAAACCTACCTTTTAGCATAACATAAGTATAATTTTAAAAGCACACAAGGAGGCTTGTTTTGTACAGGAAGTCTAACAAGAAGTATACACTATTCAGCATGCATGATTTCCAAGGGCATGTCCAGGAGTTTTATTTTTTCTGAAGGAGGGGAATGGGGGAACAGTTCAACCATAATTTGTATGTGCATGCATTTTAATGTGTGTCTATACGCACATGGAAAACCACAAAATTCTGGCAGGGGATGTGTGGTTAGTTAGCTAGGTCAATGATGTTTTCACTTAACTTTCAGAAACTGCTCTTTTGTGTGCTGTCCTTGGGCATTTCAACCCTGTAAACCATTACCTGACCTACTGGTTAGTAAACCATGGAAAAAAAAAACACAGGTGGCCCTAGCTAGAAAAAACAGTGCCAGGGGCAAACGGCAAAAACACTCTTTTCATGTGCTCAAAATCGATCACTCCTTTCCCACGTTATGTGGACATTCCCACATATTCTCACAGCTCATCCCTCCCGTCCCTACCTCTGCACACAACACCCCCTCCCCGCTGACACGTGACACCACATTTTCAGCCAGGGGGGGAGAGGTATGGAGGTTATTTTGGGCCACCTGGGCTCGGCGGAGACACATGCTCGACAGGGAGTTCTCACCCCTTGTTGCTCCTCTGAGGCCGCACCCGCCGGCCGACACCGATGGAGGAGTGTTCGGACGGCGTGGTTTTTCTGGCGGGTGCAGCTTTGCTGACCGTCTCGCTGTGCTGCCTGACGTACGTGATCTCGCTCTACGTCCAGGCGGCCAGGGACAGCCACTGGGTCAGATCCTTCCTAGGTGATGTCTATTTTTCCTGCTTCTTCTCCGCTCTCTTAGACTGTCAACTGTGCTGACAGCCATTGCTTGTCACTTTGCCGACTTGTGGCGACCGTTCTTTAGGAGCGAAGCTCCTAGAGGTGTGGGTCTGTCCATCTCTTGTATGCATGTATGTGTGTGTGTAGGTATGTATATATGTATGTATGTATGTATGTATGCATGTATGCATGTATGTATGTACGTAGGTAACCGCCTTTAGTTCCATCTTTGCCAAATGCCCACTACTTCGTCCTTGCAAACATCCCACTATGCCTCATCACCGATCCACCACTTCACCGACCATAAAGCCATTATAATGAAGGGGGGGGGCAGAAGTGACGTATTGCTACCACTTACGAATTATAGAATTTCTTGTATAAATATGCATAGTATTTGTATATGTAGCCCTCCAGCGCTTCGCCCCACTCATCATCATTCACTCCGTGGATATGATGTGATTTTTTTTACCTTGACATGGTTAGCATTACAAATTCAAATCCTTGTGAACTCTTTTGCAGAGAGTGAAACAGTTTAATTTTTTTTGCCATCTTTCCACTGAGTACTTTAGTTCACTAAATCTTAAGTCTGTGATAGGAACTGTTGTAAACTATTGAATGAACATTGGAGAAAAAAAAGAAAAACTGCACAGGAAAGAGTGCAAACGATAAACTAGTTTTATTCATTTATTCGCTACACATATATGCATTGTTCACACGTCCCAAAGGAATAGAAAGGAGAATATGCATGTCAATCCTGCCTCAGATCAATAAAAACTGAGCAGAAACTTGCTTTCCCCACACTACAAAGCAACCCAAATGCCTTGTTGCGTGCAGTGCTGCTTTCATTGTTGCTTTGTATTGTGCGGGATGCAATTTCCTACTTAGCTTTTGCTGTGTGAGGTAGGCTTGATGTGTATATGCTCCTCCTTTCTTTCTCTTTCCACTCCTTTGGGACAAGGGCATAGCTAGGAGGGTTTGAGTGTTTAACCAACCCACTCTCTCCCTGAAGTCTTTCAATTTTGCTTGTGCATACATACATGCACACATACAAACACATAAACAAACATACATAAAGTATGGCTGAATCTTCCCCCCTCCCCTAAAAACATTTCTGGCTACGCCCCTGCTTTGGAACATGTGGACAATGTCTATATGTGCAGTGACCAAATTGATAAATCCAGTAACAGTTTGAACTAGTTCTATGTACATTGTTTTTTCTTTTTCTCGTAGTAAAGGAACACTAAAGTCAAAGAACAATTTACATCAGAATGAAAGCTCAATGTATGACATCTAAAACTTTAAAACGACAATATTATCAACAGCAGTGCCCTACTTGTCGAGAAATTAAGGTAAATGCACAAGAATACATGCGCCACAGTAGGACATTCTCAAAATGATTCCGACGACGTCAGACGAACGGTCTACAATCAATCACTAGTAATCGATCCAGCTGCACTAAATAAAGAACTTTCCATGCATTAAAAGAGACAATAAAATGCTGCTTGTTCGTCTCCGATTCATGGAAAAAACACAGCATATCCAAGGAGTGAAGGAATGATGAGTGGAGCGAAGCGTCTGTCAGACCGTTCGTGCGTCAATCCATGTGTCCGTGCATCTGTCTGTGAGTCCGTCCGTTTGTGCGTCCATCCATCCGACCGTCTAACCGTGCGTCCATCTAGTGTACGCTCCAAGTACCGCCACCTCCCATCTTGCAACTCGTGTGTCACACCGGTGTACGTATGTACATACATACACATACATACACACATACGTACGTACATACATACATACACACATACGTACGTACATACATACATACATACATACATACATACATACATACATACAGAGGAGTGACAGACCCACGCCATAAGGAGCTTCGACCCTAAAAGAACTGCCGGACGTTACTATGGGGAATGGTGCGAGTGGTTCAAAAATTTAATGTCGCGTGGTTAAACTGGGCAGTTCTTGCCATCTAGCAGGGCGCAATTGAACCAAAACACTTGTGCCATCTCGAAGCCAATGGTAGGAGATTGATCAATAGCCGTTGTTGCTTCTGTGGCTCTCGCTGCCTTCATTCCGTCTACTATTGTCGGTAACCACGCAGTAAAGCCGGGCAACGTGCACGGCAACAGTGACGTTGGTCGGTCCGCTTCTTGAGGCGGGTAGTTTGAAGTGTGCTAACCGGATGCAGGCCACTAAAACGTGATCTTATTTCAAAATAAGCCCTTCCTTGGCACAAAAGTAACACTACGAAGTTTCTGGACTGCTTTACAACAATCAATGTCAGCTTAATGGTTGCCTTTAGTCTCCCTTTAACAGTTCCCACCATGGCCTTGCACGAACTCGCCCAGCAAGAACTCCTGCAGTTTTTAAAAGTTGCTGTGCTGTTTACTTTCCTAACTTATGCCGACTTCTTCACATTGACATGACTAGTCCAGCTGCTCTATAAAACAGCTTGGGAGGTCTTTCTTGAGGTGATGATTTTCTTCATGGATTACTTGTGCGATGAAGTGGTCCCTTTGCTGTATTCCCACCGGGTATTGAGCTCACTGCGTCTCATGCTAAGGACTGTCGTACACTTTTTCAGCCTTTCTAACCTCCTTTGCCAAGACTTTAGCTCTGCCGCTGAGGCCTCAGAGGCCTCAGAATTCCCTTTGTTTTGGTGGCACGCTTAGCTGATAGTCAAAAAGCACACGCCCGTCGCTGCATCCTTGAGAGTTCCCCATTCCATACAACTTTTTCCGTCTTCTCGCCGCTTTGAAAGAAAGAGTAAGCGGTTTGCTTTCTTGGATACTTTCCCAACTTGGGAGTTGTACACGATTTTAAGAAAGCACTCAGAGTGAAGATGGATCTGTTGTGTCTTAGGCGTGAATATAAGTTGCTGCGATCAATCATAACAAGGGAAGCGTTAGTGTGGAGCCATTTCAACTAGGTATTGCACTCTGTTAAAGGCATGTTTTCTTACGGGGCTTGCAATTAGTGCATGCTTGCCCGAGTAGTGACCTTCTGGGATGGCCTCTCTTACTCTTCCAGTTTGAAATCGGATTATTCATGAGCATGTTGTTATTTTTCAAGGGAAGCATTGGTCACTGTTTTGTCTTATGAAGACATGGGCTTGTTAAACTTGGTGCACCTGTGTAGATTGTGGCGGAGGCTAGCTTCTTCTCTCTTCAACGATGCATTTAAGTTACTTATGATCGGCTGGCCAGGTTCATCATCGGCTAAGTTTATGTCTATTCCAACGCGTACTGCAGATGAGGAAAAAGTTTGCTACATGCGTATGCGTAATGTGTTGAAAGAAGTGAAGGGGGCAGTACAAAGCAGAAGCTAACAACTTACCCGTCTCCAGCTGCTTCGAAGTTTTGCCGTTAGAAAAAAAAAGGAGGATTTTCATTGCCCGACGTAATGTTTTGCAAATCAGCCACTCTTTTGCAATTTATCTTTTATCTGGTTTACATCTCAAGGGCTTTTTTTTTAATTGCATCTACAGTATAGTTAACTTTTAAGGGGAACACAGTATGTAGTATGTATTCACAGTGAATTTACGATGTGCTCCACTTGCAAGGACACATTAACTTCAAGGAAGGTGTCCGTGATGAACGGAACTTTAAGTCAACCCATGCGCTGCCTCGCATGCTACTCATGGCTCCCTCTGTTGGGAGATGGTGTAATCTTTTTCTAATGCCGCCCGGGTCGAAGGACTTCGAGCGGTCACCTGAGGCATCGCCGTCATAATCAACGGAGAGTGGGAAGGGACAGGGGTTAATCCCCTCTTCTCTCACCTCGCCCAGTGAAAACTGCTTGACTTTAAATAATGTTTATTCATTCATTCATTCATTCATTCAAGGGAACATACGCGATGCCATCAAAAAATACTGTATCTAAATAGAAAGGAAGCTATATAAAATGACACTGCATCACATAATCTGGCTAATATTTTTGCGATTTGATCAATTTGAGGCGAAAAAATATAACTGTACATTTTTCAAATGCTTACGTTAGACACTGTAAACTTTTTTGTGTCAGACTACTTTCAGCTGCTCAGTGAAACTATCAGAACTGCATGGTTGGGCTCTGTAACCTTCACTGCATTGCCACAGAAAGTTGTCCCTGAGCCTAATGCCATCCATTTCATCACCATAGGTTTGCTAATAGATCAGAAAATCAGTATCGAAAGTCTCACCTTTAACTTACCTGCTGAAATTTCTAATGTGACGTCATTGATTTAAAAGTGTGTCTTTGCAATTTTTGCCCAACGAAATTTTCTGAAGCTTATTTTTGTCAGAGACACTTCTTTTTTGCTGATTAGGAACTGTGTGGGTCTAATAGATGCCATCACAATTCATGACGCCATGGCAACGAATGTGGTGTAGATATCGATGTGGGAACTTCAAAAGGGTGCTGCCATCTGCATATTGTTTCTGCCCGTTTTTTCGTTTACCAAGCATTTTTCTCGCAACAAGCATGGTGTCTTTAGTATCGGTTAAGAGTAATTTATCAATATGAGAAAAATCATAAATTGCTTTACTGTCCTTTTAACTTGCATTGATTCGGCATCAATATGGCCACTGATCATGAATTTTTGTAACTGTGTTACATAGCAATATTTTTGTTGTTGTTTAGCACCATCTACCTCCTCTATAACAATACTCTATTGGGAGTCACATAATGGGCCACATGTTGCGTAGTACTGATGACTGGCAGTCTGTGAGAGCAAAGGATGGACACAAAGGAATGGGAAATGCAGTACGAGGGCGGCAGAGCGTTTGGTCAGATGATGACACTATGAAAAGTGCAGGCACAAACTGGAATTAACATGTACAGGACAGAGTGAATCGGAGATTATTGGAGGACGCCTTATTCCTGCAGTGTAGAAAAAAAAAAAATGGCACTCTTTGTCTTGTCCAAAAAATAGCATGCATGTGCGTGTCTGTCGTACTACTTTTCTTTCTTTTTTTTTTCTTTCTTTAGATCACACTGTGCGATGCCCCTTCTGAACTGTTCATCCACACTTGCCATGGCAATGGCAACTTGGTGGTTATGGTGCACGACTATGACCCGCATGTAACAAGATCGCATCCCGGTCACGGCGGCTGCATTTTCATTGGAGGGGAAAAGCACTTCCTTGGCACAAATGTAGCACTATGAGGTTACTGGAAGGCTATTCAAACAATCAACGTTGGCTTAACACTTTTGTGACCAGGAGAAATTAGGCCGTTTCCAGAAAACCTTATTTTTTTACGGCACTTAATGTTTCTTATGTTGATGTTTATGGTGTCAAATTGTACAGCTAGGAGTTATCTATCAAACACAGTCTGTTTGAAACCACAAGTTTATTAACAATAGTACAAAAAAAATTATCAAACGAAAAACATTGTAAACATCAACGAAGAAATTTTATACAACCATCAACACTGCTCTGAACAGGCTAAGAATAAAGAGAAATGGAAATATACATTTTAAGCGCAAGGAGCATACACAATCATCCTGTATATATAAGTGCTCTAAATACAAAAGTTTTTGTGTACATAAAATAACATTACGCTTAGTGTCTTTCATGCCACCGTGCGAAGCAGTTTCGAGATGCGGTAAAGCACAGGTTTGCTATGCGTGTTTCACAGAAAACACTTGCTTTCTGTTCAACTTTTCTTTGTTCATAGCATAATTTACAGTTCTTGATTTTTTTTTTTTTACTGGTGCCGTTAGCTCAGAGGAACGTTTCATGTAGAAGCATCAAGATGAACTGTGTACCTCCAAGAACTGCCTTTCTCACTGTACGTCGGCCTCCAAAAAATATGCGTCCAAGCATATTTATTTGTGCTTTTGCATAGCTCTCCAATAACTTGAAAAGTAAAAAACAAAAAGGCGACAGCGCTCATGAAGCGCCGCGTGGCACTATGTAACGCGGCTCCAAGGTTCACTCCTGGCTGCCTCCGTGCACGAAACTGCACTCTTTGCGCTCCCGCCGGCAAGTAGTCCCGCCCGAAGGATGTGAACGCCCTGCAGATAAGAGGTCGAACCTTCAAAACACATGTGGTCAACTTACACCGACCCACGCCGGCAATAACGTGGCCCGAGCGCAAAGCGAAACTCACCGATTTGTGACCGCTGATGTTCCGGGGTGGTTTTACCAACTCTCGTCGCCCACGCTGAAATCAAAAGTGTCGATGTCGTCTTCCGAGCCTGTGCTATTGTCGTCATTTGAATATTTCAGCCCAGATGCACGAGAATCCCCCGAATTTCGCCATTTTCATGAAGTGGTCACACGCGGCGTCGACGCCATGATTGAAACTATGCAAGCTCACTCACGTGCATGAAAAGGCGCCTTAAAATCATTACAGATTGAAAAAAGAGAAACACAAAAGCGAAACTGATAAAAATACTTTTTTGTTTACATTTCAGATAGCGCGAGGGGTCCAAAGGCGTTTGAAACAGGGCAAATAAACAAGGTGCAAACATCGTAAACATACCATCGATGGGGTTAGGGGTGGTCACAAAAGTGTTAATATTTGCCTTTAGTGTCCGTTTAAAGAAAGAGCCCCAAGTGGCCAGTTTCTGAAGTCGTACCTTACGGCATCTCTCATAATCATATTGTGGTTTTTGTACGTTATAAATGTTTATCAATATCATCCACACTGGTGATAAGACCTTCACCCAAGTCCCTAGCACTGCAACTCTATTGTCGCCACAGCAACAACGGTGATCGTGAATGAAACAATGAAATCAAACAATGAAAGCAACATGAATTAACAGATAAAAGATCAGATTGCCATATCAGAAAAAGCTGATCGCCAAGAATCCCACCATTGAGACAGCATCAATGATTGGAAAATGGGGCATACAAAATATGCATGCGACAGCTGCACCTTCGAAGGCTGCATTTTTGTGCGCTTACTGGTATTGGGTTTTGTGCGTTCGCTGCCATCTCTAAAGTCTCTGAGTTGTTAATGTTTTGCTTAATAGGCTGATGATGTCGGTAATAGTGACCGAGACTAGTGGGTGATGAAGTAACTTTCCGACTACTAACCCAACAAGACTACAAGCTTATATGTGATGGTCTTCTTCTCAAAGGAAGAAATTTCTAATTGTTTTGTCAAGCAAGTCTAGAAAATTATACGTTTTGATTTTTATATTGAAAGGCTCCAGATTAATACATAGTTAATTGTCACAGCCCAGAGGAGTCATAAGATACGAAAAGTTAGGGTTTTAACAAATGTGTAATTTTGGTTGGCCGCAGTGATCCATGGTCGGGCACTGCTGGACAAGTTCTTTCACAGTTGATTCACACGTACGTTTTCCCATTGCATGATGCACCATCTGCAAAAGAGTAAGCACGTGTCTTTTACTTGAGCTTGTCCTTAACGGAAGGTGGCAAAGGTTTACAAACATCACGGGAGTCATGGAAGTGAAATATTCATGACTGAAGTGAAGTACCTAAATGATGTGGTTGCACAGGTGGGCTTGAGCAATATAACATACATTACTATCATAGTACACTCAAACCTCAGTGTAAAGAACCTGGATATAATGAAATATTGGTTATAACAAAGTAAATTAATAATACTCTTACAATTGATATATATTTTCATAACGAATTTTGGAATATAACAAACTTATTTCTTGTAAGGTGCAACTTCGTAATAAAGAGGTTTTAGTGTATGTAGATGTATAGAATTTTTGAGCTATGAGCCCTGGGTTGCCTGCCAGGTGATAAGATTTGAGAGGTCAGTAGTATTCCTCTGATAATATTAAAATTTATTTTGTATAATTTATTGCTACAGTTTATTTTATTTCGATGTATTTATTGACACCCCTGACAATTATAAATATGGTAGTGGTTCAGTCAAGTACTGAATATTTGACAATGACTTTTTTGTTGTTTTTTTCTTGTTAGCTCATCCTATTCCTGCATTGTGAGGCTGTTTTCGTTATATTTGTGCAAGCTTTATACACCCTATTCAGTAAGTTCTTCAACGCTACTCGCCATCGCACTGCTGAACTCAGCCTTGCCGGCTCAGTACTAGCCGTAGTTTCTGCATTTTAATAATAATAATAATGATGACTTTATTTCGCATCAAGGATACATGATGCAGGAGACCTGCAGAAAAAGCTGGCGTGATGCCAGCTTGACAAGGCCGCAGGCTCCCCTTCCTCCTCCCCGAACACATCGCAGCAGCGGTAACACTTTCATAAAAACATTCGGGATCATACGCGTAAAATAAACAGGTCTATGACAAGAAAAAAATCATCACTGTACATTTTGACGCACACAAAGCCCTAGAATGCCTTTGCTCTTGTATGTACGTATATGTACATTAAATAATACCAGATATGTAGATTCCAATAAATGGCAATGTTTGTTACATTGTGAAGGGGATACCTTGATAGCCCAAGTGTTGTGTGATATAACCAATCTTATCTAATCATGAAGCCCAGAGGTTCCTGCTTGTGACTTTTCTGGGTGAATCATCGAAGGCAGCTTGACAGTTGGTATGGAGCACGTGCTCCATACGAACAGTTGGCTGTCGATGCTTGCAGCATAGCGATCTTGACAGGACTTGTTTAGCCTTGTTCAACCATGCGTGGTGTCAAACGCAAGGGGACGGGTGACGTCGCAAGATGGCGGCGAAGCGTGACGGATCGCTGTGTCTCTTTGACAGGCAAGCCCAAGCCTCCAGTGCCTCCGAAGCCCACGGCGCTGCTCTCGGAGGCAGGCATCCGCCGGCCGGTCATCACCGTGTCGCCGCTGACCGAGACGACCGACCCGAGTCATGCCAACGGCGTCACAAAGGAAGGTGACAGTCCGGAAGACCCAGGCCAAGAGAAAACTGCTCACGAGTGAGTGAGTTTAGTTTCGGTGTTGCTGGTATAGACAACATAGCTGCATTTTTAGAGTGTATCGCCTTGTTTGGATGATTTGATCTGCCTTTTTTACCTATTTGCCTGGCAGGCTCTGTCATTTCTTCACTTCTTTTCGGCCATTGTCGTGGCAGTTAGTAAAGTTAAATCTCAATATAATAAATGTCGATATTATGAACTATTGTTTATAACAAAATAAATGAAGTCTAATTTTGCAACAATTAAAGCAATATGAATTTATAATGATATTTTATATGAAATGAAGCCATTTTTGTCTCATATGCTGCATTGTTATAGTATTCCAACAAAGGACCTTCAGGGAAAGATAAATGCTTGAGGGTATAAAAATTCGGGAACTGTTAGTGTTGTTGGACCTTGTGAAATGTGGGTGGCTTTGTATTCACAAATTTCTAATCAAGTATTTATAATGAGGTTTGACTGTGAGGGAACTTTCACTGCCGATCCAGAGTTGCGTGCTTTAACTCAGCCAAGTCACGTAGCACATTCGGTGATGGACGGTAAGTATCGTAGTTTTTTTGAGACACACGTTCTGTCACAACTTTTGTGCTATCTGAGAGGTCGTAGGCTTGTGCTTACATTGGTGGCAATAATTAATGGCATTTAATAGCTTTTGCAACTGTATGTTCCTGCACAGTAAACTGATGCAGGGTGCCTTAATTGCAAATTTCGACGTTGCCCTCACCCATAAGGATGGCGAATTAGAAGCTGGATTCAGTTGCAAAGCGATGCTGTTGCGGAAAAGAAATCGCACCAACTGGACCAACACATCTAAGTCCTAGAAAAAGAAATTGACAGCATTGTGGCACAAAGCCACTCGGGAATCCATGTGGATTTTCTTAGAAAGAAGGCTTCCTTAGTTGCCGACGAATTGGTCCTGGTTTGGTGTCGAACCCGAGACCAGCGCCTTTCCAGGGCGATCGCTCTTCCTTTCGATTGAGCTAACCATGAAGCTAGAAATTGTAAGCGCAAAGGTGAATTAATCGACCGCTGGAAGTGCACGGACAGAAAATACTGCAGGTTGGCACCAGGTGGTGGAAGGGTTTAGAAAATGAAATTTCCAATTGCACTTTCTTAACCCTTCTGCCACCTTGTGGGATTCAACAGAACTGGTTTGCAATTTTCTGCATTTAAGTCCCTTCTGCACTCAACTGCACGCTGCTGCTATGCACGCTTTGTGTGTTTGAGTTTCACTCGGTCAGTGTGTCTGTCATGCTCGACATGAGAGGGAGCCACTTGTTTGCTGAAAACTGTGGTGTCGCTATATTTATGGCCGCAGCGCTCCTGGCGTCGTGCCACTCGGAGGTTCGCTCGGGGCATCGATGGGCGCAGGCTGGGTTTTCGGGCCTCGGGCGGTTCTATTTTGGAGCATGTGCTCTACCACCTCCTAGCATTCGGAAATAGGGAGAAGTTGAAAGTCGTTTCGCTTGCGTTTGTGCTATCCACGAGAGGCCTGTCGCTTATGTACCCCGCATGAGTTCTGGTGAGTCTTGCCCACGGTTCAGTGGTGTAAACACAGCTCCCGTGTGTTTATCCTTCTCCTAGCCCTGTTTTCCTTTGGAAGCTTTGGTCCTGCTAAGTTTTGCAGACTCAGCTTTTCTGTGTTTGAGCACAGAAGCCTTGCAATGTGCCCTTCGCATGTGGCCCTGAAGTGTTTTTGCGGTTCCTCCACAGCCTTGGCTTGGTTTGCGACTCCTTCACTGTGATGCCATTGGCGCTCATAGTGCACTGCAGCTGTGTTTAAAGCAGTTGATGACTGTAAATAACCAAAATTGTGTTATAAGTTGTGTGTGCGTTAAAGCTTTGATTCAGCTAATGAATGAGCTGATCTTGATTGAATTCTGGTACTTTGGGAGGGGAGAAACATGGTCGCAGTAAACAGATGGTCTCGCTAAGACACCTTTAGGTATAATTCAAGCATGTAGCATCACACTATTTCACATTACGACTGAACTGAAATTCATGCAATGAGTAAGTGTTTCAAAGTATGTCGGGATGTATGACAGCAGTCTTGCAGAAATTTACTTCCCCCATAAACTCGGGTAACTGTTGTCTCTAGTTTTCATGCTATGCTTTGGTGTAAGTATTGGTGGTCAATAATTGTTTGATAAACTTTATTCAGTTTCCTGGTAGCTGAACAGATATTTCGGTGTGTCCCTGCTTGTATCAAATTACTCAGTGTGTTGCTAAACATTTTGTTTTGTATCACCTGATTCCTTACAATTTGGTATTTTTCTAAATTAAGACATAGATACCTCATAAGGTTTCTTTGCTATATCAGAGAAGTCCAGCCTAGCACAAGCATATTGAGCCCAAGGGGAAAGAGACCATATTCTGTTCCACTCTTCAAATTATTCAGTGCCCCACGTTTGACACTAAACCAGTAATGGTTTTTCACTGTGTGCTTGTCATTGCTGTCTGTCTGCGAAGTTAGGAAGTAAGGGCTGTGGACAGTAGCAAAGTTTATTGGGCATCACTTCGCTCACGATAGGTGCGTATTGTCTGCGCCGCTCTTTTTTCAATTCTCGGTGCTTTTGCATAGCAAACATTCACTTTTATGAACAGGTGTGCAGTTGCGCAACAAGTTTGCGCAAGCCTCTGCGGCAGGAAGTGACTCACTGAAAGAGCCGACTGTCGAAAAAAAATGGCGTAAGCACTTTCAGGCTGTCTGCTGCTTCCTTGTTTTCTGTAGTGCCGTCGAGAGTAGGCTTACAGGTGCTCGCTGTTGGTAAGTTTGACTGTGAATTGGTAAAGTTTTAGATTTATTCTTGTCTGGTTGGTGTCAGCTATAGTTTGTTAGGGGTCCATTGCATCAGTTTGTGTTATGTCCTTTGTTTGTCTTGCACTTGCTGCTTTGTTACCTAGGATATAGTAGCATGATTAATACAGTGTTCAAAGTCAGGGCTAGGTCGACATGACAGTTTTTTTTCAGCTGTTCACCTGCCAGTGGTATTCAGTGGGTACGATGTCACGCTAATAGCATCAGATCCTGTGTTTAATCCATGTTTGTTGAAGCTGCAGCTACGTTCTGAAAGAGGAAGCCGATCATCTGTTTTTATTTTGGTAGATGCTAGAAAATTTCATGTCTTAAACTAATTCAAAGCTGTCTATTTTGGAACCTTTCTAGCCCAGCTGTTCCTCCATCGATAAATCAATCAATCAATTTGTTAGTATGTGTCGTGCTCCAGTTCATTTTCTTCCATATGGGCTAGCGGCAGTGTGTGCAGTATTGCCAACATTGCTAGTTGGATATTGTGAGCAACAGTGTGAAATGGGATCAGGCAATAGCAGTTGTAGCAAAAACACTGTTACCGTGCTAGCCTGGAGCCCTTGTTATGTAAGGGGCAGCACTTCAAAATTTACAAATTAGTGGTAAAACTGCTGTTGGTACTTACAGACAAACAATATACTGTTCACCAGCTTCAAGTCCATAATTTCTCTTTGCAACTCACATGAAGCGGGATACCGTAGCTTTCCTGAAGCATCCTCCCAATGTCAGCCTTGTGAATGCACTTGAACATGTTCAACTCTTTACGTACAAAAGGGAAAAGAGGCGTTTTCTTTTTTCTATATGTGACTGTAGATCTTCTAAGTGTGAAGCACTTTTGTGGCCCAGGCTGTCCTATGCTGTCATAAGCTGTCAACACTTGGCATGGTGAAGGCGAAACCGTGCATAACATAACCATCTGTAGTACACCAAGTGTGTGCTCATGCCGAGGAGAAGTACTCCACCTTTTGTTTTTCGAGCGCCTTGGTGGCGATAGCCCGGGCTGTTGTGTTTGGTTGTATGCTGTTGTCGCTTGGCGTAACACAGACAAAAGCACTCATAAAAAAAAAGAAGAAAGAGAAGCAAGCTTTACAGTCGATAAAAAAAAATTCAAGGAAAATAGAAATAAATAAATATATATACATATAACACAAAAAAGTGTGAAAACTGAAAAAGAGAAGAGGACAGAAAGAGAAAACCAAATGATAAAAAAAGAAGGCTGCCAAGCCCCGCACTCTCTTTGGGCTTGGCACCAATAATGCGAAGCTGCCTTGCTTTTTTTTTTTTTAGCCAAAGAAACCACTGTACCTAATATTTTATATAATACACCAACAAAAAGCAAAATGAGTGAACTTCTTTTTACTTTAATGGAAGGTATGTTATGCAAGTGATTTAAATTGTCGTACTCAAGATTTCAGGGCAAAATCGAACACAGTTGTAAAGGCATGCCTCTTCATTCCAGGAAAAATAATGTACACTCAAGCGTCCTTGTAGCAAAGTCGCATCTGCCTTGAAAATACCTCGTTACATTGGAAAATTAAATTATAAATACATTATAAATGCACTGTATCAAGGAGAAAGCTATTCTTCACTTACTTCGTTAAAAGCAATAATTGGTTACATTCTTTTTAGTTATATCAAGGTTTGAGTGTAGCAGGAATTAGCAGATCAGCAAAGTGTACTGCCATCCGATCTCCGAAAAAATGCAAACTTTTTCATTAAATAAGATTTTCCCAACGAAATTCTTGCTGCAGGCACTATGATTGGGCATGTCATGCTGCAGAGCAGTTCCTTAACATAAGCATTGCACACTGTCGCATATCTTGCAGTAAACTCTTCTTTTCTGCTTGTTTTTTTCGTTGCACTTGCATTTGTTACAGTTTCTATAAGTTTCTTTCCTGGCAGGCTGGCGCTCCAATGCAAACTGAGACGGCCTGAAGCAGATAGTGAGGCTGGCTGATGACCCAAGCTGGTTTGCATCATTGTTGCTCTCGGAGTCAAAGTTCAGCCAAAAATCGGCATCATCAAGTCTCGCTGCTGCTCATTAAATTGATAAGATTAGCCATAAACACGCCGGAATGCCAATATTTCTGATCTTTCGTAGCGGGTGCGCACCGTGTTTGGTGGTAACCGTTTTCGTTTCCCACTTGGACAGTCGGACCACTCTGGAGCAGTTGAAAAATCAAGGCCACGTAAGAGAAAGCAAATTACACAGAAAAGAAAACTATAGTTCTTCGTGACGGATGGTGCAGTGTGTTCATGAACGGTGCGAATTGTCTTGAAAGGGGCAATTCCGATCATTGATAGCAGGCTATGGATGCCCTATTGGCACAATATGGAAAGAGTTAAGACGTTCCTATTACAATTATTGTCATAACAGTTAAAATACATGACTGTGAATAAAAGTACAGGGTGAGTCAGCTTAAATATACAACTTAAAAGTATCGGGCTAGCATACACATGCAGCTTCGCGGCATCAATTTGTAAGCAGTGTCGCCCCGGGGTGCATCACGGGCAGGGCTGGCGTTTCAGCATTCCCCATTTATATGCAGCTTCTGCGCTGTCTTTTGAAGGGGTCTCGCATACTTGCAGGGTGACAGTGGTTATAGAGCACCGAGAAGAAGCGGAGGCCCTGTGCAACGGTTCGAACGACACCATGCCTGCGATCGACGACAAAGCCGACTCCACTCCGAGCACTAGTGCGCAGCCAGTGCAAAACGGCGACTCCGAAGCGCAATCCAAGGACACGCAGCACCCATCCGACAGCAGCAAACGGAATACCATAACAGAGGACTGGTAGGTGCCTTTTGTTTTTCTTTTCCTGTCAACAGGGTTTAGACTCTATGCTGAAACCTCGATATTATGATCCTGGATATAATGAATTATCGGTTATAACGAAGTAAATGAAGAATGGCTTTGTCATAGCTACACTGCTACAAGTATATATCTATAGTGAATTTTCGCATATAACAAAGTATTTTCGTAGCAGGTGTGACTTTGTTATAATGAGATTTGACTTGTATGGAATCGCTGTGCTTTACCATTGGCATTGTCCTCTTGGTCATCCGCTCACTTCTTAAGAAGTTGGGTTGTTATGGTGCTGCCAATCCTCATTTTGGGGAAGATGGATATTTATTAGGTATAGAGAAGTAAACTTAAAATTGTCTTACGTCGCATGATTTATGCTAGGTTATCACAGTTGTTAGATGTAATAAGGCTTGAATTTTTTTATCTGATAGTTCCTTCTTACATCAGCTTTATCTTTCCTTGCTACAACAGTCATTTATTGTTTTCTGGCTTATAGATTTTGCCTCTTGTCGTAAGTGATCCAACCATCTTCAATATTTCTTGAACAATTGCTGAAATGTTAGTCAGTTGTACTCTTCGAGTCTAGTGGTATGTAGCACTGGTCATGATTACTCACTTGTTTGCCTACTTTGTTATGTGCTTTTATACTTGCAAAAGATTTGTGTATATGCTCCACTCAAATGTAATACTCCTCTGGTGGCCTTTGAAAACCCATAAAGGATCGATGATGCGGAACTGATAATTAAAAATAGATCAGAAACGTTACACTGTGAACACTTTTGTCACTTTAGTGCCAAAATTTGATATCACCCTTAACTTGGTCAAAATGTGTAACTCTTGCACTGCCTAAGAGTAAACTTTATTCAACCGTATTTTGGTTGCACAAGTAAGTGACATGCTAATCATGCAGTCTTGGTGTTTCTAAAGGAAAACCTGTGGCCACATGTGCAGGTCCATCAAGGACAACGTTGAATCGGGAGATGAAGCCTGCTGCACACGACTCTCGCAGCTCATTCACCGCAAGGCTAAAGAACTCTCCAATCACCTCACGAAGCCTCCTAAACCACTCAAGCCCCTCAAAGAGAGCAAGGCACCGCTAACGCGAACAAAAAGCTTTGGCGATGAAATTCCAGGAGGCAGGCACGGCATTCGTTATGCCGACGAAGACACCGAGGCTAGCTCAGATTACCAGGATGTAGACTTCAGCAAGATCGCGGTCGCTGAGGTGACTACGGTGTCGGTTCACAAGGAAGGCACGCCCAAGCCGATCGTAGAAGAAAATGAGTACGAAATAGTTGAAGCGCCTCGTGAGGAAATCAAACCCACACCCCTGCCTGTTGCCCCCATCATGGTCATCGTAGAAGACGAAGAAACCAAGCAGTCTAGCGTCGTTCTCGAGGCCACCCAGAAGAAGACGAGGTCTCTGGAAAAGCCAAAGAGGCCGCCACCACCAAAGCCCGAAGCGGCGAAGAAGCCGCGTGTCAGATTCGGGGTCGAAGTGTTTCCTTCCGACATCATCGCTGCGATGGCTGCGAAAAAAAAAGGTGCCACAACTGAATCGAACGCTCCTCAGTTGGTGCCGGCCAATTCAGAAGCGGCTTCACCGAAGGACTCACATTCGGACAAACTTGCACAAGAAGAACCTGCCCTGGAAAATCCCATTCTTGTCCGAGTCAAGGAGAGAGAGGAGCCAAGTCCTGTGCTTTCGACTAAGATGCCAAAGTCTATGTTCCCGCAGTCGTCTCCTACGAAAAAGGTGAAGCCCCAGCGACCTCCCCCTCCAAAGATTCCCACCGCCGCTTCGTCGCCTCATCCGACTTGTTCGCCTCCGCCTCCCCCATCGTCGCCGCCCAGCTCCCTGGAGGAGCCAATAGTTTCAACTGTTAGCATCTCTCAAATTACGTCAGAAAGTGCGTCCAATGTGGCAGACGAAAGCAAAAGTACAGAACTCGTAGTTTCTGAAGCTTCAGCTGTCGTGGATGGAGAAGCTGAGGTCATTCCGAAAGAAGTGCCTTCGTGTTCCCCCGTTGTGTCTCAGGAACCTGTGATAGATAGTGAAGTGATCCCTGCTGAAGCAAAAACCGCTACAGAGGGTTCCAAGTCCAGTGAAACTCCGCGTAAGAAGCGAACACCTCCACCGAGGCCACCACCTCCCAGGTGCAAGCCGAAGCTGACGGAGATGGTGGGGAAGCTAACAGTTCCGCAGAAGCCAGTGGTTTCACAAAAGCCTGCAGCTCCAAAGAAGCCCGTGCCTTCGCAGCGACAAGCCGTCTCGCCGTCATCATTAAAGCAAGCGGTTCAGTCAGGCACAAATGAGTATAGCCAGACGGACGACCTTGTGGCGTTTCGTGCGAAGAACATCGTCGCTGACCTCGACGCCCTCCTGGCTCAGAGGGAAGCGGAAGAGGCTGCGCGGGTGAAGAACGTGTCGTGCATCGAGACATCTCTCAAAACAATGGCGCGGGAAGCCGCACATCAGTTTAAGCAACCCGAGGATTCAACATGCGCAACCCTCGACACGAAAACAGAAGATGTTCCTCAGGCTCCACCGCGTAGACGGCGCCAGCGCTCGAGAACAGTGGAGGCAGTCAGGGTCACAGGTGATGAGCATTGCAGGCAGCCACGGAGAAGCCACTCGCTGTCCGAAGCCGATATCCGAATCCGGATGGCCCAGAGGCTAGGCCCAAGCAATAATTCTGATGTTGCAGCTACCGTAACTGAAACATTTGTGATGGTGTTGGAGTCACCTCTTACGAAGAAGGAGCTGAAGGATCTCTACACCAATGTCACGGTCGCCCCTACGAAAGACCGTCGCTTTAAGGAGGTTCCCCAGCCAACACCATCGACTGGAATGCGTTTCCGACCCCTTCCACCTCCTCCACCGCCACCACGAGGAAGGTCCAAGTTGCCGACTTCATCTGCTGCTAGTTCTTTTGACGAGAACCCTTCAACGCCTCCAGCAGGCAGCAATGAACCTCCGAGCACCGATCCGACCAATGCTGCCTCCCAGGAGCCGAGTGAAAGCCCAGTGGCACGCAGAGAGAGCGTCGAAATGAGGATGAGTCCAGCTAAGCACGATCCCAAGCGCGACTCTAAACGTGAATCCAAGCGGGATTCCAAACGCGATTCCAAGTCTGAACCGCACAGCCGGCAGAGCCCAAAGAGTGGAAGCACTTCTCCAAAGGTTCGCTGGGAGAACGGGGAGCCGAAGTCGTTCCGGCTTTCCAACAGCACTTTCTACGGTCCGCCGCTCGAGATTCCACCGGAGGCACAGCGGGGTGCCGAGTCGCCGAGCACGGAGCCCAACGTCAGCAGCGAGAAGTCACGCTCCAGCTGGTACGACGACAGTGACGCGTCAGGCGACGTCGCAGATGTAGACTCGCCGGCTGTGCCCAGTGACACCGACCCCGCAGTCAGCTCGCGCAGGTCCGACTCCTCCCCTGGCTCGGTGCAGAGGTCGAAGACGAGGTTGAAAGAGAAGAAACGCGCAAGTGCGAAGTTTTACTGTGATGTAGAGGCGGAGCGGGAAAGTTCGACGGACGGAGACATGCCGCCGCGTACCCCTTCCAGGGCAAGTGGTTCGGACAGGGGGCCCGAGGCAGCTGAGAACAAAGGGGAAGATACGGATGAGCTCCTTGAGATGGCTGAAGGTCTGCAGAAGGAGATGACGCAGGTGTTGGTGGAAAGACAGAAGAGGCTGCTGGAGACATTCGACAATGAGCTGTCGGCACAGAGGGGTGAGTGTTGATTCGAATGAGAGTTCATTCTGCAGTGTGTTGGGGACTGTTTCAAAAGGAGTTAGAAGGTGGCAAAAGGAGTGCACATTGGCTGAAAGTGATTGGGACAGTTAGTGCATATTTGAAAGCATGATTTTCTGGGCATTTAAATGTTTACTACAATTGCACATTTGGGAGAAGAACAATGTGCCACACAGGTTCATGCCTACATCATGTTAGCATACATACATGAATATTTCTTGTGGTACACTTGCAGAGACAAAAGGTGAAGAAACAAATCATTAAACCTATTTATTTAAGCATTGTGTTTTCTTTTTTGTTATTATGAGTGCACACGTGCTAGGAATTTTTTCGCGTTAGCAGTATTTTTTACGAAAATAAAGTTCAGAGCGTACTCATCTAAACTATGGCCATTGTTGTTGCTGCTTGGCCTTGCCAAGCTTGGTATTTTATATTTCAGTTTCCTACAGGCTCTGCAACTACACAGTGAAAAGAAGCAGTAACAAATAAAAAAGGGATTCAGCCTAGACTTACGCTGTAGAGACATTGAAGGAGTACTATGAAATGAAATTATAATGAGAATTGTGCGGGAGGGAGGAAGTCGGTGACCAGCTCCACAGAAAAAAGAAAGGAATGCAAGGGGGTTGAGGATTTACGCAATATTTTCGTAAATAGTTAGGCTGCATCAGTCCTACAAAACAGTGAATACACATTCATTAAGTAACATTCAAGACACTAATCTGTTATAAACTGTTCTACCACTATCTCAGCAGTGTTATGGATATTTTAGAGATCCCTGTCAGGCACGCATCGCTGTATGCTACAAGCTGCGCACTTCAACTTGTTTTGGTTGACTGATTAGTAAGATTTAACTTAGTTTACCTTCAAATGTTGTCAAACTTATGTATGCCTGGTACCAGCCAGGTAAAAAAGCATTCATAAAGGTGGCGAGGTGACTCACTTTTATATGACACTCAGGTAATTAGTGCAGGGGTAAGAAACTCGCTCAACGGTGCGCTATCAGGCACGCTGACGAGCAGTCCGGAAACTGTTATTAACGTGGGGCTATCGTATCGAGCACTGAAGAGGCTGCCATGTTCATATGCCTCGCAGATATCTGCGAATGAGGAGAGTGATAGGTGATAATGCACATTGAAATAATTGGCAATAATAATTGATTTGCTGAATTAACACCTTTAATTTAGGAAAGATGAGAAAAAATCACTATGGATAGGAGAAAAGCTCATAGAAACACATTTTCTGTAGTTGTAGGCATCTTTGTCACATACGCAAAGCAACATAAAGGAACTTGTCGATGACATGCTTTAGATCGATGCCTGCATTGCTGTGAATGTTTAAATAATAATTGGCACTCCTAAATGATTGAACAGGTAAAGTCAGAACTCTCTACAGAGAAAATGGATTATAGGTTATGACAAAGTAGAGGAACAATAGCTTTTTTCTTAATGCAGTGTTGTGTATTTATGCTTATAAATAATCTTCGAATCTAATAGTTTTGCTTTATGAAATCCGTCTTTATAAAGTGCAGGTTTGACTTTGTAACTACTTAAATTGGCCAGAAAAACCAGGTAAAGCCTATGGGCAGCCAGTTGTTTTAGTTTTTAATAATATGTGCAAGCAAGTGCAGAGGGTTCATTAACTGTTGTAAACTTTGTATTCCTAACAAGGAAAGGGGTGATGAATTCGACTGCCACTGGGAGTCAAATCCAAAACATCCGCACGGGATGCACCATGACTTACCTAGTTAAGCTTCTGCATTCATAATTTTACCTGTCCTTGACCGCTTTACTGGTATAAGGAAGTGTTTAAATTTCAGCAAAACAGCGTTCGCGCTTTTGAAAAGCATATGTACATTGCAAAAAGGCATATGCCGAAAGACCGTTGTCGACGTCTTCTTCGCTTTAAGTACAAGATAAATACTTTTTTGCAGTTTCTTTTCTTTCGATGAAGTACGGCACAGGGACGATTGAGATAGTGGTTATCTTACGCCACCTGCCATTTACAACCTGCGACTGCAATGCTGCCTTCACCTACAACCCAGCGCATTGTCTGTCAACGTACATTTAAATTGGAACTTCTGCAGTCTCTTGCAAACCGCAGAGTATACGATTGAAAGAAGTGTAAGAAAAAAAATAATAAATGGTCGCTGCTGATCTTACATCATATTTTCCCCCCTCTAATGATAGTCTCTTTTTTTACAAGGCCTTCTTATCTTATCACGCCGGGAAACCCATCGTGTTGGCTGAACAGGCAAGGTCGTTGCTGCATTCAGTGGGGAGGAGGGTAAAAAAAAAGAAGAAACACACGTGCACTCTCGTCCCAAGCCTGCGTTTCAGTTTGTGTGTACGTTTCTAAGTGGATCGCACCGCTCCAAAGCTGTGCCAATTTTTTACTTCTCTCTCTTGTAAACTAACATTTTCCCTCAAACGACGGCCCGCGTTCTTGCACAACGCTGGGACCGCCGGTTAACCGTTTTGCGTTTGCGTGGAGAGAGATATCTCGCGGGGGCTCGAGTGCCATCTGTTATGTGGCGGGCACGTCCACCGGCCGTGTGCCGACGGGGATCTACAAGGTGTCGTGTTGGCTCTCTGTGCGTGCAGCGGAGAGCGAATCCAGGGAGCACCGGTTGACGGAAGAGAAGGACTCGCCTTCGCTGATGCCTCGCAAGGACCTCCCCAGCACCCACTCATCTGCCTCGGAGGTGAGATGCAGTGTGTGTCGTCCAGCCTTTTGTATTGTTTCTTAACTAGTTCTGTGTGTAGCGACTGAAGCTGCCTTCACGTAACATCAAGTTTTCTTTGGTGATATGCTTTGTGAATATGCTTGCTTAAATATAGCACTTAGCTGGGCTGTGGCTATTGCTTCTTCAACACCTCATTGCTTTCTCGCTCAATGATATTGAGATAGCAGTGATTTTTTTTCTTTTTTGACCTTAACTGAAGTGAGGAGCATTTTGTGTGTATGCCTGTTTGTGTCTAAAAAAAATGTAACCGCATTCAGACAAATCCTGTCGTCTTCTTTTTTTTTTTTTGCGGATTTAAAATTTTTGCCTTTTGCATGTGCATATAAGTTAAGAAAATCTGTATTTATATTTCTGTAATCTGTATTTATATTTATTGCTTTTAATAGCTGCTCACAAACTTATAAAATCTTTTGTATTCAAAATTTTCACATGTGCACGTGATTGCATGCGCAGTGATGAAAAATGATTCATGCTGAACCAAGTCAGGTTGCTGTCTATGTATATGTATGTGTAAGCATTATTGGATTTAGACTGGATAAAGACAATGCCTCTGCTACAGCAGCATATGGCCCACAATAGCCAACACTTACCTGTGATTTAACCAATGCTAATTGACTTTTCACAATAGAAACATAGTGTTAGCAATTAATTTATCCAGCCTTAAGCAACACTACTCAGCATTAGTCAGTGCTTACCGGTGCTAACAATGCAAGACTGAATACGGTGTGCCAGGACAGCGCTGCTAATTCACTTTTCACAAATCGAGTCACGAGGGGAGGGGGCACAATTTATAAAGCTATTCTTACTCATTTTCGATGACTCTATGGGAACATAATCATAATGAGTTTACCCAGCCTGCCTAGTCTAGCTGAACTGATTTTGTGTATAGTTTTCAAAATGGAATGACTTTTCTCTCTAGTTGAGTTGCTTCAAGCCTAAATGCCTTCATTATCTTTTATTGTGCTGGGAATTCAAATAGAGAAGGGTACGCAATGCTTAGATATGAGAAAATGTGGTGCATTGTCTTCAATGCTGTGACAGCAAGTTTTTTCAATATGCACAGGGCAGTAGTGATTAAATGCCTACACAGATCATCTCACTGACCTGCCGTAGTGTGTGTTGTCGTAACCCTCGTATTTCCTCTGTGTTCGTCACAGGATGTTTTTGTTTGTTGCTATTTCTGTTTGGTAGCTCCCTTTTTGCAGTTATCTCACTGAACGTTCATATCTCAGTTTACATGGTGGGGAGCTGTGCAAAGAACTAATTTGTCACGGTTCAAGTATTTTATTTGTTTAGCAGCTATTGTCATATTTTCGAGAACGCTCGAGCAGTGATTGTTGCATACAATGCTTAGCAGGAGTGCACGAATATTCAAGCGTGCGAATACAGATCGAATAGTTCATGCCATTCGATCTATATTGAATTTGTACTTGATTTGACAATTTTATATGAAATTGGGAAATATATTCATAACAAATACAACACCCATTGGATTCTTGAGCGAGACAAAAAAACATGTGTCTAGCCTGTTTAAGCCTATTCTTCCATAAGGTAGTGTTATTACATGTTTTAACTTTCGCTAATGTTTCTATTGGCACGTAAACATCTCAATACATACCTCCCTACGTGTATACAAGCCCGAATCATTATTGCATCATACAAAACCAGTGCATTATTCGCATTTGTTGTCGTTTTAGAAATGCAAATATATGTCGCATGTTATTAACATTTAAAATTCACTTTTTCTAATATTTGCGTTTGATTACATTGGTTAATTTGGGTATACACAGTCCTATTACCAGCTTGAATAAGCACAGCCATAATTAGCAGCAGTTGGAGGGAACAAACAAGTGTACTTAATATTCTAGCTGGCACCAAGTGAAAGAAGTGGACCTGGGCTGCCCACGTATTGCATAGGAAAGGCAACAAGTGGCTCCTTCTTGTCCCTTTGTCGTCGTTCTGTTTTCGCACTATAACTATCATCATGTCATACCAACTAGCCCAAACTGCCACACTTCTAAAAAATAGCAAAAGCAACAGAATTGTTGCCAAGAGATGGGAAATGCAGTTGAGAAAAGCAGAAAGGAGTGACAAAATTAAAATATTTGTCGGAATAAAATGGAATTGACCCGCGCAGGGTATAGTAAACTGGAGATCAGTGGCAAAGGTTTTCGTCCTGCAGTAGACCTAAATAGACTGGCAATGATTATGATGATGACAATGATGATGGACATTGTTCATTGTTAATTTAAAGCTTCTTTTAGCACTCACATGTGTGACCAATTAAGATAGTTAATCTTTTCTAAAAGAAAGATGTCGGTATGTATATTGTCCAACTCGTTTCGTTCGCTTCTTTGCATCCTCAGGTGAGCTGGCAGGGATCATCAGAAGATGAGAGCGATGGGGAGGAGACGCGGAACATGTCGCTGGACGAGGCCGCCCGACACCGACGCAAGCGCAAGTGCATGTACATTGCTCGGGAGATAGCCAGCTCGGAACAGGTCTTCGTCGATGCCCTGCACCTGCTAAACAAGGTGACCAACTATCTATGTTGAGTTCAGACATAGCAAAACAGTGCACAGAATGACTGGGGGATAACCAAGTGAAACGTCCTGCTCGTTTCTTCACCTGGTTTGTTGTCTTTTCGTGCACTATGTTCTTAAGTCTCAAGTCAACTGGTACCAATTAGCCCAACTCTTTGCCTTCTACGCTGTACTTTCGACTCTTATAACCCAACTGTGTTTATGTTGCCAAAGTGGACGATTGGGCAACAAGTTGGTACACCAAGCTTGAGATTTAAATCGCCACCAACGACAGGAGAAGCATAAAAGGGATGATGCAGACACAATGCTATGTTGAAGTCTTTGACTTGGTCTACCGTCATATGCTCAGTTTAGAATTTTGAAGTGTTGTTTTGTCGAAAAGTTAGGGTTAGATTAACGCGGGGGGGGGGGGGGAGTCAAGTGTGTTGGTACATAATTACATAATTACGAGAGTGCAGTCCAAGAAACGCACTCACGGAACAAAAACAACTAGAACGCCGCTGTTTGCTTTCATATTGCATAATTACGCTTGGAAGGTAATGAAAAGGCCATATTACTTTTGTGTACCTTCCACTATGATATCTGACGACTAAAGAAGTTATAAGTTAGGACTGTTACCCAGGTTCGGGAAGCACCCGTAAAGGTGTAAATATCATGTCCACGGTGCTAAAGAGACATGTAAAGTGAAGATGACTTGCTAACAAGAAGCAAAGCATCATGTGAAAGAGCATGGGCCTTTTAAGTATGTAAAATGGGCGTACATCTCATTTACTATTTACGGCAGCTTTAATTTCTACTTCAGCAAATGTATGGGAGGCCATTTTGATGAACTGCGGCATATGCCTGTCGCTTCAGTTTCATTGAGGTGCATCCTACTAAGTACTATTGCAATTTGTTTCTCTGCGACTGCCGATCGAGTAAAATGACAAATTGTCGATCCTATGGTTAAGATTGTTAAGGGGGACGGTTAGACACACCACTTGACATGCGTTAGATTGATCGTGATCCTTTGCTCGGTTTGCAGGACTTCAAGAAAGCCGTACAAGCAGCTAGCGAGGAGCGCGGTTCGCCGATCGTCCCTGACGAGGTCTTGGACCAAATCCTAAAACACCTGCCCCAGCTGGTAGACTTGAACGAGGAGCTCCTTGGGCAGCTGCAGGAGCGGGTGGACAACTGGTGGGTCCTTTTTTCGATTGTGTCTTTCTGGCCTGTTTGCATGACCCGAAGCAGTGCAACCTTTGTGGGTAATCATGGAATGGCTTCGTCAATGGAGTGAATCGCCTCGCGAATCGACTGTCACAAAGGTTTTTGGCATGTGTCAAGTACGAGCAGAATTGCAGGGATTCGTCGCACAACTTTGAGCGCTTTTTCCCTCCCTTCGCACGAGTACGCTTGCTGACAGCAAGTTGGCGGGGAAATGACTAGGCAGGGAGAAGCTTTGCCTGTTCGTCGGCGCATGCCATGAACTTGGGCATGTTTTTTTTCCTCCTTCAAACACACAGCTTAGTTTAAGTGTGGTGGCAGCAGGCATATAAGCTTGTGAGAACATTTTTCAGCAGCGTAGTAACTTTGCAGCTCACGATGCACAAATCAGCCAGTGGCTGTGGACTTGGTGTTTATAACGCAGTCATTTGGGTTTATGGCATTGTTTCTCGAGATAAGAGCGGGAAATGTCTTGCTAAGTTTGCAAATTAATTGTGAATTCCAGGCTGCATTCTGTGCTATAATGTTTGGCTAACATGTTCTCAGGAACCTCGACCTCGGATCATCAGCGTTTTCTGACTGTGCTCAAACAGTGTTGCAGGGCCCCATCAAGGGACAATAAGAAAGCAGAGTGGGTCAGGGAACAAGTGGGCGTTAAACACATCTTCGCCTTAATCAAGAAAAAGAAATGGACATGCATAGGGCATGTAGCGCAAAGGTCAGATAACGCCATGTCTCGGGCAGTGCAGCGGCTTGGTGTTGCAACTTTATTGTGTCCTTTGTCACACACAGCAGTTTTGTTTTAGACAAGTGCCTAGGGTGTGTGAGGACATCTCAGATACGTTACATTTGATCGTAGGTGTTCGAGTAAATTGTAGAGCCTCATTGAATGAATTTGTCTGCTTCCAAGTTTTGTTGCATCGATTACCGTCGAGTCGCCAACAGTCTCTCCCAACTGCAACTAGGTGTTCTTTGTTTTCTGCCTGTTGATATTTTGTCTTCTTGCTTTGCTAATTCGTCTTCACAGGGAAGGCAGGGAGAAAGTGGCTGACGTCCTCATCAAGATGGGTCCATTCCTCAAGCTGTACTCGTCATACATCAAGGATTTTGAGGCCATGACATCTGCTCTGGAGGAGGCCAAGCGCAAGTACCCCGAGTTCCAGAAGGTTGTCCGCACTTTCGAGGTTGGTAAATTTGTCACTGTCCTCTGTGGCAGAAGCCTCGAGCTAGCCTTACTGCTTTAGTGTTCATAGTTACCGCTCATACTCTCACACCTCGATGAAACGAACCTGGACATAATAAAATATCGGTTATAACAAAGCAAATGAAGATTACTCTTTCAATAGGTGTAGTGTTAGGAATATACCTTTATAATGAATATTTGGATATAAGGAACTTAGTTTCGCGTAAAATGCAATTTTGTTATAAGGAAGTATGAGTGTTCTTGTTCTCATCCCAAATGTATTAGCGAAAAAGCTACATCCAATTATGTTTGCTCACTTCTGTGGCATCAAGCACTTTTGCATGCACATAGTACAATGTAGGGAAAGGGCTTGAGAAAGGTAACTGAAATGCATAAAAAAGTGTTTGAATTGAATGGATTTCCCACTCAGTCATCATCTGTTACAAAAAAAAAGAACACCCTTGAAGTTTAAGCAATTATTGGTTCTGCTTATTGGGAAGTGTGTTCTGCAAAATCTAGACCTAGCTTTTCAATCGATCCCCATTAGCTTTTAGTAATGTGGTGGGGAAGTCAGTAGCAAGGTTCTCGCTGTAAATACTCTGTACTGCTTCTCTCTTCATTATTTACAACGTTTTCGTAGCTAGTAGTTTTTCGTATTACGGCCTTCCGATTTTAAGAGTGCGTGACCGAGCTGTGTGTCCTCGCAGCAAAGCCCTCGCTGCCGGCAGCTAACCCTGCCGCAGTACATGCTCAAGCCAATCCAGCGGATACCTCAGTACCGGCTCCTGCTCACCGACTACGTCAAGAACTTGGAAGTGGAGACGCCCGAGTACAGCGACGCCTGCGCCGCTCTCGAGATAGTCTCCCAGGTGGCCGAGCATGCCAATGAGACCATGAAGCTTGGGGTGAGCTTTTTAGAAGGTCCTCTCATCACACTGAACTTTCATTGTTGATTGAAAGCTGCGCTATGGCTCGATTGTTGAGCTGAAATGACAAGATGGCCATTCAACATTTTTTTATGGCATGGTAAAAACAAAAGATAGGCAGCCGCCCAGCACAAGGCTACTAGAAAAAAAAGCATCCTCTCAATTTGGAAAAAAATTTGTCCTGGTTTGGGGATTGAAACATGGACTGATTGCTTTCCCATGGCAACGTTTTGCATCCGAGTTAACTGGGAAGCTAGGAGGTCGCAAAGTGAGGCAGAAATAGCTGACAACTTCAAGCGTGTGTACTCATAATATAGCAATAACTTGTGCTAAGATCCTCAAACAGAGTTTCGTGAAATCGAAAGTTATCCGCCTGATAATAGCGTAATGTTACTCGACAGAACAATGAAAAGAAGCTTCTTGCTAAACTGTTGCCATCTCTTTCGATTTTGTCGGGGCATGTGTGTTGTTATTTTACATTTACGTCTCTTTTCAGGACAACTTCTCCAAACTCATGTCACTCCAAAACAGGATCTCTAACCGCTACGAAGTGCTGAAACCAGGAAGGGTGAGCGAAGCAAATATTTTTGTTGCGGATGTATCTGAAGTTTAGTAGTGCACTGCTCGGCGTTGTGTCTTACACCGTTGTCACAATTTCTTTCTCTGTTCGCCCGCAGGCCTTCTTGAAGGAAGGTGAGCTGATGAAGGTCTCTCGCAAGGAGATGCAGCCAAGGTACTTCGTTCTGGTACGCTTTCACTGATTATTAACTAGCACTGCGTGTGAGCATGTAAGCACCAGAATCGGTTGTCGCTCATTTTGACTTTAGCTGTTTGGTCATGTCAGTGAGTAAGCAGCCTCCTCGTCGTTTGTGGTTGCTTTAGTAAGCTAATCACTCAGAGACCAGGTCCTATTACTAATCGTCAATCATCATCCCGTGTTGCTATCTGATCAAAATATACCCTACAGTCTAGTTGGAATATACATCAGTACACATTATCATGGGTTCAAGTGAAGCTGATCAGGTGAGAGGGAAAAAAATGTAGTTAGTACTTGTAACTTGCACTTGCCAAAAGGTGTCACGAAGGGATGACTCGAAACTTTATGTTTTGGGGATCCCTGCTCACAAGTAGCGTCTGTGGCTCTTGCTCTTGGGGCTCATTGAAACCTTGATACAGTCGAGCCCACATATAACGGCCCCACTTAAAATGAACTTTTGGTTAGAACGAACAATATCCACGTGATCGTGAAAATATACGTTGGTTCAATGGCACAAAATCGCTCTTACAACGAACGTCTCCGAGCACCACCGATCGGTTACAGCGAACAGGGTCGGCGCTCAGCCAACTTTCCGGGAAACCACTTTCGGCCACCGATCAGGCATCGCCGAGGTGCCCATACACTCTTATTATTAAACGCCGACCTTGCCTCCACGCCACTCTAGTTGCTGCTCTCCCCTACCGCTTTTCATTAAGCACCCCTCCGTGCTTTGTCCCCCCTCCCCCTCCCCCCCACTACTTTGAGCACCCTGCATCGCCAGACGAGGCCCGTGTTTTTACAATGCCACAGATCTTTCAAAGACCGGTCGGCCATCTCCACTGTTTTTAATTCCTAGTACTGTCATTAGTGTCGCCGGCCTGGAGTGACCAAACCATTTGCCAACATCGTCGGCCACCGCCGATCGTCTAGTGCAAGCGCATACGCTACTCCACCGACTCTGATAATTCGCTATTTGTTTTGTGTTTAGGACCTGTTCTCGCTCACTTCGCGCTCGGCTCAACATGCCCTCTGCACGCGTGCGGAAGCGTGACAACGGCTGTTAATCTGCACAAAATGAATCGCGAAATATTGAAGTCGGTGAGGCCACCCAAACCCTCCGGCTCAACAAAATGATTTTTTGACCACGACTGCCGATTCTTTGAACACCGCTGCGTGCACCAATCCAGGTGGCCGTGCTTTGACTTCTGTGCGCGAGGGCACTCCTTTAAGTTTTTCTACGCACACATATTGCGGACCTTTCAAGCAAGCTAACCGACCTACCTCCTTCCTGCATGTGTTGCTTTTCAAGGTCATCCTCCCGCCGTGTCCTCCCTTCTCTTCACTCTATCGCAACCCTCTCACAAATCTGCTCTCCTCTCTTGATCACAACCCCTTCGCCCGTCTCCACCGCTCCGCGATGCCAGCCACGCTGGTTTGAGTTAGTTTCGTTTTCTGACTGGAAACGGGCCCAGATCTGTTCCGCGCGTTCTGGCATGTGTGTCGCGTGTGCGCGTCTAGCTCGCTCTTGGTGTGCGTGTGTGATCAGGATGGCTGACGGGAGGTCTTGCACGCTTTTTCCCGCTGCTCAACAAAACGTCGAAAGTGTGACCGCTTGGCTTGAGCATAATCCGCGCGTTAGGAGCCGCGTTGCGGAGCGCTTGCTCGTAGCTGTTGACCACCTGGCAGCCAACTTGCCGCTTCGGGCGTCCCGGTATTCAGCTGTGGAGATGGTCAATATTTCGTGGGCCGCGGCGACAGCTACATGTGCGCAAAACTATTTTCGCGAGGCCGACTTCGTCGATCGTCGGGCCTGATGCCGAGCCTGAAGCTTCCGAACAGGACCACTGCGGCGGCGATTTGTGGCAGCGTGTCGTCGACTCCGACCTGGGAGAGCGGGTGGGACATCTGTTGCGATAATTTAATTGCTGCCGATGATGATGCCGACATTGTGGAATCGTGCACGGATTGGGGCATTGTGAATGAAGTTCGTGGCGAGAACAATTTGGAGGAATCGGATTGCGAGAACGACGAAGCTTTGGAGCCAGCGCCTCATGCAGCTTATGCCACGGGCCTCGGCAAACGAGCAGCCTGCCGTTTTAAATGAACTCGAGACCGCCCTTAACGTTTCTGCTCTTCGAAACACGTGCATCACGGACTTTTGGGGGCAAAAAAAGTTTGTGTTTTCACTCGCAACTTTTTTAAAAGCTGTGTTTCGTTTACTACGAACTTCAGGATACAGCTAACGGATGCCGCGTCAGACTCAGGTTCATTCGTAAGCGGGCTCGACTGTATAACTAAGCTGAAAATAATAAAATGCCAGTTATAATGAAGTAAATAAAGAATAGTCTTGCAGTAAATAGTGTTTAGAATAAACCTTTATAATGAATTTTTAGATATAACGAACCTATTTTCGTGTAAGGTGCAGCTCTGGTATAATGAGACTTCAGTGTATCTCGTTAAGTTAAGCTAGATTCAGTGTTCCTAGCATTAATTTTACAAGTGATTTTATTTCGAATTGACTGTTTTGCACTATCCACTCATGGCTCTGCTTGGGTGCCTTTATTGGATTGAGTGCTGTCTTAGCTTTGTTTCTCTTTCGTCTCCGACAGTTCAGCGACAGTCTCCTGTATCTAGTGCCAACGCCCCAGGGGTTCTACAGGGTCAACTATGAGCTTCCCTTGTCTGGCATGAAGGTTATGGTGCCTCCTCAGCAGGACTACCAGAACGAGTTCAGCGTCTACACCACAAAGCGTTCTTTCATCTTATCTGCCAGGTGGGCGACTAGCGAGGGTCTTTTTGCCCTCTATTCATGTGGTTCTTGCTCTGTTTGTCACTACATCAGAGTTCGTCACAAGGCACTGTCTTCACGTTCAAAAAATGGCATGCCAGTAACATTGGCACATGCTGATGACTCTATTAGAGTCCCATTTCCGAAGTGAAAGTGGCAAAAAGACGCTGTCTCGGGATGGGCTCATCGAGCCTTAGACAGCCGTGTGAATGGAGCCTAACGTGCGCTTCATATTTACAATTTATAGCGGTTCCATAAACATTGAAACCCACTTGAACGTTGAAATGGTATTTTCGAAACTTCGATGCATTCGCTAGCTCACACCGTTCCTGTGATGACCGTGGCTGTCGCATGCAGGCACTGAAACACATCTCGCAACACTGCTGTTTGGATTTCTTTGTAAACAACAACCACTTTGTATAACTATTCTTCTCGGCTGCTATTAATGCAAAAGTTCGGAGACTCATTTGGTGCGCAGACAGCTTTTATGCACATATACAGAGTAGTAGTTCACTGGAAGATGTGGGAATTTCACAAAATACATGGAATACACCTTAAAATCAATAGTATATTTTCATCAGTGCAAGTGCAGCCTAATTCACAAAGGCTAAGTTCTAATTGATTTGCAGTGCAATTGTAAGTCATCTACATATTTATCCATTAAATTTTAACAAAGCTAGAGAGTCATGCTTCTAGACTTAAGTGTGTGGTAGTTTCTTCAACTTGGAAAACGATGTAACAGGTGTTCAAAGCTGAGCTTTATGGTTTTCTTAAAATTGAGCACTGGGAAGAACATGAAAACCATCTTTGCGGATAACTTATGTATCCAGGGGGACACAAAACTTTGCTGTGGGATATCTCGGTGCACAGACAAGCTAGAAAAATTATTTTGCATGTAACAGTGTAGAAACGCGACTGCCTCCAACTTTTCAATACAGATATGCCTGTCTGCTGCAGTCACTGAAAAGTTAATTATGAAATATTAGTTAATTTGGCCACTGACAGCCAGAATTATTGTCTCACTCTGTGTCCCTTTGGATACACAAGTTATCTGCAAAGGTGGTTTTCATGTTCTTTCCAGTGAGGAATTTAAAGAACACCATAAAGTTTAACTTTGAACACCTGGTACAGTTTAATCCAAGGATCGCTCCTTTAGGCTGCTTTGCTGGCCAAGACTGTCTCAACGTTCACAGTGCAGGCATTGCCTTTAGCAACTTTTGCCACATATGAAAGAGCAGCAAATCCTGCAGTGATGTTTGTCTTTCACTGCTCTACTCACAATATGTTTATGGCCACTCCTGATCAACTATACACTCAAACTCCGATATAACAAACCCGGATATAATAAATTATTGGTTACAGAGAAGTAAGTGAAGACTGGCTCTGTCCCCGCCGCGGTGGTCTAGTGGCTAAGGTACTCGGCTGCTGACCTGCAGGTCGCGGGTTCGAATACCGGCTGCGGCGGCTGCATTTCCGATGGAGGCGGAAATGTTGTAGGCCCGTGTGCTCAGATTTGGGTGCACGTTAAAGAACCCCAGGTGGTCGAAATTTCCGGAGCCCTCTACTACGGCGTCTCTCATAATCATATGGTGGTTTTGGGACGTTAAACCCCACAAATCAATCGAATCAATCAGACTGGCTCTGTCACAGGTACATTGCTACAAATATATGTTTGTAACGAATTCTTGCATATAACAAAGTATTCTCGTGGCAAGTGTGAGTTTGTTATAATGAGGTTGTAGTGTAGTAGAATTGGGCATAGGCACTAGGTGCCCTTGTCAAATCCTACTAGGTGACTCAATAAACTTTATCAACAAGTCAGCCTACTGATTTACTAGTAAAGTTACCCTGCTTGAGTAAGTACTGGACATCATTGAGCCAGAAGTGTGAAAAGTGAGCAACAGTTCTCTTGTCCACTTATTTATTGAACTTGTGGCTCTGTTTTCTCTATATCACTGTATGCTTCAATGATTGAAGGGGATTGATCCTGATTGGGACCTCTTTATTTATTTTTTCTGAAGCTCGCCAGAGGAACGAGAAGAGTGGATATCAGCCCTGACCAAAGCCATCGAAGACAACATTCACCGCAAGAGCTCCTTCCACGTCCTCAAAAAGGCACGTAAATTTTGTCGATGATTTGCGGCCACATTCTCACGAATGCACCCCGTCTTCAAGTCATCTCTGAAGCTGCTGTCGTGCCGATTGCTTAGTGATGGCTGTTTCTGGGTGCGTCATCGCCACGGGACAACACTGGCACGATCGATCTGGTTGGCTTCCTACTGTTTGTGCTGGAAAAAAAATGCAAACGGCTGGATTTTCTCTGGCACAATCAAATACGCTCAAACCTCATTATAACAAAGTCACACCTGCCATGAAAATACTTCGTTATATCCGAAAATTTGTTATAAGCATATATTTGTAGCACTGTACCTATGGCTGAGCATTCTTCACTTACTTAGTTATAACCGATGATTCGTTATATTGAGGTTTGAATGTAATTGTGAAGCTTGCCCTTCGAGACTTGCGGCCTGCTGGTGAAGTCTGGTGTAAGGCTCAGCTTATGTTTCTGACCACTCGGCGCAATGAAATAGAGGTGTGAAAAAAAATGGCTTGGGAATAGGGTAACCTTCCAATGCTCAATGCTCCCTTTATACATGATGCTTAAATTATGTTGCACAAGCTTTGCGGAAGTTATGGCCTTGCCCTACTGCTTTGACAGTCTAAAAGGGTCATTTGAGGGATTGCTTCATCAAAGGCTGCTGGGGGACATTGACTATCATAAGAGTTACTTAAGAGATTAGGCATATCGAACTCACCTAACCTAGCGGGTCTGCAGTCGCTAAACTTAGTGTTGGTAGGATCTGAGACCGCGAAAAAAGTCATAGCTTTGCCGTAAAGGTGAAGCAATGAACCCGATAGCAATAAATTGGAAGGTCACGCGCAGAATGGCAAGCAGATAGAAACGTGCCCTGCATTTCTCATGCACAAATGTCGCCCAAAACGTACTCACAGGTACAGATGAATGCGAATAAACGTATCAGTTGTTACTTCGCTGTGTCTGAAAAGCACGCCCTTTTCGCAAATGGAGGCTGTGCAGCGATTGCAGTGACCTTTGTGCGCCCGGTAAGTACAACAGAATCGTTCCGACGAAACCCAAAGCCTAGCCAAGGCTTAAGATTCTCCCCACTACAAGATAAAGGCACGCGATTAAGCATAACCGGCTTATTCTCTACGTGGGTCAAAGTACACGTGAGAGACGAGAGCCGCCGCGCGCTCACTGCGCCATCTTGCTGATAGTGCTGAAAGCACGATAGTTTCCCCCGAAGATGCCCACCAACAGCGGTAAGCGGTAGATATGAATAGCTTGCCATTTGAACATTGAAGGAGGTAGCTCTTGGTGGCTCAGAGTGGTTAATGCCTCGCAATCACGACGCGGAGGTCCCCTGTTCGATTCCGCTCGCTGGAGTCTTTTTTTTCTGGGATTTTTTTTCTTTCTTGCATTTTCATATGTATAGATACGTATACATATGCGGTGCATAACGTCTACGCCAACGGCAAAATCCACCCGAGAGTGTCTATATAATTGCTATCACAATAAAAGGTACGATTGGGTTAAAGGGGCAAAATGTGTGCTTACATCGCTGTTTAAAATGTCTGACGTATAGGTTTTGACGTATAGGTTATTCTGACATCTAAGTTATTGCCGAAGGGGATTCGGCATCAGGATTTCAACAGCGATATCCCGAATGACTAAAATCTGAATTATGAAACGTAGTTTTGTTTCTTGGTTATGCTTTGACACGTGATGACCTGTTGGGATGCTTCACAAAAGAATTTCCGAGATCAGTCATATCTGTAGCTCCTGAACAACTTGTTAAGGAAGTAATATATATATATATATATATATATATATATATATATATATATATATATATATATATATATATATATATAGTGCAGCTGTGTGAACAGCAAAATTTTGCTGTGAAGCGAATTCGAACATTAAAATTTGAGCGCGCGGCGCCAGCTCGCCCGTCCATCATGATGGGGCTGGTGGATTTGATGTAGTACGTGTGGGCTGTGGCAGAATCCCAATCTTCAAGACCCCTCCCCGCCCCCCACCATATATTTATTTATTTATTTATTAGAATACCCTCAGGGCCCGTAGGGCATTACAGAGGGGGTGGGTACAACATTTATAACACACAAGAAAAAAAAGACAAAATAAAGAAACAAGTGTCAGATGCGCAAATCAGGAAGGCAACATAAGTCAACTAAAAATGTATAAGTAAGAATTCAAGCACATACAAGACAAAGATAGATAATGGAAACTGCGTATAGTTACAAGCATTGCTGAGAAATTGCAGTCTTGAATAACAAAGGGTCTGTTATTGTTACAACGGAAGAGGGAAGGTGGTTCCAATCGGCGGCTGTTTTCGGTAAGAAGGCTGCTGAAAAGAATTTGGTGCGGCAAAACGGAATGGCAACCTTATGCTGGTGGTCAATGCGCGATGAGTCGTATGACGGTTGTGAAATGAGGTCTCGCTTCATTGATGGATTGTGAAAAAATATCTTATGAAAAAATGCAGTCGCGCCAGTTTCCTCCGGACAGTTAAATTGGACGGGTCAAGGTTAGATTTCATTTCTGATATGCTAGCAGTACGGGAATAATTAGAACAAATGAACCGAACTGAGCGGTTGTGAACAGATTCTAACGCGTTGATTAAATTTTGCTGCACGGGATCCCATATAGCAGACGCGTACTCAAGCTTTGGGCGAATTAGTGATCGGTATAATAGAATTTTGAGGGACAGCGGAGCGCGAGAAAAGTTGCGGCGTAAGTATCCTAGCGTTCGGTTAGCGTTATTACAGATGTAGGTAACATGCGTGTGCCAAGATAGATTGTTGGTAATGTAAACGCCGAGGTACTTATATATATTTGACGTCACTCTCAAAACAAAAAATTACTGCTCGTCGTCACTAGCCCTGCGATCGTAAATGAAAACCACGTGTGCAGTGCTGGCACACACGCGAGCAGTGCGCACCTAATCCCAGCGTAACTAAATTCTGCCGCAACCGCTGCGAACTTAAATGCGGTCCTGTCGAACACGATTATCGGCGACCACAAAAGTACACGCGCAGTCATTGCGCACTAACTCAACCCAGTACCGTATTTACTCGATTCTACCGCGCCCTCGATTGTAACGCGCACACGATTTCCACCGCGAAAAAAAAAAAAAACGTAAGACATCGATTGCAACGCGCACCCATTTTTTCTCACTGGCCCGCACGATCACACCACTCGAAAAAAAAACAAAAAAAAACGACTCCTTTCGGGAGCGTCTTCTATTTAAATATGAGGTACGGGCGAAGCTTGTGCCCATCTGATGTGTAACAGAGCATTGTCGTCACTGTAGTTTTACCGTGGACCGATGTCAGCACGCGAACTTGCTTCGCCTCCTTCTTCTCGACGGTTGTATTGCCAGGCATGTCGAAGTAGAGAGGCGTCTGATCGGCATTCCCGATTTGCCCCAAGCAGGTAGCCGTTGTTGCGTCGCAAGTTTAGGACGAACCTCTGAAAACTGTGAAGCTTTTCATCGTACTCCCCCGCAAAAGTTTTCGCATATGCATGTTCCCCTTCTGAGGGAAAAGCCTTTCCTCTTCATAAAGTTAGTTAGCCAGCACCTGCTCGCTTTAAACTGGCTCCGCATCAGACCTTTTTCTAAGACTAATTGCATAGCCCGCGCTTGGAGCAGTTCTGTCGTCACGGGCCGCTGTGCCGCTCGCTGCTCAAGCAAATACTTGCCGAGCAGCTCTTTAATTTGCGGAAACCGACCCAGCTGTGGTCCACTGAAGCCTTTGTGTGAAGCTTTGCTGTCGACAATCTTCTGCTTTTGTTTCCGCCGGTCCCGCACGCACGTTTCGGGAACTCCGATCGACCGCGATGCGGCCCGATTTCCGTCCGTTTCTGCACACGCGATGACTTTTCTTTTAAAAGCCGCATCGTGGTGCACTCGAGTTTTTGGAGTCAGCCCTTCCACGCCGTCAATGCTAATGCACTACTAGATGACGAACTCCTCAGCACACGTACGAAGTGCCGCACATGGGAAACACATTGGCAGATATGGCCGACGTGCCATGCCGACGCACGTAGGGGGCGGCCATTTTGGATTTGCCGATGGCAATAGATTGACCGTACTTTTTTTGTTCGTACTCGATTCTAACGCGCATGCGATTTATGAGCTCGCTTAACCGGAAAAAAGGTGCGCGTTAGATTCGAGTAATTACGGTATTTCTTTCCGTGATGATGCAAGCCAAGTTAGCAACGACGCAGGTCTTAATTGCGCGCACGGCCAGCGCAGCGCGCACAAATTGAAAACAGAACTAGTTTGCCGCAACCACGGCACAGGAAACAGCGGTTGCTATCGTCTTGCTCATCGATAGCGAATACGATTCAAAGGTGTGTAGCTAACATAGTTGTAGATATAAAGCCATAAAAGGACACGAAGTGTTACGGCTTTCCTGTCATTCACTTATGGCCATGGTAGTGCGGAGCTTCGTCACTTTTTGTTGCAGTTATCTGTTGGCCACTGGTGAAGCTTTGGCATGCTCGTTTGTGGCGCTGTGCACTCGGCGCGCCCCAAGGGTCATCTGAAAAGTTTTCTTCTGTATAACCCACCTCTGCATATAACTGGCACCCCTGACCGCAAATCGCGGGAGGAAGAAAAACTACCCACGTTTTGACGCAAGGCCGCCTGCTTTGCATTGCCGTGAAGCCGTGCCGTAAAACCAACTTGCACGGCAAAATTTTCATATAACCCGCTCCCCGACTTCTGCTTCAAGTTTTCTGTATATTTTGATCACGTTATACGCAAGAAAATACGTTCACTTGGTGTTTAGCCAGGCAAGTCTGAGTTGGCAAGAGTTCAATGCATGCGCTTGCTGAAAAACAAAGGACAAGTCATAATCATCAAATCTTCCCTAATTTCGTGGTCTATAGATGAAATTTTGCTACAGCGAAATTCCGCGACAACGAATTTTTTCATGCGTCTCGTCATTTTTGTTGTAGCAGGATTTGACTGTACTTGGAATAGTGAAACCTTGGTGCGAATTGAATCTAATCAAAGCCCTATTAAAAATATATTTGAAAGTTTGAATATTCACACACCCCGGAAATACGTATATATATGATGAAGACAGTGATGTGTTGGCCCGGCTGCGTGTTCAAGACCACTGTGCATAGATGTTCACTCGTTCACTGCACCACGTGCAGGAGGGTTCTCAGTCCTCGTCGAGCTCCGAGCTGGGCCGAGAGGCGCCCGTGTGGATTCCCGACCAGCGGGTGACCATGTGCCAGCTGTGCACTAGCGGCTTTACCTTCACCCACCGGCGGCACCACTGCCGTGCCTGCGGCAAGGTCGTCTGCGCCACTTGCTCCTCCCACCGGCTTCCCCTGCCTTACCTGGGCAGTGACAAGCCCGTCCGCATCTGCGACGACTGCTTCCGCTCCCTCCAGTGTGGCGGTGAGCGATTCTGACCGTTCGTGTGAGGGCTTGGCATTCGAACAGGGGTTTTCAAAGTGGGTTCCGCAGAACCTAAGGCCCCTCCTCGGGGTTACACGAGCCACTGATAAATTTTTCCTGGTTATGCACTCGCCAGCTCAACTCACTTAGTTGGCGATCCCGAGAGGTAGGCCTATCTCGCTCAACAGTCGCCGTGCTTCCACTTGGGCCATCTCGGTCGATATGGCACGACCCCTGCTTCACACATCTTCGATGAACTTTACTAACTGTACTTCCAGATCAGGGTAAACGCCGTTCTTAGGGCCGCGAAATTATCTACGATCGCGGTGCGCAGCTTGTAGGCCGTCTTTCTTCTTTCTCCACAGTCGCACGCAAGGCTCGTCCACATCGTGCTGTCTTCCCGCTTCGCAATTTTCGAATTTCTTGGGGACGTCGATGATCTTTAAGCTTTTGCTGTGCAGTGAAGAACTGCCGCCGCACGCTACTCATGGTGTCTCAATAGATCGAGTTGAGCTTTGCGAACAGGTCGAGATGTAGAGAACAAGTGAGTAGTACTAGCGAGGTAAAGAGTGCTCACACTTGGCGACAACTTCGTGCTTTTTCTTTGGAGCTTTGTTATGACCTCGTGAAAGCAATAGAACCAAAATGGATGCCTGCTACAACGCCATGAAGTAGTACGTAAATTTACTGATACTATCTAATTTGCCTTGCTGAAATAAATACTGCTTTATTTGATTACGGAACCCAGACGGTTGCGGGAAGTTATAGATAAGAAGCAGGTATTGTTCATTTTACAAAAATGCCTTCCCTTTCTTTTTATTTCTTAGACAACACCACATTTTTGGCAAGCTCTTTCCCAATGTAAGCATGGTGTCTGTGACGTAGGGGCATGTGGAGGGTCACTGTGCAGCCACAAACGTCAAAAAAAATATATTTGTAATGTGACACTGAGGTTTACACTGAACAGTCGAATCATCTGTCCCCAAATGTTTTTCTAGACGCTTCAACGATGGGAAACCTGGAAAAGCCAGGAAATTTTGACCTTTCTGGAAAAGTCATGGAAAAGTCGGGGAATTTCTGAAAAACCTGGCCAGGTCTTGGAAACTGATTGCAGTTCTGTGCGGCCGTCCTAAAAATAAGCATTACCATTGATCAAAGCTTACAATGTCTCTCTTCCGACTACAACTACAGTGAGCTGCTAAAAGAGGTGTGAGAGAAAAAAATTCCGCCATATCCACGAAGTGAATGATGATGAGTGGGCGAAGCTCCGGAGGTAAACCTGGTAAACCATGAATCCTCTGTACATTTTGCCCACTCGATTTTATTACATCGCTCCCCCTGGCGTACGTCGCAGCACTAAATCGAACGATTGCCTTCAACCAATGACACGCGCCATATGTGACATCATTCCTATTTTATAAGATCTCGCGTCTTTCATCAACTACAAGTACCGCTTTCTAGTTTATAACATCTTGCATCTTTTCATCATCAGCTACAAGTACCACCATCTAGTAAACACTACAAGAACTAAACGAGAGGTGGCTACATACAGGAGACGGTACCGCCATCTAGTGAACACTGCAAGAACTAAACTAGAGGTGGCTACATACAGGGGACGGTACCGCCATCTAGTGAACACTGCAAGAACTAAACTAGAGGTGGCTACATACAGGCTACAGGGGACGCACAGCCCACGCCCTAAGGAGCTTCGCCCCTAAAAGAAATATAGTGCATAACTGTTGATTCTTAGTGTAAACTCGAAAGGATACACCGACGTATGGAACAGAAAGTTTACTGACGTTTCGGCATTCAATATGAGAAAGAGCCTTGTTCACAATAAAAGCCATAACAAAGGCACAGTGTACCTAAGTATGCCTAAATACGGGACGTAAGCAACGAGAGTACATTGTCAAAAGTGTCCCATCGCTCCTGTTTGCACAGTCTGTATCTGGATTCTAGGTGCAGGAATGATGCAAGCTTATTTTAAGTGTGGAGCATTTTAAAGTCACACCTACTTTCAAATCCAGCGTTGGCGGTGATATCTACACCCCACTGCGCATGCTCGCGTCTCGTGCACAACTGTACCACTTCTGTAACTTCGGGTAAATTTCTCATTGCAGTTTTGCGAGATTGTGTAAATACATCTGCAATTATTTTTTAGCTTGATGGCCACAGAAGAGTTCCTAAATCAAGGTAACGTGCCAACATCCGTGATTCATTTGTGAAATCCAGGTAGCTGTTGCACTTTGACAGATTCTTTCTTGCCACCACGTATTCAAACATTGGCATTATAAACGCCGTCCCCAGCTTTCATTGCAGCCGTCCAAAGACTTCCATTGCACTTCAAACGTCAGAGACCACAGACTTAAAATGCAAACATGAGTGTGCTCGTCGGAAAAAGAAAGAAAATTTTGCAGTGAGACTCTGTTCTTGCAATGTTGTCGTTACTCGTTGTCAAGGCAAGGTACACAGAATAAGCGAGTAGTGGTTATGTATTCATTTTTTTTTGTAGAAAAGTATATTATAGTGGTGCGCAAATCAGGTGGGGACGCAAATCATTAGTGAATACAGCAATCCAGGTCGAGTCAGATCTAGTACAATCCACATCCTAAATAGTTGAGTCAGTAAATACAGCAGTTCAGGTTGACCTGATTCAATTCAATTCAATCCACATCCTAAGCGGCGTGGTCTATAGCCATTATAAAAAACTAGATTTTACTCCATTGGCAGAATCGGCCAGGCTTTCGTGTCCTCATTTCGCACGGATGCTGCGAGATGGCACCACTTCTAAATTTCTTAGCAGCTTTGACTGCGGTGTTGGACTATCGTGGGCTCCTTCAAACTTTCATCTGTGGTTACTTTTAGGTGGTGTGTTTGCTTCGTGGCTCTTCCGAAGAACATCAAAGCGCTGACTTGCTCACTGCTTGGCTCAGGGGTTATACTTTGGCCAGGCATACATGTTTTTTTTTTTCACATTTACTACACGCTCTCAGAACGTTCTGAGTCTGTCTGATAAATATATTTACTTATTTTATATGAAGTACCTGATTTTTTTTTTACCACTCGAGAGTTTGTTTCCAGTGTTCAGAGTTTTCCAAGCAGACGTGGCGGTCATGGAATTTGCGTTGAATCATCATGGAAAACCGGGAGAAGTCGGGGAATTTAGAAATATCAAATTGGTAGACACCCTGGCAAGCGAAACCGAAATCGTTCGCAAGCTGCCGTACTACTTGCGGGGCAACACGAATTTGCGGAAATTGCTTCCGTGTCAATTTCTACATTGTTCAGGGGCTTCATGGCACAACACGCATTGCTGTGAAGCAGCACTATAGAAAAAACTCCGCTTATCATTTGCACCCTCACATTGCAACTGAAATTTTCGGGTTTTTGGTGTGAAATATACGCATGAAAACCTGGTCATGAAATATCGCTTATTACGTAGTAAATGAATTGCACTAGATATAGTGTTAAAAATGAATTTTTATAACAAAATGTTTGATATAACAAACTTATTTTCATGTAAGATGTAACTTTGTTATGGTGTTTGAGTGTATTTGTTTTACTTAAAGTGTGACAAACAGTTGCTAGAAAATTGCTCGAATTACCCTGTTTCATAATTTTGGAACTTTTTGCCTGCTGGATGCATGCAATCTCTCACGTATTCTAGAACTTGAGGGCAATGTTTTCAGCAAACATCGCTGCAATGACTGCTTCAATCCGCTGACAACGTTTATCTATTGTTCTGTGTTCCGTAGGTGAGCCGAGGGACCACCCGGAGGCAGATGGGGATGGTGACCAAGGCCAGGCGAGAAGGAAGAAGTATGGCGGCGTTCTCCAGGTACGTTTTCGTCTGCTTGCACGTCTGTACGTCAGACGGGGATGACTTCCGACAGTTGCAATGAAATTGCCACACCTCGGTCTAGTGGCTAAAGTACTCGGCTGCTGACCCGCAGGTCGCGGGATCGAATCCCGGCTGCGGCTGCATTTCCGATGGAGGCGGAAATGTTGTAGGCCCGTGTGCTCAGATTTGGCCAAGTGTACATTAAGGAACCCCAGGTGGTCGAAATTTCTGTAGCCCTCCACTACAGCGTCTCTCATAATCATATGGTGGGTAAGGTGCTTGGCTGCTGACCACAAGGTCGCGGATTCAATCCTGGCCGTGGCGGTCACATTTCGATGTAGGTGAAATGCTATAGCACCGTTGGCCGCGCAATGTCAGTGCACACTAAAGAACACCAGATAGTCAAAATGTTCAGGGCTCTTCGCTATGACTTCTCTCATAATCATATGGTGTTTTTTTGAGATGTAAAACCCCTAATATTATTACTAAATTGCCACACTGAGATATTAAGGGGGGACGCGGCCTTTGAAAACCGAAAAATCGCGAAAAAGTCGATTTTTGGCAAACCACATATTCGGGCAGTATGTGTCATAAACTACCTTTTCTGTAAATATCAACGTCTAATTCGTCGCGAAACCATTTGAAATAAAGTTTAGAACATGCCGCGGCGGCCCTCGAGTGGTGCGCGAGCGCTCAAAATACCCCAACTTGGCGTGATCGCAGTTTCTCGACCGCTCGACAGAGCACCGCCATTTTGGTGTTGTTTTGTTTGTGAATTCTTGCTCTTTATTTCCCCGCCACCTGCGTCGCCGGCGGCAGCGCAGGAGAGGAGCAAGCCGCTCATGATTGGAGGGCTCGCGAGAGCTTTCAAGTTTCCCGCGGCTGAGGCGCGCAGCTGGGATTGGGCGAAGCGCGCGCTCCCCAAGGACGCGGGGGAGCCCGCGACTGCCATTGGCTGCTGCGCGCGATGACGTAGCGCTCTTGCGCATAATGCGGCCGATGCGGCCGCTCGTCTGCTGCTCCTCCGTCCGGCGTCTTTGTGTTCCGCTCGCTTCCGTGTATCGTTGCAGCCGTTGGCATACTCTCCACATTTCAACTGTCTTCAAAACGATTTTCAACCGTCTTTACGAGACGATTTTCAACCGTCTATACGAGACCGTTGTTGTGTTCGCTCACGATGCGCCCAACGAAAAAGAAGACGCTACAATCGTTCGGTGCAAGGAAGCGAGCTATGAAGCTTGTCCGCGCGGCGAGGCTCTCCGCTCGCACGTGCTCCGACGGTGATCGCGCCGACGGTACCTGTGGGGCAGCTTCTGCTTCATCTACGCAAGAGAGTGGTCGCATCGACGCGCCTAGCAACGGGACTTCTGCTCCGCCGGTGCAAGAATTTGTCGTTACAAGTGCGCCTGGTGTCTCGTGCTCATCGACAGTGGCTTCCACATCTTCTCTTTCATCGGCCTCGAGTGCGATCGCGTCGTCAACTGTGCATTTGCGAACAAGTTTCCTGACGTGCGAGGAGAAAGAGGCGGCGGATCAACAACGCGCTGCTGTGCAAAGAGAACTTGGCGCTATGCCAGCGACGGAGCGGAAATTTCAGGCAATGGAGCGCGATTATGAAGCTGCCACCGCTACAAGTGAAGCCGAAAAATTTTTCCTTGTGCAAATAGATGCCCTAGACGACCTGCTATCTCGGACCCCGTGCCACCGGTGCACCGCGATTGGGATGAAGGTACGAGGAGGCACCCAACTTGGACTTGCTACAAAGCTTGAGCTAGTATGCTTGCATTGTGGAGTAGTTTCAAGCTCATGGAGTTCATCTCGTCAGGATGACACAAAGGCCTTTGATGTGAATGTAAGAGCCATTATGGCAACAAAACAAATAGGCAAGGGACAAACAGCTCTCAACGACTTTTGGGCAGCGATGAACGTGTCCCATCGTGGCCTCCATCACAAGACCTTTCAGAAGCACCTGAAGAAATTCAGGCAACCGCAGACACAATGCATAGAAAATTTCTATGCAGAATCTGCTTCTGTTGTAAAAGCCACTTACAAAGAAATGGATCAATATTTCACCAGGGATATAACAGTTTGTTATGATGGAACATGGCACAAGCGTGGGCACACATCCCATATTGGAGTCGGGGCAATTATCGAATACCATACGGGCCTTATCTTGGACGCCGTTGTTCTGTCTAATCAGTGCCTTAGTTGCCAAGTAGGGCCAAAGCCTGGAGACGCAGACTATGCATGCTGGCTGGAGAATCATGTGTGCCAGAAAAACACCGACTCTAAATCAGGGAGAATGGAGGTTGAGGCAGCTATCATCCTCTTTTCACGCTCACTGTCGAAGCACAAGCTCCGTTACACAACGCTCGTGTCTGATGGAGATAGTGCCACCTTTTCTGCCCTTGTACAAGAAAATGTTTATGGACTGGTCCCCATTTCAAAAGAGGAATGCCTGAACCACGTTCAGAAGAGGATGGGGACTGCACTTCGCAACCTTGTGCAGAAAAGTGACAAGGCTTTGGGAGGGAAGGGCAGGCTGACAAAGGCCCTCATCGACAAGTTGACAGATTATTATGGCTGGGCCCTACGGAACAATTCCGATGATGTGGCTGCAATGCGGCGGGCAGTGATGGCATCGTACCACCATGTGACGTCGTTGGATGAGGAGCCGCACCACGACTTGTGCCCAGAGGGTGCAGACTCCTGGTGTCGTCACAATGCCAGCAAGATTACCGGTGTTCCACCTCCGAAGCATTCGTACAAGCTGCCACGCTATGTTTCAGATGCACTTCTACCCATTTATGAGAGGCTCTCACAGGCTTCTCTTCTGCAACGCTGCCTGGGAGCAAAGACGCAGAATGCATTAGAGTCCTTTCACTCTGTGCTGTGGTCCCTCATGCCCAAAGAGCAGCATGCGTCACTGATTGCTGTGGAGACAGCACTGCATGATGCAGTGCTAAGATACAATGCTGGCTGCTACAGGGCCACCCAAGAGCTAGCTTCATCAGTGGGGCTAACACCTGGCCACCTGGCCATTCAACGGGCAGCCGAGAAAGATTCTCTGCGCTTGAAAAAGGCTAAGAAGCGATCCCTAGAGAAGATGGAAAGGCGGCAAAGAAAGAGAGTGCCAAAGGACACCTCCAGTTACCCTGCAGGTTCATTTTAGAACTGCCTATGTGCTCAAAACTTTCAAACGTCGTTTTCTCAAAATGACTTTTTTGGCTAGTGAGGCTGCTTATTCCAGCCATATCTCTGGAACCACTGATTGGATTTCCATAAGTCTTTTTTTATTATGTACATGAATAAATTTCTGAGGGGGTGACAAGCCCATTTTTTCAATATATTGTGTGTGTTATTTATTATATTTAATCAAAATTTGATTGATAATATCCTAATCACGAACACAAAGTTTGATGGTCTGCTAAAACTTTTCAGCAAGGAAATTCAAAAAAAGGGCTCTGTTACCCCCTGGAGTATCAATCTGGGGACCATCATAGTTAATTTCACAGTTCCAGCACCTTTTGAAAGTTCTCCAGGCCTGGAATAAGAGAACCATGTGCACTACCCTGATATTCTGCTGTAACATGAAAACCAGTGAACATAACTTGATGAAATTTTGTAGTTCTTCTAATGCTTTTGCTATAAGTCTATCCTGAAAATTTCATTAAGATATCTCAATAAACAAAAAAGTTGGTATCCGATGGTAGCCTCCCCCCTTAATTCAGCAACGTTTGTCTCATGCTGTACACGCAAGCTTAAGCATTTTGCGGGTGAAGACTCGTGAATGAAAAAGCACGAGTCTTCACCCGCAAAATGGAAAAAAAAAAAAAAAACGGGAGGGTGTCCTTGGTTTTGCTCTCACAGAGTGTGACAACGAGGCATGATAGTTCACCTTTTTTATGATGCCGTGCTCACGTGCCCTTCCCCTAGCGGAAAAGTCGTGGAATGCCTCAGTGCCTTGGATGCTTTCGCTCTGGCAATACCAGTTGTCTTGCACTTGTCTGTCTGTATGAGCTGGTTGGTACATGTCCATGGAAGGCGAGAAAAAGCATGAGCAACAGGAACACGGAACAGAGGTGAACTAGGCGTTGAATTGCAACCCAACTCAGCGGGGCTGCATGTCGGCACTTTGTCTCTGCGCCGTTTGCGCTGTTTATCATTTCCTGCGCTTGTCCTGGCGCCTACCGAGACCCTGCCTAAACTGCAGAGGGCAGCGCAGAAAATCCAAAATGGATGGACCACGTGTTGATCTCGAGCCAAAGCACGAACGTATTCCTTTTGCGTGCGATTGTCCTAGCCTTTGGGCGGCACCAAAGCAGGAGTACTCGCGCAATATCCCGCAGCACTTCACAACTGTGCAGTGCGTTCCTTCATCCTCTTTTCTTGCTCTCTCGCAGGAGGTCGCGGCAAACGATCTGGGTTCGTCGATAAGTGGCTACCTTCACCATTGGTCGAAGAAAGCTTGGAAGCGACAATGGTTTGTCGTCAAGGAACATGTGCTGTACGTCTACAAGGCAAGCGAGGATGTGGCCGCGCTTCGGACGGTGCCGCTTCTCGGTTACCAAGTGGGTGCAGTCACCAAGGTGCGTCGCATTTTTTTCTTCCGCGGCAGTCAGCGCATTGAGACCTATCGGCCAAGGGTGCAACCTCCCCATTTTTCAGTGTAGTACACTCATACCTCGGTATAACGAACCTGGATATAACGAAATACCAGTTATAATGAAGTACATGAAGAATAGTCTTGTAATAAGTACAGTGTTAGAAATAAACCTTTATAACTCTAATGAACTTGTTTTCATGTAAGATGAAAGTTTGTTACTATGACGTTCGACTGTATTTTTCCTAGTAACCATGAAACGATTTCACTACCAGAATTTATTGTCTCAGGAATTGACTGCTACAAAAATCTATAGAATCCATCGAATACATGCGAAGGTATATTTTGTTGTAAGCTTCAAGGGCTCTCTCTCTCTCTGAGTCTGCGAGCACGCTTAAAGCTATGCAGGGCAATGGGGCACAAGAATACAAGGATTCTTGTTCTTTTTAAAACTTGTGCGCAGCTAGCATGTAGACTCAAACTTCATTATAGCAAAGTTGAATCTTATCCGAAAATTAGGGATATAGGTTTATTTCTAATGCTATATCTATTGAAAAACTATTTTTCATTTACTTCGTTATAACTGACAATTTGTTATATCCCGGTTCGTTATATCGAGGTTTGAGCGTAAACGTTACACGTGGCTCATTTGCCCACGCTGCGATGTGCCGTGGTGCCATGGGCATCTTGCAGCCATGGCGACTAGGCAGCTTGTGATGTTCAAATGAGACAGTGGCCGCGTCTCTTGGGTGTGTGATGCAATTGATTTGGGTGCATGGCATCATTTGTCGAGAGAAGAATGAGCAACTTCTGGCTGACTTTAAAGTTTAATTGTGAATTCTCTGCCACTTGCCGCGCCATAATGTTTGACTAGCGCGCTCACAGCAGCCTTAGCAACCCATCTGCAGAATTTCCAACCGTGTGCAAAAAACATTGTTAGGCCCCTTTAAAAAAACTCCAGGGGGTGGAGGCTAAGCCATAGTCCTACACTATAGTTTGCTTTGTAATCATATAGTAGTGCTTCTGGCACATAAAAATCTCCTAATTGAATGAACCTTTTCTATTCTGACTATGCTGTGTGAAATTCTTTCAGGGCTTCGAAGAAGTTCCGCGAGAGCAGCTCTTTCTTCTAGAACACACAGGGCTCGACCCACTAATCTTCTATGCAGACACATCAGATCTTGCAACAAGGTATTTTTGATATTTTTTGTATAGTAGCGATTGTTACAGGCTTCAGTAGGCTTTATTTTCGAGTCCTTTTTTTTTTCCTGTCTTAAGAAACTTTGCCCATCGGAACGTTTTGCACAAACGTTTCTCCTCATGACAAGCCTTTTTGGATTCCATGTGATTCTGATTTTTCATGTCCTTGTGACTACAGTCTACACCCGGTGTGAAGTCCACGGAGACAAATTTGTGGGAAAATTTAGAAATTTCTTTTATAATATGGAGGGACATATTTTGGGTGAAAATAAGCTTTCATCAATCAGACTCTCAACAGCAACCATTCTTCCACAGGCATTTCATGACCTCACTTATTTTCGATCTACTGTTATGATTCCAACTTTAAGATCAAATTATAAAACATTTTGTAAGGTTGATATATACTCAAAATTCAATATAACGAAGCAAATGAAAAATAGTCTTGCAATAGATAGTGTTAGGAATCACCTTTACAATGAATTTTCGGGTATAAAAAACTGATTTTCTTGCAAGATGCAACTTTGTTGTAATGAGGTTTGAGTGTAATTGCCAAGTTCCATGCTTTTATGCATGAAGCTCATGCAGCAGTTGGTATGAATGTACAGCGTTAAAAGTATTTTTAGTGCTGCTCTAAGAAACTTATCCTGTGGCCTTTTTGCAGATGGCGGGAGGCAATGGAAGAGGCGACGAAACTCAGCTGAGACATCGGTGATCACTGCAAAGAATCGACGGGAACGTAAAAGGAGCGACCTTGAGCCGGAGCGGGCCTGTTCCAGAGTCGACGAGACTGTTTCGAACATTGTAAAGCCACGTTGCGGGCGTTCCTTTTTTTATCCAGCTGTTACTCACCATCAAACGAACCAGATGCGAAAGCCTCGTTATGTTTGTGTTAAAAAGTAAAGAAAAATTGGCGAGGCCGAGGCAAGCGCCTTACCCACTAAAGTCATCTCGGCCTCACAAGTTGCAATCTCAACCTGCGAAAAGAAACGCCAGCAAGTTGTTGTGGCTCACCATTGTAACTGCCTTGCCGTCCACGTAAAAAACAAGGTGCACCCACGCTTGATGTGGCCTCTAGAGACACAACTAGTTGCTAGCAGGAAAATCAAACGGTCCTTCTTTCGTACCCGTCTTTTTGTGTGTGTATGTATGCGTGTTAAACCCTCAAAACGTGCCTCCTGGCGTCAGCATGGAAAGGCATCGTGACATCTTCTCTTTTTTTATCTATCTGCCAGTTTTTGAAACATCTTTCATTGTCCCTCCCCTTCATAGGTTCCTCGTGCGAGATGTTCGGTCTCGCATCACTGTATCGTGCCATTCCCTTGGGGCCGTGCTTCTTAATTTATTGCTGCCATCACCAGGTGAAAATCGCCAAAAGACTTGTTTGCATTGCCTCGTTAGCTTGTGCAGCCCTCATAATCTCGTTTGTTCCTTGTATAGACGTCTATACATTTACTTCAACTTACTCGCAGTGTGCACTGATCGTTTGTGCAGTTGCGAGGAGCTGCACTATTCGTCTATTTTTGCGTAGATTGTTGATCATTTGTAGCGGCGACGTTTCAGTTTTAGTCGATTTTAGCAAAACTTATAGTTTTTTCATTACCAATCATCGGCGGTCCTGTCAAACCGATCGGTGTCAACTTACAGGTTGATTACGTGCCGAAATGTGTATCCAGAAGAAACAGTTCAAGAAAATGTCCGCGCTTTGCTTCCAGCCTGTTGTTGTGATGAAGCTTTGTTCGGATGCTGCATTGTTCAATGGATACGTCAATTCATCGGGTGCATTCGCCTGTTTTACAGCCATTTCGAGGTCAGCTGCATGCAAAGCAGCTAAAATCGCATGCAAGGCTGATTGCTTTGTGTGCAGCTTTTTTTTTTTTTTTGCGTACTGACTTGAGAATTGCGCTCCACTTCTCGGTGTTGCTGAACCGCCTCGCAGACAGAACGGTGGAGGTGTTTTATAGATAGTTGCTTTCCGAATAGCTCTGCACCACTCCATGCCTTTTTGCATTGGATGAGCTAAAGAGACTACACCGACAGAGTTGTGATTACCACTGTGCCTTTTTTTTTTTATACATACATAACTAGATACTGCACGAATCCAAGTTGTTAGTTTGGGCTGTGTGCAATGTCAAAACGAGGAAGGCAGTTGTTAATTTTTTTTTCAACCAGTTTGAATGTTCAATCTTTTGATAGTATATAATATATACATATATATATATTTGCTTTGTAAATAAAACCGTTGCCAATGAATGTGTTCTGTTATCACTTTATTGCAAGCATCAACATGAATGTTAATTCGTAATCCTGCATTCAATGTATTGGTTACCAGAGATGGGCTTAAAAAAAAAAAAACAAGAAATATAATCTACAATGGAATGACAGTGTTGTTTAAACGACTTTTTTAAATGTTAAATGTTGTGTTTCTAATAAGCAGCTCATTTTCCACTGGGCACGTGTGGCCATGGGTGAATATCTTTTGTGAATAATTTTTAAAGTACTGATTTCTAGGAACATAACTTATCCTTGTTAATTAAACGTCGCAGTACACTGAGAATTGTAAGCATCTATTAATGTAACAATTCTGTTAATAATCTGTCATTTTAATTAAGTAACCCATTCACAACAGCGTTACTGCAGAAAAAAAAATTTTTTTTTGAGATTGGGGCTCGCTCACATCTCAAGGTCAAAAGTAGCCAGGTAAGCTTGTCGAAACCGCGAGCCCGGAGTTCAACCGCCAAAAGGTAAGGCCGATTTCAAAAATACCATGCTTGTAATAACTTGGATATATGCGGGACTCAAAGCACCATTCTACAAGCGTAGGAATGTGACGCCTGACGCAGCTCGCAATTTAGAAGACCAACGACTCGGAGAAGCCGCTAGATATCGACGACGAAATCTTACCCGCCATTTGCTGCGCGCTTAAGCTTCTGTCTGGCAGTCGACGCGAGTTGGTTTCGGATAGCGGTACGTTGCTCATTTACTTCGTCTCGCGGCTCTTCTAAACGCCTGCCAAGCGGTGAGAGGATAAGGTGAGCTCCTGCAAGACGCATGCGAGCCACGCGAAAAAAAAAATGCGAGCGAAATAATTTAAAAGAAACGCGGAACGTATGGGAACAAAGAAATCACGTGAGGTGTTTGTTTACATGCGCCAGCTGATCGCGAAGCTACGGGCAACAATGGGCGAGGCGATGGGCGGGGCTACGTACTTCCTCCCACAGAAGAGGGCAACCTCCTCGCAAAACCTCATCGTCGTTTTAACGAAGCGTTTCTTCAAAAAAATCGACGCTAATGTCGCCGAGTTGGCAGTGTCTCGAGAGATTCCGTTGCGGGGAGTAGATAAATCGGGCACGTCTCATGCGTCAGCGTGTGACGCCCGAAGCTTGAAGCCATGCATGAAGCGCTTCTTCGTGTTTAGGTTTAGCTCTCTCTCTCTCCCCCAATCGCGAAAAAAAAGTCACGTGACGTACACGTCACGTGTGGTGTTGCAGCCATGGTGCAGCAGAGCAGTCGCAGCCAGCCAGTTCGCCATTGTGAGCCGAAGCATTAAGCAGCAGCATTCGGAGGTAACCGCGCGAAGTCCGCAGGAGCGGTTTTTCTTGCGCAGCTTCCTGGCCGTGAGGTAAGACAAGACGATGTCTTCTCCAAGCGCTGGGAAGAGGCGTATGGATACCGACGTCATTAAACTGTATCCTTTTTACTCGCTCCGTGAAACGACGAATGGGAGAAAAAAAATATCCCCCCAGCAGCGCACTTCACACACCCCGAAGCGTTTGGTTCGGTTTGCTTGGTCGCTCTGCTGATCTGGGTGCTTGGGTAGGGGCACGAAAGAAGCCTGAATGTGCGCGTTTGGGACGTCGGTGCGTGACTTGTTATGGGAATCGACGCTGCGCGCAAGCACCTGGCGATGCTGGGGTGGCGACTGCACCTTCGGTACATGCCCTTAGGTAAGTCTTGCGACCCACCGTATTGTTGCTTCGCTAGGCATGTTCTCTCTTCAGCTGGCTCTAATCAGGTTTGAGGACCCGCTGGCGTGATAGGTATCCTTTGTTTGTTGCTACCTGAAATGCCCCCGCGACTGTACGCTGCAGTGCTTGCGTGAATTGATGCGTGTTGGACGCACTTTTCGAAGAGATCCAACCGAGAAAAGTTATTCCGTGACCTCCAGGTGATTTGAGCAACCCTTTCGACGCTTCCACGCGGGGCCTTGTTTCTATGCGCCCGCTTAGGCCCTTGTTCGCACGGGTGTCTGCAGTTGTGTGTGTGTGTTTCGTTCGAGGACTTCCTCGGAGGGGGCAAGGCTACTCGACAACTGTCCTTTTTTTTTTTTTTTTACGACTGTGCAAAACGGCAACATCTGGACCCGTGGGCTCGCTTATTTAGTCAACGTTTCCCGTTACGTCGTGACGAGCACAGAGGGTAATAAGTGACGAGAAATCGACGCATCTACGAAAGCAAACAAACAACAAAACTTCGATCTTTCGCCGTCCCTACCGATCAGCTGCTACGACCAAGCACACCGTTGTAGGAGCGCGTTTCTGACCTCCTTTTTTCTAAGGGCTCTTCTTTCACTACTTGTAGGTTGCTTTAGCCTCCTGCGTTGCTTGCGACACCCCTCTTTCATTTTTTTTTGTGTGTTCCCGAAACCGAGTTACTGAGGCAGTTATTATTATTATTTTTACCTTGGTCATGGCATCCATACGGACGCGTCAGTTGTAGCAGCTGTCCGTCAGGTCTCGCACGTACTTGAATTGCGTCACATTCTAATGTCTTTTCCTATCCACGGCGCCTCGAATGTGCGGATGTACTTCCGTATACCCGAACGCGTTAAAGCTCACTGACCGCAATCCGGCTGGTTATCGGTCATTTGCTAATCACCGAGCTTTCCTGAAGCGAACTTGTGCGCAGCGTTAACCACGCGTTTGTGTAGGTTTCGCCTTTCCCACTTGAATTCACTCTTGTCTTCTTCCTCCGCTGCCCGGTCTACTGTGGTTCGTGCGAAAAAGATGTGCTGGTTAATCCGCTACCTGATCTTATGCGCGACGTTGACTACGCGTTGGCGTAGGTTTCGCTTATCGCACCTGGGATCACTTATTCGTTTGTCTCCTCCGTAATCCACTGGGCTGTGGTTTAACTTGAAAAGAAAACGGGAGATCAGTCTCTTCTTAGTATATATATCGTGTCTCGTACTACTAGTTTTTAATGTCGAGAAAAGAAATTCGCCGAGAATGCAGCGAATTCCTTGGACGTTTATCGGAATCTCGCTTTGTGAACATCAGTAAAAGAAACTGCTTTCGACGGCCAGCTTTTTTTTTTTACTTTCACACGCTCATAAGCGATTGAGTCACATTCGTTTCTAGCCATTTGTTGTTTGTTCCTAATGTCCTTGCCCGTAGGGAATTGACAAAAAAAATAATAATCATCGTGCGGCTGCTGCTAGCTACCCGAACGACAGCGTAGGCGTACAGCGAGTCTTGTAAATGCATTCGGCGATACAAAAGAAAAGAAATACAAAATAAAAGAAAACCTAAGAAGTGTCGTTCACAGCTGGCTGTGCACCAAGATTGTGAGCGCCTTCGCGTTTTGCGTCGTGGCGCCTCTTCCGCAATGAGCATGGCCACCTACCTATACGGCTTCACAGGCGCGTGGTTCGGCCCCTCTCCTAGCCTTAGTTCAGCCTGGGTATGGACCGTCAAACTGCTATAGCAGTGAATACAGTAGAGTACTGCAAAGTTAAAACTACCTTCTCACAGGAACATTGGTGCGCACTTGTTATAAATCCATTTTGTTTTAAACTTCGCAACAACGTACTTCAGGTGAACAGTATGCTATTCTAACTAGGCCTCTACACAAGTCTCTGAGGGGGCGACATAAAGAAGACTTAAAAAAAACACACTTAACGTATGGGCAGAATAAAAGTCTAAGAGTGTATTACAGAAACGAAAAACGCACTGCATTCGTTGTGCAATTCTGATTGTGCCGGAACGAAGTCGCTGTGAAGTGTGTTTTGCTTTATCATCCAGCACGTCAAACCTTCCTTTCGAAGCTCCTAGCCCAGTTCCGGAGTATCTTTTATATTGGTAGCTTTTGCTTCTTTGTTTGAAATCAAAGCACTTACAGTCCATAATATCTGAACGCTTTACACATCCGTTCGTAACGTCTTGTGGGCCCGCTAGGTTTTCTTTACCTTCCACTGTCTGTGCAGTCCTGCAGATATTGTAATTCTGTATCTGGAGGTGAACTCTTATCTTTGCTTCTTGTCGTCGGGTAAATAACCACACTTGAAGGTGCCCGCTATGCCGCAGAACATGGCTTCTATTGCAAGTACTGCTGAATAATTTTTTTTTAATTTTTGGCTTTTAGTCTTCCAAGTTCTGTATGCCTTGTAACATAAGAAAGCCTTTTTGGCTGTGTAAAATCTACTGCCATTACTTCTTTTTTTCTGCTTAGCAAGTGACCACTTCCCACCTCGCCAACATACCAGAAATCACTTCCCAAACATTGTGAATTGCACTGTTGCTCGGGACTTGTGTAAACGCTTTGTAGATGAGATTTGTTGCATAGTGTGCAAGGTATGTGTAGGCAACATGGCTTCTACACGACACACTGGGAGGATGCCAGCTCTGAACGACCATTTATTGTACTCTCGAATGTCAGCCTAATTGAGTACCTGACGGTCGCTTTTTATGCTGGATGCCCGAGACGGGTGCAGGCAAGTGCATTGCCTTTCTCCACTTTTCCACCACCATACAGAACATCAGCTGCATTGTTCTGAGGAGGTTCAATTCATTTCTTTCAGCACTTTCATACACCATTCTATGCCAGAAGTGGAGCACACTCATTGAATAATGCTTGTATGTAGAGAACAGCTCTCGATATGGTCTTGCTCTTGCAACTGTTTCCGGTATACGGGAAACATTCATGATGCAACTGGGTGAGACCTGCACTCCAGTTCTGTGCTGAAAATACAATACTAACTATTCTACCTAACCACGTTGTTTACTTTCACGTCTGTTGGCAGTCTATTGTACAATTGTTTTTTGGCTCGGCTTCGCATTTTCACCGCTACATGCTTTCACATTCGAGCTAAATGCTTAGATGAAGGAAGGCACACAGTGGCTTTATCACAGCTGCTCCTGTAGCTTGGAGATTGTGCTCAGTGAAAGAGGCCTTCTGGTCTCGCTGATAAATAGTCATTATTATAAATGTCAATAAGGTCATTCCTGGCCACTTCTGAACTAGCTTGTACCCATTTGAACCTTTCGAAAGGTTACAGTTACTCTTATGCAAATTTTGCAGGTAGCAGCAACATAGTTATTTCTCCTTGATGTGTAAGGGCAATGATATTGAAATGCTTCCTTTTCAACTATTACGCCGACACCTCAGTGACTGTGTATAGTCCTTTAAATGGCAGGGAAAAATGCCCCCTGGACAAATAACTAAGCACATATGTCATATGATTGCAAGTGCTTGCACAGCTGCACCGATGAACTGTCAAGTTCTAGCAATCATGACAGTGTAATGATGTTGGCACGTCTCTTGTACTTCTTAAAGCTCACAGATTTCCATAGTGGGAGAATTATTGAAGCTTTTTTGTCACAAAACACCTTCATTGTATCAAATATTTGTTGTTTGCTTATTTATACACTTGGATTTATACTTATGGTCATTGTACCAAACTGTTGCTGTACTTAAGTGAAGACTGCTTTTCAATGTCCATTTCAATAGTCGGGGATGTTTCCACTCTCTTGAAAATGGTCGCCCTCTTTCGGGTGCATTTTTGTCTCGCAAAGGAAACGTCTTGCTTGTTTGTGCTGTCCTTCTCGAAAGCTCCTCGATATTTTCGTAACAATAATGCTTTGTTATGCCATTCCCTGCCGGTAACTATCGCTTGCATGGTGCTGAAATTGTGAAGGTCACACAGGATTAGTGATTACTGTTCTACGAGAATAATTACACCTCAGGTCGTATATTTTTGTGTGTGCCCCTTTGGGGTGTTCACAGAACTACTTTTTGAGGTGTATTTTTGGGGACATCTTAAAGAGTGTACACTAACACACACCCTGAAGGGTGTGTATGCACAAACTGTGCAGCCGTCTTTAGAGGGATTGTGCGTTTTCACTTTTGGTGCTTTTAATGGCTAGCAGTATAAAAAGTGCAGTACAGACACAGTTCCTTGACCCAAAGGCCAGCATTGAAAGCAAGCACGAAGTCACCATTCTTGGAGGCCTGAATGAATTTTGTGTCAAGTTCTACGGCCCGAAAGCAAGTGAGTTGAATGAGCGTTCCGAGATTCGTTTCATCGTAGTGTCTTGACTTTTGCAAGTGATGCAAAGCTGCCAGCTATCGTAGTGCATGTTCTATTCATTGGTGTACTTGTAGTGAAGCTGTTGGTTGTATATACCTTGCTTATTTGTTGTTTTTTTTCATAAAAAATTTACATCAAACAGTTCGTACTTAGAATGTAATGCACTTCCATAACACCTAATACACTTCTGTTACTTCAACCATTACTGCATCTTCCCATGTTCCAATTAACAGCTGAACCTTTTAACAAGTTGCAGAAGGTAAGGAACATTGTAGTTGCATCAATTAGTTGATGAAGGAAAGAAGTGTAATCTTGAGGGCTCGCTTTTTTTTAAGACACAATGAGAACTAACAGACAATAATGCCAAAGAAAGTATAGAGGTTGTTATTAAAAGTAATTGTTGTGTAACTTTTAAAGTTGACTAATACGCCCATTCTCGGAATCCTCTTTGCTCTGATGAAGTTTGATCAAGTTACTCTGTTACTTTAGTATGATGACTGTCCTCTGTGTACATTGCTGCTCATTCAAATGAATTGAAAAGTATGGAATAAAATGTAATTGAGGGAAAGGGGGTGGGTAGAGTCTTGACATGGTGTCTTTCTAAACAGAGCTTTGGAGGCTCAATTAACCAAATGTTACTCATCTACACATGATGCGTAGAGTTAAACTTGCTTTCATGCCACACAAAATATGTCGTGCAATGTTGTATATTCATCAACTACAGAGTTCAAGACTTGAATGTAAACAAACTGTTTAGATCTTTGATGTACCACACCACTTGCCCGCTATGCTGATATGAAAATGTTAAATGTGATGTGCACATGGAGTAGGCTGCCTAAGCAGTGATGTTATGAAAATGAAGGTGTTGAGTGATGCTTGTGAAAATTAACTGCATGAAAGTGCATATCTAGCTTCGTTGAGAGATTTTGTATACACTCAAACCTAATTACAACTAACTCTCACGGGCCATCAAAATACCTTTCTATATCTGAAACTTTGTTATAAATGATTTTTTGTATCACTATCACAGGCAAAGCTATGGGTAACTTCGTTATCACCAAACGTAATAATATCCAAATTCGTTGCATCAAGGTTTGAGTGTACTCTCTTGGCACAGGTAGCCAAAATTAATTTCAAGGAATTGACCTAAATGAGATACATTGGTGGTATATACTGCATGGATAAACCAGAGAATGTAGTGAGTGATTTGTTACTTGTCTTAGTTATACCACAAATATTTTAAAATGTGCAATGTTGCTGAGGTTGTTGTGCATTTGTTATGTTGAGTATCTAGTGCACATACGTTGAGGTGTGCTCTCGCACATTAAAAAACCGATACTCTGGCCCCGCTATGAATGTAACGGGCCAGCACAATTGGGTCAAGAGTATCGAGGGCTTGATTGAGCCAAGGCCACTGCATGGCTACTGTTCATGGTAATCAAGATAAGGGAATCGAAGCTGCTGCATCTGCCATGCTTATTAGGAGTACGAGCACAGAGTTCATCTTCTCGTCTCAAGTGCTTCTGGTTTTCCTAGCGTCAGAAAAACTCTTCTGTTACTAGTATGAAATCAATAGCCCGGGTTCAGGTTGAAAGTTTATTAGATATAGGTGATATTGAAACATAAGTAAGGGTAAGGGTAAATTAAACGTCTGGATAAGTAATGATTGTTAATTGAATGGAGTGGATTTAAAGGGGGAGACAGTTTTGTGAGCAGCTTGGATTGTGGCGGCACCTGGTGGAGCTGATCTCAACCACACTCCTCATTCCAAGTGTCCTCAGAGATCCGCTTCGGCAACACGACAAAACACAAATGTGGCTCAAGGGATACATCAAAACATGCGAATGCCGACGTGCTGGTGCCACTGCCAGGCTCCTAAGTCAAGAATTTGAGTCGTCTTTTACTTCTGTTACCTCTCAGAGTTCGGGCTGTTTGTGAGCTTTCCTACTTTGAAGAGCGTGCGCTGAACCCTCCATTGCCATCGGTTGCCCTGCCTTTGCAGCACCTTACGAGGGAGGCGTCTGGAAAGTCCGAGTTGACTTGCCCGAGAAGTACCCTTTCAAGTCTCCATCGATAGGTGAGTCTAGCATTCTCGCTATATGATATGCTTTGCCTTGAACATCCAGTGCCATTGCTTGGAGTGCCTTTATAGCATTCTTATTACAGCAGGATGAGATGCTAAAACTTTTTTGTATGTAAAACTCCATTTACCTTGTAGATATTTGCAGAGCTCGTTGGAACAGGAATGAAAGAAAAAAAAATGCGACATTTCGGTCATGCTGCATTTTTCTGAACAGAGCTTGCAGAACCTCGCCCTGTTAAGTATCATTACGCCTAGCCTCACACTTAAATTTACTCGAGGGAAATCTGTTGCCATTACTCAATCATCGTGGGGACCACCACAGGTTGAGCATGAATTTCTCTCGTTTGGCACTGCTTCGTTATAGGTGCATGTTGTTATTTTTGTTTTGTGGTTACAATCTGTTCTTTCCTCAAATCTTTCTTTACAGTACTCAGTGTTTCGTGAACCCAGTAGAAGCAGTGTGCTCCTTCAAGGGGCTCTGCAACACCTCTTCAGCACGGTCATAAGAATAAGAAAACACTGCCGCGAGGCTCCTGAGAACACTCGAGCCAAACAATATGCCACAGCGTATGGTCTGGAACTTGCATTTATAATTCTCAAGATATGCTAGAAACTGTTCCCTTTTCTTTACAAATGGGGCCGTATACCCAAACTTCAGGCCGTTGGCTTAAGATTTGAGCATTGCGAGCTGCATGGGTACCACGACCACTGCGGGAGGCTAACGCATGTCGACGTGTGAGCTCTTTTAATCACACTGAAAGTTAGCTGTTCATTTGAAAAAAAAAAAAAAAACAAATTGGAAAGAAAAAGTACTCAATATCACGATGTGCGTGTGACGTGCCTTCGTCCGCCTATGCCATCCCTCCCTGCTTAGTGTGCTACTCGGGACAAGAGAACAAACCTATTACAGCGTGCGACAAGTCTCCGCTTGTGTGTTACTAATTCTACGAATTTTCGCAGCAGTCAATTCATGAGGTTAATAAACTGCTCTAACGAAGCCGTTTGAAGGTTATTTGGAAAAGTGTGGCAGGGCCTCTTTAAGAGGAAATGAGTGCATAAAGGAGTACTGACATGAATTTTAAGTATGTTTAGGTTAGTGCTCTAAATAAAAGCACTGATGTTGGGAACCTTAAAAGAGTAGTGTATTGCCTGAAAATGTGTGAAATATATTTTAATAGCACTATTTTAGAAAAAACTTTTGGTTGATATCGATAGGGCGGCTTCTCGGTGACGTGTCATGGCAGTGTGATGTCGCGGGGTGACAGCAACTTGCAACATGTGAGCAGCAGATCTGTCATCTGCTTGCGGTGTGCATAAACAACGATAAAATAAGTAATTCACTGACCGTGACTGTTACTTCAAGGGTTATCACTGCATGCTGGTTGTAGAATTCGCGAACTCAGTCACTGTCTTGACTCCTTGTGATAATGTCCATTGCGGTGGGGCTAGCTTGGTGTGGCTAAGCGACAAATTTTAAGGGGAACATGGCATTTCAAAAAAATTTGTTTTTTGATTGGTTTTGGTGAAAGTGTGATTTTATGTATTCTTGTAGGTGTGCCGATTTCAAATATACAGCTACTTTTATAGTATATAATGTGTTGTTTATACAATACAAAATCTCTCATGTGCCTTTTGGGAAACAAGATTTTTTTGTTTACTGAAAGAGTTATGAAGTAAATCAGCACATTACAATAATATTGAATCGGAACCATGCACAGTGCTGCCAGAATGTTTCAAACCCATTTGAGCAAAGGTTGTGGTATGCCGAACATGTGTGTGCGAAATCCCAGCTTGAAATTGACTCACTCGCAAATGTTCAGCGTATTATAACTTTTCTTCAAATGGGTTTAAAACATTCATTTTTGCTGCAGTGAACTTGGTTCCGATTCCAGATCATTGTAATATATTGAATTACATTGTAACTCCTTCAGTAAGAAAAAAAAACTCGTTCCCCAAAAGGTACGCGATATATTTTATAAACTACATGTTATACTAGAATACACATTTTTAAGAGCAGTGTGCCACCTTAAAATCAAAGTAAAATATTTCATACGAGCTGCACAACTGCGGCATGTGGAGAGGTGTTAACACTGCATACCAAAAAAACTTAAAGCTTCTCTCTTGCGATGTCTCAAAATTGTGTCAGTACTCCTTCAAAGTTGACTGCCATTAATCAGTCAGCACTCGAAATTGCTTCACATTTCATGCCAGCCACCTCTGGCAGAGTGAGCTGTAGTAGGAGAATAGGTTTTCATAGAGACGCTGTATTGAATCGGTGACTACACGAGTGCATGTCGTTGTGTACATAAATGCTTGGCAGCTCAAGGTCAGTGTACGAAACAGAGAAATTGCTTGCAGTGACCATTGCGTTAATGAATCTGACCAAATAAATGAATCTGATCAAATGGATGCCTTTTCTCCTCATTGAACATTGCTCGTGAAATATTGTTTTTTCTTGTGTGCGCTCTGTACGTTGTTATGCTGTTGGGTTTTCTTATATGTTGGCAATTACTCAATTATGCATTGTTTTAACCCTGTAACCTCTCCCCCCTTATTTGATGCCCTGTTTAGGGCTCTAAAGGGTAATAAATGATGGTGATGAATACTGGGCTTGTGTGGCCATCATTCACCAAACAAGCATCACGGTGCATTAAATAATTATTTGCGCACCCAAAGCCGCCAGTTTATTTTTAAGCCTTGAGTTTGCTTGCAGTTCACTAACACTGAGCTCTATCTGCTTATGTTCTGATGTGCTAGCATCCATGATGATTTGCTGTAGACAGTCTTTCTGCTCCTTCAGGGATCTTATTGGCTGTGCTGATGTTATCCCCCCCCTTGAGTAGGAAGCATAAGTATTGTGGCCATCTTTGATGGGCCAGCGGTGAAAATTTCTTCTCATTTATTTACTCACTGTTGTCTTTTTTTTTTTTGACAGGGTTCATGAACAAGATTTACCACCCGAACATCGATGAAGTGTGAGTGTCTTCACTTTTGTGTTTCTGAAAACGATGCCCGTTAAACAATTGATGAAACAGGACAGGCTAGTCTGCATAAGGAAGAGATGTTTCTGTAGCTAGTCGTGCAGTTAAACCTGCTCATATCTAACACACACATAATGAATTATTGCGTATATCGAGCGGGTGAGATATTTTCAACATGTAAGATATTTTATGTATCGAATTACTTATTCTTGTGATCCTCTTGGGATTCCATGTATCCACTTATTTGCCTTAGCGACGCTGGAGATAAGGCGAAAATTCTTTCATCCCTTCATTGGTAAAGCTTCCCAGCACCGCCAAGTGAGGTGCCGCAGGTTTTAATCTCGAATTGCACTCCAACTGCGGATTTTTTAAATGCAAATACAGACATAGCTGATTGTTAGCTCTCAACCAGACACCAACACCTACTCTCGAATTTCTGTAGAACGAGCCTTTCAATGCTATCATGTTAAAAACCAGTTCTTGACCATACTGCGTTAAGAATGCCGTCAGTTTTGCCAACATCTAATTTTTTTTTTCTCTACCTGTAGGTCTGGCACTGTGTGCTTGGACGTCATCAACCAAGCGTGGACTGCGCTCTATGGTGAGTGTTCAATTCACCTTTTTCACAAACCCCTGGCATGCGCATTCTTACCTCAGTGAAAAGTCATGAAACGTCTTGTAGGCTTTCCATTTGACAACGACCCCTACCAACGCCCTACTGAAGTGGCAGAGAGCAGCACAGGAAAATGAGGGGCCAATTAAAAATGGGCATTTTCAACACTCACTAGATTTCCAGCAATGCACAGAAAGGCGTGTTGACTTTGGAAATGCCGTAGTTTCTCAAGTTCACTCAAAAGCTTCAAGTTAAAGTTGTAATGGAAGAAAAATTCACTCTCACAATAGGCGCACTTTTTTTTTTCCAGAAAACCGGCTTCAGGTTCGGGGTACAGGCCTATTATGCAGTATAGAATTTCTGATTATTTTACTTCCGACTGCAGCATTGACCGCTAATAATGTATATGTCGCCGAAGTCGCGATTATCCTCACTACAGCCGAAACAACCTTCTTCATACGCTACACTCGCGTAAAACGGGTTGAGCACGCAGTCTTGCTTGCGTGTTCGAGAGTCGAGGCATGTGACGGGGTGTGAATTCAAAGTTCCAAAAGTTAACATGGAACTGCAATGCCATCGAAATGAACACGTATTAAAAAAACATCAACAGAGAGTGCCATCGCGGACATTAGTTGATTTTGTTTCGGGTCACCTAGGGGGATTTCGCGCATTACCATGGCCAAATTTTTGTGCGCTGAACAGTACCAATCCTTGATATGTTGTTCTCGCATCCCATATTCAAGACATTGTAGTCAAATTGTGCACCACTATTCGAGTGTTACACAAGCACCACTTATGCCTTCTTTCTTTCAAGTGAAGCCACTGGAAATAGTCGTGTCGAATGCGTAAAAAAACGCAACTTCGATCGCCCGCGGCCGCCACCGAAAAGCACCAACAGTGATTAGGCTTAGCGTACGGTTCCGCATGTTGTCTCAGGAAGTTTTCATAGCCCAAAACACCAACTGTAACTTTAATTGGATGGTGAAAGTCTAGAAAAAATTACCGCTGGCGACACACAACAGCAGTGTGGTCAATCTACTGGTATGATAGGAAATTTTTGCAGGTAGACTTATTTTGCTTAAAAACTTGTATAATTTTAAGTCGTATTTTGTGCCCTTGAGGTTGCTTTAGGTTGCACCACAGGGTAATTTTTGCTTTTGTAAAACCCGCCTCATGTTCGTTTCTGTTGCTCATTTGGCATGAGGCGAAGCACTACAGTTCGTTTCACAAAAATTGCAACGTTGGTGTGCCAATGTTGCTGGAACAGACCAACTTTTCCGCTCTGCGGTGATTTTTCAGGCGCACTAAACACAGCTAGAGAAACCGTGGCAATAATACGTTACTTGACAATTTGCAAGTTTTGAACAACAGCTACGGTGTTTGTTTTATTATAAAACAAAACTCAATGAGGCCTGCAAAAATGTCTCACAGCTTCGGTTTCTGGGTTTCGCCAGCACTACACTTGTTATTGCCCCCATAAACCAACATTGTGGACTTTCATCACACCAATGGAGAAGACCAAACACAGATAGAAAAATTCAGTTTTAAAAATTTCTACTCGCTTTTCAGAGAAACTGTTCAAAGGTTGGGCATTTATTATGGTACGCTTTTTATTGTGATACAAACCGGAAAAGTCATGAAGGATGGTAGACAGTGCCTTTAAAAATGAATCTTTCGACAGACACACCAACAGAAAGACAGACAGACCAAAATTTCTGCCTTGAAGTATCCCAAGTAAGACTATCGTGTTTAAAGGTGGCATCGGAGACAAGTGACTCGCATCATTGAAAGGGTCCGTGAATCTGCCGTTCTATTGTACTTTTGCAATAAATCAAATTTTGCACTTTAAGCACGATTATCTCAAATCATGTCTTTATTGTGCTTTTGTTCCTTTGCCTCAGCAACCCGATTATCTAGAAACAGATTTCTGCCAGTGTTTAAACAAAGTGCTAATGAGTATATTAGATTTATGCCCGTGTTTAAACAAACTACTAATGAGTATACTGAAGCAGAATAATTATTATGGGGAGCAAATGCTTTTGTTCAAGACAACATCTAATACCTATTAGTGAGCAATAATTTGGTACGCGAACTAAAAAGTAAAATGAGCAAAGGCTCCTGATCTCAATGAGAGTAAAATAATCACCGTAACTCCTGCGGCTGTGGAGAAAAAGGTGCATAAACATTGCTTAAAATGCATGGTGGGTATAGAGCGTACCTCGTTCTCTTAACCCTTTGGTGCACACTTTCTATTACAGTGGATTAACTTCTGTAATTTTTTAAGCATCTCTAATGCCTCCGATGCGCGCATGTGCATATTGGTAACTAAAGTGAACAAAGGGATTTTTAATTTGCCACCACTACATAACGCCACGGTCCTACACTTTTTTTCTGCAGCCTTGTTCAAGGTGGCAGACTTCTAACGTTCGTGGGTATGCCAAGTTCTTCACTTTTTTTTTTCTAATCACACAGACAAAATCGCGCAGCTTGGTATGTTTTATTGGATGCTTGCGATAAAAGCTTCTGTAGTCGCGAACTGTAAATACTGCGGCTTAGAAAACTCTAGACAATTTTCGAGAACAAGTTTTGCAGTATGTCCATTGTAGTGGACACCATGCGTATTGAAAACGTAGCATGCTCATGCGGGGATCCTGTATCTTATGTGGCTCTCACTTCATGTAGTTACATATTCGTGATTAGTGACGGCCACTACTTTTTAGTTATTGCATTAGTACAGTAGACACTCACTACTTTTTAGTTATTGCATTAGTACAGTAGACACTCAGTAAACAGAACCTGAAGGGACCGAGAAAATGCGTTCAATTTAACAGGAGTTTCATTTACTGAGAGATGAATACGGGTGCAGAATAGAAGCACGAAACGAAGCATTGCAGAGGTGATAGTTCCATTTAAGCAGCAGTTCTGTTTAACAAATTTCCGCTTACTGAGAGTCTATTGTACTTTTGTTCTGTTTCTGGAGACGTGCGTTATAAAGGTTTGTCATTTTCCCTGTCAACAAGCATCTTGTATGAGACACTGCAAGTGCAAGACTGCATACATATGTAGAAAGTGTGACATGTACTTGAGCGTTCACGCCAGGGGTGACTTAATTTTTTTTTCCTTCATCACGAAAAGTAAGAACATACTAAAAATAACTGAACCCTCTCCCACCCACCCCTTTAGCGCCCTCCACCACTCAAAAAAATTATTCTTCTGGTGGAACTACAGCTAATTTTCTGTGTGTTCATTTGTTCGAGCTAGACAGGTCGCCGGCTGAAAAAAAAAAAACTTTTGTCAACTTTTAATAATCGAAGCTCTTGTGCATGTTGACTCCTGTATTTTATACAATAAAGGTTCGGCTACAATATGATTTCTCTTTCTCTGAATGCAAAATTACAGACAACCAGAAGTGAATGTTGTTTAGATGCGTCGGCTCTTGCCATGCGACAATAGGCTAAAGTTGACTTGCAAGGCTGCGTGCTACTCTATGAGAGGATCATGTGTTCGCTGTTATGGCAGAAGCTCTGGCAGTCTCGGTCAGCTCTTTCACATACCATTTCTGCAAGAGCTCTTTAGACGGATTGCCCAAAGCAGTTTTCACTGTCGTGCAAGCATCAGTTGCAAAACTTGCAAACACTTTACAGCAGTGAGAGGCTGCAAGATCTGCGATTTCTCTCGCAAGCACACAAGAAACTCTCCATTGTGGGCACCTACCTTTGATGTCTTAGAGACCCATCATGCATTACTCTGAGTAACGAGTCCGTATGGCAATGGGCAGGGATCGGTGTTTTTATGTCTAGCCCGACTCAACTACTTATTCGAAAATATGTTTCCACTATGCAGATCTGTCCAACATCTTCGAGTCGTTCCTGCCGCAGCTGTTGACCTACCCGAACCCCATCGACCCTCTGAATGGCGACGCAGCAGCCATGTATCTGCATAAACCAGAGGAGTACAAGAAAAAAGTCCAAGGTAAATAGTGCGCTTCTTATTGCTGTAAAAAAAGCCAATGGTTCGTTGATGTTTCATTAGCTTGTCGTTTTACTCGCATCACGACATGTGACGAGAAACGTGCGTGAAATCGGTAGTGGTGACAAGTTGGTGGTTATTAGGGAATTCGACAAGCCGTGACATCAAGAAATTTGGTAGAAATGACTTATAATTTCATGCTCTCTGCGGGAACCTTTACCTGAGACGAGGTGTCCTGGAACATTTGCGAGTGGGACAATCAAAAAGAGTAACTCGTAAGAGGAGTGATGTACATGTAGTTCAGACACTAGGTTTCGTTTGTCTGGTGCAAGCTGTCAAAACTTGCATAAAATTATGTTGTTAGTCATTATGTGGCTGGGTTGCAAGCTTGTCCTAAAGTTCTCGGTACTGAATAATAACTAGAGGGAACAGTAGGTGATATTAAATTGAGCATGCGGAGGACTTTGTCTTAGATGGATGACATCTTCAGTACACAGAGCGTCAGGCCCTGGTTGGCTTTGGCTTACCTCTGGCAGTAGTCTAAGAGAGCAATATGAAACACTAATGGTGCCAATACAGCCAGAGCCCTTTATAAGAGGCATGCTCCGGGCAGCAGTTCGTCTTTATGTGAGATTTCTCTTATAAGCAGGGTTCCTCGTATGCATTTTTTTTATCAGCCCGTATTTCACAGTAGGCACACGCTGGTGTCTCTCACATCATTGTCTCTTATAAAGGGGTTCGACTGTACCTATGCTGTTCTCACATACTGAAGCAGTGTTACATTAGGTATAGGTAAGATGCAACGTTCTTGGCAAGTAAATCAGCGGGCACTGGAATGTTAACATTGTATTAGCAAGTTTAGAAACAGCTTGGAGAAATGTCTAATGTGAACGTTAATTGTGTTACAAAATCAAGCTAGATTTCTAGTTCTGACAAGATGCTGTTTTACCACCGAAGCATCGGTCAGTTACCATAATGGGCATTAATCGACAGCGTCAGTCGCTGTGCATGCTTCCTCTGCACGAAATTTGTTATACACTGGCGTGTTGTTTATTCTCGTTTAGAATACATGTCAAGAACTATTCCCCTGAATGTGCAGTAGCCTTGGGTTTTCAGTCTTCGTGAGTAACAAGGCTCATTAACGCCTGCAAATCACACTATTTGCATGACCCATTTGCGACTAGTGATCAAATCGCCACTCTGCACGAATGTTTCACACCTGCATGCAGCCACCTAAATCCGTCGTCACAAAAAAGTCACCTCCGCTCGCATAATATAAGCTGGCATCCTGTTTCTGCACATTTGATTGGTTCAGGGATTTGCGGATGCAGTCACGCTACTGAAAATTCGAGCCACGAGCGACCGAGCCAGGGCAGTCGGTCGCTTTATGGCCAAAGCAGCCATTTGTAGCCTGCTGCACATTTCGATGAGGCCCCGCCGCTCCAACAACGGCTTTGCAAAAATGAAGTTAACTAGAGGGGACTTGGGCACTGTGATCGTTCAGCGACCATGGTAATGATGGATAGTACATGGATTCGCCTAGTCTTCGTACTTGCAGGCGGCAAATCGTACTTGTGGCTTCGTTTATTGCTGTGTTTTGGTTTCGTTTCGAAAGAAAAACGAACCCTCTTGAACTTCGTGACCTGAACTGAAATAGTAAGCCTAAAAGATTATGGTGGTGAAGTGCAACCGCTGAACATTTGCTTGTTTCGTGACAAAAAAGGTTCAAGCCACACGAACACCAACGAAGCCAGAAGTACGAAGATTAGACAAATCCGTGTACTACCCATCATTCCTATGTTCGCTGAAGCGCCGTGCATTGCAGATCCCATAGACACTATTGCCAGAGTTCCCTCAGGTGTATATTCAGGAAACTCTATGGTTTCCACGGTTTCGCAGCCTCACACTTCAAGCTTAGGCCTGCCCCGTTGTCCGGTCGACCCGTGCGGTGTTGCACGTATAGTAGTAGTCAGGATGACTGACGGGCTAAGAGAAAACAAAAATATGCGCAATGAAAAGAACTGTGAAACAAGCTAGGTACTAGGTGAATTACGACAAGTACAAGTATAGATAATGGGGGTTGTTGATAAAGTAATTATAAACACGAGAGAGTTAGAGAAACACGGTGACAAATTATGCGAGAACTACCCTGCTACATCTTCGGAACTTCTTGTGCATGCAGCGTGCTCTACCTTAGCGATAGTTACAGTTGATAATAATAAAAGTAAATAGTAGTAAATAAATTTCATACAGGCGATGTCAGCTCATAGTTCTCTTGTAGATAACGTAGAGTAGACAACGTGCCACCGATAGTCTCTTCAACTTCGCTAGACGAAAAGGGTGCCCAGTGTTGCAACCGACTCTATTTATTGCACACGGCACCCTACGCTTGCTGCCTATGTAAGACCTGATAACCACGCTGTTAGCTGGTTGAACATCGGCTGCTGAAGCAGCCAAACTCTTTCGTGGTTTTTGCATCCCCACCAGAGACGCGTTCCTCTAACTCCTGCCTTTTGCCCCCTGCGTGGGAAACCGCCGGAGGCGGCGGTCGCTTAGTCAGTCGCGGGACGTTTCTCTCCCAAAACCATGGTGCCCTTCATTAGACGAAGGGTTTTCTAAACGAGAATCGCAGACATTTGCGACATGATCTTTTGTGACCAACTTGATTGCACAACTGGTGCTACTTGCAGGTGTGAATGAGTCTTTACTAGCCAAGTTTAGAAAAAACTGAGTTTGCTGAGCTTAGCTCAGGTGACAAGCTAGCTGTCAAGTGCAGTGATGGTCCCTCGCCACTCTGCGGCCCTGTTGGGCTGACGTGAATGTACCATTTCCTGGCGCAGAGTACGTCAAGAGGTTTGCCACAGAGGAGGCGTTGCGGGAGCAGGACAACGAGTCGTCGAGCAGCGAGAGTTCCATGAGTGATTTCTCGGACGACGAGACCAAAGACATGGAGCTGTAATTCTTCATGCATCTGTCTGCCTGACAAAATTCACGGACACACACACACCACTCACGCATTACAGGGAAAAAGCCCGAAAGCCGAGGGGGAAAAAACAAACCGGACGGGACGTGCGAGCGGACGTCACCTTTTTTCCCTTCTTCGCCCGCCTCTGCCATCGCAGCGCCATCTTCTCACCTTTCCGAGCATCACGCCCCATTTCCTGGCCACCACACATCCTCCGCAGCCGAATTTTTGCCTCCGCGACCACCATTACTGTCCGTTGTCTTCTTGCACCTGGCTGCCGCGGCACGGCGGAAATATCGCGCGTTTTGCTGACTTCGACCTCGCGGCACCGTTAAATATTCTGCCTGGTTTCGACACGACGTCCCAGCAGCGCCAGCCTCCTGCCAGCGGGACATGCAAAGATGGCTACCACGTGGTGGGACTTTTCCTGCTCCTCATGCAAGAAAAACGTCTTGTCGTCGTATTTCCCTCGTGCGTGTGCCATTGTGGCACAAATACGACACCGCTTTCTCCACTCACTTCGCCGGGCAGTAAGAGAAGTGCCAGCCAAGCCGGGAATGTACGTGCGTGCGTGTGTGTTGCGTCTCATGTGGATGTTCTTGTCTCACTCTTGCCCCCTCTCCTCCTCCTCTGCATGCCTGTAGCCATGGCAAGAGAATGTCTCGCTTCACGACCGCTCATTTTTGGCTGTTTTTTTTTCTATCTCTAGGTTTGCGTTTTCTGCGAGGGCCACAGATTTGGTCGATCGTTTCGGGGAGGACGTCTTCGTTTTGTCATGCGCTTACATAACGCGGTAGAAGCAGATGCAGCAATAAGAGTGGCAGGTTTTCTCATTGTCACTCTCACAACGCGGTATTCTTTGGCTTCATTGACAGGAACTCGACATAACGCGACGGAAGTAGTCTCCCCCGAAACAGCCTGTTCGATAATGTGGCTTTCGTTCCTGTGCATGCGGTCTGTAATACTTTATTGACAATTCTGCTAGGAAAGCAGTGCAGCAAGTCCTGAAGGAGAAAGCTTTTTTTTTTGCAGGGGCTTTCTTTTTCAAATGTATTGCAACCCCCAGAAGTATGGCAACTTCTTGAGCACTTTCATTTGAGCGTTCTCTGTTTCATCAAAGCTTCATTCTTTATTTTCTCTCCCTTCTAACCATGCATTGACTGGTTTGCCTTTGAGGATGAAGGCCTTTCCCGACAGAGTTCTGCAACATTTTGCTTCTCTTGATTGGATGTTCATCCTTGCTGCACAACTGTGTTGCTATCAAGCTGTCTAAATTCTTTTAGTTGTGTTGGCCGGTGCCCCAGTTTTTATTCATTTGCACGGCTTGTAAAATATCTTTTTTTTTTAATTGTCGGTGAGCGTATATTGTTGGCTGTTGGGTCGCGCAGGGTTTAGCATGGACGAACTTCATTGTCAGCACTTCAGTCCAGCACAGTGAGTGAGTGTTCGTTGGTAGTCGTATAATCAAAATGAATTGAGGAACGACAAGCTTTCTCTCCAAGGCTGTTGTGTAGCTGTGGTGTCAGTTCGATGCCTCCAATGCATTTTAGTGCAGATGATTTTCAATGTGTAATTCGTGCCTTTATGTAGCAGTTCTTTGGCCTAGCATTACAATGGTATCTGCTTAGCCGAGAATGCAGCGTTTCACTTGGTTCGCCGGAAACCAGCGTTTTGTACGGTCTTTGTTTGGAACAGTTAGCCGCTTAGAGGGCTACTGCAAACGCGATCTTGCCACACGATTCGCGAGCATCGGATTAACAGTGGCACGTTGTCGAATGTGTCCTGCCGCTCGCGATTTTTAGTGCGCATTTTTAGCGCCTTGTTCTCGGTTTGTCTCTAACCCTTGAAGAAACTGGGTCGGGGGGTTGTTTTCGCAAGAAACGATTCATTCGAGCTCCACCATAGTTGCGATTGTTCTGTCCGAACGCTCGCGCATGCGTGTATTCTTGAAATGCCTGACCAAATGAAATCGCACTTATCACCATTTGTGAATGTCTCTCATCCCGGTACTCCACAACACTCGCCCGAATGATTAATGGGCACATATAAAAATAGCACATCTGCGAATGAGAGAGGGTGCTCTTTTTTTGAGCATTTTTGTTTTTTTAACTTATTGCAAAACACATCACACAACTCGTGCAACGTCTATTCAATAAGAAATACAGCAGACAGCACACAGTGTAGTTATTGTTTCATTACCACAACGCGTGACACTGGGTTCATTGCAAAAAACCGGGCACTTTGGGGGAACTATGACAAGAATGATTGAAGATTATTTTTTTTTCTTTGTGCTCGGTAATGTCAAACCAAACTGTGATAACTTCACTATGAGTGGCCACCTGCAGGAAAGGTATTGCAGGGCATGCCCCCGTTTTTTTGTTGTTTTTTTTTTTTCAATTTTCTTCAACTGTCGCAAGCTGTCGGGAGTTGTGCTGTATTGTTGTCGTTTCTTGCGTGTTTTGCCGCCGCTAAGGTTGGACATCGATATTCACATAATCCTTGTTTATCGGCATGTTTTCCGTTTTTCTGCTCGACTGGTGTGGCGCGTCTCGCAAGCAGTGCAATCTCGTAGTAGCCAGTGGAATTGTGCACGTGGCGGCTGCATCAGCAGAATTTCTTTACCAGTAGTGCCAGCCCCAATATAAACTAAATATTTTTGTGCCGCCTTAAAGCATTGTCTTATGTATGCTCCCTTTGAATAAGAAGCTGCAGGAAACATTAGATGAGCTGACTTTCTTCCATCTGCAGGAACCAACGTTAACACACCTGTTATAGTTTTAAACTTGGTGCTTCGTATGGTACATATTCATGTTTATGATGTACCGTTGTTTGCTTGCCCAATCTACATACAGGACGTATAATTACGACCTACCTTCGGGGTAAAGCGTCAGCGCATCTGTTATGCCTCATGGTTATTATGTTCTTGTCTATGCTGAAAAATATGCCCATTTGACAACGTCAATCTATCGTGTTGACTTAAATTGCACTCAAACCTCATTATAACTAAGTCGAACCTGCCACGAAAATATTTCCTTATATTCGAAAATTTTTTATAAACATACATTTGTAGCACTGTACCTATGACGGAGCCATTCTTCATTTCGTTATATCCAGGTTAATTATATCGAGGTTAAACCTTTGCTAAACATTTGCAATCCGAATCGTGCATACCAACTGTGAGGGGTGCCTCGTTGAAAATGTTCTATACGTCTTCGCTTCGCAGTGGAAATCTGGAAATATCGCTGATTTAGTAAACGGCTGATTGTGATGCGCAAACTGGCGTCGCGTGCACATTTCCACCGGTGTGACGACAGGTGAAAGGTGTCTCGAAGGCGACAGATGTAAACAAGTTTCTCCGATGCACAGTTCCACGGCGAAGGTGTGCTGCAAGCTGTTGGCACGCCTCTTGAAAGGCGGCGATCATTTTGTTCTCGCTCGAAATGTTGCAAGCGCATGCTTGGAACAGCCGCGCATGTAGGACTGGCGCACCACGGTGTTGCATGGTAAGGTTGCCTCTGCCGCAGTTGTTTCATTATCCTTGCCAGTGCGTTCTCATTTACGAAGGTTTCTTTCAGTAGTCTGCTCGTGGGGAAAAAAAAAAAGAGAGAGAGGTTGGATTTTCGAGCGGTGTTGCAACCGTTGTAGACAACCATTTGTGGACCTGTTTTATTTTTTTTTCGACTGTTTGTTTTTTTGTTTTTTTTTTTGTCTGGCAGGGGACGTTGCTTCTCGAGTAGTATTGCCAGTGTGAACATACGCATCTTAAACCATTGCTTGTCTCAGTCACTATATAGTCTTTTTCTTTTTCGTGTGTTTGTGTGAGTGCGAAGACACCATAGTTCTATATGAATTTATAAATAAAGCTATATCCAACTTTTTTGCAATGTCTTATGTGTGCATTTTTGCATAGTTGTTCTTTTATGCGACCTTCTTCCCATCATTTGAACAATGCGCCTCTTGCGTTTCTACTCGTATTTCCTGATGAAATCGGCATTGGCTGTGCCGACATGTAGGTGACACTCAGTTGGTTGCCGCTTTTGGACCAGTTGCATATATCCTCTGCACCGTCGTTGCCTTTTCAAAGTTATTTCAAGACGATTTATTTGGAACTGGTGGGTACTTGAAAGAATGCGCATTTCACTGGAAACTGTCAGATGCTTGCCCCTCTTGATGACAACTGTGGGAAGCCTTTACAGGGAGCTTTTATCACTGTCTTGTTCACCATAAGATCAAGTATAAACTGCAGCACCCGAATTATTGAATTCATGAATGAAATTATATATGTTGTCTTGGTATGCCAAAATGTTAAATGTTTGTGTATTTATACACATGTATGTTTACATATATGTGTATAAGTACGTATCTACATGCGACTTGTACATTTATATTTGGACGCGGCAGCCGCCGTCGCTCCGCTTCGGCAAAATCGCCTTTGGTAATAAGGTGGCGAGACGACACGACCACGTTGGTGGCCGTCACGTCTTCCTCTCTCTTGCTACATACCTTTCAGCGGAACCGTGAACAGCTGTATAAATCAAATTTAGAGTGGCGTTACGCACAGTATGTTTATTAATGGCCTGAAATGTGGTGTGCATATTTGTGCAGGCTTCCCGAGTGGGCAGATATTGGTCATTTAGCTTTCTTGTGCTGCATAATGCTGCAGAAAATCGCTTTGCTGGCGACACTGTACATCAACTGGTCGTCGAACATGGTAGTGTTTTAGGATCCACGTCAAGATTTTTTTTTTCACTTGAAATGAATGCAACCAGAAAACAAACTGTTCTTGTGCTTGGGCCTAATATTTCTCTTTTTTAATGCAAAAGTTGACACTAAATGAATATATAATTACATATTTAATTACATGCCAATTAACTTTTGATTACTGAAACTGGCAAAAATAAAACATTCCTTAATTTTTTTCTTCGACTGTAATACTGAGCGCCTTGGAATCGTGCCATGCAAATTCGACACATTTGCAGAGAATAAATTCGTGTCTGAAGTGGATGTGTCATATATCCTTATGGTTGCATATATCTTATCATATGCATGTTGCGCAATACAAATTGCTTATCCAACAGTCATGTTGGAATCGTAAAGAAGTATTGTGCAACAATGTAATGAGGACTGTGGCAACGTACGATGCCTGTGCAGAAAGTAATAGCAATGTGCCTAAATTCATTCTGTAGGCTCGTGTGCTCAGATTTGGGTGCACGTTAAAAAACCCCAGGTGGTCGAAATTTCCGGAGCCCTCCACTACGGCGTCTCTCATAATTGTATGGTTGTTTTGGAACCCCACATATCTGCTAAAAAGTGCACATAAAAGTGCTTTAATCGTCAATATTCAAGCTATGTGACGCTGCCATCAATGCAGCACGCTTCCTCTCAACACCGAAGCAGTTAATATTGTAGCCTACGGGTTTAATTACCGCTCGATACCGCAGTGCTGGACGCATTCGAGGGAGTCTCCAAAACGTCACGGCCGATGTTCTACTATGCAAGATGAAGAGGGAGTACACAAAATGTGAAGTAGCTGGCAAGGAACACTTTTTCAAAAACTGAAGTTTATATGTGGATTGTTTGTGAGATATTGTGGTTGACAGTGACCAAATACGTTGCATGTGCTCTAGGAGCAACAGAAACTGAAACAGCAGTATAAAAGTGCCTGCTTGCGATGGCAAACAGTTTACAAAGTAGCTCTAAACTGCACAAATGTACGCTCATGCGCAAACCTTGGACACACTTTTTTAAAATTTATATATGGAAAAATATGGGAACGTAGGCTATGATAGAGCGGCTATCCCAACATCATCGTATGTATGGGATACACACAGATACGAAAAATAAAGGATAAAAGAAGGAAAAAAATATTCGGAGGCATATGACATAGAAACACTACGGTGCTTATAACGCGTGAGCACAGTCTGTGGGCATAATCCAGTTCATGCAGGGTATCGCATCGTGGATAGAGTTCGTACAGGTAATGGCAAAGAGCAATAAAAACTTCGGGACAGTTCATTAAATTTGTGTCCATTGAAAAATTGAGAAGTGTGTTCCCTGTGCGCCTTTGATTATCGGAATGTGGCTACGGCCCAAGCACGTCATCAATTGTAAGTGGTCGTCTGTCTAGGCGGTTCCAATCGGACAAATTGGCATGTCGGTAGGCAATGTTTGTAACACTTGGAATGTCGACAGCCAGCTATTGACTGCAACAGCAGTCGACAGATAACCTAATATGCTGCATGTATACAATGTGTGAAATACATGTATCGTGCACAAGACATTTGAGGATGTTGGGATGAATCTAGAAGTGGTATTAAGCAGTCCGACAACTATTGGACATTAACATTTTTTAAACATCGTTTTCTCAGCTAGAACAGTGAACTTTGTTTGGCTTCTGTAGCCGCCGCATGCCTGAATTGAGTCTCGTTATTACTGTATGTAATGGCCCTTGTGCAGAAGTGATCATTTATCATTAATAAAATTGATATGTTCAGATACCAACAGTGCATTAAACGGAGAGTATGAAATTCGCAACTCTCTCTACATCATACTTCCTTCTTTTTTGTTAGATATTTTCTGAAAAGCTTTACATATTACAACGATGATAAAGGCTGTCTACTGTAACCATAGTTTCCTAAAATTAACTAGAGGGGACTTGAATGCTGTGATAGTCAGCGACCATCGAAATGATGGGTAGTACACAAATTCGTCATCTTCCTGCTTGCAGGCTTCAAACGCACTTGTAGCTTTGTTTATTGTTTTGGTTTGGTTTTGAATAAAAGAACAAACCATTTTAATCTCTGTGAGCTGATTTGAATTGGTGAACCTAAAAGGTTACGATGGTAAAGCGTAACTGCTGAACCTTGGCTGATTGTCGTAAGCAGCTACAAACTACATGAAGCCAAACGGTACCAAAAGTATGAAGATTTGACCGGTTTGTGTACTACCCATCATTCCCATGCTCACGGAAGTGCAGTGTGTTGCAGCTTCCACAGACACTTGCGCCAGGCGCCAGAGTTCCCTCTTGAGTCTCTATAGAAAACTCTTTAACCACAACTTTGTAAACTTTCATTTAAATTAGCCTTCATTCTATCTATTACCCTTTTGCATGAAGTTTCCAACATTTTTCTTATATCTTATCATTTTAATGATACTTTATCGTGCACAGCTGGTTTCTGCTATGGTTTATTGGCTACGCAGCAACGCGAATGCTGGTATGCATATTTCTGTGCCCAATGCAAGCTTGACTGCCTGTTCATAGGCACCTTAGTGTTCCTATAGAGGAACACTATAAACAATGCATAGGGGCATTATAGAGCCGAATAAGGACTCTTGTGATGTCAAGAATCTTGGCAAGCCAAGAAATGCTGAAAAAAAAAAAGGATATGCAAGTGGCGATGTACGCAACATCTTAAATTTGGTGGCCTCTCCTAGTGGTCTATGTATTTTATTGTTGAAAACTAATGAAATTTGTGTTCCGAGAGAGCCAGGGGCTCTGGAGAATTCCAGAAAATTTTATTGCATCTGTATGGACAGAATACAAAAGTAAAAACGCACCTGAAACTTCACATTGACATTCATATTCTGGTGCAAGTTCAAAATTAAAAAAGGATACCTTGACCTTGAATTTCTCTTATCAAAATATGGACAGTATTATCAATGACTGATTTATTGCTTAAGTATGATCTAGCATTTTCATTTGCACAGGTAGACTTGATATGTAACAAGTCGTTTGTTATGTATGACACAACATAAGACCATATAAAAATTGTTTACCAGCATGAACATATTATAAACTGTAATAGACGGTAACAAAAGTATTTCGTTCACATCTGAACAGCAAACGTTGCCTGCGGTTCTTTAATGTACAAGAGTGACATCGATGGAGTGTCCTATCAGTTTTCATGCCTTTTACACATGGACGTAAACATATAATAAACATATAGTTGTGAAAATATTTCATCCGTATCTGAACAGAAAAGATTGCACGCAGCTGTTTTTAATGTGCATGAGTAAAGTTGACTGCATGTTTTTGAGAGTGTTGCGATTGGAATTTATTAGAATGTCTGCGTTGGGTCGCAAAACATGCAGAGTGGTACTTATTGGTAGGTAACGAAAGGCAACAAAAATGATCACAAGCGAAAACAGTCTTACTGTCCTGCTGCTTTCAAAAGACGCAATGCTGTGCAGATAAGGAAACGACTGCATCGCGTAGCCTTCCAAGAGTGGAACTACCGGGCAAAAACATGGAGATTAGCTCTCGCTATTATGCCACTGGCTGCTGAAGAAACTTCATGCAACGCCACTTGATGGTACTCTATTTCGCAGGTGCAACACTCTGTGTACCAGGCCAAGGACAAACGTTACAAAACACTGTATGAGAAAGAGACTGTTGGCAAGACGACTACACTGCCAACGTAGTCCGATCACATGGGTCTGTCAAGGCATGAGCATTTCAAAACTCCACTCCCGAGGCAACAGATAACACTGTCAGCTGGCGCATCTCTCGGAATACTATTCGGTCTAAGTCTAAGACAAAGCCTGACAAGCCAAGAAAGAAAACTTTTGCGCTTGTGCAGCCGACGGATGGAATGGCTTGATTGCAAGGAAGTGTTTTGTCAAGAGTTTTGAAAAAAAACTGCCATCTGCCTCTATACACCTACCAAAAGCAGCATTCTTGGATGGCACATTTTTTTAAAAGCTACGATGAATTAATACTACGAAGCCCAACAAACAGCAAGGAAGCTTCGACAGGAAACATGGACAAAAAAGGAAGTTTGTGGGCTTTCGCAGTCGACAACATAGGGCGAGGAACTGGTAACCTTCTGTCAATCTTATTCGTTGGCTGACCTGTAAAAACTGAACAACGTGCCTCAACGGCAAGAGTACTATAAAAAAACCGGTGAAGCCTCCCCAAAGGATGCGTTTCTCGGGAGGAGAACGTCATTAACACTTATCACTGCGAACTAGTCCTTGCCGCTTTGCAGGCAGATCTCCTTCTCAACAGTAGTAAACAATGGAATGGCATTACGCGAAATCTTCTTGGAAGGCACCTCTTCAATCCTAATGAGCGTTCTCCTCCACTGGTGGGCAACAGGTGTATGAACTAAAGCGATAAAAGAATAACGAGAAAAGGGAAAGCGACGACTGTGATGTCATGCAGCCACTTCAATACAAGTCCCGGACGAAGGCACTGTGTGGTCTTTCAGTTGATGAACAGCTCTTCCGATTTGATGCCTCCTGTCGACAGAGTCTGGGTACTAGAGCTGACCAGCTTCGGGGGCTTGCTTTTTGCCCTCGCCAAGGATGACAGTAATGAGTTTCCGTCTTCAGTCTGCACGCCCACGTCGCGGAGGACGATTCGAGTCCTCTCTCGTTCGGCGATGATTTCTGCCGCCACCATCTTCGCCAGTCGCTGGAGCACCTCGTCCTGCAAAACATGCAGGCAAGAAGAAACGAGTGTACGAGGCCAATGCTTTTGTAGATGCAAATTTTCAATTAGTTTTATTTAACTCTATGCTGAAACACAGAAGGGAGAGTAGGAGAAAGCTTTATTCCAAAAAATAAAGAAAAAAGTTGGTCAATTACGTCAGGCATAGCCTGTCACCCTAGCCGTCAGCCGGAATCCCTCGGGGCACGGCACCAGCAATGCACGGGCCACACACATGCTCTGGTACCCATCTCTGCATTATCTGCACATCGCTACCTACAAAAATACAGCTGGGCCAATGTTGGTCCCCCCCCCCCCTCCGTACCCAGCCATTTCGTAGAAAAACTAGGGATGTACTTATGGAAGTGATTATGGTGTTTAGAAGCATCCTGCTTTAAACTGAAGCAGAAAATGAAGCTGGGCCATTGCAGGCCCAACGTTGGACATTCTTAATGTTCGGAAGCATTTGTAAGGGGGCTACTCAGTAGAACATATTCTGCAAACTTTAACTGCGCTAGAGACAAGGCACAAAAACAGAAGGAGACTAGATAAACGCAGATACGGCTGTGAGCACTCATCCTGCCTCCTCCTTTGCTTTGTGTCCCGTATCTAGCGCAGTTTGGGTAATCTTGGGACTCCCCTCCCCCCTCCCAACCCTCCCGTCAAGTTCCCAACCATTTGGAAAAAGAACTAGTGCAGCAGTAGGGGAGAGCACCTACAGTAGTGATGAAGGGGTTAGAGACGGCCTATTTTCTGGCACAAATCATGATTTAATTTTCGAATAGTGTGGGAAGTGCAGTTGGCATTTAGGTGTGGAATTGGCTCAAATGAACATGGACATTCGCAATGCAACAAAAATAAAAGCAACGGCAACTCACATTTACATCCGACGAGAAGAAGGAAGCTTCTGGCATATCACCTGCAACAGATGTACAAGCAAGGCAAATTCAATGTGGCAAGTCCTGGTGCCAAAAAAAAACCGACCGGTGTAGCTTATTGTGCTGTTGTGTTAGGATAAATTGTTAACCTGCGTCACCCTATCAAAGTCTATATTTGGAAATGCACAAAGCATGTGAGATTGAAGCAAAGAAGAACAATACAAATGCACGTGATGCCGTACATTTTTTCCACGTGCCATGCAACTGTGCAAGCGCACGCCAAAAAATTTATTCAACTAAAAACGTACAGAGTCGTGTTCTTCGATGAACTTGTAATTTGTATTTCCAGAGACATCTTCCGATGAATCTTTACCAATACATGGTTTTTTCGTGTGGCATTATATCTTCTTTTGTTGTTTTGACAATACAGATGTTTTTGAAATTATTATGAGAGTAAGGCCTGTTGTTTTAGTGCAAACTCCACATCAAGGCAGAAATACTTTGACGCAGTGAAAATGCCACTACTGCGACTAAACAACAAAAGCTTATTCATAAATTCTTCATTATTGACTTCAGGGCAGGTACTTTTGAAAGCTGCTACGGTGTTTCTTGCAGACAGGCAGAATAGTTTTTCGTGCCTGTTTATCGTTTAAAAAGAAAACAGATAAGCAACACAGATGGCAGGCAGACAACAAGCTGTTTACATGTGTATTTCAAAATTCTTTCGGATTTCGCTGAAGAGGATTCTGATAACAAGGTGGCTGAGTATTGAATATTCCGAATTATGTGCAACTTGTGAGATTTTTAAAAACTGGTCATGCCGACGGTTTGAACGCAATAGTACTTTCCAATATAATCAACTGTTTTGAAATTAATTAGCGAGTTTTTGTAAGTTAGTCGCGTCAATGCCATTTTAGCAGTAAAATATCGCGGCCTTCACCTCCTCCTCACCATCACTTCCCTTTCACGACCCGTTGCCATCCTTCTTATACATTGCTATGCTACGCTGTTACCTCCACCTTCCTCCTTACACTCTCAACCCTTTCCTACCCCCTTGCTGCTTTCCCACCCACTATGCATGGCTGTGCTATGCTTTCTTTTTCTATTTCCTTAACTCGCCTTTTAATTTTTGTCGCTTTCTCTATGTCCGTTTCTTTCGCTCTCTTTCTACTCTTACCGTCTATCCTTTTCTAACTCCCATAGCATCGCAACCATTTGGTTCGTATAAATGTGCGCTCTGCTAGCGTGTCTGGATAGCCGAGTGGTTAAGCTGTTTGCCTTCGGCTCATGTGTTGCTAGGCAAAGCATGGGCCGACACGCTCTGCTTGCACGTTGGAGCTTGGCAAATTTCTGCACATGATCTGGCACCTAACCTCAAGCCTGAACAGCTCTTTTGCTTAGGCTTGAGATTAGTGTCTCCTCCTTAAAAAAAGCTATGACTTTTTAGTTGAAGGAAAACGCGAACGATAAGCCAAAGTCACGCACCACAGCCTCCTTTTCGATTTCCTGGAATGTGGTCAAAGGCAACTGAACTCTCAACATCTGGCAATGGATTTGGCGGGTTCCTTGTCATGGACGTTGATGAGGAGCTGCCAGGTACGCCCGGTCCATACGGCTCAACGTCCTCAACTGATTCCTCGTTGTCTTCATTAGCTGCCTCGTCGGAAGGCACTCGAGATGGCAAGCGAGGCTCCTCCTCCACAGCGTTGCTGCTCAAAGGGCAAATGAAATGACAGACTGAGTTTGGAAACCAACTAGGTAAATTTAGCTGAAGGAAGCAAGATAGAGAGACAAGTTGGTTGGTACACATGCATCGATGAAATTTCAAACGCATACCGAGACAAGGTCAGGGGAGGAAACGACACTAGCAATTAATATTAACTAATGGCTTTATTAAGCAAGAACAAATTTACATACCCAACCAGCGCACCTGGCCTGACACATACGCACATCATTTTTCCGTGCCAATACATGCAAATAATACACTGTATTTTTTCATTAACCCCATTCCTTGGGGAGCGACACTTTTTTACTGGAAATAGTTAATGACGGGTGACTGATACAGGTTGACACCCTTGTGTTAATTTAGAATACCTCAGCAAGTTCTCGTAATGTGTAATGATGGTGCTTGAACAGAGTGACCGTACAGGAAAAGCGTACTTCACAACTACACTGTGCACAATGCAAAGCCAAATGTGGGAGTGGTCTTCCTTCCAAAGACAAAGATTAATCCAGACATGACTTCAGATTCTGCTGCAACACCAAGGTTGCTGCACCCTTTTCTAGTTTTGCCAACAAAGGGTTTAAATAAAGAATAAGATACTTATTGGCGTAGGTGTCTTTTTCAACACAACGCCACGACAGGGTGCATTGCATGACACAGACTAGTTATTGCTTTTGCTGCTTTCTGCAACACTAAACATCTCTAAAAACTTGCGAATGCAGTGCAGTGTGCCCTGTGATTAGCGTAAGGGTTCAGATACGAGCTGATGCTAATGTAAGAGCATTACGCTGTATTAAAGCTCTGCTGTAATGCTGTTATCACGCTATTCTAAGAACATATTCCTACGATGTTTACTCTTGTGTTATTGATGATATTAAACGAATCTTGAAGTAGATTTCCCTGCAGCTTTTTCTGTGTTATGGCTACAACTTTGAAGCTTGGAAAAGAGGACCCTCAACATGAAACAAATGTGCTGCTGCCTCACAAAGGTGGTCTAGTGGCTATGGTGCTCGGGTGCTGGACCGAAGGTCGTAGAATTGAATCCCGCCTGTGGCGGGTGCATTTTCGATGGTGGCGAAAACGTTCGAGACCCGTGTACTTAGATTTAGGTGCATGTTAAAGAACACAAGGTGGTCGAAATTTCCGGAGCCCTCCACTATGAAGTGTCTCGTAATTGTATCGTTTTGAACTTCGTGAGCCGATTTGAATAGTTGGTGAGTAAAAGGTTTATGTGGTGAAGAGCAAATGCGGAACATTTGCCGATATTCGTTTCGTGACAGAGCAGTTGCTAGCCACGCAAAGCCAAACGAAGATGCAAAGATTAGGCAGATCCATGTACTACTCATCATTAACATGCTCACTGAAGCACCACGTGTTGCAACTTCCATGGACACTTGCGCTAGAGTTCCCTCTAGTGTATTTATGAGCCTAGTGCGCTGCAGTTCTCACCGAACCAGTGGCGCCTTGCGACTGCGAGTGGCTGCATAGATGGTAAAATAGCAGTTCGAAGGGAATCAAGCTAATTTGCGGTCAGACAAAAGTGTTGCGTGTGTATGGCTGTGATTATATCAGCAGAAGTGCTGCCGGTAAGCTGTCGAAAAATAAAATTGTACAAACTTGCGTGGAAGGCTCACTACAGTACGAGCAGTGAGAGCGTTGGATGAGGGTGGTGTAATGTGCAAGATAAGCAGACGCTCTTCATTTTTTTTTAGCATATACTATTATTGTGAATTCATGCTCGATCAGCGTTACCAGTAGTGGCCGTGCGCTTGAATCTGTTGCGACGTCGTCTAAGCGCCGCAGCACCACAATACCAGCTGTCGAGGCCTATAGGAAACTTTTTATGGCTATGACAACTTCATGACATGCACACCATGAGCACTATACTTAAACAAAGCAGTAATTGGTACCACTAATCTTATATTTCTAACCACCCTGCTGTATGTATCATCACCAATTAACTTCGTGCTGCTGACATTGAAGGCACTCTTTACTGGCCTTAACTGCCCTGCATATACCCAACTATCCTTCGAAACATTACCTGCATTAGATGCTATTCAGTGTGTAGAATGACAGTGCATAATTTGCAATGAACTCTCTGCCACACTTCTTTTTTTCTCAGTGCTTTATTTTAAACAAAGAAACTTGCAGGTCCCCTGAAAACGCCGTTCAAGAAGCACGGGGCAGTAGGATGTCTTGCTTTTGAATGCTCAAGTATGGGTCTCAGATCGATAAATGGATAACGAGTGTGGCACCAGGTAGTGGCACTCTCTGCACTTCCTACTGAAATTCGCAAGTACTATCAGTCGGTTGACTTGTACGTGCCTCGGATCAGTTCCATCTGCGGTCGAAGACGTGGTGTATCAGTAATGCTGAATTACCGAAGCAACTCTGTCTCATGACTACGTCAAAGGCCGTCGTGTAAGTACGCATCACGTCGGGTATTACAAAGCTCTGCAAAACGGCTGTCACAGCACTCTTCGGTGTAAAGAGGAAATGTGGCAAATTAGTTCTACAAAAGGCCACATAGTGGAGCAAATGTTTTTGGAAGGGACCCGATTCTCAGCCGCCTGAATCCTCGCATAAGCAACCGCACAGCACACGTATACCTGGTAAACAAATATTCGCAACCTTCGAACTGTGCAAGATTGGATTAGTTGGTGATAATAATATTATATGGGGTTTGACGTCCCAAAACCACAATATGATTAAGAGAGCTTTTGTAGTGGAGAACTACACAAATTTTGACCATCTAGTGTTCTTTAACGTGCACCAATGCCGCGCAGTACATATGCGTTTAGCATTTTGACATTACCGAAATGCCAGAGGCCTATGTAACCTAAGACCTTCAAGTCTGCAGCTGAGCACTATAACTGATACACCACTACGGCGGACTGGGCAAGCTTGTAATCTATTAGATAGGATGTTAGAGAAGAAAATAACTTTTCATGCTACTACTTATCATTATGAATATCTTTCACTGCTCGTGATAGTCACCTTCACTACTTCTTTTTCAAAAGTTTTTTGCGCTACTAGTGCAAAAAACTTTTGCGCTAGTAGCGCGAATGCAATACTGGAACTGAGGTGCATTGCGAAAGGATCAAAAGGTGGGCTAGTCGGTAGTTCATATTTGTTCAGCAAACTGGGAGGATGGGAATGCAAACAGACAAAGGAAAAAACCACACATGTGTTGTACGGTTCTTCCTTTGTTTGCTGTGTGTTCGTGCTCTGCCATTTCACAGAACAAATGAAACAGAGGTGACGCTACACTTTTGATGATGCATACTGTTTTTAGCTATTTAGGCACTATCTCAAATATATTTAGTGTTAATAGCGTTGTGCGTAGCTATTGTGCAATGTAACAAGAACCTAAAGGAACAAGTGAACATGCATGACTGAGTGATGTGAAATATTACTTTGTTAACTCGGTAGCCCATGTAACAGAGTAATATATGAATTTTAGTACCGCTTGTTTGCAAGAATGTTAAGGATTGATTTTACTAATGACCATGACATCTGTTCATTGTAGGATTGACAAAGCTTCTTCGAAATGCTCATAGGTTCTTAGGCGAACTACTTGGTTCACAAACTTCATGGCAGAACAGCGCAAGATATGAGACAAGTTGATAGCATCATGTACCGTACATTTCACTGTCCTGAATTTTGCACTAAATCTTTTTGGTATAATTTTTCTTAATGATTTAATCTGGTTAGATACTCACGCTTCAGGCTCGAAGTCTCCAAAAGTGTTGACGCTGTTCGTGGTGTCGAAATCCCGTCGGAGCCTCTTGCTGAACTCTTCGGGACTCATCTGTGGAACGCCTCTAGGCCTCTTTCCTTGCCAGACGACGTCGAAGTGCACGATTTCCTTGCCTCCTCTGTTAATGCCAACCATATAATCAAGGCAGACCGTGCTCCCCGGATGAAGCACTTCGTTCAAGTCACCGAAGAAGATGGTTCCGTCTTTGTAAAAACAATCACTAGTAAAGTCTATCTTCCTAAAGACTCCAGATTCTTTAACCTTGCATGTCGCGAGGCACTCCATGCTTTTCAATATTGTAGCCTTGGCGCTCTCGTAAATGGACACACACGGCTGGATTGCACAGGGCGGGGGCAGCGAGGAAGACTGCCTGAAGCCCGGCTTTTTGCCAAAATCGTCTACCGGCTCCTGCACGCTGTTGGCCTTTTCTCTGTTAACATCGGCGCCTTTGTTGACTATATTGTTGAAGATGTCTTCGCTGTCACCCACGTGTGGCAGTGCAGGCCTCTGCCCTATCCACACTAGCGTCGCAACCCACTTATTGTTTCCTGCATCGACGGCATCAAAACTTACTTCTTGGCCGTCACTAACTTCCCAGAGTAGATTGTCGAGCGGCTCGTTGTCGCGGTAGGTCACACCCACAGTCGCACGAGCTGTGCTTGCCTTGTTGATGCCATACTTTATGGTTCCTTCAGCCTCGGATACTGGGTACAAGAAACCCCGTTCGCTCGACACTTTCTGCATGGCTTCCCATCCCGACAGGGGCGAGTTCACAAGATCCACTTTTCCTTGAATAGAAGCAGTATCGCTGAAATCTGCCCTTGTCGAACACGAGTTCCAGTCCAGGTAATCCAAGGAGTGAGATTCGTCTATGTCTCCGTCACGGCTGCCGGAATCTTTGTCGTGAAGCACATCGCGGATGTCTGACTCGTCCTCGGACATGAAGACCTCGTTGCCACTTTCGTCGTCATCAACAGACCCTTCCCGTTCTGACTTCCGGCTCAGGCACACCATAATGGCTTCCCACTTGACCTTATCAGACGGCTTCTTGCTGGGCTTGGCATGGAAGCGCACTCTGTCATCGACGGTGAGCACGTCTGGCAGGTTCTTGATGGACCTGCCCAGAGATCTGTCCACGTTGTTGGCGTGAAAGAAGGCGCGCTCCTTCAGTTTTGGGCCGAACTTGATGAATCCGTAGTTCGACTTTACCGTCTCTATGACGCCGTACTGGTTGACGATCGGCAAACCCGAGTTGCCACCGCTGCTGCCGGTGACACTGTTGGAACCTGGGGACGAGCAATTTGATGTCTGCTTGACGCGTGCCACATGGCTTGCCCGGAACTTGGCTTCGCACTCCCGGGGTCCCGACTTGGCGTCCAGGACGACGGTGTCGTTGACCTGGAGCCCCGAAGAAGGCAGATTGTTGTACTTGGCGTTCTCGAAGGCCTGGACGTCGAAGTAGACGCTCGTCTTGATCGGGTACTTGACCGAGATGAAGCCGTACACGTTGAAGATGCGGTACACAGTGCCCACGACATTGCTGAGGCTCGTCACGTCATCGTCGTCGCGATCCGAGGCGGACGGCTGGAAGCTCTCCATGCTGCCGTCCAACAAGGCCGCCTCCATAGTCGTCGCGCGTCGGCTTCTGGTACGCACAAACACGTTGCTCTGATTGCGAATGACGAACACCTTGGGAAACTGTTGCAGGAAGATTTTCAGCGACTTGACCGAACAGCCGTACTTGGTGCGCAGGTCAGATGGCAGCTGGGACAGGTGGCCCGTCAGCTTCTGAAGCGAGATTCCCTGGTTAGACTCTACTCGATCCTTCAGAAACTTCACCATAGCCTCGCTAGAATTGCTCCGTTGCCTAGCCATAGCTTGCGCGCTGGTGCCGTAAAGTGACAGAAAGGAAATACATAGGCAGAAGCAGGGGAGAAAGAGGTTAGCGGCGGAGATGGCGTAGAGCAGGAAGGACAGGAAAGCACAACCTAGAAGTGGTGAAATATCGAGGGAAGAGCGCTGCGACCGAGCCAGAGCAGCTGCACAGGACCACAGGCACGGCCGAAAGCGCAAGCCATCCGCGCTCACGGTGCATACATCGAAATCACGCGGCGAAGCAGGCACCCACATCGCTACAAGCGCGTCGCGAGACACTGCATCTAATGCTTTCATTAAATCGGGGAACAATGAACCGAAAAGGCGTGCAAATAAACGCGATCCCATATGGTCACGTACTTGCGCAACGTTCCGACATCGATGACCCAGCAGCGATCAACAACTGGTCAAACTCCCTAGTTTCTGTTCCTCGCTGCCCATCGGCTGGGTCAGCCGGCTCGTCATCTCGCAGTTACTCCATTCCTTCGTGGAGACTACATGAAGATTAGTTCCGAAACTTCACTATGGAATCCAGACAGGTCGTTCTGTAAGAGATTAGCGAGCGAACCAGCCACCTGGGAGCGATGACATGAAACACGCATTGCTTTGAGCCACTCATCGCAAATTAGGAGGGAGATCGCAGAGCAAGGAAAAAAGCTGAAAAACATTTGCGATTGGAAAACACAAGCAGCACTTGCAAACACAATGCTTGCGTCATCAATTCTAAAGTTCTAAGTGCAAAACGTATTGAAGACGTGTAATTGCCAAATATTGGTTTGTTTGTTCGGCAAAAGGTGACGCCCCAATTTACTTGTTTCGCGCGTAGAGATTCAAAAAAAGTAACGATTTTGCGAAATTCATTTGTAGATTATATAACGAGTTTCGTAACTCACAATTTTATCTATACCAAATTATCGGTGATCGCATGGGAAGCGGCCGTCGTCGGAATCATAGTTATTAAATAATACGTGTTGCAAAACTGCGTTCAAAAACACTCCGTGGTTCAAAAACCTGGACTGTCGCGCCAGCGCCTCCTAGAGTTCCTGTGCCTGCCGGATTATCGGCGGTCACATGGGAAGTGGCGGTCGTTAGGAACTACGGTAGGTGGCGCCACTCAAGTAGGGGGTGTCCTTTAAATAGGTTTTTACGTTTTTGGAGCTTATATGCAACAAAAATAACGTAAAAAGTTTCAAAAAGACGTAAACGTAATTATAATTAATTCTACGTAAGGCCACGACGTCATTCAGCAAGCAACTTTTTTAATGCAAGGTATCATCTGAAGTTAGTAGCAAATGCCAAAATTGCCAATCTCAAAGGCCAAGTACTAAGACCCTTACTCCTACGTAGGCAGCGTCGCCATAGATGACCGGCGTTTCGCGCTCATCCGGCAGGCAAGGGAAATCTAGAAGGCGTTGGTCGGCCCATTTGACATCGAATAATAGTTGGTGTGCTAGTCAACATGTGGCGCGACAATCTGCACACTTCCTACATCGTCCTGATTCACAAACACACACACACACATACACACACATACACACAAATGCTCTTAGATGTACGAAAACAGCGTAAATGCTTTGATATGTTACTAAAATATTAATTCATCATTTTAAAGCGGTTGTTGGTGAATATGGAGAAAGGAAACCAAAGTTATTCAATCATACGAGTTTAGAAACTCCCCATTAGCTCCATTACACTGTAGCTCCCTATGTATCGAAATCCGGACACATCGTTGTCCTGCCCCCCTTTTCTGCTGTCAGGAGCACAGTTTCCTAAAATTAGAAAACTCTATTTTCTAAAGCGAGCAGGTTGTCGCGTTATCTGTTGACAACACGGAGGAAGGTTGGCTCCTCCGTGGTTGACTATAACTTCCACCATTAGACGCGTTATTTGTGTTTTGTGTTGTTGCTCTAGATGGCGCGATTAGCTAGCTTCCCAAAAGTTGGGCCAATTGCGTGTCCAAATTTTGGCCGCACTTGGAGCGCAGTTTCGCAAATAGTATGATTGATGAACTCTAGAAGGAAACAACTGGATTAATCTTTTAATGAGGGCGTCACTTACGTATGGATCTAAGGCGCGCTTTTTAAATGTTTGCGATTATGGTGTGAGCCGGCACTGCTAGCTAAAGCACTCTACTATCATGGCTGACGGTTATCATTAGCGGCGAGTGCTTAGTGAATGTTAGGGTAAATGCACGGGGAGTCACGTGCGGCCCACAACGCAACACCACTTGCCACCCATCGCACACACACACACATGCGGCTGAAACTCGCACTTCAAAACAATAAAGCGCTGGTTAAACGCTCCTCATCATAGGCGTGCGAGGGTTTTCCTACAAGGGGGGTCGAGTGTTGGTCACAGCGCCCCACCCCCTTTTTTTTATTATGTAAGGTGTGGAGCTGACTCTGTACCACGTGGTATGGGAGTGTCCACACAATCCCCCATTGCAACCCAGGACACAACATGGAAGGGTGGGAGGCAGTTCTGTCCAGCTCGGATCCGAAGAACCAAGAGGCCCTCTTGAAACTTGCAATGACAGGGGCCCGCGCCAATGGTTTTCTTGGGCGACTAGTATGTGCATTTTAGCCTTGCGCAACTTGGCACGAATTGCGGAAATGTGCAAGGGAACGCACCCTACACGGGACTGTTCCGCAGGACCAAATAAAGTTATTTTCCTTCCTTCCTTCCTTCCTTCCTTCCTTCCTTCCTTCCTTCCTTCCTTCCTTCCTTCCTTCCTTCCTTCCTTCCTTCCTTCCTTCCACTGCAACCTCTCAAAAAATTGCTGCAGTTGGCCTTTAAAAGGGTCATGAAACACTTTTTTGAGTAACTATGGAAATAATTCACTGGAAAATCTGACAAATTCAATGCCGCAAAAATTTTAAGAATCCGTCTGGTACGCGCGGAACTACAAAGGTTTGTCCCACGCTGCAATCGCAATGTTTCTTCTCTAGTCCCGACGAAAGCGCTGGAAGCTAACCAGGGAGGGGTGGAAGGAGAAAAGAAAAAAAAAATGCTACTCGCGCCTCGTGACTTTGAGAACTTTTTCCTTTTTTTTTTTCTTCGAATACACGACTTTGCCTGAGCGATCGCGCGCGTACGCGTGGACATGTGGCGGCCTCTCGCGGAGACCACTGTAACAGCCGAGCGCGCCATGTTCAAATCAGCCAATGGCTGATAGAAGGGCTTACTTTGCTTATTTTCGGTGATTTTTCGACAGAAGAGAAAGCTATTTTTAGCTGACTTTGATAATCTATTGTGAATTCCAGGCTGCGTGCTGCGCTATATTATTTGGCTCACGTGTTGTCGGGAGCCTCTAATACCGATCGGCAGCGTTTTCTGACCATGCTCAAAAACTGTTGCAGGGCCCCTTTGAATCATCATCATCAGCCTGACTAAGTTCACTGCAGGACAAAGGCCTCTCCCATGTTCCGCCAGTTAACCCGGTCCTGTGCTTGCTGCTGCCAAGTTATACCCGCAAACTTCTTAATCTCATCTGCCCACCTAACCTTCTGTCTCCCCCTAACCGGCTTGCTTTCTCTGGGAATCCAGCTAGTTACCCTTAATGACCAGCGGTTATCCTGTCTACGCGCTACATGCCCGACCCATATCCATTTCCTCTTCTTAATTTCAACTATGATATCCTTACCCCCGTTTGTTCCCTAATCCACTCTGCTCTCTTCTTGTCTCTTAAGGTTACACCTACCATTTTTCTTTCCATTGCTCGCTGCGTCGTCCTCAATTTAAGCTGAACCCTCTTTGTAAGCCTCCAGGTTTCTGCTCCGTAGCTAAGTACCGGCAAGATACAGCTGTTATATACCTTCCTCTTGAGGGATAGTGGCAATCTACCTTTGAATATTAAAAAATCAAAATACGTTAATCTTAAGCTGGTTATGAATAAAAGGAAATAGCAATTTTAACCATTTATGCTCAGAGAAATATAAAGGAAAGACAGGGAGGTTTACCAGAGGAAGACTCCGAATTTGTATACCCTATACTTGGGAAGGGGAAAAGGGGTGTAAAAAAGTGAAAGAGAAGAAGAGTTTGTGAGAGTAGGAAAAAAAAAAAAGGGCGATTGGAGCATTATCCGAGTACTAGGCAGCAACATTGTCCGTGAACAGTCACACTTTGTGTCTCAGTTTGGTTTATGGAGGAATATGTTGCCTGCGGGTCCGCTGCAGACTTATTCCAAATATTATTACTGCTATTTAGTACATGCTTCATCACCGCCAACAATAGTGATGAAAAAAAAAAACCTTCCCGTTATGACATTTTCATAAAACGTCATGGCACGACAGATCGCTAAAATTTTGTGTCGTCACAATGACGTCATATAATTAGGTATTTTTTTTAGAAGTACACCGTTAGAATCACCGTAACTCTGTTGGGAGATCACTGATGTTTTCTTTCCGAATAGGGTTGATGAAAAAAATCTTGTTATCCGTTTAATATCATTTCGAGATACAGCTTTGTCATGCATGTGCCACTGTGTTATGAGCTAATACTTTAGTCCAGTATAGAATAGCAATAGTCCAGAATGCTTTGATCCGCTTATGCGAAATATCGTTGGGGAGCTGAGAAGCTTGATGACAAATATAAATATGAACTTCATTAAATTGTGATACTGAGTATCTGTAGCGAAGGTGCGCTGATCAAAACTTCGGGAAGTGGAGAAATGGCTGAAGTGCCTTTCGTTACTTTTTTTTGGCAGCGGTAATTGCAGCGCGTTACGTATTTTCTTTTAGATGCGGAGCATCTTTTACTCGCGCCTTGTAGTGCGCCGTCCGCGCCGTCCGCGCCGTCCACACCGCTTCTCGAACATTCGACAGCTGACGCGCGCGCATGCGCCGTCGCCCACTCTTCCACCATCTGTGCATCCCTTCCTCCTCTACACACCGCGCGCGCTTCACTCCTCCACCATCTGTGCACCCTTCCTCCTCTACACACCGCGTTCGACATCTACAATTCTCCTGATTCTCCAGTGGACGCGCATGTGGCGTCGCGCTTCGAGAACATTCAACAGCTGACAGTGCATGCGCCGTCGTGCTGTATATATACTCAAGGTCGGCGCTCGCTCGCTCAGTTGCCGCTCGTCGGTTGGTTTGTACGGCGCGTCGACGTCCAAGGTCGCGGTGAAATGAATTCCAACGAATCCACAAACACAATGATCGACGTCCCTTCGACCAGCGCCGCCCTTTCGCATACGTGTGTACGTGTTCACTCATTTAACACCCCCTCCTACAACCACGTTAACCAATTTAGCCATCGACCCAAGTAAGTCGCAATTTAACACCCCATTTCACAACCACGTTAACCAATTTAGCCTTCGACCCAAGTAAGTCGCACTTTAGCACCCCGTTAACCAATTATATGCTCCGCATCCTCCTCAGTGTTCCCCCGAGGGAAGCTGCGGGCAATTTTTTTTTAACGTCGAGCGGTGACGCAGAGCACGTTCCCTATAGGGTGTCGTACAAGTACACGTGATGGTTTGAACAAAACTTTTCAGATCCGGTTATGATATTGTGCCTTAGAATGTTAAAACCAGATGCTAAAACCACGCCCCGCCGCGGTGGTCTAGTGGCTAACGTACTCGGCTGCTGACCCGCAGGTCGCGGGTTCGAATCCCGGCTGCGGCGGCTGCATTTCCGATGGAGGCGGAAATGTTGTAGGCCCGTGTGCTCAGATTTGGGCGCACGTTAAAGAACCCCAGGTGGTCGAAATTTCCGGAGCCCTCCACTACGGCGTCTCTCATAATCATATGGTGGTTTTGGGATGTTAAACCCCACATATCTATCTATCTAGATGCTAAAACCACACAAAAAAAGGAAAATAAAGATAAACACGCGCGCCCCGTGCCGCGAACTCCATATCGCCTTTTCCACGTAGCTTAGCACGGAAGCCGCACGCTGGTGCACGTGACAGCTTGCTGTCGATCACGGAGGAACCTTTTTCCTTCCTCCGTGCTGTCGATTGACGGGAAGAAGGTGAGTACTATCGCGATGGAAAGAAACGCGAACAGCGGAAGGCGTAGCTTTCAGCCCTGTCGAACTACGACGTCACTCGACTGTCGCTAGGTGCTTTCTGCAGACATCACCGTAGCGCTCAAATGTGTTCCGAGAATGCGGTATTGCACCGCGCGCGTTTCCGAATAGCGCAAGCCGGCTTTAGCCGCCGACTGAAAGCGCAGATTCGCCCATAGCGACAGTCAGGGCATGCCGGAGTTCGACTTAGCTGAATGCCCTGCCTTACGCAGTCCGTGTTTCTTGCCATCGTGGTGTTAAGGGCGTGTTGTCAATGTCGTAACACGTAACCACACACAAAAACGGAACATCAAAAAAAAAATGCCGGCTCACTCGACTACCACTGTGAGCACAAATTAACGGTAATTGCGCTGTGATATGCTTTTTGCGATAATATATGCACTAAAGACAAAAGAGTCGGTACACCTCCTTTACCCCTTCCTTCTCCAATATTACATCAAGTGACGCCCACTTTAGTTTCCTTTTTTGCCCGTTTCCTCGCTATACCAAGCGTCTTTTGGCGACAAGCGTTATGGAACTGTGAGGGAGTAATTCAATAATAATATGAGCAAAATCGTTTTTCCCTTTAGCCCAAACGAGGCAGCTCTTACGCGATGTCGTCGATAAACGTTGAACACCGTTTTGTCCGGAAAACTTTTCCGCTACGGTGTATTGTACTTTCCGCGCGACTCTGCCGAAGGACTCCCACGAATGCGCACGTCACCATGGCCGTCACCACATGGAACGTGGGCACGCACGCAGTCAATGGCGTGACACGGGGCCACTCACAAAGGGAACGGAATAGAAGAAAAACGCTGACTCACTTCTGCCCTCTGTCGGCAGGGCCACTTGGGCTGCCTTATCAGCCTCGCTGACCAGCTGTCTCGAACGCAATCGCCAGCGACGCCTACATAAGCGCTTTCCCCGAGCCTTGTACTACAAGAAAGCTGTCGCCGCTTGTCGCGACACATTCCTGCAGGGAACGCAGTTCGGGTCGGTATCGGCGGCTGCACCGCTTATAGCTGGAATCGCCGTCTGTATATATAATTTAAACCAGCGTGTACTCGATCGAAAGTAACAGTATCTAAGTCGACATGCACAACAAAATCATCAACCCGTTGACTCTGTTCGCCCTCTTGGAAGCGGTAGCGGCCAGGCCTTTGCTCGTCCAGTACGGTAAGTGTTGTTGCATTCGTATGGGCAGTCCGACCGCGCCCACTTCAGGGTGAAGGATTTGTCGATATTTCGCTAATTAGTCCGGTTCTGTGCTTTCCACGGCCGCGTTATTCCTTTGGACTTCAAAACGTAATCTGTCTGCCAAACTTTCTGCCTCCCCTTCGTACGCTTGCGTCTGTGCAGGAGCGTATCCAGGAATCTTTCGGGGGGCGCCCACTTGAAGGTCTCGAACACCTTTTTTTTTGGCCTGTAAACCCGACAAGAATTAATATGTAAGTGTAATGTATGTCCTCCTGTAGAAATTGGGTTCTGTGAACCACATCAAAATTTCGAGTTGCTTAAACTAGGGACCCCCGCTCCCTGACTACAAGCCTGCGTCTTTGCCTCCAGTCTCCTACTCGTACCTCCCACCGGTTATCTTGCCTTAGCTCTCCATGACCTGTCTGTGCAAATTTCTTATTGCTTTCGACTCGGATGCCTTTCACAGATGTTTGTTTCCTCATGCTGAAGGCGAACATATTTGAGGCCCGTGGGCTTGGATTAAGGAACCCTAGAAGGACGCCATTTCGGAGTCCTCCTCTACGGCGTCTTTCGTAATCATATCGAGCTTTTCGGACGTTCAACACCAAAAGTAATCCTTGACCCATTCAGCTTCGTGTCCTTTAAGGCTGCACATCATTTTTTTTGCTTCCATGGTTGGCTGTGTCGTCCTCAATTTACGTTGAATTTTAGTTAACTATGTTCCACTATTCGACTGCTAGTACATGTTTTCCCCAAAATGTGTACGTAGGCTTTGGGCCGCGTGCAAAAGCAACGCTCAAGGACAATATGTCACATAAGGTTCTTGTTTTCGTCTGCAGTTTTACTACTGTGCGCGTGCATCTTCACACTCCGTCTCGCTGCGCAGGTGCCCCGAAACCGTCCAGATTCGACGAGTACGTGACGGATCCTCCTCACATCCTCGGACGAGCCTGGCTGCACGAACAAACGCTCAGCAACAGCGAAGACGACGTCGCTTCGAACCGAGCTCCGGCCGAACTGGCACCTGCTTATGGATTGCGGTACCACGACGTCGTCTACGACGCGTCGTCGGAAACGCTCGACCGCCTCGACGGTAGCGACACCCGGCAAGGCACCTACTATCCGTCCGCTTACCGGGCAGACGGACATGAACCCTCGGGTTCTCTTGAGAGTTCACTGGCCACAGCAGTTCCCAGTGTGTCTTCCGAAGTAGTCAAGCGGTCGTTGGCGCCTTCCAGTCGCCTGGTCACCGAGGCACCGAGGAAAGCCCCGTTCTCCGTGGGGTACACTCGGGAGCAAGACGACTGGCTCCTGTTGTCTACGTCGCAACACGATCCTCACTGGGACGACGTGTCTACAGCGCATCGCGTGCCGCCATTCACAACGGCGGCTTTGCGCCGATAAGCGTGCTATCTGAGCGTCATTATGTATGCCTGCTGTATAAATTGTGATATTTATATTTCTTTTAAAACGCGATCGGCACCTTTTTATGTAACCGCGTTCGTATTCTGTGCCCATAAAATGGTTTACTTTATGTCTCTGCTTCGTGTTTTTGTTTTGTTCTCCCGACATGGTCGTTGTCAAACGTCTATTAGTGCTCAATAGCGCAGTATAATGGACACCCTCTTGTGTTGCCCTCACAACGCCTTCCACACTTTTCGCTTAGTTTTTGCACCTTTTTTTAAAGGGTAACGAAGCTGCCACATCTTGCACACCATTTTTCTACTGCTTCGGCAAGCACCTCGCAACGCAGTGGTGGCCTCCCCCCCCCCCCCCCATTTCAGTGCAATTGACACATGCACGAAATGTTATGTCTTTCCATAACACGGCGCTGCGATTTGTAGGAGGTAGGGGGCATCACTTTCCCAAGCCACTATCTCATGTTCTCCAATGGGCGCGTTATCTGGGAACGTTTCACATCCCCGTACGACAAAATCGCATGGGCGTGTCAATAAGTCCCGTTGAAAATTTGGCGCGTGTCTTTCGTGTGCTCACGTGCTTTTGTCATTCTTCATGGCCCAGTTTCATAACGTCCAATGAAAGTTCCATCTGTCATACTCTTTATATAGGCGCGCACCACATGGAACTTTATCGAGCACTTCAACAGCTAGGGGTCACTTGATTTCAGCAGGACTGTCACTATAACGTCACATCATAGCCATACAATTTGAATGATTCCTAAGGTTCGGGGTTACGTAACATGATTCGAAACTTCACGTGTGACGCCCCCTACCGCTTCCGTACAGTTTGACAAGGAAAGTTACTGCCTAGCGTCTTATAAGCATCCATATCTGGCAAGGGACAGTGGTTAACCCATGTCACTTGAAAGCCTGTAATCTACGCAAAATCGCCTCGCAGTCTTCACTTTGACAGCGACGTCCTACTGATGACGTCATGCGAGACGTTCGCGCTCGAATCACTTGATCTCAACCAGTAGAGTTGTGAAAACTTTCCAGTACCGACAAGAGTGGCCAACCCCGAGTAGCTCTTCGAACGCCATATTTGGAGGAACCGGGCGCATGCCGAGTCGTGGAGGGCCACAAGGCAAGATTTACGCTTACTAAAAGGAAACGGACAACCACCATTTCATAGTATGAAATGTCTTATCTTATGCAAACTGTCAGCTCTTTACCCTCCCTTCCCAAGTGGTTTTCGTTCCGACAACGGGTCATCGAGGCTGACGCAATACTTAGCAAGGTGCCACAGCACGGTTTCAGTGAGGGCCTCAACAACCAAAGTTCGGAGCTAACCAGTAACTTGCAGAGAGGTCGCCAACGCCGAATGAAGTGAGTGTGATTATCAGTGTAAAGTGTAATGAAGCATTTTACATCCATCGAAATGCGACCTGCCCCAGCCGGGTCTGAACCCGTGGCCTTCAGGTCAGCAAACAAACACCGTGACCGCTTGTACTACCGAGGCGTTTCAGAGACCTACTATATAGAGTATAATATGTACAGTAAACGTACGAAGTGGGCTGGTGGTGATGAAGATACACCTGAACCACTCGCTAAGAATAACTTCCGTGCATAAGTATGCGCATGCTAAGAACTTCTAATGAATCTGGTATGAGAGGCGGTGCAAAACCATGTGAAATGCAGATAGCTTTCGGGAGCGCAGAATCAGTACACTGTCCGAGAACAGAAAGAATAAGAAGGCACACTGACGTTCTTTATGAAATGGAACACTCGAGCGCGTGACCTGCGCTCTGTGGCGGCTGCCCACAGCACCATCAACCGACAGCTAAAAAATCGCACCACTTTTTCGTGCCATCTATTGGCGAACAAAAGAATGAGTATTGGCCGTTGGACAGTTACAGCGCTGCTAGATAACGCTCCTCTCACAACGGATGGTGCCGCTTTCTGCAGCTGTCGGTTAACGGTGCTGTATATAGGCAGCTGCCACAGACCGAAGGCAACGCGATCGCGTTTTCCCTTTCTTAATAAGGGACGACGGTGTACCTGTCTTTTTCGTGTAATCCTATAGATGAATGCATACGGGACCCTGCGAACTTATTTGGGGCGACCCTCAACGTACAGTCGCAATCTTTGAGAGTGAATACAGGAGCACGTGGGTTTGCGGCACTATACAAGCGCCGTTTGGTCACATGTCACAGTATCTGCGCGCATGCGTGAGGAGGGTAGCTTCCCTTCGCGCGCATCACGTCACCGCTGTGCTCTTATGTCGTCTGCACACTGATTTTCGGCACCCTTGGTGATCGTATTATTACGGCTACTAAAACTTAGATGCTTTCAGTTCAATCGGCGCATTTATTATGCCTGCCGTGTCACTTGGTTTTCGTCTTTTTTTCCAGTGTTCTTGTAGTCGTACAACGAAAAGGCAAAGGGACGCAATTACCCGCATTGTCATTTGGTGTACTATCGGCGTCAAATGAAACCCGAACAGCGGAGCGTGTGTTTCACGCATTAGAAACAGTATAGTGTTGGCCGTCCAGTCATCACCATTGACAGGCGTGCACATCCGGTTTGGCAGCATTGCGCGATCACCATAGAGTGCGTTATCTCTCCATTTCTGCTCTAGTTCTCGTATACAGTGAGAATGGTGGAAATCGTGGGCGTGCCAAGCGCTTGTGATCGTATCACTCGCAATTCCTTGCTTTTACTTCAGCGTCACAGTGCAATCGGTGTCCTGGCACGACAAAACATAAAAGAGATATACAATCGGTTTGCGGTTGATTTCAAACGACTGTCGTATCTCGTTCGCCAGCGCTGCTTCACCTGCACCCTTGTTTCAGAGAACGACCCGAAAAGGCTTCATTTCAGCTGGACATACCGAGTGTTTCTTCGGAAGAGAGCGCGCATATTGTTTCGCTTTACCAGCACGAAGTGAAACAGCGTGAAATTGTCAGCATTATGAACTGACGTTTGTCTACTATAAATAGAATTTGCCAGGCATTCCGTGATAATTGATTCCATGATCACAAACCGTGCTAAAATACTCGCCTTCGGCTGCAGTAGTTTAACCTCTGTATATTTTATCTTGTTCCTTTCATATACTATACCTGGAACACAAGCAGAAATATTGCACTATAAAGGGATCGTGCAGTGCTGCCACACCGGATGTGCGGGCCTGTCTGTGTCAATGACTGGTGGACGGCGCGCCACTATGCCATTTATATAAGGCTTGTGCCACGCGCCTCCGCTGTTCGCGTTTTAATTTGATGCCGATAGTTCGTTCCACGAAAGATGAATTAGTTTAAGGAAGCTGTATAAGTACTCTTGAATAGCTTACCCTCGTTGTTACATTAGTATACTGTCATGTTCCCTTTGAAATTAAGAGCATTGCTGCCATTCTGCAAAATTGTGAGGAGTACAGCGCTGGCACAAAGTAACGATGCGCTCGAAGATTCTGACGCTCTTGCCGAACCTTCCATTTCTCCGCAGCCGCCGCGTTAACAGAGTTTCCGCACCATAGCCTGTTTTGTGTATATTGCCATACGTTTTCAACAAATGCTCAAGCTTGCCAGAAGAGCACCGTGACCCGGAAATTTTTCGTGTGCTCGTTCATAATAAGTTTCGCAGTGTGCCCAGGCGCCAGGCCATGCTGGAACACAAATGTGCATCGGGGAAAGCACCCAGCGACCAATCAACGATGATCTTGAAAACGTAACGTTTATTTGTGAGTTATGTGGAACATAACTAGAAGTAAGACTGAAAGTTGGGCTAGTTGGTTAGTGTTTCTTCTCTTCGTCCCGTGATTTTGTGCGCTGTTTCTGCCCATGATAACTTGAAGTTCAAGATTCTTGCCACGTTGAAGCACGCGGCTTTCCTTCTGCCGTGCGCGTGCAGCAGACGACAAGAGCTAGCTCGCCTGACGCAATGCGCGCGACGGTATCATTTCGCTGCCCGGCCGCACTGCGCATTAGGCGATGCTTCCCGGTGCCGCCGCTTCACAGCGCTCGGCGCTCCGAAAGCCACGCGCTCCCGTGATCACTCTCAAAAAGATTGCGACTGCACTTTATCGCTTCTTCTGTTGTGATCTAGGCGCCAACGCGAGCGATGCGGCAAGAATACCCTCGGTTCGTGCAGTTATCACAGCTTTCGTCGAGTTACCGATAGCGATTACCCACTTTTTTTCCTTTTCTTTTTAAATTTTGCGGTGATTCACCATAACAGCGATTCTGATGACCGAGAAAGTTCATGCAGCCTCGGTTATTTGCAAGAAAAGAATATGGCGGGCAGGTGCGTTATCGACTACCGTGCATGCTCAGATGGGGCGTATGTCAAACCACGCGTTATCAGTGTAGGTGTCGCCTGTGCAGTCACGAGCACATGCCAGAGCGTGATGCTTGTTCATTTGTCTCTTCGTTGTGCACGGCGAAGTTGTTTTTTTTTTACCGCTGAGTGTTCTTGCTATGTGTCGAAGACGGGCCGATGAAACCGCGTGGACCACTTAGGAAGGAACAACAGACCGGAAATCTTCAGCATCCCTTGAACGACAGGCAAGTACTCTATGTCCTCTATAGTCGCGAAGGCTTCTATCGTGACACATGTTTGAGATCTATTGGGATAGCATCTATTGCTACTACTCAATCACACATTCGATATTGAATGGCACTGATTTTGCAGCGCACGACACTGAAAGCAGTGCACTGGCACAAACATTCTGTTTAGAGCGTTTTTCAACGCTTCCCAGTGCACGCCGGCATCATAGCGGTTAATCCACGCCAGTGCAAACCCAGCTCTTTTCGAGTGCGGTCACCGAAGTACCAGTAAATGCGAGCGTGCACCAGTGTCTTCACGACGATACAGTGCAAAGAAGTGTGCTGGTATCGAGTAAAGTAGAATGCTAGGTATACTGGAACGGCGCTGGCTTTTGCAGTATGTGTAAGCTCTCTGTTAGACACCTATAAGAACTAAGCAGTATCCGGCGCCTTATTTTTGCACGACCGTCTTTTTATACAAGAGTAGCTTGGGCATGTTGGTTTGGCATAATAAACGGGGTGAAAGCGCAAAAGACAAATACAGTGAAGATGCTAGACGCACACGAGCGGTCTTTAGAAACAAAGACGCTTTTCCCAGCTAGTAAAGTAAGCTCTCTTTGAATAGTCCTTCTGAGAGCACAACGAAACCACCCTCTTTGTCTGTCGCTAAAACGCGGTCTGCAGAACGCCCCGAGAAATGGTCCTCGCCCGTTATGCACGAAGAATTGTCATGTCCGGCAAATTAATTACGTTACTAGATGCAACATAGCGCTATAAGTTAGCATAACACCAGGCGATGCACAATGCCAGTTGCGTAGCAAGTGGGTGGCATTACTCATGACAAAGGGCTCAAGCATACACGGGTTGAGGACGTTACATCGTCCAGGTGGAACGCTGCCGTTTACGCGGTCCGGATTTAAGGACGCAACTATGGGCAGACCTACGGGCCTACGTACGATGTGGCGGAGAGGCTAGGCCTATGGGCCGTTCCACACGCTTCCCGCACAGCCGCAACGCACGTGCCCGATACCCTAGCACACGCAAGCGGGGGACAAATAAACCAATTGGCGACGCTCTTTCACCCTCCGCAGCGTCGCCGATTGGCTTATTTGTCCCCCGCTTGCGTGCGGCAGGGGTCCCGGCACGTGCGTTGCGGCTGTGCGGGAAGTGCGTGTAATGGCCCTATCTGTCCCGACGTGGGAGCGGCCCACTATGCGCTCGTTCACGCCCCGACGGACGTGAGTGAGTGAAACAACTTTATTGACGATCCGGCATAAAGGGGGAAGGGGTAGGGGGATTAAAGCGAGACACTAGCGTGCTCCGACGTCCCAGAGCAGCAACCTACTCGCGTCAAACCCGTGGGGGCGCCGCTTTCGGCCACTGGCGTTCCAGGATGCTAAGCACGTGCTGGACCACGTCTCTTTGGTTGCCTGGCTCTCGGCTGATGATTTTGCTGCTTATGGCAGTTGGCATTACTTCTTGGTTACCCGGCAGTGGTGCACAGTCCCAGAGGAGGTGTCTCTGGGTGGCTCGCGCCTTCTTGCAGTGTTGACATACATCAGTAGTGTAAACCTCCGGGCAAACGTGCTTTGCCCAGACGGAGGCCCCGACGGACGTAAAGTTTTAGGAGCTTTCTCCTTTTGCTGGGAGGTTTGTCTCTCGTCCTTGCACCGGTGTGCACGGCCGGGCTAGACTGCACCTGCGCGCGCTTCTTTCCTTACGACCTTTTAACCCGACGCGAATACAATGGGAGAGTTTCTGAGTGTTTTTCGCCACCCATTGGTGGTAGGGGCGCAGCGACCCTGACCTTGCATCTTCTGCGCCGCGCACACGGCACAAGGAAGTTGTTGATGTGAAACCGTGGAATGGGGATTCTCGACGAATAGGGGGAGTATTAAAGAAATCAGGGATAGGTGGAGGATCTTCTACTTAAACTAAAAAAAATATATTACCAGACGGCTTGCTGCCTAATGTAAATATGTATGTGCTCGTGGAAAATACAAGCTGAAACTCACTGAAAATGCGGAAGAATTGGCTAATGAGAGGCATTAAGGAGGCATAAAGCACTGGCAATGATTAGAACGATAAACAATTCTGCACCTGTTCTGCAAGAAAAAGGCATTAAACACCTTTGGCCCTTGGTCTTGTCGGACAACGACGTCGCAATTAAGAGATATCGCTCACAGAATTACGAAGGCACGTTCCCTTTACTAGGTATTTTCTATTTTTCTTTATTTTTCTATATACATTTAGATTGGTTTTCATGGATAATAGGTGCTGTTTGCAGCATGACAACTCTTTTAAACACGTATGTGTGTTGTATATCTAACAGCCAAAAAACTGCGTATAAGGAGAAAGTAAAAAAAATGGGGACCCTTCCTGCTGAATAACGCCTTCGGACGGCACGCACAGAGAGTGGTTGTGTGCGTTGTCAAGGTGTTAACACCACCTAGAGATATTGATTCCGGGGACCCCAAGCCCTTTTGCATTCTTTTGTACTGCAAGCCATGTCTGCAAAGAATGCGAATAACGCTGTTGCTTACCCTCGCAAACCGCTTGCTTCCGAACTAAAACTCTAGTGCAGATCAGTTCTGCACTATCCTTCGAGCTCGTAGAACAACATGTTTAGCAATAGAAATTGACAACATTACAATTTTTCGGCCAGTAAGCTATTTTTTTTTCTGTAAGACCTGTATGGACTCTCTTGTGGCATATTGCTACAAGCAGGTTGTTGTTGATTGCCTTTTATCTCTATAGTGTGGCTTGCTTTATTTTGAGATTTACCCACCACTGCTGCATTCCGCTCGGTGATTTGTCAGTGTTCAGTCTACAGTGATTTCTCGAGTCGAGAAGGCAGTCGCACAACCTTCAGTACACACATTACGCACAAAGATATATATTAACTGCGTGGAGGTTTATTGCTGCGCTCCGTCACGACCGTTCCATCACCGTGGTTCCACATTGCAAGTGCCGTTCGGGGAAAACACCCGGTGTTTCTTCTCACCAATTCCTAAACAATACGGAGCTGTGCGCCAAGTGTCAAAAAAATATTGCGAGAGACAACCTCATCATCAGCGACAAGTCTGCATCGACAGTCGTACGCAGCGGACGCTTGCGCGATGAAGACTATGTGCCTGCTTTCCGCATCAGAAAACTTGTTCCTGACTCCGCACCTTCGCTTTTCAAGGACTATCCTTCCTACATGATTTCAAGTGCATAGAAGCCACGCAAATATCCTGCTTCGCGAGCTTCACTCCCTACGTCAAACATCAAAGAAGCGCAAAGCTGAGACCAACGAAACAAATCTGGATGTTGCAACTTCACAAGATGCTTTCACTGAACTAGAAGCAGTATATGTTTGCACGCAAACAATAAGCAGCGATGCTCATCGCGCGGGGTCGATACCAGACCATGATAGGATGATTGTGCTCTCAAGTGTCGCACCGTCTTTCTAAATGCGAGAAGGTGCAGCAATTGCTGAAAGAAGAGAAAAAGGCACCCCAATAATATTGGGAAAGCAAGCACCACGCATGCGTTGAGGAAATCGCAACAGATGCACAGGGTCGTGTTTCTTTTGCGTCAAACAGAATGTGACGGAAGAAAGCATTCAGCGCACCCAGATCATAGAGTAATATGTTACTCTATGCCCAGACGAACTTGTAAGGGGTGTGCGATAGGGCACCTTCTGTCACAAAGAGGCTATGATCATGCGCGCACTGCCAGCAAAGTGCACTCTTCGGAGGTATATAGGCTCAAGCCCAGCAACATCAGGTATGAGCAATGTCATAAACCATTTGTGCAACCTTAACAATTAAGCAGATTGTTTTTCAACGCGCGGTCAGTGGAGAAACGCGCCCGAACTCATTTGCTGGAGCTGAGTGCTTTCTACCGAGTGGCGGAAGATGGATGGATGGATGCTATGAGCGTCCCCTTTATAACGGGGTGGTGACAAGTATGCCACCAGGCTCGACAAATTAGGTGTTGCGCCACATCTATACCTGTGGTGGAGAGGAGAGGAGGAGAGCGTACACCTGCGTTGGAGAGGATAGTGAGAGAGAGTTGCGCATGCGCAGTATGGATGCGGATGCCGTAGAACGGACACTGCCCCGAGCAGAAAATTCTCTCGCATCTAAAATGCCGGGGAGGGTGCGTGGGTCCGGTGTGCCACCAGGCACACCGCAGGCACATCACGACCTAGATCGCAGGCACATCACGCAGGCACATCACGACCTAGATCGTGTGCTTACACAAGGTATACTGATAAGGCACGTGTACAATGTCAGCACTAAACTTTTTAAGCGACAAAGAGGGCAGGGCCGCAGCGCCCCCCTCAAAGGAGTGGCGAAAGGCGTATACTACACCCGATGCGAAGGTCATAAGAAACGAGCGCGCAGGTGTAGTCTAGCACGGCCGTGTGGTGTGTACACTAATGCTCATTGCTCAACAATGTTGAGCTCATTGCTCAACAAAAAGCTCAACAATGTTTTTCATTCATTCAGTCATTCATATCATTGTCACCAGCCGGCATGACTACGCCCACTACAGGGACAAAGGCGTCTCCCAAGTTTCGCTAGTAAACTCGGTCCTGTGCTTGCTGCTGACTTTATACCCGCGAATACCATCTGCCCACCTAACTTTCCGTCTCCCCTTCACCTGTGTTGATTTACAAAGTGCATATTATGCCTTACGTTTGCGTAGCGGGTGCCTTTTTTCTGCGGAATGAATGACGTAGTGGGTATACCTCACTTTGCAAGCGTAGTGGGTGTCTTGCCAGTGTGCTTGTAGCACTGAAGCGTTGATATTGTTTTTTACGTCGTCTCTGGTGTCGATCAACTTGCGGATGTCATATTTCTGGTGACTTCATCACTCGATGGGTCGCGGGATCAAATCCTGGCTGCGGCAGCTGCATTTCCGATGAAGGCGGAAATGTTGTAGGCCCGTGTGCTCAGATTTGGGTGCACGTTAAAAAACCCCAGGTGGTAAAAATTTCCGGAGCTCTCCATTACGGCGTCTCTCATAATCGTATGGTGGTTTTGGGACGTTAAACCCCACATGTCAATGTCATCACTCGATGATGATTTAATGATAAAAGAAATGGAAGGCACGCACAGCACAGACGCATGCACACATTGCTGTTATGATGACCGCTTCACAGATGATAATGTGTACTTAGAGAAAAAAAATAAACCACTTGGACTGCTCCTTTAATTTCCACAAAAAGCGTCCCTCATGCCGACCGGTCTACGGGCTGTGTTCGTGTGGCAATTAAAAGTCTCCGAAGCTGTCCGCAGGCCTGTTCAATGACCTCGTCACATTCGACCTGTAAAAAAAACAAACGATGGCTATTGTAAGTTCATGAGCTGCGGACACATGCGCTTAGATCAACACTGTTTCACAACATGATCAGTACCGAATTGTGATTGTCACGGTCAAGTCAACTGTACCTAGATCGTGTGCTTACACAAGGTATACTGATAAGGCACGTGTACAATGTCAGCACTAAACTTTTTAAGCGTTGAGCATATCAGGATTTCTCGCTTGTCGGATACACGCGGTTATCTCCATGTGCGCAGTCTAAACCAGTGGCGCAGCTAAGGGGTGGCACACCGGACCCACGCACCCTCCCCGGCATTTTAGATGCGAGAGAATATTCTGCTCGGGGCAGTGTCCGTTCTACGGCATCCGCATCCATACTGCGCATGCGCAACTCTCTCTCACTATCCTCTCCAACGCAGGTGTACGCTCTCCTCCTCTCCTCTCCACCACAGGTATAGATGTGGCGCAACAAACCCTAGCATATACTCTCACCCACACACACTCTCTCCCTCTCTCTAAGGGTACGCCGGCAGGTGGTGCAAGTGTCGCTTCTTTAATGATTGATACGTGGGCTTTACGTTCCAAAACCCCCATATGATTATAAGAGACGCCGTAGTGGATGGCTCGGGAAATTTCGACCACCTGAGGTTCTTTAACGTGCACCCAAATCCGAGCACACGGGCCTACACCATTTCCACCTCCATCTGAAATGCAGCCGCCGCAGCCGGGATACGAACCCGCGACCTGTGGGTCAGCAGCCGAGTACCTTAGCCACTAGACCACCGCGGCGGGGTCAAATCCCGGCTGCGGCGGCTGCATTTCCGAAGGAGGCGGAAATGTTGTAGGCCCGTGTGCTCAGATTTGGGTGCACGTTAAAGAAATCCAGGTGGTCAGAATTTCCGGAGGCCTCCACTACAGCGTCTCTCAAAATCATATGGTGTTTTTGGGACGTTAAACCCCACATATCAATCAATCAATGTGAGTACGGGTCTCTTTGCTTTCTCCCCCTAGCGCATCAAGTCAAGTTTTCAAGTATGAACCGACTAGTCTGCAAAGATCTATCTATCTATCTATCTATCTATCTATCTATCTATCTATCTATCTATCTATCTATCTATCTATCTATCTATCTATCTATCTATCTATCTATCTGTCTATCTGTCTATCTGTCTATCTGTCTATCTATCTATCTGTGTATCTGTGTATCTATCTATCTGTGTATCTGTGTATCTATCTATCTGTGTATCTGTGTATCTATCTATCTGTGTATCTGTGTATCTATCTATGTATATATCTGTCTGTCTGTCTGTCTGTCTGTCTGTCTGTCTGTCTGTCTGTCTGTCTGTCTGTCTGTCTGTCTGTCTGTCTGTCTGTCTGTCTGTCTGTCTGTCTGTCTGTCTGTCTGTCTGTCTGTGTGCGCCGCAGACATAGATATAGATACTTCCAAGCCTCAGAAAATGATTCGCACTTAAAACGTGTCCCACGAGACGCGCGCGGTTGGCCCGCGTCTTTGGCACGTGCCTTGGATGCAGATCTTGTAACACTCGTGCTTCGTGAGGAAGTTGTTGAAGTTGCGGCCGCAGCCGGTGTACGTGAACTCGCTGCACGATCTCCTGTCCGGGTCGTAGTAGTACATCACCATGTTCTGCAGGCACCAGCCGGGTTCGGGTGGCTGTGAACACGGGTCCTGGACGCACCGCGTGAACGCTGAAACCAGGTAAGGAACTCGTCAAGTTTCGTTAAGTGCGCGTCTTCCGAGACCGTGGAGTTAAAAGCAGTGTAATCTGGAATTCACTTGAATAGTATTAAAATTTGTTGGACAGCTTATCTTAAAATACTTCGCCTGTCGTAAGTAAAGGCTTCCACAGAGGTCCACTGAAAGCTCAAATGCCGCGAAATTGTTGAATTCGCGGCGCCAATTGACTAGTACGGAAAGGGCAGCCTCAGTGATACGGCTAAAGACAAAGAACCGTGGCAGCTTTTGACGATGCGGCTGTATGAGAAGTTGTCGCGTGGTCTTGCACTTCGTGTTTCTACGGATGCGTTTAACGGCCATTGGGGTTGACCGTTGAAGACAAACTTCGCAATAGATGCAGTAACCGAAATACAAGCTTTGTCGCAATGCCAAAACTTTGTGGGGCGAAACATATCGTGAATCCGAACGGGCGCGTATGTCTGTCAGCGCCGAGAAAACTACAACACAGGCACAGGAATGTGCATGTTTAAACGCCTCCTCCCCACCCTGTCGGTCGAGTAAAACAAGCCGTGCTGTGGATGTAAAAACGTAGAATAAAGCGATATCACATGTCTCTCACAACGGCCTGTCTTTCATCCCCGGCTTTCCTGGGCTCAATGGGTGAAGTGAAGAGTTTTTTTTGTGGAATGTAACATCAGGGATCATCGACCGCCGAAATCATCAAAAAGTAGCATGACCACAAACCTGCACAATAAGCAATGACGGAGCAGGTTCGACTGAGTAAAGATGGCGTAGAGTTGCGTCCCCTGGATGATAGGGCACGGGGGCGACTACACCTTTGCCCCTCCCCCTGTGTGTGCGCCTATGTATGTCACGCAGCCGTGGTCACGTTGTGTAGAGCGTGCGAGAAGCCGGTTTTTGTTTGGTTTTTGCTCTGCGGACACGCAATCTTGAGGCATTTTCGGGCTCTGACATGCTGTGTCTGTAACATGCGGGGCCCACTGGTCAGGCACGCATGCTACGCAATGACGCTGTAGTCAGGCTGACCACGTCAGAGCTTGAAATCGCCTCCAGATGTCACCCAGCAGGCAAAAACCGTCCTCTCTAGCACTCTACAGAGACGTGGCCGCGACTGTGCATCAATCCATACGACTATACAAGCTACACGGGAAGTCTACACGCCTATTATTATAGTAGTCAGTTTGTCATAAATACAGAGTAGCCAGCCGGTCTGAGAACTGGCTAACCTCCCTGTCTTTCCTCATTTATTCCTCCTCCTCGTTGTCATAAAGCTCGAGGTAAAACGTCCACCATCCGGAAAGAAAGAACTCTGCGTTGTTTCTTGGCAATAACAAAGCCACAACTTCGCAGCAGCTGGTTTTAACTTCGTTTAGCCACACATGCGTCGAGGAGCAGCCGCCGCCGGCCGCGCCCACTGGTGGAGAAAGCCCGTGTCGCACCCAGTTTTTTCGACTTGGCACAAGCCGAGTGCAGGTGACGAAACATGCTCACGCTTCTATACTAAGAGACGTGCCAAAGCCAGGATCGCGCGTTAGTCCTTGGGGCTCGAGGTCGGAAATTTTTTCGTGGTCTGTGACAGGCTGTGGTTCGACTCTGTCTAGGCCAAGGAAAGATCTAGCATCAATCACGAAGGCCACGTCAAGCCCCTAAGATATACCCGCTTCGCTGTTGCCGAGAGGGCCCCTAAATAATGTCTGAAAATACAAGTTAAAAAAAAAAAAGGCCCGGCTCAAGCACCTAAGAATAAAGAACGGCTGGAGACGGTATTTTATATTCATAAGGTTTCACACAACCTAAAAAAAAAAAGGTGGCCAGTCGGCATGGTGTACCGCTGGTGTTCACCGCCCAAAACAAGCTGGCGAAGTTGTGCCCTCGCATCAATGAAAGCCGTGCTACAGTGCCTAGACACTGTAGCCGTGCTCAACAGCCGAAACGCTGCAAAAAGAAACATGTGCGGCCGTTCACGAAGTGCGCCACTGGAGTGGTTTAGGGAATTCCGCTATCGGACGGGTATAGCTATGTTGGCCACACGGGGCGCTGCGTCAATGATCGAGCGAGGGAACAGGCTCTCACGGTAAAAAAAAATAAAAAAAAATAAGGACGGTGCGCATCTGAGCGTTCATGATACAGCTTGCGGATGCACACCAGGCTTCAAGCAGACTAGGATCCAGGGAAGAAGTGCAAACAAGTTAGCACGGGAAATTTTGGCGGCATATCGCATAAAGGAACGGGTTAGCGAAACGTCACTAGACCTGCATGAGTCAGAAGCACGTTATCTAGAGAGCATGCGTCCGATGGGCGTGATTAAGTAAGAGAAGGGCCGATCATGTTGCGCATGTGTCGACGAAGAGTGGGTTTATATTAGCGTGTTTTCTCACGAAATAAACAGTTGTAAGTGAGCACCCATGGTGTCAATATTTGTTTTTTTTTCTGTGCGTGGTTGTTCTTTCGGCGCGGCGTTGAATATTTAATCAAGACAAAGAACGAACGAGCACGCGTCGTTCTCTACCGCCGCATTCCCATATTTGCGGCGCAATTCGTAAAGCCAGCTGATCGTTCACGTGACGTCAGGATGAAGTAAGCCCTTGATGGGTCGATATACGAGAGGTATACGTGTTGTGAATTGTCGCCTATGTCTTTCTCATTTTTTTTTTTCGCCGTGCAGTCGCATCTACATTCTGCCTCGCACTGCACGACTATCATGCGTGATAAACTGATTTCGCTTCTTTTTGTGCGTTCGCGACTGCGCAGCTAGCTTCGTGTAATCGAAAAGCGTAAAATTGACTGATTGATTGATTTGTGGGGTTTAACGTCCCAAAACCACCGTATGATTATGAGAGACGCCGTAGTGGAGGGCTCCGGAAATTTCGACCACCTGGGGTCCTTTAACGTGCACCCAAATCTGAGCACACGGGCCTACAGCATTTCCGCCTCCATCGGAAATGCAGCCGCCGCAGCCGGGAATCGAACCCGCGACCTGCGGGTCAGCAGCCGAGTACCTTAGCCACTAGACCACCGCGGCGGGGCCGAAAAGCGTAAAATACCGATTGGATCAACGCTGAGTATTGATATTTCCCGTGTTTGCCGAAAATGAAAGGCGAGGAGGATATAACGTTTGTAAGAAGGTCATTGAAGGTGAGAAAGGAAAGGGGTGGGTGGGGCTTCTTGTCTCGCCTTTCAATTCAGCGTGGTTTAGGGGCCCTTTGAGGTTTACGCGTCTAGTCAACGCCGACTAAATTTCAAGCTCGAAAGGCTGCCGCAGTGACGTCAGAGGTTGGGGGCCCAGTTGCCCAACTGAGCATGCTCAGTAAGACGTTTTTTTTCCACATCTTTTATTCAGCCCAATCAAGCCGCAGCAGCTGCGAGAGCGGGAGCGTTGGCTCTCCTAAAACGTGAACGAAACACAGGCTTTCCGCCGCGTTCGCGGCGTAACTGGGCCCCCACTCTCTGACGTCACTGCGGCAGCCTTTCGGCCTTGAAATTTAGTCGGCGTTGGTCTAGTGCGAACTTCATTTTCAGTCTTTCCGAGGAAGGGTGAGCAATTAGGTATGGATGTTCGTGCGTTCGTTGGTATATACGTATGCGGGCATATAAATGAACGTACACACGGCTTTCCTTGTGGATTTGTGTTACAAATGTGTCGTTGTCAACTGACAGGATTCCGCACAACTGACACGCGTGCAAAACCAAACGTTTCCCGTGGATGAGGGGGTTACGCTGTAGCGACGGCAGGGTTGGAAACGCGGTTGTAACACCGCGTTTGCGCTTAACAACCGGTGATACAAGTGTTTATATATGCGAAGAGGTGTCAAAACTTTCACGATTCGCGCTACACATCTCGTGATGACATACGAAAACGAAAATAGAGACAGTCGGGCGTCTATAGCTTATCCCGGCCTGCTTGAAAGACGCACAGCCGTGGTTTGTGTTTATGCTGGAATGTGTCGCCTTGTACACAACTCCGTCGTCGTTTTAACTGCGTCACCACAGCCGTCGTAACAATTAGCCGGCATCGTAAAAAAAAGTGAACACACCGACAGTGTCGTGTTTATCTATTTTTTTAATTTTAGGTTTTAAATACACATAACAAGAAAACTTCGCAGACACTTGTTTGGTCTTGTAGCCTATAGCTTGCTACTGGCGAGGCCAATTGTGTGACATGTCTGCATAACTGCGCAAGCGGTTACAACGGCGACGAAAGATAACAAACTGGATACAAATATTTAAATAAAAAGAACGCGTGATTGATTTTTACAGCGAATAACAGCAGACGAAATAACTACTCATGCAATTTTATGCCTTCAGAGCTGCTCGTAAAGCATGTCGTAGCTTCCGTCCACGCCGTCCTCGTTTAGATGGCGAGGCGGAAATGTTGTAGGCCCGTGTGCTCGGATTTGGGTGCACGTTAAAGAACCCCAGGTGGTTAAAATTTCCGGAGCTCTCCACTACGGCGTCTCTCATAATCAAATGGTGGTTTTAGGACGATAAACCCCACATATCAATCAATCGATCAATCGTTTAGATGGCTCTTGGACTCGAAGGAAACTCTCGGTGAACCTACTGCTCACACGGGCACACTCTTCCTTTTCTCATAGCCGATTATGTAAAATCACCACTCTTAGAAATAAAAAAGTTAGTGAGCAGTTAGTCAACGGGTGTGTTTACTAGTTTCTGGAGTTTTTTTTTTTTACTAGCCAGGAGTTAGTACAGTTTGTAACTTTATTTATTTATTTATTTATTTAAGACATACTGCAGTCCGAAGACCAAGCAGGTGGGCAGGGATTAGAAAGCACAATTCTGAAAACAGTCCAACAAGTGTGAAGAAACAAAAAAGAAAAAAGATAGCAGTACACAAAAAAACATAGCGGCACAGTAAATGTTTAAAATATTGCAGAAAGTACACGCTTTTCAAAATCCGACACATCACGCGCCGAAAACACATCAACCGGCAATCTATTCCACTGCTCGATTGTGCGGGGAAAGAAGGAGTGCTTAAAAAGATTAGTGCGTGCAAAAATTGGAGTTAGATTGTGCTCATGGGTGCTTCGAGTTGAACGAGATAAGCGGGGCTGAATATAAAGTCTTGGATTAATATTGAATTGTTGGGAATTAAGCAAAAACAGAAATCTTAGACGCGCAACCTGCCTCCTGTGTTCCAGGGTCATTATATTGTTGTTTTCCATGAGAAGCGATGGAGAAGCTCGGCTATGATAGCTGTTAAAGATGAACCGGACTGCCTTTCTTTGCACCATTTCTAATTTGTGAATGTCTTTTTAAGGAATGGGTCCCATGCTGCGCTTGCGTACTCAAGTTGCGGCCTAACAACGGAATTATAGCCTTACTAACCAGGGAACGTGTTTTAATGTATTTAGCTAAGCAACTACTAAGCCACCTACGTTGCCAGATTTTTCATAGATTCCGCAGTTAGTAAGTTTGTAACTTTAGCCTTACTAACCAGGGAACATGTTTTAATGTTTTTAGCTAAGCAACTACTAAGCCACCTACTTTGCCAGATTTTTCATAGATTCCGCAGTTGTAAAGAAAGCCCGTGAAACGTGAAAAAAAGCCGTGTGAGGGACCGAAAGCGCACTGCTATAGTACTGCTATAGGCTTTCTTTACAACGCGCAAAAAAATAACACCGCTAGACGTATCACACAGGAAACAATTTTGTCGGTGGTTTCTGAAAGTGCTCTACATCTAGTGTTCATATTCTGGGTTTCCGGCCCATAATTAAAAATATGTAATTAAGAATTATAAATTATTTAGTATAAAAAATATAAATAGTCTGAGTACCTACAGGCTAGTGCAAGTAGTACGCGTTCGGTTCAATTCGCCACTGAAGTGTCTTTCATTTTCAAATTATTGGCCCAAGTTATGTGGAACACCCTGTATATAGCCTTCAAGCGGCTGCTACAGTAGAAATCTGCTATGTCCAAGTCTTGAAGATTTACTGGTGCATGCGTGTTCTCGTGGCGGTTCATATGAGTTCTCATACTCGTATGAGCATATAATCATGTGAGTAAGAGAACTCATATGAGCATATCATATGCTCATATGTGTCCATATGAGCGTAAGATATTCTCACATGAGTCCATATGAGCATATAAGACTCATATACGTATGCGAATCTGATTTGATCATGTGGTCAATTTTCTATAAATATGTTGCTGTGATGCACACTTACGAAAGTATAGTGACGTGACGCAGTTAGAAGGCATTAATTAATTTACGAGGGTCATGCCGATGCGTTTTTTATACTATACTTTTGTAATAGAATCATTTCGATATGGCGACGCACACGGACATTTAACAATATAGGCGTAAACCTGAATTTTGAGGGAAGGGGACTACTTACAATTCGGTAATGAACAAACCACTCGAGTCAGCACTATTCAATTACTAACTAGGTAGTAAATTTCACTAGCCTGCATTTTACTACCTTCCCTTACTAAGAAGCTATAGTGCTTTATGTGACAAGTGAATGGTTAGTATTTAGTTAGTGAACATGCCGACCTTTATTTTTGAGATTGAAGGGCTACCTAAAAGAGCGTAGATTGTCTCAGCCCCTCTCGGTAGTGGTCACGGGGCTCGGCTCTGACCCGAAAATTGAAAATTTTGGAGCTCTCAACTACGGCGTGTCTTTTATGACGTTAAACCGCGAACATTATTGTTAGAGTAACGGATAAACTATAAAATAAAAATCTTCGCTGTTGTGAAAGTGTTTCCGAACAAAGCGGACGCATTGTGCTGTAGACAACTATATATATATATATATATATATATATATATATATATATATATATATATATATATATATATATATATATATATATATATATATATATCTGTGTGTGTGTGTGTGTGTGTGTGTACAATATATCTAACAGACAATAATGCCAAGGAAGATATAGGGGAAGTTATTAGGCCAATTGTAATGTAAATGAGAAGAAAGAAAAGTGGGTGAAAAGATAACTCGCCATGGGCAGGATCCGAACCTGCGACCTTCGAATAACGCGTTCGATGCTCTACCACTGAGCTACCACGACAGTTATCCTCCCAGCCACTTTATTTGGTGTCCATGTCAATTTAAACGTGGGACTGTCAGTCAGCGCCACCAGTAGCCATGGCGGCGAGTGTGGCACACTCTTTATGAGCCTGTTTGGCGTCACCTAGCACGTGAACTTATTACTAACTGGCAGCTGACCAATAGTCCCTCGTATACAACCTAAAGGCATCAAGTCTGGCAGTACGAGACCCTCGTTCTCTTGTGTGTGTGTATGTATGTATATATATATATATATATATATATATATATATATATATATATATATATATATATAATTTCATTAAAGGGTCCCTGAAACGTTTGTTTAATGTATTTAAAACATTCGTATGCAGCATTACCTCATCTTGCACCGCAATCTAAGCGAAACACATCGCATCAAAGAAGCAAAGGACCATTAAACGTTGCTCTAGCAATGTTTGTCCTCCCACGTTCTTCACTCACGGGTTGGTTGCAGGTTTTAACTGCATTGACGTCATCGCGGCATAGATAAATATGAATTAAAATTACGCGCTGAAGACAGAAATCTTTTTTCCTTAAATTTATAAATTTCTGTGTATCTATTTGAAAATCGCCACTCTTGTCGTGAGAACGCGCTTAGTGATCGAGAAAGTGCGCAGAAAGAAAATGTGGGTGGTGACACCATCTCTAAATTAGCACACCAAACGCCTACGGCACAGATTTTCACGGCGTCTACTAGGTTCTACGTAGCTCTTAATGAGCAAGTATTAAGTGAACTATTTTCTCTGAGGGAGTCGTAGAATTTACGTACTAAGTTGCAGAAAATTAAGTTGTGTCAATGCAGCCTAAAGAAGAAGAATATACAGTTAGAAACTCGTGGCGTCACTCCTGGAGGTTGCGGTGGGATATCGAAATCTGAAACTTTCACGTCGATTTCCTCCTGTATTAATTAATTTACTTTATTTATTGAAAATACCTCAAGGACCCTGTACACATCACAGGGTTTTACATGAGGAGTGGGAAAAAAACAAGTAATATTTACAAAGTATGACTGAACGGAGTTCTTGAAATTATGCATGGCTGATGTTAAAGATGATGTCTGGGGGTAGAATGTTCCATATATCTATGATTCTAAAATTAACGACATTAGGGTTATCAGACTACAATTTATCACTATAAATCGACTCATTGTTTCATTTTAATGCCCCTTTAAAGTGCATGAAAGAACTACTTGCCATTGGTACATGGTTCAAACTTACAACCTTTGGGTAACGCGTTCGATGCTGTAGCAAATCAGCTGGGCCTAAACAGCACAGTGTCACCGGTTGCAGTATATATACTCGCACACGAAACTGTTAATTGCTATGGACGCTGATTGAGACAGTATTTCTCGATCGCAATCGACAATGATCGGTGTTACATAGTCCGACCTAATGCGATTTGAGTTTTGGGGCAGACGTCACAGCCATTGTCGTGATCAGGGAGCAAGATCGCGACTGGGAAGACACGACTGCTTCGATCCCCACTGATCGCGGTCAAAAGTGCCCGGGGGGGTGGGGGGTGGGAGATGATTTTAAAAGAGAAAGGGAAGAAAAAAATTGGCCCCGTATTGGCATGTTACACTGCAAATGTCGTCGAAAGACGATAGTCTTGCATCTGGAGAGAGTGAACGAAACGTTTATTTATGTTTTGCGTAAGAAAATCGGTGAATGGTATTCTGCAGGTGCTGCGTTTGAGTGCCTCGAGCGTGCATCGGAGGCGAACGAGCGCATCAAGTCACGTCACACGTGAGACATGAGCGCTATCTGGCAGTTATCTCGAAAAACGAAGCGCGCGCGCCCAGCGCGCCCGTCTCGGAGGTGATAACGTGTAGAACGCAAGGCGACGGGTAGGTGCCGCCACCGTGTCGTCTTAGCAAAGCGTGGGAAACACTTGCCTTTTCGTGCAAGCGTTGCATAGTCGGCGCAACGTGATAAACGCTACGGTCCTTAGAATTAAGCTATGTTCACACTACAGTCGTAACGTGCGTAACAGCTCGTTCGGCGTATCGAACGCAACGGCTATAAAAAGCGTTACCGCAGTTATGCCGATACCTTTGTTCCCATTTACAGCTACGTACATTACGATTTTTACGATAGGCCAATCATATTCGTCGCTGTAGAATCGACGTCACTAGCGGTCCAATATGGCTCCCATCTACACGCGAGTGCTGGCCGAGTTGAAAGAAATTCACGCTCAAAATGAGCTTATAGTCGTGTATTCAATCGCCCAAAGACGGCGAAGGCGACAGAGAAGAGTTTGGGTGCGCCAAGTATTCCTCGACAGGGCCGTGGATGGCGAGTTTCACAACCTTCTCGTCAAGCTCCGACTTGGAGACGCTGCGATGTTTCATAATTTTATGCGCATGTCGCCCCAGCAGTTCGACTTCCTTGAGAACTTAGTGAGACCACTCATGGCGAAGTAGCACTTCCCGCGCCGGCAGCTACCGCCATCGCTTCCGCGATGCTGCTGCAGCCGGGAGGACGGAAGTCCCGTCAGGTCTCCTGACCGGTTGTTGAAAACCGAAAGCTGATCGGTCATTGGCTGTGTCGTAACGGTCGTAGTATCGCAGTCGTAAAAGTTGCCTAGCCTTTAACACTCTTACCCACGATTTATGCGTTCGTTGCGAACGTTGGTACCTTTACGTTCACAGTCTGAACTAGACGCATACGCTTGTTGTGCTTCCGCTTACGCGTGTTATGAAACATCGACGCGTTACGACCGTAGTGTGAACATAGCGTAATTCATGCATGCCTTTATCTAGTAACAGACACACATATAGAATATTGACGTATTTTTATGGCGCCTTAGATATGCGCAATAATTGCTTTTTAATTGACAATCGCACAAGTAAGAACGCTGGACTTTGAGCAATATTGGAGGGCACTGCGGATGGGGTCGGCCGTTTGGGGTATCGTCTGGTGCAGTTAAGGGTACCGTTAAGGGTGGACAAACAGACAAATGTACAGATAGACGAACAGATAGACTGACAGACCAAATTTTTGCGTCGGAAGTCTTCAAGAAAGACTATCGTCTTTCAATCTGAACCCCGCAACTGTCTCTAGCTAAGAAGGACACCTCAGCAGCGGTTCGCAAGGGGGTGGATAAGGTGGGACTGAAAGATAGAGAAAAAAAGGAAATATTGGAAGACTGTTAGAGAAGTTTACGGACGGGGCCTCGATTAGCCAGCGGTCTTCTAGGGCCCCGCCGCGGTGGTCTAGTGGCTAAGGTACTCGGCTACTGACCCGCAGGTCGCGGGTTCGAATCCCGGCTGCGGCGGCTGCATTTCCGATGGAGGCGGGAATGTTGTAGGCCCGTGTGCTCAGATTTGGGTGCACGTTAAAGAACCCCAGGTGGTCGAAATTTCCGGAGCCCTCGACTACGGCGTCTCTCATAATCATATGGTGGTTTTGTGACGTTAAACCCCACATGTCAATCAATCTATCAATCAATCAGCGGTCTTCTAGGAGAGCACATCACGGAGGAGACAACCGTCAGTCGTACAATCCACCAAGCGTCTTCAAATAGTTCCCGCGTGACGCCCGTATGGGTGTGCTTATTAACCAATTAGCCCCCCCCCCCCCCCAAGCTGTCTTCTTGTCTTTGGCAGAATACAAGCGCAGGCCGTGGTCGGTGGTGGCACGATCCTCACAGCGCGGGCGTATGGCCGTAACATTAGCATAAACGGCAGTAGCAGCTGCGCGTGCAACGGGAGGTATGCAGCGAGCACCGAGTTGGCGTAGGAGAGAAGGAGGAGGAATGGGTGCATGCCGCGCGATTCCGTGAATCGACGATGCGCGGCGGCTTCGCGCGTGATTTACGACGCCTCGGCTACGGCTGGACGGTGCGCGAAGTGGGGAATCTTCACGTTTCCGAGCCACCACGAGCAGCCCAGGCAGGAACAAGGGGTTCGAAAGCGTGTTGTGGGCCCCACTGCCGCTAGGGTAGCCATGGGGAGGATCGAAACCCCATGAAGTTTTTCATTTTGTAAGTGTAGATACTATATACACACGCACACCCACAAACGCACGCACGACCATATGTATGGTTGACCTCCCCCCCCCCCACTTCCCAGAAATATTTTTAGATACGCCCCTGTCCGCTTTGTCTCCCGTCTCTTCTCTCGTCTCTTCTATCCCCTCCTGTCGTTTGCGCTGTTAATCACTTTCCCCGTTTGCCCGTTTAGACAGTGTTACCATAAACGCGAAAGATTTAGATGCCTCATCAAGCTCGAAAAATGACCGTCTACGTGGACACTATAGTAATGTAGAAAAATCCTGATGTCATTTGGTGACAAGTGATGTCACCACGATGTCACTGATTACCCAATTCGACTACGCCATTATCAAGTCACGGGGGATTACCCGATGTGACGTCACATGATAGACGTCATCACATCGTCGATTGAGTAAAGGTAGACCGATCACGGAGGCAACCCGAAACCAGGGCAGGTGCAGAAAGCTTGCAATGAGTCCAATATCGGAGGCTGTGCGAAAAAGCATGTTAGGTGCAGAATGCTTTGGTGGGGGAGACATACTCTCGGCTCAGAAGAAAAACATGACGGCTTTAGCTTTTGCACAGTCTTAGGCGAATGCATCAAGGGACCATGGGAATCTTTAGTGGCCCGAGCAACCGGTGACATTCTTGTTTCTCTTTTAAATAGTTCCGGTCGCCCCGCCACGGTGGTCTAGTGGCTAAGGTACTCGGCTGCTGACCCGCAGGTTGCAGGATCAAATCCCGGCAGCGGCGGCTGCATTTCCGATGGAGGCGAAAATGTTGTAGGCCTGTGTGCTCAGATTCGGATGCATGTTAAAGAACCCCAGGTGGTCGATATTTCCAGAGCCCTCCACCACGGCGTCTGTCATAATCATATGGCGGTTTAGGGACGTAAAACCCCACACATCAATCAAATAGTTCCGGTCGAGCACTTCCTTTCGAATTTCCAAAATTTATGAAAGTTCTCTAAAAGTTAAAACAACAGGAATGTCTTATTCTGGTTCAAGTTAAGGGTTACATTGAGCAGATGTGATATCAGAGCATAGGTTTACATAAAAGCTAGTTAGATGTAACGATAAACAACGAAAATTACTTGAGATCATCGAAAGATTACGACCAGCGTGGATCGTTGCGGCACTCGCCGAACTTTTTATACAGAAAAAAAGCTGTTTTGGATATGCCACGTACTTACCATCGCTGAACTTGTTGTGGAGCATGCTGCCGCTTCTCGCCAGCAACCTGATCTTTGTCCTGTAGTTATTCTCGTTAATTTGGTCCACGTACTCCACCATACCTGAATGAATCAGATCGGAAAGCACCCAACATTAGGCGAGATGCCCGCCAGGCCAGAATTCTACAAACCTAAAACCAACAGGCAATGTTTACCTTGATCTGTCCAACTACACAACCGATATAACATAAGTAACGGATATAACACTGTTTTGGACACCCCACAAAAAGAAAATGCAGCTTTATATACACTGAACATACTATATATAATGCATCTTTTTCGTGTTTTAGCCCTAAAATATACGGGGTTTTGCACATTTTTACTCACTAACATCCCGTGTCTAAGAAAGAAAAAAAAAACGTAGCTGATTACTATTTTTGAGAATCGGTACATAACACGAAATTGAAACGTGTCTTAGCAGAGGAAGTTGTGTGTTTATTGTACATTGTTTCGCGCCAAGGGCGAATTAATGAATACGACAGCAGCAAATTGCAATGCCAAGCAAAGAACGGCAATCAGGGCGAAATTTGCCGCGCGCACCACAAACACAAAGCACGCACGAAAAGAGCACACATAGGACGAGCGCGGATAACTGTCACAGCTCGACACTTAAAGCACGCTGCCCAAACACAAAGGACACAAGAAACGAATGCACAAATATACACACGGCGAGTACGAACAGCTGTAACAATTCTTGCGTTTTCGTGTGTGAGCAGCATGCTCCTTTCGTAAACCCAGCCACGGCAGCGAGCGAAGCGACCTTCGTGCTTTATTTAACCACTGTAACTTTAAAGCAAACTAGCGGTGGAAGCGCAAGGGTACAAAACACTTGAATCCCGAGATAAGCACGCGTGCTAGGGAGCGTTTATGCAAGATAGCATCTACACGCACTTTGACCACGCCATGTAGAGGTTAGCGCGCGTATAACAAGGCGCTGGCTGGCGCGGGGCGATGACTTTCAGAGCTGGTGCTCCTAACGCTAAAGGCTTTACCCAACGCGCGCGTCTCGCTGCTAACGACGAAAATGTGTCGAAGTTGCTGAACTCTGAGGACCACCAACGGTACATGGTGTATATAAATGACTTGTTAACTTCCTTGACAACGTACGCTCTGTGGTTAGCGTCGCTCGCAGCGTATTTAGAGGTCGATGGTTCGAAACCCCGAAACAGAATTTTTTTCTTGGCCATCTTTTGGAACTCATTTTACAGCGTCATATCCGTGACGGAAGCACGTCAGCGGAGCAGTGGTAGACCCCGGCAGAAAATACCTTCGTGATAAAAAAGAGAGAAAGAAAATATATGCTGTGATTCTGACTAGGCATACTAATGACGCAAGTTGCTCAAGGTCAAAATGCAGGTACGTTTATGATAAGTCCAGGATGCCTAGAGTATGTTTAACAAATGAACGGCCTATCGATATGATTTTATATCGACTGATTTTATCACAACACTTCATTCTATCTGTTCTTCTCAACCGCAAACTTGCGATTGACCCATCTCCGTACTTGACGCGCTTATAAACCCGACCCACAAGGCATCGTGACGCTAAATCTTTAACAACTTAAAAGAACAGACGCTTATAAGTAAGTATATTTTTCATGCAAGGCCTCAAACTGGAATGAGATAACTTAGACAAACTCATACTATCTATTTCTCCTTCCCACCAAAATAGCATTGCCTCGCGAATTCAAGTTTCAGATATTTTAATGCAGCGTTTTTGTTTTCTTGTATGTATCCTTTTTATTGTACGCATATGTATTTATTATTTTGTTGGCCTGAAGAGTGAAACTTATGTTTTTGTTCTGAATTTATTGTATTATTACAGTAATCGCGCAACATAATGAAGTATGAACATGTAGTATATATTTTTGTTTATTACGCGCGTTATTCACATTAATTACGAAACAGTTTTACATGTCGCTTTTTGTGTTTGCTACGATTGTATGACACACCCACCCCAAAGAATTTGGGATGTCACTTTCTGTATTAATTATGTCATTTTGAAACTACCTACCTGCTTGGATCTAAGGGACTGCAGGTGCAATAAATAAATAAATAAATAAATAAATAAGAACACGAATTGCAGGACCGCTTCATGTAGTTCACAGCTGTGCACGCCTATAGTGCATTTGCTTCGCATTTGAACTCTACTTGGGACATCAAGGAGACGGCGGAAACGTGCCTCGAGTGTCCACGCTGTTGTTATCGTAACAAAAGTGTTAATCGGAGCTGTTACAGCGATGCGCGATTGGGAAATGGCGCTTATATCCCGCAGCTAACCTTATATCTTAGCTTATATCTTTAGCTTATATTCGTTTCATTTTCCGCCGTTACGACTAGAATTTCTCACCCTCCTCTCAACTTGCTACGCTAGGTCTTCAAACCCTGTCCGAGCGACGCGAACTCGAATGCCTAAAGTTGATGCATATTCTTGTTAATACCCTGTGCTACGCATTAACTAATGAATATCTGTCTCCTGATAAAGTGAAACCCACAAGGAATAGCCACAAACTCAACCTGACACCATTCCATGCCACGTACTAACCTATTTAAATTCAGTTTTTTTCCGCACACCATAGAAAAATGGAACGTATTGCCTGGGTCAACTAGATCATTGCCTTTAAAAGATTTCTTGCATGAATGTATTGATTCGCAAATTGTTTATTAAGAGTTGTAATTTAGTATTGATTCGGAATTTGTTTACTAAGAGTTCTATTCCTGTTTGTTAAGACACGTATTCTTGTGTGTGCTGATGTATAGCAAACCCACTCCTGCGATAGCCCAATTCGGGCTGCAGTAAGTAAAAATAAATAAATAAATAAATAAATAAATAAATAAATAAAACAAAGCGCGGCACAGCGTGAGAAGACAGTGTGTGCTTACGGCCCAGCAGTATGTGGAAACGCCCTCTGCGGTCCGGCGGTGCGTCTCGATAGTTGATGACGTTCTTGATGCAGTGCTTGGCCCGCGGCTTGAACAGGGCCAGGTTGTGGACGGTGGCGACGAGCGATCGGTCGTTCTCGAACGACGAGGCCACGTCGAAGTCCGCGTCAGCCAGGGCGCAGCCGAGCAGCGCGGCGGCCGCCACTAGCGCGGACACGACGCGGACGCCGCTGGCTGTGCCGCCGCCGCTCGCTCTTTGGACACCGCTGGCTGTGCCGCCGCCGCTCGCTCTGTGGGCACCGCTGGCTGTGCCGCCGCCGCTCGCTCTTTGGACACCGCTGGCTGTGCCGCCGCCGCTCGCTCCGTCAGCAGCGCTGCCGGCAGAGGTTGGCATCCCGTGGCATCCGCTGTCCTCGGTGGCGCTGCTGCGGCTGCGCGGTACACATTAGGCGCTTAATGGAACACCGACGCAAAATTTCGAACGCGGAATAATGAGTGAGATAGATTTGTCTAGAGACATGCACATCTACAGAATATCAAAGGTAGATATACACTAGATAGATAGAGAGAGAGAGAGAGAATGTAGGAAAGGTAGGGATGTTAACTAGACTATGCGTCCAGTTTGCTACCCAACACATGGGGAGATGGAGAGGGGAGTAAAAAGAGAGAGAAGGATAGACACATGTCACATCACACACACAATGCCGAGTTTCACAGGCGGTCCCTCAGTGAAGTTGCTGTCAAGTATCTCAGGAGGGCTCGGGTGGCTTTATGTGCTGATGCGCTGCGCGACCAGGCTCCTAAGATCTTTGCTTCTATAAATGGTCGGTCGTCGAGTCTATTCAAAGCACACTGGAGAGTCCGGCGATCTTCATCAAATCTCATCACTATATAAATCAGAATGACGGCGCGTTTTTTTTCACGGCACTGGGATATACACTAGAACATATTTATAGACAATTTTATAATGTATGCCGCGTGAACGCGCGTGATACGGAGCCCCTCGCGACGCTCCCAATCACATAACAATTACTTCCTATAATATCTCCTATACTTTCCTCGGCATCTTTGTTTGCTAGTTATCATTATTGATGTGCCTGGCAAAGAAATTTGCGAGCCCTTAAGTTTACACTTCTTTCCTTCACTCATTGTTGAAAGGAGAACAAAGATCAAAGGGACATTTCACGATATTCCGCACTAAAACCATAAATGTGGCGTAACAAAAGAGAGTTTTAGTACTGCGTACGCTGCGTACGTGGCGGCGTTGCGTACGTAAGGACGCAACGTTCTGCGTAGTGCGCACGCGCAGACCGCAACGCGCACGTATCGCATTACGTACGCAGCCGCTACGTACGCACGCTAGAGATGCGTGCGTGCGTACGTATGAGCTGATCGCGCCGAAGTTCGCGACAGCGCGAGACTTCGTTTTGCAAAATGGCGGCATCGAAGGCAAGCACAGACCAGCTCTGTGGCTTAAAATAAGGCCATAATCTGTCTATAACACCTGGATTGGCTCACATTGGCTGTCAACAACACGTGCTTCTATTTTGATCTACCAGATGGCGCAACACGCTTCACGCTCGTTACGTACGCGGGTACTACGGCGTACTAAAAGCCGATTAGTGGCAAACGATGCCACGTAACGCAAGGCGCTTGCGTGATGCGTACGTAGCACCATTCCGCAGTACTAAAACTCTCTAAAATTGAATGTATTTATCCCTATCTGATTAGTTTGCCTTCACTGCGGCCGTATGCTCTTCCATTCCCGTTGGTCGAACTCCGAGAAAAGACAAGGACCGCAATAAATTCACAGACAAAAATAAAAAAAAAATGACACGCTTCTGTGAACGGCCTGCCTTTCGTTCTCAGCTTACCGGGTATAATAGAGATAATTTTGGCGTTCTTAGAATCGAGAATATGGCCGCCATTGTGGCAAAAAAGTTCAACTATCCCCGCTTCGCTACACAGATAAAACCACCAGTGAAGCTATGGCGACGTTCCCTACACGAATCTGACGCATTTCTATGTTTTGCAGTCTTTCTTATACTTGGTATCACTGCTATGTATGTAAAACACTACTTATTAGGCTTTTGAGGTAGTAGTAGCGCTCCTATAAGCACAGAGTATTACGTCACAGTGGTGTTACAATGGTTACTCACACGCCATTCTTTGGACTAACTGACGCTGTCTTCATCTTTTTAGTTGAAGTTGCGTGAAGTAAGATTAACGCATATTTCTGTGGCACATACGCGTTTGCGACGATGACATCATTCTCATTAATAAGAAATGAACAAAAAACATTCGAAAGTAGGCTCACTAGAACCAGCTTTACCATCATCGTGGTAGTAAATTTCAAGACACACACAGAAAAAGCACAGCTATGTCTATGCTTTCCCTGACGACCAGAGAAAGACATCATCTGCGCAATTTGAAATATGTACTGACGATGGTTAAAGAGTGCATTAATATTAAGCAGTGTAAGGCTTAATACGCTTCTTTGAAGCCTCCCCCCCCCCCCCCCACTTGCTTTGAGTTCTCGTGTATGCTCTTGCCGGTGCTTGTCGACTTGAATAGAGTTGAACAAGTAAAAAAAAATGGCAGCATATACACGGAGTGAATGACGGAGAGTGGGGCGAAGCATTCATCCGTCCGTCTGTGTGACCGTCCATGCGTCCATCCGCCCGTCCGTGCTTGCGTCTGCTCGTGCGTCCGTCCCTGCGTTCGTCCATGCATCTGCCCCTGCGTCCGTTCATGCGTGAATCCATGCATCTGTCTGTGTGTCCATTCGTCCATCTATTCAACACTCCAAGTGCCACCATCTCGCATCTTTTCATCATATATTCCCCATATAGAAACACCGCCATCCAGCGGACATTCCAAGGACTAAACGAGAGGTGGCGCACGCACACTTTCTTACGGCTTGTGCTTCGGGTCTACTTCCCACCTTTAAGCACCTCGAGTTCATGGTATATACTTGTTCATTGTATTCATGGCACTGCGGCCCAACGCTCGCTAAACCTTTCTAAAACCAAGGAGCTTACGCCCAGCGTGTCGTACGTAGCAACCGTTGACTGTCAGATAGTGCTCATTGTACATGCCAATGCCTGCTAATGGAAAATGAGAGATAGGTCAATTAGGCTGTTGACGCGCACACTGCGAATTTTTTATTGTTCAACAACGCACAGGAGAAATCTCCCACCGTCACCACCTTGCAGGTCAAAACGTTAGACTGGTTACACACTACGACTACGACTACGAGGGACGACCGGGGGCTGCATTAAGGAGCTTCGCCCTTAAAAAACTTTACAGCTGAAACATCACAGGCCTTCACCCACGGCAGAGCACGGGTTAGCGTGGTTATGCTAATGTATGTGTGCTACGTGTGTGTATGTAGTGCATGTGTTTCTCACATAGGAAAACCTTGAATCGCAAGATACCGTAATTGTAAATTGTTTTATGAAGTTCACTTGGTCGCTTCTTTTTCCATATTTTTCTCCTCTCTCTGCTGAAATCTCTTAGTCCCTTTCCCCATCCGTGTACATCGTAGTATACCAGCGATAAATAGACGCCGGGCAAACATCTGTTTCTCTAATAAATATTCCCTCTGTGTGCATGTGCGTTAACGTATGTACTGTCATGACAGGCGCAGGTTAACGAGGCGAGACATAGAATCTTTCAGCAGTCGCGGTTTACCAAACGGTAAGCGTGAAAATACACAGGACCGGGTTAACTGGCGGAACATGGAAGAGGCCTTTGTCCTGCAGTGGACGTAGTCAGACTGATGATGATGATGATGATGATGATGATGATGATGATGATATTGCTCCGCCACAATTATGACGGACGGTTCATCGTTAAACCTTTCTTTTTGTGGCACATCCAAGGATCTGCCCGTGACGGATATCGCGGACGATCAAAGCTCGGCCCTGTTAAGGTGTTTCACCCCTAAAACGACGTGGCAAATGTATACCATGGGCGTAGCCAGAGGGTGAGGGGGGAATCAGAGACCCTTAAAAATTTTAAAATTTTGATTGCGTATATATACACGCACACATGAAAACGCATGCACGAACGTACATGAAGTATGGTTCAGTTTATCCCCCTTCCCTTCACGCCGCTTTAAACAAACTTCTGCGTACGCTCCTGCTGAAAAATACGGGACGAAATTGGCACCCCCCCCCCTCCCTTTAGATGACCAGAGGGTGGGGGCGCCACCTTCCCCCCCATTTCGCATCTGCGCCCGCGGGTGTGTTCATTCCAGCGGTACCTAAACGACCGTAGCGTGAGAAGGTCGCGTTCACCTCGCATCGAGAGACGTGCGAGAGGCCACGACGCGTTATACGCCAGCTGCCTTTCGTCGCCAGTGGCAAAAGTGGAGGCTCGAAGTGGCGGCAACAGGCTCGTTAGCGACGGGGAAAACAAAAGCAAGACGGGCGTACGAAAAGGGACGCGCCTCAATAGGCCGGAAAGCCAGGCTCTTAGCGAGGGCGCGGAAGGCCCCGCTGATTGCGAAAGGCTCCTGCGTCTATTGCGAAGGCGTGCAAGAGTGCACGGCGGTCCTTGCCCGTGAGCTGAGCAGTACGTGATGCAATATCGGCGTTTAAATTCACTGTTCATACGGGGGAAAACTCCTTAATTCGGTACTCATTCATTCGGGAAATTTGATAATTAGGACGTGTTCTCTGCGCTCTAAGGAATCTGTTATTTCGGACGTGTTATCTACGTTCTAAGGAAAAAAAAAAAAGGTTATGTTAGACAGAAGGGTGTCCTTGAGGGCCATTTGGTACATGATACTGAGGTGGAAACAGCGCAAAAACAGGGCGAAATTGGAATGACCACTCATGTTAGACAGAAGGGTGTCTTTGAGGGCCATTTGGTACATGATACTGAGGTGGAAACAGCGCAAAAACAGGGCGAAGTTGGAATGAGCACACAGCACAAGCGCCGACGGACAACTGCGTGTAAGATTATTACACGAGAAAATATTTAGCTGAAAAAGAAAAGAAAGAAGCCTACAATCATCACGTGCTCATAATGATAATGAACTGCAAGATGAATCTGCCACGAGTCGAAATGTCCCAAGTGACTAGTGGGGTCCATAAGGGGTCGGTATTAGGTCCACTCTTATTTTTAACTTGCGTTAACTGAGTTTCTTTTGCAACTCGTTATTCTTCTTTTCTCTTGTATGTTGATGGCATCAATATATTTAAGGAAATTAATTTAGTTAACGACTGTCGCTTGCTGCAGCCAGATTTGTGTTCTGTCCCCGAATGATGCCGCAACAATAGCCGCTCTATGAATGTATCAATGACCGAATTCGTGCGTATGTCTCGCAAAACATGCATCGTGCCATTTCCATCTCTGGTAATACCATGTCGTTAAGTAATGTTTATGAGATCAATGATCTTGGTGTTATATTTGACAGCATGCTAAATTTTTCTGCCAACAGCAAACGTGCTCCACGTGAGGCCTTCGTTCTCTCGGCTCTGTTTGCAGAATCTCTCGAGAATTCAGTTCTTCTACAGCCTTCCACATATTGTTCACCACAATACGTCTTCCTTAACATGAGTATGCGTCTGTGATCCGGAATGGTACTGCTGAATTTAGTAGTAAAACCATTGAGCCTGTCCAGCAAAAATTCATTAGCATTAACAACCATCGTTTTGCTAGAAATGAATTTAAATCTTGTTCTAATAATGCGAGATTATTATCATTGACATCATTAATTTTCGAATTACGCCTAAATGAACCAAAGAAAATCACCCTTTCAAGTACCTGCCAACTTCTTCCGGCACTATATTATTCACAAAAAACAGTCTCTATAAGATTAATTTTCTTGATTCTGGCGTTTTTCATAATCCATAGTCACTGTTTTGTATCTGAGCTGTTGCAGTATCTTAGCATAGCTTTTTCATAATGTATAGATTCTTCCCTTTTCTGTCTTTCAGAAAATCTTCCGCATAGTTGTACATATTCCACATTATTTTTCACTACCACTCAACGATATCGCGTCTTTTTAATTTTTTTTTGCATTTTGCGTCGATTTCTTTTTGTTTGTGCGTTTTCGCTCTTTTCATTTTTCGTTTCTTTTATTAAATACTGTCTGTACTCTATTGTTCATCTTGTTGTTCTATTTTTGCGTGCGCGTGGATAAAGACCTTACGGTTGTTCATGGGAACGTTGAATAAATGATTGACTCATCGATTGATTTTGTTATTCAATACACCGCACAAAAAAAATGCTCTAGTAACAAACGCGACTTGGAGGGCTGTACACGTATAACCCATAATAAGCTTCGCTTGGAACAATTAAAACAAAGGTTTCGGGTTTTACGTGCCGAAACCACGACGTAATCATAAAGCACGCCGTTGTGGAGGGCTACGCAAATTTCGACCACCTGGTGTTTAACGAGCGCTGCCATCGCACAGTACACGGGCCTCTCTACCCTTTCACCTCCACCGAAACGAGACAGTCGTGGAAGGAAACGAACCCACGACCTTCGGTTCGGTGTGCAGCCAGTAAACACTACACCGCCGCGGCCCACGATGGGCAAAGAATGTGAAAAAAAAATCACAATATCCACGGAGTGAATGATGATGAGTGGGGCGAAGCGTCCGTGCGTCCGCGCGACCATCCATGTGGCAATCTATGCGTCTGTCCATCTGTCCATGCGTCCGTCCATGTGTCCATCTAGTGAACACTCCAAGTACCGCCATCTCCCACCTCGCAACCCCTGTGGCGAATACCCGCTCTAGAATCACACGCCAGAAGTGCGCGTAATCACATTTAACCGGTGTTCAGTGTGCGTCTCGACGTGTCTTGACGTTATGCCGACGTGAATACGTGTTAAGCGATGTCCCTTTCCCGGGTATTAACGTATGCCGTGATCTACGGCCTTCAGGTCCCGTATAACATCAGCGTTAAGAGATATTGCGTGTTCGCTGCCACGAAAAGCAATGGACAAGAGAAAGGAGGAAATGAAATAAACGAGAGAAAATGCGAGAGGGAGGGAACGAGGAGTGCCGTGAAGACCTCGTCCCTCTCCAGCCCACACCCCTTCACCACGTGTCCCTTCCACGGTGTATTCATGCGTCGCTGACAAGTGGTGACAGCAGCGACGGCACGATGCTCGCACTCTGTTATAACGTGCCTCATGCTCTACTTTCATTCAGCCGCCTCGAGTGCTTCCAATCGTATATCTCGGCCGTATCGTTAGCTCGCGTGACTCTTCCGCTACGGTCGCGAACTCCTTCTGCAAGAACGGCGCGAACGACAGCGGTATAACGAAGAAAGATGGTGGCGAACGCCGATGTCGCCGCTCTCTTTTCACTTCGTTCCAAGAATGTGTACCACCCAGACCCGTAGCCAGGAATTTTTATTCGGAGGAGGGGGTTGAAGGCTTTAAAGAACATCAATGTTTAGCTTGGGATCGAGCGCAATCCGGTGTGCGGCGTGACCACCCACATACGCGTCCGCTCCACCTCTCTCTCCTCTTCTACGCGTCACCCTCTCCTGCCTCGCAACGCCGACACAGGGAGCGTCTGCTCACATACGCTCACTCTCCCTCCCCTCTATTTGCTCCTCCCCGTGGCGTCACATCGCCATTGCGCCTGAGCACCCCTTCTCCTTCTACCTGCTCTCCTACGCTTTCCTCTCTTGCCTCGCAACACAAACAGAGGCAATGTCTGCTAGTGAGTTTCTTCATTGTAAAAAAAAAAAAAACTACTGCTCGTGATGCACAACTGTTCACTGGACACCCCAATATATAAACACTGGATATTGATCCCCAATTTAGCGCCGGTGGGCAGATTTTTCCTGTGCGTTGTTGAACAATAAAAAAGTGCTGCCTGCGCGCTATCTAGAAGCGGACTGCGTCTCTGTGTCAAGTCAGAGTCTTCCGTCTCTCATTGCCCATTAGTAGCAATTGGCATGTTCCAGTAGGAAACACCGGTCCAGCACTGCGTGTTTTGCACCTCCCCAGGTTTGGTTTCCCTCCTGTGCAATGCCGCGATGAGCGCCAGCGTCAACATCACCGCCAGTGTGAGCGTTAGGGCCGACTGCTTTGCATCTACACCTGGTTCCCTTTAGCGGAAGATGATGTAATTAAAAGTGCCTACGCTAAAACACACGTCTATCCAAATTCAGAGAACAAAATCCAAGCCCCTAGCCCCCCCCCCCTTCCATGGGCCCATGCAGTCTTGACGCTTCGTGAACTAACCACACTGTTGCGATTGCCAGAGAGCCACAATTTTGACGCGCGCCTGCTGTGAAAGCAGTCGGACCTATCTCTTGTACGCTGCTTTGTTCAAAAAATAAATACGCTATGCTTGTTCTCCTACTCAAGAACTGCAGACGAGCGAACCAGATAGTGAAGGGTGTTTCGGCTTCACTAACTTGAAACAAGGAGAGTGGCGAAACATGCAGTGTTTTGAGAGATATTTCTTTGACGAGGCACCACTTGGTTTGCAAGCCTGCGAGTGGGCATGCAAGAAACAGTGTCCCAGCTCTGCTAACGTCGTCAGAAAGCTGCGTGGGAATCAATTCAGCTTTCCTCCAGGGTTGTGTTTCTTCCGTAGTGAACAGCGCACAAAAATAAACACACTAAAGAAGAAAACAGGACAAGCGCCGGGAGCACTTGTCCAGTGACTGCCCTGTTTACTTGTTTTGTTTGTTTTCTTGTTGTGCGCTGCCCACTATAAATAAGGTCCAACTAGCCCGCCTCTGTTCTGATGATGATGATGATGATGATGATGATGATGATTATGGCCTAAAGGCATGGCTCACACGATGCGGGAATTGAGGTTAGCCGACCGCCAGTGCGTGGGCTTTGCCGCCTATTTCTGCCGTTTTCGTGTCCCGGCATGACTCCCCTCCTCCACCGTCTGCCACGTTGAGGGAGCGGGGAGTGACGTTTAACCCCTCTCACCCGCTAGCAAATGTCGACTGTGACGCCGTGCGCGGAGTTTCTCAGGACGTTTCGCGCACGCGCGTCAGGAGTGAGTCAGAAGATTTTTCCGGGACAGCTGAGGGTGAGCACACATTTCTTTTCCGTCCGTCAGCTCCGATTGTTTGGGGCTCGTCGGACTTCGCCAACGGCACCTTGCGCCTGCGATGAACGCTCACTTTTGCCCTGGTGTCCCCGTGAATCACTTGTGCCCGCGGAGACGTGCTCGTGGCTCCCTCTGTAGCACTTCTCGCCCGGGGCGTGGATAAACCCATTTGCTTTACCGCCGCGCCTTTGAAATGGGCTCTGTACTGCGCTTTGCGGTTGCCGCAGTGTTCCGACTGGGAGCAGTACCGTGTTCTCGCCACGGCGACGGTTAACGCGTGCCCTGCGGCTCACTAAGACCGGACCCACGCTAGTGGCCGTAATCGTTCGGGATACGCGTACACTACAACCCACTCTCGTGGATCGGTCAAGAAACGAGTAATTACTTCTGAAGTACTTTCGCTGCTACTGCAGTTTATTGTTTCTATTTCTTATTCTCTACATGTCCGGTTTCAGTTCCCTATAGGAAAGGGTGTTTCAGCTCCGCTAACGTTGTCGACTATTTGTTGAGGTGTTACCATGTTCATTTTCAGCGGATCGTTGGCGAGTAGCAGGAATCACCCGATTTTCGTGGCGCATAACCGTTTTACGATGGAACGTTGCTATACGACATACTGTGGCAACATGAGAAGCCAAGAGCCCGACGTGATTCGCACGTAATGAGATGGGGCGATGACACGATCTGTTGCGAGGCGTGCGCTGCGAACAACTCATTTATCCAGTGAATATCCCATCAATGTCTGGCAAAGATTTAAACCTAAGCTCTAGCTCTATAAGTATGAGACAGGTTTATTTACAGAAAGGCAGAGAGGTCGGCCTGAGCGATAGCTTGCTCTAGCCTGTTACTCTGCACTGGGGGAGGGGAAAGGGGAGAAAAAAGACTAATGGATCACGATGGTGAGATAGAAAGGTGGGTATATAGAATTCTTTCTAGCTGAGAAAAACTTTTCTAGGCGCGCATGAGTAAATGAATGTTACAGTTATTGAGACGAACGTCGTACGTGCCTTATCAAACGCGAGAAGAAACAACTAGCGGTGTCAACACGAGTAGTGCGAAGGACCCTCATCGCGTGATGATGATTTCGGCATAGAGTTTCCTAAAATTAACCAGAGAGGACTCTGGCACTGCGATCGTTCAGCGATCATGGGAATGATGGGTAGTGCATGGATTGACCTATTCTTTTTGCTTGCGGGCTTCAAACGCACCCGTGGCTTTGTTTATTGTCGTGTTTCGGCTTTATTTCGAAAAAAAAAAAGGACGGACCATTCTGAACTTCGAGGCTTGATTTGAATTGGTGAGCCTAAAAGGTTAAGGTGGTGAAGTGCGACGACTGAACATTTGCTGATATTCGTTTTGCGACAAAGCAACTCAAAGCTACGCGAAGCCTAACGGAGGCGAAAGTATGAAGAATAGGCAATGTTGTGTACTAAACCATGCTCGCTGAAGTGCCATGCATTGAAGCTCCCATAGACACTAGCGCCAGAGTTCTCTCTATAGTGTACTTATAGGAAACTGAGGATCTTGGTCGTGCGGTGCGTTTGTGTCCTTCTATATTTCGTACTTATAGCCAGCGCACCGCGATTTACCGCACCATGTGATGTGTAGAGAGCTCACAATGCCTCCAATGCTGGAGGCAGGGCAAAACTGTGTGGTGTGTAGAGAACTTTCGTAGGGAAGGTGGGATGATAATTTCTGGGGTTTTACGTCAAAGAACTACGTCATACAATTATGAAGCAGGGCGTGTTGTGGGGCTAGTCGGTTCACGGTTCAAGAATGCGTAAAGTGGAAAATTAAGACAGGACGAAAATAGGGATAAACACACAAACACACGCACACACACGCAAACGCTTGTGTGTATTCCTGTTTTCGTCTTGTCTTAATCGAGCACTTTGCAGATTTTTGAAGCATCATTAGGAGATACGGCGTAGGGAAGAGTTCCGAAAATTTCTACCTCCTTGTGTTCTTTAACGTGCCCTGGCATCTCACAGTAGACGAGCCCTTGCGATTTCGACTCTATTAAAATGCTACCACCACGGCCCGTATTGAAGCCGCGACCTTTGGGTAAAAATTCGAGCACCAGAACTACTGCTTCACCCGCGGTGGTATTGGAAAGGTGGAATCAATAAAGTCTACAGCAAAGACAGAAAACAGGACGCCAATTGTCCTGTGCCTTGGTGCTCTTTTTCTGTCCTGCGTTGAAACTAGTCTATCCATTGTATGAGGTTACGAACCAATTAGCTTGGCAACAAACTTCATTAAGAGGGCGGCTTTCGCCTACCAGTCGTCTCGGGTAAACACATGAATAAAGACGGGAGTTTTATTTCGTTATCGATCAAACGCTGGACCTGGGACGAAAGGGCGAGAGCGCTTTTCGTTATAACGATTGAACTGTTCTTTATTGATCGAAATATTGTCAAAAAAAGGAACACGCTACAAACATCTGGTCCTTTGCAGAGTGCTAGTGTAGATCCATACAACCATAGCACACAGAAATAAACAGGCAGGCAGGGGACAAAGCTTTACAGTCATTAGACGGCATGTTTACCGAATTAGCGAGCAGGACACATTGAAAGCATCTGACTTATACACAACAGTTGAAGATGTTTATGCTTGCAGTTAAACGAAAAATGAATCGGACAACCGAATTCGTATCAACTTGTACGTTCCGGCCAGCCTTTACTCTGTGGGGCAGAAGTTCGAATGTCGTCGACTTAACAATCACTCTGCCTAGTTCACAACTCCTTCTGTCCGTGCTGCTGAATGGGAATGCGCAACAGAAAATATGACTGTCGTTGTCACCGTGCGCACTTGTTCCTTTTCACTTACCGACAGGCGAGGCTCTTGCTCTGCCTTTCTTTTGTTTATCCTCACGAGTCCTGTGTCAGCGTTCATAACACCGTATCAAATAAATCCCCCGTTTGCTCTTTGTTTGGCACGCTCGTTTCGAGTTGCGTGTCACCCGAACTCGTCGCGATTTCACGTCGCGACAGGCCCGGTTTAGTGCTTGTGAATCACTGACCAGTGTCGCACGCATGCATCATCGCCTAACATGTTCGAAGAGGATATTCTGCAGTGGTGCATGGGCGCGGTCATGTGTAATCACGTGATTTTACCTGGCTTTCACACAGCCTCAGTCAACGCATGCACTGGGCCAGCGAAGCCGCCGTATCACGCAAGCTGGTTGCAGCAAGGTGTAAGGAAGTCACATGCTTGCGCAGCAAAACATAGTTCTGCACGTGGTCGCCAACAAGTTGATGACGTTGAGACAATTGCGTTTAATTTGGTACGTACTACGCTACAGCAATACCTGATATGTTTATCCTACTTCACAGTTATGGCATATAGTTGTATTGGCAAGTGCAAGGAACTGCGTTTACAAACCAACATATCAGCGCCCTTGCTGACCAGACCACCCGCTTACTGTTTGCACACTGTGCTGACAACAATAAATGAATGTCGAAATCGGCTATCGCTTTGTGTCATCTCATGTTGACGAGAAAACATCAGGTATGTTCTGTCTTTATTATCGAGATCAGCTGTATTTATAGCCATGCCTGCTAAGCCTTGTCTCTGACAATGCGAAATGAAATTTCATAATCACTGCAAAATATTGACGAATACATTGCCACCGAATCTTCTGCACGCAAATATAAAGCAAACGAAAGCGCAGTTTTCGAACTTACGGGTCACGCAGTGCACGAAGACGAGCTGATAAATTCAAGGTAGAAGGTGACGCCACCGCAGGTGCCACCATGTTGACTATTTTCTGGCGATGCTTTTCTGCTCCCTTTTTACTAGCCCAACGCGCGTGCGCAGACGACGCTGAGGATACGACGTGGCGCGGACGATGCTCTAGCGCTGCCAAAGGTCACGGGTAGGGGTAGGCCAAGGCGTGGTCGAGTGTTGTGTTACCATTTAGTTTTAATGGCGCAAAGTCACCGCGGTGAATCGTCTTTACTTCATCCCGAAATTTCTCTGAGCTCTGTAAAGGCTGCAGAAACCTTTAGCTGCAGGAAGGGTGGTTAGCCCCTCCACATGTATTCATCCGCATCGCGTCATCTGCTCGGCGTCTTCCTAACGTCTGCTCGTACGTGTAGGGTGAGTAATGCGAAAAAACGACATCACTGAAAAAAGGAAAGAAAAGGAAATGGCTGCACACATTACAACTGGCGCTCACTTCGATTATCAAGTCGACATCGCGCGCTGTGCGGCCCGTAAGTTACAAGTTGACGCTTGTATTTGTTTTATATTATTGTTCTGATGCTTCGACAGCAATGCATTTGTGCTATATTGCCCTAATTTCAAGAACAATTAAGGAGTTTTAAAATAGCGTGCCACGTTAGCGTTTGTTGCAGTCACCCGCTATTTTCGTCACGTAACGAGGGCCCGCAAGATGCTAGCGTACGGAGCATGCGCAGTGGCAGAAAAATGCTAACGCAAAGCTTTGCGTATACACTATCCTAAATGTGCTATCAAATTTTCGAGGCGTTAGGCTTAGCATGCTTTGTACTCGGTGTGAGATGGAATAAAGCGATTGCTCTTTTCACCACTTATTCATTCCTGCCAGCGCGGTACGGGAACATAGCAAGCGCCACTTCAGATCAAAGCGGGCGGTAGCGTCTGCCTGGGCGCTGCCATGTTTACTTGTAACACCAAAGTTACTGGTGCTACTGATAGATCAATTAAAAAGACTTTACGTAAATACGAAGAATAAACTCATCGCACATTGATGTAACGTAACACGCGCAAACAAGCGTAGTTGTTCAAGGTAATTATATATGGAACTATGTTTTGCAGTGCAAACGTGCGCCTTGCTTACAACCCGTGGTCTTGGTAGTGCTGTGCGCTGGTGCTTCACCTACCTACCTACCTACCTACCTACCTACCTACCTACCTACCTACCTACCTACCTACCTACCTACCTACCTACCTACCTACCTACCTACCTACCTACCTACCTACCTACCTACCTACCTACCTACCTACCTACCTACCTACCTACCTACCTACCTACCTACCTACCTACCTACCTACCTACCTACCTACCTACCTACTACCTACCTACCTACCTACCTACCTACCTACCTACCTACCTACCTACCTACCTACCTACCTACCTACCTACCTACCTACCTACCTACCTACCTACCTACCTACCTACCTACCTACCTACCTACCTACCTACCTACCTACTACCTACCTACCTACCTACCTACCTACCTACCTACCTACCTACCTACCTACCTACCTACCTACCTACCTACCTACCTACCTACCTACCTACCTACCTACCTACCTACCTACCTACCTACCTACCTACCTACCTACCTACCTACCTACCTACCTACCTACCTACCTACCTACCTACCTACCTACCTACCTACCTACCTACCTACCTACCTACCTACCTACCTACCTACCTACCTACCTACCTACCTACCTACCTACCTACCTACCTACCTACCCTACCTACCTACCGACCTACCTACCTACCTACCTACCCTACCTACCTACCTACCTACCTACCTACCTACCTACCTACCTACCTACCTACCTACCTACCTACCTACCTACCTACCTACCTACCTACCTACCTACCTACCTACCTACCTACCTACCTACCTACCTACCTACCTACCTACCTACCTACCTACCTACCTACCTACCTACCTACCTACCTACCTACCCTACCTACCTACCTACCTACCTACCTACCTACCTACCTACCTACCTACCTACCTACCTACCTACCTACCTACCTACCTACCTACCTACCTACCTACCTACCTACCTACCTACCTACCTACCTACCTACCTACCTACCTACCTACCTACCTACCTACCTACCTACCTACCTACCTACCTACCTACCTACCTACCTACCTACCTACCCTACCTACCTACCTACCTACCTACCTACCTACCTACCTACCTACCTACCTACCTACCTACCTACCTACCTACCTACCTACCTACCTACCTACCTACCTACCTACCTACCTACCTACCTACCTACCTACCTACCTACCTACCTACCTACCTACCTACCTACCTACCTACCTACCTACCTACCGTCTGTCTGTCCTGTCTGTCTGTCTGTCTGTCTGTCTGTCTGTCTGTCTGTCTGTCTGTCTGTCTGTCTGTCTGTCTGTCTGTCTGTCTGTCTGTCTGTCTGTCTGTCTGTCTGTCTGTCTGTCTGTCTGTCTGTCTGTCTGTCTGTCTGTCTGTCTGTCTGTCTGTCTGTCTGTCTGTCTGTCTGTCTGTCTGTCTGTCTGTCTGTCTGTCTGTCTGTCTGTCTGTCTGTCTGTCTGTCTGTCTGTCTGTCTGTCTGTCTGTCTGTCTGTCTGTCTGTCTGTCTGTCTGTCTGTCTGTCTGTCTGTCTGTCTGTCTGTCTGTCTGTCTGTCTGTCTGTCTGTCTGTCGTGGTGTACTTACTATGAAGGGATACTATGCCTATTTCAGCGCATTTCTTTGAAAATTTATGCGCGAGAGAGTATCAAGCCTACTGCGGTTTTTATCTGGAATAAAGAATTGTTTGGGAATAAAAGAAAATGGCAAAGCTTGGGTTAAGTCGTGCAAGGCTTCAAACAGTGAAACTTTACGATTGAAGATTGCTTTCAGGATGTTTCTAGGCCGAAGGTATTGCAGGTTGTTTCTACGTTCCTTCTAGCGATTGCCAGACTTTAGCTTCCACATTGATTCTCAGCTAAGAGAGCTGCGGGTCAAAGCACGGACAGTCACACACACGACAGGGTTGTCCGTGGTGCAGAGACAGAAACTCGTTCCGAAACCAAGCGTGTGCGCCTCTCATAGATCTACGGGCACGTGGTCGTTGGCGTATGCTTTCCATCACGGCGGGGGTCTTGTCGCAGCCGTCGTTGCCTTTCCCTATACCTGGTATTCTCTTGTTGAACGTACTAAGGGTCTTCGGCTCGCCGCTGTCTATTCGCAGCCATTTGTAGGACCAACTGTTGCCTTCTCTATTTTAGTGTACCTGTGGCAAGTATAGCGGGATTTGGCCATTTTTCTGTGGCGCATCATTGTTTATGATGATGATAGTTCTCTAGTTCGTCGGACAATTAGGGAGCCACATGCTGACCAACTTCGCTGTTAACGTTTCCTCTTGCGATTTCTGAACTGCGAACGCACAGCTGTGGTGGCCTTGCCTTCCGTATTTACTGGCGGACAGGCGGTGCCAGGACTTTTGTGTTGGAGGAGGAAGGGGGAGGGATGAGAGGAGTTTCATAAAGGCAGGGAGGCTGGGAATTGTAAATTGGAAACTTTCGGTACTTTTAGTGATACAATGGCTAGCTAATGTCAGCTAAAGCAGGCTTAAGCCAGCTCATAGTGGCTAGCGTAGGCTACACATAGCTAAATGATTGCTGTTGTTCACTATTCCGGGTTGACTACTGGTAAATGGCGGCTGTGTGTGCCGTACGTTGACTAAATAATGGTAAATGTAGGTTAGCATCGGTACAGACGCGTCTATGGCGGCACCAGTGTCTTCAGTGGTTTTAAATGCGATTATGCTGCCACATATATAGACGATTAGATTATCTTGTGCTTTCTGAGTATCTTCGCTGAACAACGACAGGACAGAAACGACGACAGACAACAACAGGAAGAACTTCTGCTGATCACAGTGCGTTTTAAGACTTGGAGTGAAACGCGATAGCAAAGCAAGGCCGAAAACGAAAATGTGCTAAATGTCACGGCACATCCACGAAGTGAATGATAAGAGGGCCAAGCAGTGCAATCGTTTGGTGTCGCCGTAAATCACCCGTGACATTGATCACTCACGCATGTGAACGAGGGACCCAGCGGTGTACAGTTATATACACAGTTTATTGGTCATTAATGGTATGTCGCGTGGAGTTTTGAATTTCGTTTTACCTTCATTATGACTACTGCATTGTGGTATCTAATCTAGCCTGAAGTTGGCAAAGACGAAGTCTGTGCACGTTCCCCCGGCGGTTAATTGTTGGTTATTTCCAGTCGTGCGAAATCCATCGTAGAGAATCGGGACGTCATATACTGCACAAGCCCGTCGTTTTCCGGGATCGTCGTAATCATCGCGTACAGTTGGCATACCTTCCATGTGCTCGGCTACGGCGAACAATTCCAACGACGCCAACGCATAAGCCTCGGCCTTAGGGAAATTCGCCCCTAATACCATTTTGACATCATCATCATCATGATCGTCGTCATCATGATCATCGTCATCAAGATCATGATTATCGTCATCATGATCATCATCATCGTCATCATCATCATCATCATCATCATCATCATCATCGTCGTCGTCGTCGTCGTCGTCGTTCAATGGCACGAAAACCATAGACATATGCTCAGCCAATGCCTCCTCTAGAAAGATGCCTGAGGAATGGCTCGCGCTCCCAGCGGAGTTGGCCTGCCTTCAGTTTTAAACAAGCTCCGCGCGGTGGCGCTCGCGACCAACACTATCGTGAGTATGGAAAAAGCGCTAGAAGGTAGCAACATTGGTTTTAACCTGTCACGCAAACAGGGCGGCATGATGATTGAGCAGAAGCTTCCAGGTTTATTTTATGCGGACGATATCGTCTTATTTGCGGACAGTCGAGATGATATACAGCAGCTGGCGAATATATGCGGAAGGGAAGGTGAAGCTCTTGGACTAGGATTCAGTGTAACGAAGTGTGGATTGATGGTATTCAATGATCCCTGTGATCAGACGGTGTCCATACAAGGCCAAGAAATACCGAGGGTAAGTGAATACAAGTACCTTGGAGTATGGGTAAATGAGAGTGATAGATACATGGAGGTACAGGAAAAAGCCTCGGCAGCAAAAGGAAAGAGGAATGCGGCAATAATGAAGCACAGAGCGTTGTGGGGATACAATAGGTATGAGGTGCTTCGAGGTCTGTGGAAGGGTGTAATGGTTCCAGGGCTTACTTTTGGGAACTCAGTGGTGTGCATGAGGGCAGAGGTGCAATCGGGAATGGATGTAAATCAAAGGACTGTGGGACGCCTCGCGTTGGGTGCTCACGGGAAGACGACAAACGAGGCTGTAAAGGGCGATATGGGGTGGGCAGGTTTTGAGGCGAGGGAAGCGCAGAGCAAAATAAGGTTCGAAGAAAGGCTAAGAAATATGAAGGAGAGTAGATGGGCAGAGAAGGTGTTCCGTTATTTGTATAGGAAGAGCGTGGACACACAGTGGAGAAAAAGAACTAGACGACTCACTAGTAAATATACGGCTGGTATTGTAAGCCATATGTCAACAAAGAGCGTTAAGGGAAAAGTCAGGGAGGCGGAGAGGATTTACTGGATGGCAGCTATGGAGAAAAAACCGGCTTTGAGTAACTACCGAAAGGGCAAAAATGAAATAAGGAGGGAGGCATTTTACGATAATTCAAGGGGAAGCGCTTTACTGTTTGAAGCGAGATCGGGTTGCCTTAGAACGCGTAGTTATAAAGCAAGATTCACTAAAGAAGAAGAACAATGCACATGCTGCGGGAAAGATAGGGAAACGGCGGAGCATGTTCTGATTGAATGTGGAGATATCCACCCAGGTGTACGTTTGGGCACGAGCCTACAGGAAGCCTTGGGTTTTAGGGACAACAATGGAAAGCTGAACACACCCGCGATTGAAATAAGTAAGAGACGGTTAGAGTATTGGTGGCAGAAAATTAGAGAGAAAGGACAAAAATAAATATTGGAAAAATAAAATATGGACAGTGTGCCGTAAATGGCAGAGAACTTAAGCTGAAAATTTACCTTTTATTCCATTAAGATAGAATTTATCGAAGTAGAGGCATTAGGCCAACATCAAAAAAGAAAAAAGGGTTTTTTTTTTGTCGAGCCTGGTGGCATACTTGCCACCACCCCGTTATAAAGGGGACGCTCATAGCATCCATCCATCCATCCATCATCACGGCGACGGGCGGTACCAGCTAAGCGTTTTTCATCTGCGGCCCATAGGGGCGCGTCAATCCAGAGTTGTTTGAGACCTGCAACTGTGCACCACTGTTTCGAAGGCTATGCAAAGTGTTGCTTTGTTGCACCGTCCGCCACAGGTGACGCTAGCGACCGAGGACATTTTCAAATTTAAGGAGGGGAAGGGTGTGGCAGCTGTTTTTTTCTCATGTGGCAGGCATCTTCCTAGAGGAGGCGTTGGCTCAGCATACACGAATAAGCAGCTGCCACACTCTCTACGTCACGTGGGGCCACGGAGCTGTTGCTGGCATCTGTGGATGATTTATTTCGTTATCCATCAACGTAACCGACGCCTGACGAATGCTGCTCTTCTCACGCCTGGTGGCCCTTATACGGGCGCGAGGCTTAGAAGACATCGCGAATGAGGTTGCTCGTGTTACGTACGCGAGACGGATGTACCGTACGCTCGGCAGGAAGTTGAACATAACCAGCCAGTCAGCAAGCGAAATCAATGACAAAAAAAAAGCTATTTTACTTAAAGCATCGCATCAACTAGGGTTTTGATTACTCATTTTTGAATTTTCGTTCCGAGCCTTGCCTAATAATTCTGCTGCAAAATTCCCACGAGATTGTATCCCAGTGAGCATTTTACGATATCTTATCACGGTTAAAACCGTGCACGTGGCTGTACCCGTGGTAACTTACTCGTTTCGTCTTTTTGTCTTCGTTTTTTTCTTGTTTTCGGAAAAGAAACTTTAACCTTATTCAATCTGTCATCTAACTATCCCAGTAAGACTACCTTACCGATGCTCGATATTGTCTCCTGGCCATTTACACTACAATTATTTGCAAGGGACTCCGCCGTGTTTGATCAGTGGCTACGAGCTCAGCTGCTGGCCTTGATGTCGTGGGTTCGATCCCAAACACGGCGGGCGCATTTCGGTGGGAGATGAATGGTAAAGACCCGTGTACTGTTCAATGTCACCTCACGTTAAAAAATACCAGGTAGTCGGAATTTCCGAAGCCCTCCACTACGGCATCTCTCGTAATCATATCGTAGTTTTGGGACGTAAAACCACATGTAGATATTATTATTATTACAACCAACTAGTTCGCGACGTGTTATGCATAGTCCCACTATAATTGAGGGTAATCGTCTCGAATTGCGGCCCCGGGATGGAGCATCATTCGGAACTACTGATGAAGCATTATAAAAAACGGGGGGTGGGGGGGTATCAGGATTCCTCGCTGTCGGGATAGTGGGGGAAGTTTGGCGTCTACCTGCTTGATGTACAACTTTCCTTCCTTTAACGTGATAGCGTTAAAGAGCTCGTATAGCAGAAATTAGGATGTCGGTGGTGGCGTCGTTGGTTGTGAGCAAAAAGTTAGGGTTGCCCGTTAAGAAAAAAGCTGAAACCATTGCAAACAAAGAAATGGCAGAAATGTTTCTGTTCGAGCTGAAATCGATCGCAGGGCTTCTCCGGGACAAGCAGATGTTTTAGCACAAAGCCACTCCCGTGCTCAAAACTTCTTCGAAAAAAAAAGACTTATAAGTGTTATTCTGTACGATGAGTGTCATTAACACTTGTATTACTGAGTCGCAGAAGCGCACAATCGCCAGACGTGAATCGAGCAACGAGCGGTTGATTAATGGCTCACCAATTACAAAACGCTGATTGATTGATTGATTTGTGGGGTCTAATGTCCTAAAATCACCATATGAATTTGAGAGACGCGGTGTGGAGCGCTCCGGAAATTTTGACCACCTGGGGTTCTTTAACGTGACCCAAATCTGAGCACACGGGCCTACGACATTTCTGCCTCCATCGGAAATGCAGCAGCCGCTGCCGGGATTTGATCCCGCGACCTGCGGGTCAGCAGCCGAGTACCTTAGCCACTAGACCACCGCGGCGGGGCACCAATTACAAAACGCATAAGCATAATTTATTATCAAGAACCGTATCGACAATGTGTGCAGGTGTGCGTGGTGCCTCGCGCGGAGGCATAATGGGTATATCGGCCAACCCGCAAAAGGAAGCATTATGTCGTGTAGTGCCGCAGTAGCAGATGAGATACTACAGTAGTTTGAAAGGGCCAGGGTGCAGCCGCAAGACCTTACTTTCTTTGTGGTATGGTTTAGGGTTGCACATAGGAGGGAAGCTATAGGTCAGTGTTCCAAACACACGGACAGATGAAGACGGGATGCCCCACCGCGGTGATCTAGTGGCTAAAGTACTCGGCTGCCGACCCGCAGGTTGCGGGATCATATCCCGGCTGCGGCGGCTGCATTGGTGCTCAGATGTGGGTGCACGTTAAAGAACCCCAGGTGATCGAAATTTCCGGAGTCCTCTACTATATGGCGTCTCTCATAATAATATGGTGGTTTTGGGACGTTGAATCTCACAAATGAATAAATCAATCAGATGAAGACGGGACAGGCGCCAACTTTCAACAATGTTCAATCCAGAGAAAGATAGCGAAATATATATAATATATATATATATATATATATATATATATATATGGTTACCTTTTTTTCTGGAATAAACGTTGTTACAAGTAGCGCCTGCCTCGTTTTCATCTGTCCATGCGTTTTTATTTTTAGCTCTAGAAAACAACAGTGTGTCGTACCAACACACTCAGAACGCTATACGTTGCTATAGCCTTTAAGAAGGTAATGCAAACTGGTTCCCCTTGAGCTATCACGTTCTACTCTTTAAGGAGAAGCATAAGCGTTTTCGAAATTTCTTTCTTTCTTTCTTTCTTTCTTTCTTTCTTTCTTTCTTTCTTTCTTTCTTTCTTTCTTTCTTTCTTTCTTTCTTTCTTTCTAATTTCAACAACCACGTTGTTCTCTCTCCTTCCTCCGTGCCGGAGAATCGGACCTTCCTTCACGTTCTTGGCGGCGCAATCAAAGCTCAAGTTTGCGGAGCAATGACAACACCGCACCCACCCCTGGAGGCGAGCTCCGGAGCACTTGAGGACAGACGCGGGAAAGGTCGCAGGCGAGCGAGTGTTTTCCCGAAACGGGAGCGCGTGCGACACGCGCAACGCGTTCTGGAGTCGCTGCGGGGAACTTGGACGCCGTGCCGTCAGCTTGGCGCTGTAAAACAAGACGCTCGCTTGCGAAGTTGCCTTTCAGCGATGGAAGAAGCGGCCCCATGGAAGCGTCGGTGAGGTCCGAAGTATTGTGTTGCAGGCTGCCACAACAATGCAGAAAACACCAAGGGACACTCTCCACGTGTAAAGCTGTATCAGTTTCCAATCTAGTCACAGCCGGCGAACACAACCACGTTCACGAAAGATAGAGCAAGCATGACACGAGAGCCGAAAAAACAAAAAAAGAGGCGAGCACTTCAGCTTGACTCGTTGTGGTTAAGCTTAGCTTGCTGCTTCGCGGCGACATCAGCGAGTCATGCGCGGCACGGAGGACATGCCTCTGAAACTTCTCGGACATTTTATTGCCATGACCGTATAACATTAATTTTTATTAAATTTTCAGCACGCCGCAAACGTTTGCACATTTTGTTTTGATACCACATCAAAACAACAATGATATGGTTTCCACAAACATCAACGCAGCACATTGATAGAGCACGCGGCTTAAACAACATCATTGTTGTTTTGATGTGGTATCTAGCAGTAGCACACGGCTGCTACTGCTAGATACCACATCAAAACAACAATGATATGGTTTCCACAAACATCAACGCAGCCCATTGATAAAGCACGCGGCTTCATGTCGGCAGAATGAGAGAAGTGATTCTTAAAAGAGCAAAGAAGATAAAAGTGAGCCCCGTTATTGTCTGCTTCAATGAGCGACACCGCCACAGTAGCTCACGAGGAATGGGGGGGAGGAGGGATAAAAAGGATAGGAGTAAAGATGTAGGAAAGCGTAAGAAGGAGAAGAGAGGAAGAGACGTAAGGTGGTAAGCCAGAGCGAGCGACGACAAACTGAGGGGATAAAAGAGATAGGACAGATGGGAGCACGGTCACTGGAGTCCGAGGACGGGGCACACCTGCGAGAGCTCCTTTCGGCGTCGGTAGATGGCGTAGAGCAAGTCCAGTAAGTCAGAGCTACACTGTCGTCGAAGGTCGTCGGCAGCAGGAGGTGACGTAGGGCGAGCCCAGTCGGCCAGAGCCACGCTGACGCCGGAGATCGCAAGCGCGCGGAGCGCACGACCGGTCGGCACGGAATCCAGCAAGCGAGTTGGCAGAATGAGACTTACGTCCAGGCATGCGTCGTACACGGTATTATCAGGGAGGACCCTAGAAATGCATCTCGCAGTGACTCGGGCGTCCTCCTCTTCCGTCGCCTGCTCCACATCAAAAACTTGACTAACGAGCTTTACTCCTTTTGTTCGATTCGCTTCTCGGAAGTGCTGGTCCAGCTCAGATATCTTTGTGAAGCCGCACTGCAGCGTCACCCCCGGAAAATCTGACGACTGCAGGCGGTACATTGTGAGGTGACTCAAACGCAGTGCGCGCTCTCTTGCGGCAGCGCATTGGAGCCAAGGAGGATTAAAGAAAAAATTGCTGGAGTGGAAGCTCCCGCAACGCCTTGCCGGCAGAAGTGAAGCCAGCTTTTGCCTCTGCCAAGATGGCGGAAACATGCTTTTTTTCTCATAGTGCTTACTTAAAGATCAAGTGGTTTTGATATGTTTTGTATATGCTACGTCAGTTCTATATTAAAAGATGGTTGTTCCCGACGAAATTACACACAGAAACGAGTATGGATGACTGAATCTTTAAAGAAATTTGCCTCCAATTAGAGGCTCACTAAGGAAAACTGGTAACTGTAAGACGCACTTGGAGCTTTATGTGACCCAGAAAAGTTTCCACATTAAACTCGTTGGTCGTTCGCGAGAAACGTTTCGTTTTTAATCGCCATCTTGCCAGAGGAACGGCTTCACTTCTGCGCAATCATTTCCACTCCAGCATTTTTTTTTAATCCTCCTTGATTGGAGCTAAGGAAAAACGCGCCATCTACATCCCCGACTTCTACTTTTCGACCAAAGATGGCGCTTCCTGTCCGGAGCTGCAGCGCCACCAAGCGTCGCTTTGGCTTCCTATAGTAGCTACAAGCACAGCCGGACTAGAGCGGCACGTGCACACTGTAATGCGCACGTGCCGCTCTTTTATTTCGTTAGTGCTACAGGCAAGAGCTGCTGGAGTTGCTACAGGCAAGAGCTGCTGGAGTTGCTACAGGCAACTGCAGCAGTTGCTACAAGCACGGGCTGCTACAGTTGCAACTGTATGGCAGTTGTTATGGGTAAATAGAGTGGTCGTTCCTATTCAAGAAACAGCGAAAACATGAAATTACGAGTAACCTCGATAAAAGATCACACGGCCGTATTAGAAACCGCTGATCGCCGACAAGAACACGACCGGCATAGCGACAATTGTTGTTACCATGCGCGTATATTTGCGTATGGGGCCAGCGCACATTTGAGGGACGCATTTTTGTACGTTCAAAGAGATCTGTACTGAAAGCCGTATGTCTTTAAAAGTAATGGTTCGTAGTACGTCTGAGTTTTCTATGAGTGGTTTTCTATTTGTGAGGCCCACGGGACGGCTTTAGGCTCTCCCATAGTCGAGTACTAAGTACTCGAAATCGTTATCCACTTTTTCTAAACACATAATCAGTGAACTAGTCATGCTGGGAGAGGAGGTTTTCCTCCGACGCTGGTCTACGCGATTTATTATCGTAAAAAACAACAGTGTCCATGCCCCACCTCCCCTGTTGAGGAGGTGGGCCGGAGCTTGTACCACTGTGACATTACAGTGTATTTTCCTTTTCTTCCTTAAAAATATGTCCTTTTTGTGAAATATTGTTCTTGAGCGCGAGAGCAAACTGTCCTCACAGGTGAATGCAAAACATCACCCTACACTGTGAATGACCCCCCCCCCCCATGTTTGTTCTCATAGCCTTACTGTTTATTTAAGTTTAACCATCTCGATGTCATGAATGTCCTGTCTTTGTTGTACAATTTTGCAGCGTAGGTAACTGCATATGCAATAACTTCTTTTCGCTGTATATAACAGCTTGCATTGTACATACGCATTGTTCACCATTGTCCATTTTTCTGTGTGCCCATAAGTTGTGTAAGATATATCCGGAAATAAAATTCTCTTAAACTAGGCAATCAGTGATGCCAACCCAAGAGATTTGCTATCTCTCTTAAGAATCTGGCGTATTTTTTGCTGAATCGATCGATTTTGGTGAGTCTCTGGAAATGTCTCATTACGCGGCCTGATAAAGACATAATAAACTCTGAATAAACTATAAAGGTAGTAAAACGATAGTGTTGGCTATTTCATGTTCTTTTCATTTATGGCAGTCTTGATGTTGTGCTCGCTCATGTGAAGGGGATATAGCAGTTCGACAATAATATAGGCTCAATACTGCTGAAAACGAAATCGTTGTCGTAAGTGTTAGGCATGCACGTTTATATGATTAGTGCCTTGAGTGATTGCTGCTCTGCGAAACAAAGCTAAATTTTTGCTTGTAGTGCACATAAACAGTTTTACGCACTCACTGTGTGCCTTCGCCGAGCAATGTTTCCGTGTGAAATAGCTTGACCCGGAAACTGAGAGAGGAACAGAGCGACACTAAGATTGGGTGAAGTGGTACGGATTCAGTATTGCGGAAACGGCGGAATTAAAAAAAAGAGACAAGAATACTAGTTCACGTGTTTTCAGTCTCTCCGTCACGCCCTTTAAATGAGAGCGCAAAGGTGACGACAATATTTCGACAGACGGCGAGCTGATTGAAAGTACAGTGGAAAGGCTTGGCTATCAGCCAGTAAAAAAAGGCCCATATACATCAATTTAAACTAATGCAACAGTGATTATATATGTGAAAAATTAACTATGAAACACCACCTCAAAAGTTGCAGGTAGTACGACAGACTTGCAGTTGACCTGAATGGTCACAGCTATGCCTTCAACGCGTGTGCAAAGTGAACTAGACAGGCAAATTTATCTATGTGGCATACGGTACCATCTGCAAGTACTCTATATGGAACTCCACAGAACACGAAAAAAAAAAAAACCTTGAAGGTGGTTAATATGATTATTTTTACTTTTAACAAGATTCAGAAGAACTTTGACACGGGGCACACTATCTTAATTCTTAGTTAAGGGTCCACTAGCCTGGATAATGACAATAAAAGATAATTTAAAAATCTTTCTTGTGCTCTACGGAATTTGCGAGGGTCAATGTAGGGATAAAACGTTGCCTTCAGTTGGCATCACTGCTAGCAATGCCAGTATCTCTTGCAAACATAATGCACAGTTTGAAAATAGGGAGTTTCAGAACAACGTTTGCAGGTGCTGTGGGCGTTGCGGGCATAGCGGGTGCCATATGAGTTTTAGAATAGCGTTTGCTTTCCCTTTGGAAAAGTCTAGAGACTTTCGCCCCGATCGCAAACCCATCGCAAACCCATATGCACACACAGCACTTCGCGGCCCGTGATCGCCGCACGCTATGAGATTTTCTGCGGGTGGGCCGCGAACGGTTACTCGCGTTACGACGCATGCGCAGTGGCAGCGACCGCAACGCAAAAGCTCGCAGCGCGCTATTCTATAAAGCTCCCCATATACTGGACGCAAATCTTGCGGGTATAGCGTTAGCGTTCCTCACCCAACGGGAGCCCGCAAGAGGTTTAGCGTACGAAACATGCGCCACGCCAACGCAACGCATTTGCGTTGCGCTGTTCTAAAACTGTCTAATGATACCCGGGGTGTTACGTCCCAGAACCATGATGTGTTGACGAGAGACGCCGTCGGGGAGGGCTCCAGAAAATTCGACTATCTGTTGTTCGTTAACGGGTATCTATATGCTATTTAGCCTCCATCGAAATTCGACCGCGGTGACCGGGTTGAACCACGTGACCTTCGGTTCGGCAGCCGAGCCCTCTATAGCCACAGATCCACCTGTAGGTGGACCTAGTTGGTTGTGTATGATCACAAAACAAGTGCAGTGAACACTTCAGGACGACCCACACAAAGAACGCGAGGAGGAGGTGGTGTGCCTCGCGTTCCTTGTGCCTGTGCCGCGTTTCCTTTGTAACAATACTAACTCTTTTTGCGCTTTGAATGTACTAAAACTGCAATACGACTACGAGAGACGCCTTAGTGGAGCCCACCCGCCTCTGGTATTTTCTTTAAGTGAGCCTAAATCTGAGCACACGGGCTTCGAGTATGTTTACCTCCATCGAAAATTCGGCTGCCACGGCCGGGATTTGATCCCGCAGCCTGTGACTCGGCAGGCATGAACCATGACCCGCGTTTGACCACGGTGGTAGCGGTTGTTAGTTATGCAGAAAAGTGAGCGGTAGGGCGTTAATTTGTTCCCGGCAGTCTTATAAGATTAATGTTTAGACATACGTAACCTATACTGTATACTTACGGTGGTCGCTCAGCCGTATGAGCTGCACTGGTCTAGATATAGGTTAGATCGCGTGAATTTCAACTGTAAGGTTGCCGCCGGCAGCAAATTCATCGTAAATTAAGGAAAATGAAGAGAAAAGCAAAAAGAGCTCATAGCTCTTGTTTTCGCGAAATATCTGGAAGTGTGGTTGCAGGAAAAACTATATGAACAAGTTGTGGATTCCGTCTTTTTTTTATTTTTTGTCCTTCGGGGGGGGGGGGGGAACCAGTCGTTATGATGAATTGACAACAAAACAGAGAAATGAAAGTAGCCAACGTGGTTGATTGGGCGAGTTGGTACGACATGATTCACATAAAAAAAACAGCGCTAATAACGTCTGTCTGCTTCTTCTCTTGTTCCTCGTTATTAGCGCTGTTTTTTATGTGAAAACAGAGAAGCGACGAAATACCGGCGCATAACAAAGCGGGGGGGTAAGTACTAGAAACACTCGTCTTGGGTAAACGCAATCTCGTGACAGTTTCACGAGAAATGAACTTAGCACCGACGCTCGCTAGACCTCGCCCGGCTTTGGTCTACAGGTGGTCGCGAAGAGGAGGTCTTTGAGACGTGCTTTTGGGGACGCTCGAGGATCTTGAAATGCGGAGACGCATTCCGAGAAAAACATCACGGTGTTTATAATTCTTCGACGACAGATCGCGCGCAGTGTGGAAAGTATAGTGTCAAAAATTTGATGCAACACATCCGAACAACGGGTAGAATGAATGCGAAACGAAGTTTATGTTTCCGTACGTGTGAAAGCGACACGAATGCTTTGAAACTTGTAGCGTAAACAATCGCGTTTTGATGAGGCCCGTTGAAGACAATACGCGGTGCGATAACAACAGCAACAACGAAAAAAAAAACACTGGAACTGCATATATATTGGTAACGGCATTTATCGTGTGTTGTGCGCGCATGTGCGTTGGGATTGGAAAAATGGCAATGGTTAGCAGACGAAAGTTTTAGATGTTTCGAACAGGGTTAACTATAGTTATTTAGCTTTGAATTTTATTCTGCAAAGGTGTCAGCAGGTTTGAGATACTCCATTGATTGTACCTATAGTTAAGAATATACAGATTTAGTGCACACGAGAGAAATAGAAGATAAAAAAATGCAAGCAGCTTGAGAACTTAACACTGCCAACTGAAAATGATTAAAGGATTGGGTGGGGGGGGGGAGCTGAGCAAGAGCCGGTGCTCTTGCTCAGCTCCGTATGCAATTGATTGATATGTGGGGTTTAACGTCCCAAAACCACTATATAATTATGAAAGACGCCGTAGTGGAGGGCTCCGGAAATTTCGACCACCTGGGGTTCTTTAACGTGCACCCAAATTTGAGCACACGGGCCTACGACATTTCCGCCTCCATCGGAAATGCAGCCGCCGCAGCCGGGATTCGAACCCGCGCCGTGCGGGTCAGCAGCCGAGTACCTTAGCCACTAGACCACCACGGCGGGGCCATGATCGGCAAATTACATCCGCCAGCTTGTGCAATTTTCATATTATTTTCCCGTTTTAGTTAAAGCCACACTGATTTCCTTTGCTCCCTTCTTCGTTGTTCTGTCCGCTGGCTTGTACATGTTACATAACAAGCCAGTGAGTTCTAATAATAATAAAGATAGTAATCGAGGCTTGCTGTCTCAAAACCACGATAGCGTCATCAGATACGCCGTAGCGGAGGGCCCCAGAGATGGACCGGGCCCGCGAAGCGACAGCCTCGAGCAGATTGTTGTAATGTGCTCCTCGCCCGCGACCACTGTCCAAGAACATCGGACTACCCGGAGTTTTTTTCGCAACAACATCACAAACAGTGAAGAAGTTTCCACCATCACCCACCTCCTCTCAATCCCGGACTTCTCCGAGGAGGACAGTCGTCTTATATTCCAGCACAATGCCGACCAAGAGCTGTCTTCCACGATCCGACAAACACCGTCATACTTTATTCCACAATCCAGCGTCACCACGATCACTTCCAACGCGTTGCACGCCATCCATGCGGTCGAGTGCTAAGTGCACGGCGTGTAGAAAAATAACGATCATAATAGTTTTTTCTTGAACACCGACGTCGTTGCTTTGAGTATAGGCAGCTTGCCTCGCCTTTGATTAGGCCTAATTAGGTAAACAGTCTTACTTCATCTTCAACTGATGGCCTAGCCTTTCATCGCTGATTATCCTGGAACGGTCAAATAGAAAGCTTTAGAATAGCGCACGCTAAGTTACCGTTCGTTACGGTCGCGGGCTATTTCCGTCGCTTAACGGGGTTCCGAAGAAGGTTAACTAGCTTACGACACACGCGCAGTGGCTGAAAACGCTAACACAAAGCTTTGCGCACGCTATCCTAAACTCCCTCATAATCGCACTGTGGGTTCTAAATAGCCCTAATTACCGCGACCTCTGTCAACTCACGTTGCGTTCAATGGACGCTCGCGATTCGCCACAGTGTCGACCCTCTCTGTCAAGAGGCGCCAACTTAAAAGCTCGGCTCTGCTGCGCGTTTCAGCGTCGCTATCATTGAAAGAGCCCCGGCTTTTTTGAAGAAGCATCGGTCAGCGTGGGGCTTGAAAAAAAAAACGTAGTTGCGTAAAGTTGAGCGACGAGGTCGCAGGCACGCGTTCGAGCGAACGCATTCACGTAACACCTTCGCGCAAAGGTTCGCTTCGCATTGAATGCGCTCCAGTCGTGAATATAACTTCGTCATGCACTCCGAGGGGTCGTGCTGCGTGGTAGGCTGCAGATGTCGGGCACACTTATTCCCGCAGGGAGGAGGGGGGGGGGGGGTCTCTCAGCTGCGTTCTCAATGTCCGTAGAGTTAGCTGCTCTGAAGTGTCCTTTTTTTTTTCTTCTGAGTCACCACGAGTACTCGTGAGGGGTTTCAACACAAACGGTCCTCTGTGGTCGGTTACAATCTATGCAGACGCAATTCATGGGCATCATTAGCCCAATCGAGCAAATGGGTTCAAGCGAAGCTTGGCTTGTGCGTGCCTGTTCTTTCTTTCTTTCTTTCTTTCTTTCTTTCTTTCTTTCTTTCTTTCTTTCTTTCTTTCTTTCTTTCTTTCTTTCTTTCTTTCTTTCTTTCTTTCTTTCTTTCTTTCTTGTAAGCGCATGATAGCCACGCGAGACAAAGCAGAATGGCCGTACATGACAAATCAGGACAAAAAAGAACCACAACTGGTGTCTCTTCAGTCAGCGCCAACGCCTCCTGCTCCCCCCTACTGGCCGCAATCTCCTCTCATGCCTCGGATATCCTGTCCCACCACTTGAGATTGAAACCCACCCCACGCCCTTATCGTCTGCGATACGTAAAATACTAACTGTTCATCCGTTACCACGTAACATACACCCCCGCATGACAAGGGCCGGCGCAAATCCCGCGTGCGATACCTCAGCCGTATGCTCGAAGACATCCCGGAATCGTACACTCTTTACACGGACACAACCCGAACTCGCGAAGGTTACACATCGGTAGTGTTAGATGGCACCGATTCCCTGCAGGACTCGGCTGCAATGCGTGGGACACATGCCGCTCACGGCGAAATTCTTGGAGTCGCTCTGGCGATACGATACGTCATCTGTGTTGACCGTGATGTCTACATATTGACAAACTCGCAATAGGCACGTTGGGCCTTCCTATCAGGACATGGCATTCCAAGAGCGGCCCACAGAATTCTCAATTAAATATCACTGAGTCAAACAGTACTTTTCGCATCCACTTACTCTGGACTCCTGGTCATGCCTCTCTGCCGGGCAACGAACGTGCACACGCTGTTGCCCGCGAAATTTCCCTCCGGGCGGCCAGGCAAGGCGAGGCGACCATTTCGGAGTGGGGGGATCCTCTTCTCACTTACAAAGACGTTCTTCGTCACTACAGGAACGTCCGTCGCACTCAGAGCGCCCCACCGCCATCTTTCTCGCGAGAGGAGGCAGTAGCGCGTTACGCCAGCTACAGACTAAAACATTTCCCAATCTAGTATCACTTCATAAATTCTACCCGCAGTGCTATGCAGACCGTTGCCCCGGCTGTGGAAACTCGCCCACGACCTTCCATGTCTCGATCGAGTGCACTGCGAACATCTTTCCTCCCTTGCCTGCTTTCCTTCACATTGAACGTAACGAGGAGCTGTGGGATGATGCTCTCCGCGATGGACCTCCCGAGGTCCTCCGAGCTCTGATACAGCGGGCCCGGCTCGTCGCTGGAGTCGTCCTAGGGACGCCAGACTAGGGGTTCTTCCCATGCCCTCCATCTCCACGCTTTTGTGAATACAGACGTCTCTCTCTCTCTCTCTCTCTCTCTTGTACACGGACCAACAGGGGGCTTATTTCTACTTGACTTCACGTAAACAAACTGCTGCCGACACAAATGCTGCCCAAAAGGTGGCGGAAGCCTGGAAACAATAAGGAGCTCATTTTCTTTTTTTTTCTTGTATTTTCAGAGGTTGTTTAGGAGACTGGCCTCAGCGTTCGCATTTTGATGGAGGCGAAGTGGTATAGAGGCCCGTGTTCCATGTCAGTGCACGTTAAAGCACACCAGATAGTTAAAATTCCCGGAGCCCTCCACTCAAGCGTCTTTAATATTCATATCATAGTTTCGGGACGTAATACCTCGCATATTATTACTGTTTAAGGGCCCTTCATAACCACCCCTGCTTAAAAGGCGAGAGAGTGCACGGTTTCCTCCTCGTCTCCACTACACTTCTCACAGGCGGTGTATCCTCCTCGCCACCTATTTCCTAAAAGCAGGTTGACGATGTCAGTACTTAAAGCCGACTCCTGCTATTTTTCGAGGTCAATGGATCTGAATGAAATTCACTGGGTACGTTCCTTTTCGCATTTCCATCATTTATGCCAAATTGCGGGCTTGAGAGATGCGCTCATCGTTTGCAAATGAATTTTAAAGATGGCCCCGGAAATGTGGCAGCTTGGGCTAGTTGGTATGACATGACGATAGTTATAGCGCGAGAACAGAACGACGACAGAGACAAGTTCGTGTCCTTCTTGTCTCTTTGTGGTCGTTCTGTTCTCGCGCTATAACTATCGTCATGCCCCGGAAAGCTCACCTCACTTGCTAGAATTATTGGCAACACTGTCTCTGTGACGTCGTGTTTGGCATGTCAACGGAAGGGACGCCGCCTACGGCATCGCTACATTGGCCGCTACTGCGTTTATTGCGCTCGCCAAAAAGCGACGGCGGCGGTGTGCAGTAGCGCGTGCCAAGAAGCAGGCGCGCGCTACTGCTGCATTGTGAGCTGATACAGAAGTTAAAACATTACGAAGACCTGAAAACTGCCCGTCAAGTTCTACCGTTTCCAGTGCGAGCTGTGCGAGAAGCAGAGGTTTCAATAGTGGATTATGGCAGTTCGCCGACACTCCGGTGGTCTCATTTGAAAATTTTTAGGGGCGAAGCTCGTTAAGGCGTGGGTCTGTCCATCCCTTGTATGTATGCAGTAGTACGTAACCACCGGTGGCACATACTCGCTCTAGAGCGGGTGTGTGACACAGGGGATGGGAGATGGCGGTACTCGGAGTGTTCCCTAGATGGACGCATGGATGGACGGATAGGCGGACGGATGGATGGACTGACTAGCAGATGGACGGACGGATGGATAGACGCGCGGACGTACGGACGGATAGACGCACGAGCAGACAGACAGACACATGGATGGACGGAGTCACAGACGGACGCATGGACGGACAGACGGACGCATGGATGGACGCATAGATGGTCGTGCGGACGGACGGGCTGAGGGACGCTTTGCCCCCCTCATCATCATTCACTCCGTAAATATGCTGTTATTTTTTTTGTCGTGCACAGTACTACAAATTAACTGAAAGAAACGCGATGACCGGACTCACATTTTAAAAAATGGCAGCATATCCACGGAGTGAATGATGGAGAGTGGGGCGAAGCATTCGTCCGTCGATGCGTCCGTCTGTGTGACCGTCCTTGCGTCTGTTTGTGCGCCCGTCCCTGCGTTCTTTCATGCGTCCGCCCCTGCGTCCGTTGATGCGTCCATCCATGCATCTGTTTGTGTGTCCGTTCGTTCATCTATTCAACACTCCAAGTCCCACCATCTCGCATCTTTTTATCATATATTACCCATATAGAAGCACCGCCAACCAGTGGACATTCCAAGGACTAAACGAGAGGTGGCACACGCACACTTTCTTACGGCCTGCGCTTTGGGTCCACTTCCCACCTTTAACCACCTCGAGTTCATGGTATATTCTAGTTCACTGTATTCATGGCACTGCGACCAAACGCTCGCTAAACCTTTCGAAAACCAAGGAGGTTACGCCCAGCGAGTATAACGTAGCAACCCTTCCCTGTCAGATAGGGCTCAATTTACATGCCAATGGCTGCTAATGAGAAATGAGAGACAGGAGAATTCGGCTTTTACTTTCTTACGGCTTGCGCTTCGTATCTACTTCTCATTTTTAACCACCTTGAGTTCATTCATGGTATATACAAGTTCATTGTATTCATGGCACTGCGGCTCAACGCTCGCTAAACCTTTCTAAAGCTAAGGAGGTTACACCCAGCGAGTATAATGTAGCATCCCTTTCTTGTCCGATAGTGCTCAATGTACATGCCAATGGCTGCTAATGGGGATCGCAGCGTGCGCGTTGACTAAAAGCCGAATTCTCATGTCTCTCATTCCCCATTAGCAGCCATTGGCATGTACATTGAGCACTATTTTTTATTGTTAAACAACGCACAGAAGAAATCTCTCACTGGCACCACCTTGGAGGTCAAGTGTTATACCTATTTCGGGTATGTGCCACTAGTGGTTACATACGAGGGACGCCCAAGCCACGCCATAAGGAGCTTCGCCCCTAAAAAGCGTGTTTGTAAACTGAAACTTCAGTCGGTAGACAACCGCTGTACATTTCGCGATTGAGCTCTGGCCTTCCGAGACTACCACTTGTAGTGCGAAAGCGGTGGAGCTTGCTAGCCTAATACACTTAAAATACCGTGCTGTGAGCCCTCCAAGCGTTTTATTCGACTCATGGCTGTTCACTTCTCGTCGCCGCTCAGTGTAAACAGATTTGTGCTACGGGCCCGCGCTGAGCGTTTATACTTACAGGTCTTGCAAGCAACACCAACCGATAAGTTAGCATTATTAGGTGTTGTGATGCTAGGACCGAAGTCGTGAGTTCGATTCCCGCATACGCCAACAGTATTTCTACGGGAGCGAAACGCATTAACAGTGCGCTCAGATCTTGGTACAAGAATGATAGACAGGGTGTGTTGGTGTTGCATATTTCAAGCTTACGGTGGTATGACGCTTAACGTAAACAGAAGTGACACTCGGTGTGTGTGCACCATAGAGTTTCCTAATATACACTATAGAGGGAACTATGGCACATAGCGTCTAAGGCAGCTGAAACCCATGGTGCTTCAGTGAGCATGGGAATGATGGGTAGTACACACATTTGTCTAATCTTCGTACTTGTGGCCTGCTTTTGGCTCCGTGTGTGTTCGTGTGGATGGAAGCTGTTTTCTCACAAAACAAAAATCAGCAAATGTTCAGCGGTTGCGCTTCACCACCTTATTTTTTTAGACTTACCATTTTGAATCGGGTCACGAAGCTCAAAAGGGTTTCGTTTGTTCCTTCAGAACCAGCAATAAACGAAGCCGCAAGTACGATTCGCCGCCCGAAAGTATACGAAGACTAGGCAAGTGTGTGTACTACCCATCATTACCATGGTCACTGAACGATCGCAGCGCCAGAGTCCACACTAGTTAAATTTAGGAAACTCTATGGTGTGCACCCTCTGTCAGTTGTCGTCCCGCCGTACACACTTCAAATAGATTTAGGTGCACGCTAACAAAAAAAAAAGAAAACCTCAGGAGACCAGAATAAATCTGGAGTCTTAATCCACGGCGTGCCTCCTAATGATATGATGGTTTTGCCACGTAAAATATTATGTCCTTGCATGCAGCTGCCGCTATCAAAACGAGTAGAAAAAGAACCAAGGCAGATGTAAAATTTTCGATGGTTTCGCGAAACTCGACGTGGTTATCAGGGGCAAATCTCGGCGTAACTAAAAACATGCTCAATCTTAGTGGGTATTGTGTAATATGACGATGACCAAGTGATCTGTTAAAACAAGCTAATCGACATTCGAATCATTGAACACGCTGCGTGATCAGGCGTGGATATTAGAGAGTTTTAGTACTGCGGAATGGTGCTACGTACGCATCACGCAAGCGCCTTGCGTTACGTACGTGGCGTCGTTTGCCACTAATCGGCTTTTAGTACGCCGTAGTACCCGCGTACGTAACGAGCGTGAAGCGTGTTGCGCCATCTGGTAGATCAAAATAGAAGCACTTGTTGTTGGCAGCCAATGTGAGCCAATCCAAGTGTTATAGCCAGATTATGACCATATTTTAAGCCACAGAGCCGGTAGGTGCTTGCCTTCGATGCCGCCATTTTGCAAAACGAAGTCTCCCGCTGTCGCGAACTTGTTCGAGAGCGGCGCGATCAGCTCATACGTACGCACACACGCATCTCATGCGTGCGTACGTAGCGGCTGCGTACGTAACGCGATACGTGCGCGTTGCGGTCTGCGCATGCGCACTACGCAGAACGTGGCGTCCTTACGTACGCAACGCCGCCACGTACGCAGCGTACGCAGTACTAAAACTCTCTATTATCCCAAATGAAATATGCGCTGCAAGAAACATGTGTGGTCGAAGTGGACATCAAATACCCTTTTTTGATTGATTTGTGGGGTTTAACGTCCCAAAACCACTATTTGATTATGAGAGACGCCGTAGTGGAGGGCTCCGGAAATTTTGACCACCTGGGGTTCTTTAACGTGCACCCCAAAAAAATACCCTTTTTTCGTGCGCATCATTATACTTTCAAAGGAACTGCAAAAAAATCAAAAGCGTAACTGAACTTACGATACGACCTTGTTGACATCCGATGAAAACCTCGGTAAAAGTGAAACTCTCGTGAAAGTGAACACACCGCATTGAATTGCTGCCTGGAACTGAAGAGGGCAGGCGTAAATTGTAATCTCTTCACACTGAATTCCTACTAAACTGAGAGCCGCGTGACAAACTTGACATTCAAGCAATAGAAATCCGAACGCTATACACAAATGCACGCGAAAGCGCGGTGGCAATCTGCCGACAGCTCCGAGAAGACACGAATGCCGCAGCAAATGCGCGTTTTTCGGTAACACACATGTAGAATTCGCGCCGTCACCTCACTTTTAATTTCATAGAAAGGCAGCTGTTCATGATTGACATTCACATAGCACTCGCTCAAAGACATCGTGTTTGACTTGCTTGGTCCCGCAAAGGTTGTCGATGAATCCCTCTCGGTCTTGATAAGATTCTCGCCGTGAAAACGTTTTTACAACTTTTTTAAAACTTTCGGAGCAGGTCACAGGTAACGCTGCACGTGGAGGGCGACCAGATAACAGCGCGGGCGGAGCACGTGAACGTGAGTGAGTGAGTGAGTGAGTGAGTGAGTGAGTGAGAGTGAGAACAACTTTATTATGGTACAGTGTAGACGCTGAGGTTGCCACGAGTCACCCGGCTACTCCCACGTGGGGACCGGCAGGTCTAGCCTGACGGACCTGTCACGGGCACACTGGACGGCCAGGATTCGGTCCTGAAGTTCTGGTCCAAGCGACCCGCACTCCCATAGCATGTGTGCTAACGTAGCGGTCTGCCCGCAAGCGGCGCAGGTGGCATCGGAGAATTTGTGAGGATAAATTGGATTTAGGTATGCTAACGGCGGGTACGAATGGGTTTGAAGTAAGCGCAACGAGACGGCCTGTGCTCTATTCAGTTTTGAATGTGGCATTGGGAATGCCCGCCTCGCCGTGTAGTAATACTTGGTAATCTCGTTGTGTGTAGTAGGTGTGTCTATGTCACGTCGTCTGCACTGGAGCCGTCGCCCAGGTCGAGAGCAGCGCGGTCAGTGAGCGCGCGCGCTGCTGTGTGGGCCGACTCGTTCGGGTTCAGTGCAACGCCGTTTACGGAGCCGATATGCGCGGGGAACCAATGTACGGTGTGAGGGACAATCGTATCGCTAGTGGAGCTCTTCAAGATCCTGGCTGCCTGTGTTGATACGCGGGCCTTTTGAAAGGCTCTGACTGCGGCTTTGGAGTCGCTGTACAGCTCTTCGCACCAACCATTTAGCAGAGCGAGTGCGATGGCCACTTGTTCGGCCACCTGGGCATTCGTTGTGCGTACCGTGGCGCAGTTCGTAGTGGAGCCCGTCTGGTCCACGACCACCGCTGCGAACTTTTTGCCGTCTCAATATGCTGCAGCGTCAACGAAACTTGCATCATGTTTACGCCACCTTTTCCCAGTTGCTTCAGTAGAGCCGTCGCCCTTGCCCGACGACGTCCCTCATTGTGTACAGGGTGAGTGCTGCGGGGTATTGGGGCAACAATGTCGTTTTCCTGTATGTGTTTTGATGTACAGAGCACGTGAACGTGCTGAGATAGCGCAGGCAGCGAGGCACCTATATATCGACCGGCTTTTGCAAGAAACGCGGCAAAACGCGTGCGGCGGAGCGCCCCCTGGCCGAGTTTGGGAGGCCCATAGCACAGGAAAGCTTTCTTCCTTCTCTGGTGTTAGGCCAGCGCTTTACTGGTCTGTTTTCACAGTTTCCATACTACGTGTCAACAGAACCAGTATACGGCCTCCGGTTCTTACCAAATAGTACGTCATACGCAGAAAGAGTGCCTGGTCGGGTTTGGTTTCGTTTTTGCACCTTTTTTGCTTTTTGAATATTATTTTTTTAATTTTCTGAACATTTGAGCTATTGGGCTCGTGGCAAAAGTGTCTCAGGAACATATAAACACCATTATCTTGACATGGTCGACAAATCGCCGTAGTTGGCCTTTAAGCGATCAGCATTTCGCGCTTCTCGGCTACACTCTATTATCACAGCTTGTCTGTCTGTCTGTCTGTCTGTCTGTCTGTCTGTCTGTCTGTCTGTCTGTCGTCTGTCTGTCTGTCTGTCTGTCTGTCTGTCTGTCTGTCTGTCTGTCTGTCTGTCTGTCTGTCTGTCTGTCTGTCTGTCTGTCTGTCTGTCTGTCTGTCTGTCTGTCTGTCTGTCTGTCTGTCTGTCTGTCTGTCTGTCTGTCTGTCTGTCTGTCTGCCTGCCTGCCTGCCTGCCTGCCTGCCTGCCTGCCTGCCTGCCTGTCCTGTCTGTCTGTCTGTCTGTCTGTCTGTCTGTCTGTCTGTCTGTCTGTCTGTCTGTCTGTCTGTCTGTCTGTCTGTCTGTCTGTCTGTCCGTCCGTCCGTCCGTCCGTCCTTTCGTGTTTCGCTCCCCTCGTCATCAGTCACCTCGTCAATATGCTGTGGTTTTTTCTATTCATAAAACATGAACTCACCCTGTCTTATCTCTGTTCCTTCCTGTCCTCGTCAATTATGCGCTTCCAAGTTATAAGGTTGAGTGTTCAGCCCGAAAGCCTTCGCCTGACACGTGTTAGACAGCTTATCACTCTCCCATCATGCTCTTATCGATCTCCCATCGTACATCGTGCTCTATAGCGTCAAACATGTGTTCTAAACACGGGTGACTCACGTCGTCATGTGCATAGCCGGGACAGCGGATGGCTTTCCCATGGTAAAGTGCATACAGTGCTGTACGGACACATTCCCACTTGAGTAGTGAAGTGAGAACGAAAACACCAGAGCAGCCGGAAAACCATGACCGTGCGCGTTGGAAATGTTCACATCTGTTCTGCCTCTGGGGGTTGCTACCACCACCGCTTCCTTGAGAATTAATTCGACCTTGGCTGCTTTCTTGGCACTAAATTTCGTACCGAATGTTTAGAAAAAGTGTTCAACTATTTAGAGTACTTGGTACCCGGGCTGGAGCCGTCCCGTGGGCGTCACACTTGATGAGACAATGCCCACAAAAATGTAGGGATAAATTTCCAGGGTTGACATCACTGTCATGCGCCAATTCAGTATTCGGATTGCTGGCGTTGCTCAAGCCGGGGTTCAAGCACGGTGTGTTTAGAAAAAGTGTTCAACAATTTAGAGTACTTTGCACTCCACCATGGGAAAGCATAAAGCCGTCCCGTGGGGCTCAAACTTGCTGAGGCCCTTGTACACATTTGAATGAACGATTATTTGTGTTAATTGTTTTATTGTGGCACGCAACAAACCTACGGAACGAGCGTCTATACAACAAGCACAATAACAAAACAAATGACAAAGAACAATATACATGACACGTTTAAACAAAATTGTCCAAATCCGCAGGGTGTTCCTAACCCATGGTACTAATAACTACATACACTACATATATACACTTATCACAATATGGACGATATACATGGTGGTGGATGTTCAGAATACACAAGAGTTGGTGAAGATGTTAGCAAGTATATTATAAACAGGTATCAAGATTCGTGCAATTTAAATAATTTACAGCGTTAGAATGAAGTGCATATTTACAAAAACTCGCACTCACACGGGGCACACACACACACTCATAAAAATTTACGTACTGACAAAAATACAGCTCACACCTTTCACACGTTTCGGGAGATACGCAAAAATTTCATTTCATGCATCCCTACAAAATGAGATAGCTCTGCCCGTTACCTTATTAAACTTATTGTGTTTCATTCTTATTTGGTTTGGCTTTTATCAAAGCACTTAAAAGCGCTCAGGCAGAAAAATATGGATTTTATCTGAAACTCTGTAACGTTCCAATGGGAAGAAAAAATAAAACTCCAGGCCTGCACGGAAGGCGCAGCACAACCACAGCGAAAGCTAGGAGAGTGGCCTTTCGGAGCTTTTTCTAAACACTCATTGGGTAACTCCTGCAGGCACACTTGCTGGGTACCCACTACGGCAATAATAATAAAAATTTTAGTTTTTAATAAAATTTGAAATCGAGCTGTACAGTAAAAAAAATAATGTACAGCTCGAGTTCATCGATCAATGAAAAAATTTAGGCACTTGGAATTTATCTTGCGAGTCTTAACGTCCCATGAAGTAGTTATTTCAGTATTTCATGTTGTGACCGATTCCTATGAAAAAAGGCATCACCTGTCATTTTAAATTTTGCATGTGTACATAAACACGTACATGTAGAACACGCACATGCACACACAAAGAATAATACACCCCCCCCCTATCAGACCCCCCAAAAAAAATGTCTTACTTCTGTACAATAAAAGAAGCACCTACTCTCAACTAAAATTTTTAACGTCACAACATTAAAACTACTTCATTTTGCTTCAATCACGGTGTCGGTATCAACATCGTAGGTTGTGAGCGAAAATTCAAAACAGATGCAATTAAACAATAAATTTTAAAAAAGGGGGGGGCGAAATTTACACTAGCCGCGTAAGAAACAGTGAAGCTGACTGATCTTAGGAGCTCAACGGAGTTTAAAAGCTTTTTTTTTTCTCTGCAAAACTTGTAGACATAGCATAGTCAGGGTGATGTAAACCACATCATCTCCGCAGCAAATCAGGTTGAAGAGAAAAGATTTTATAATCACTGTGTTTTCGTTACTGTGGTTTCATTGTCATTACTGCATCGCTACCAAGTCAGGTATCTCGCGATTTCACCCGAGAATAGAGCCCTCGAACCGTGGTCTAAATTCATTATCCCATATCTCTCTGGTCGCCAGCTTTCTCACACCTGTACAGTCAGCGGGAGGAACAAAACTTTGTTTCGTTTTCTATTGGGGGCCAACAACAGCTGCAATTCTTCTCGGCAACAACGACTTCTCTTTGCCTTTTACTCCACACGTGCACGTGAGGACCGTTCGGTGAGAGAGAGAGAGAGAGAGGGCTGCGGTTGCAGTGGAGAGAGTGATGAGAAAGAGTGCAAGACGGCTGAGAGGAGAGGTCGTAGGTGTCTGCTATATCCCAAGCCCAATGTGTTTATGTCACGATGAGTAAGTTTTATTGAAGTGTTCTCGGAGATGCGCTCGCAAAAGCGAGCCTGCACGTGTCTACCTAAGTGCCGCCTTCATAACTGGCGAGCGGAATGAAAATAAAAATAGAAAACGAAACAATTACGCCTCTGTGTAGGAGAAGGTGGAATGGTTGACCGCGTCTGCGGCGTGCTCCCGCGTATTCACGGGTGGAAGTGAAAAAAGGAGAAAAAAAACGGTACGGGAGGTAGTCTGTTTCGTAATAAAGTTACGGGAGACCGCGCTCCAGCCAAGCCTTGAAAGGTTGTGAAACATACCTCATCCACGGGCGGGCACAAAGACGGGCATACATACAGACAGACGCTAGTACCAGGTTTTGCTACACTGCACTGGGGTGGGCAGATGGATAGATGAACCCGGACCTCTTAAGCATAAGCTTTCCTTGCACTAAAACAAATAGGTACTACAAAACTTTGTTGTTAGTCCCTTTAAGGCGAAAGCTCTTAATGTTTCATAAAACATAGTAACTGACCGTCAATGACGGCGTCCCGCGTCAACATGAGTGGTGCCGATGCCATCACGTGATGAAGTCCCTGTATAATGCCTCTTTTACATCACGTTACCAAAGTTTATCACGTCACATGCCGTGACGTCGATCAATAGCGTCCTCACACGATACTTCTGCTTGGTCAGAGGTGTGCCGATCACGAAGGCAATTCCAAAACCGCGTTTGGTGCAGAAGGCTTTTGGATTGGGGCGGGGTATACGACGAATGCACCTTATTCAAATCAGTGCAAACGACAGGACAAAAGGACACAACGAACCCTCTTCTTGTCCTGTCATTCACGTTGCTTTGAACAATATGGAACCATATCGACAAGCGCAGACCTGGCTACGAATACATTGACTGAGGGGAAAGAAAAGATGGCTTTTCCCTTCGAGTCTTTTCGGGCGAACGCTTAAAAGACCAGGTCGGTTTTCTGACACTCCACGAGACAGTTTAGTATTTCTCCCCTTGTAAACTCACGACTATCATTCGTGATTGGAAGTCATGCGAGGCAACATATGTTAACGCTTGGCTACCAACGATTTGCGTAAATTTGCGACTGGCGAAAGAATCGCCCAATCGAGATTCCTTCTGTGATTAGCTTGATCTGAGTGTAATCTTTCGTTGTCCCGGATGGAGTTCTTTATCCAATATACGAGGCGTCCTTCGTAAAGCGAAGGACGCCCCGTTACATAAGCTGGGATCAGACGGGGCGCGCGTGCTTCCACGCAAACCGTTTCGTTCTCGGCTGATGAATGGCGAATGCCGCGCCAGCTGCTTCGTGTTTTCAGTCGGCGCGTGAACGGTCAGCCGGCATTGCGCGCGTCTTCGGGGTCGGCGATGATGCCGGGCGGTGGCCACCTGCTAAAGCGTGTGTAATATGTCGACTCAGCCTACTGGATCACGCGCCAGTCTTATAGCTAAAAGAATAAATAAAGAGGCTCCCTAACTGACCAAGCAGTCTGGGAAGTAGCATCATATCGCCCAGTAGCCATGCAGGAGCGTCCTGTACAACGTATGTTATCCCATTCCAAGCCGTGTGTCAAGGTCCACCAGGAAATTAAGTTTCGTTGACGCGGCTTGCCACTTGCTGCGAGAAACCTTTGTCGACGGCACGTTCAATGCATTCCGGAGTAAGCGAACACTGAAGAGTCCTAATCGATTTCTCGAAGCAAATGGTTAAATAAGTGTTGAGGTTTTACGTCCCGATATTGCGATACGATTGAGACACGCCGTAGTGGAGGGCTTTGGGGAAACGTCGACCACCTGGCGTTCTTTAACGTGCACCTAAATCTAAGTACGCGGACCTCGAACATTTTGTCTCCGTCGAAATGCGGCCGCCACGTCTGGGATTTCATCCCACGACCTTGGTGTTAGCAGTGAAGGAAGGAAGGAAGGAAGGAAGGAAGGAAGGAAGGAAGGAAGGAAGGAAGGAAGGAAGGAAGGAAGGAAGGAAGGAAGGAAGGAAGGAAAGAAAGAAAATAGAGGAAAAAGAAAGGCAGGGAGGTTAACCAGCCTATAGGCAGCCGGTTTGATACCCTGCGCATGGGAGAGGGATGGGGGAGATGAAAGAGAGCGGAGAGGGAAGAGAGAAACAGCGCATTCGGCAGCACACGCGCGCACACTCACTCATAGTACAGTCTTGTCTTTCGCGCTGTGTGACATTGCTGTTACAGTCGCTTGTTCAAGTCGGTGTCGCGTAGGAATTTCAACAGAGCTTTCGTCGCCTTCTGTTGCAATGTCTTCTCTCGGTCACTTGACAGAATAGTGTCCACAGACATTTGGCTGTTGTCGATGCGCGTAAAAGCGGACGCCAGTGACTGTCTCTGGATTTCATACAACGGACAGTCACACAGGATGTGGTGTAGCGTCGCTTCGCAATGACAGGCATCGCAGAGAGCGTTGTCAGCCATTCCTATGACAAAGGAATAAGATTTTGTAAATGCCACTCTTAGCCATAAGCGATGAAGAAGGGTGGCTTCTCTTCGGTCGAGTCCAGTGGGCATGCGGAGAGCCACCAAAGAGGACAGGTGGTGTTGACGATTCGTATCGATGCTTGGTGGGTACCATAGTGAAAACTTGATTTCACGCGCAAGTCGTCGAAGATTACTGGCAGCATCGGTCCTCGAAAGCGGTATGGCTTCTTCTCGCGTTCCTTCAAGGGCTGCCCGCGCGGCAGTATCGGCATGTTCGTTCCCTATGATGCCGCAGTGACTTGGCAGCCATTGAAGCGTCACGTGATGCCCTTTCTCGTGTGAAGTGTGGAGAAGGCATCGAATTTTGAGAACAAGCTGTTCATATGGCCCGCGACGCAGTGCTGAGAGCACAGATTGTAGGGCAGCTCTTGAGTCGCTGAAAATCGACCATTGTTTCGGTGGTTCCCGATTGACCACACAAAGTGCAGCGCGCAAAGCAGCTAGTTCCGCTACTGTAGATGCCGTGGAGTGATCAGTCCTAAAGCTGATGGTAAGACCTCTTGCTGGGATAACTACTGCCCCTGACGAACACTGGTGGTTCGTGGAACCATCGGTGTATACATGTATGCTGTCTGAATATTTCTCGTGCAAAAGAAGAAAAGACGGTTGTGTCAGCACGGACGACGAAAGCTCGAATTTTCTCCGGATCCCTGGTACACTAAGATTCACTGTGGGTCGAAAAAGACACCAAGGTGGTATGGATGGTTTAGATGCAGGAGTGAAGCCCGAGGGAAGTTTCTCGTTGTACTTCACAATCATTTTAGCGAACGATGCTTGGCGCCTCTCTGAAGGCAACAGTGCAAGGTGATGGCAGGGAGCACGTGCGAAGTGTCTGATGTGCGTTCTCAGGACTTCTACAACAATGTAAGTTTGTATCAGATAGTCACCAGCAATTGCAATTGTTGCTTCCGTTGACGTACATCTGGGCAGACCGAGGCACACTCTCAGCGCTTGGGCTTGTACTGCCTGTAGAACACGAACATTGGTCTTGCAGGTATTGCTAAGCACGGGCAAGCTATATCTGAGGAAACCGAGGAACAGGGCCCTGTAGAGCTCCATCATTGCGTCTACTGACATCCCCCACGTCTTTTCTGCCAGGAACTTGAACAGTTGGGAAATAGCGGTCAGGCGCTTCTTCATATAGGTCACATGCGGACTCCAACAGAGGTCCCTATCAATAATGATGCCCAGAAACTGGTAGGTTTTGGTGATTGAAACATAACTGCTAGCTTACCACGTCAATCAGGTTCACTTGCCGATATTATATCTGTTTATACTTTTTATCAATATATTCGCCTCTGTTTTATTGAATCTTTTATTCCCATTTGCCGTCCCTACACAGAGCAGCATGCCTCTGGTCCATAGACGCCGTAATAAAATATTTGCTTTTCAAACAAAGAATATCTTAGTCTGTCTGTAAAGCGAATTATTTTTTGTTCAAGCATCCATCAATCAATCAATCAATCAATCAATCAAATGATTGATTGGTTGATTCCCACTGCTGAAAAAAATCACAGCATATACACGCAGGGGGTGGGGACGATCGATGACGAGTGGGATGAAGCATGGACGAGCGGACGGATGAACGCATGCACGGACGGACGCACGGACGGACGCTTCGCCCCACTCATCATCATTCACTCCGTGGATATGCTGTGACATCGTTTTTATTCACATGCAATGCAATGCAATTGGATACTACGATGACTTCGACGACGCGGGACGTACGACCCACGGCGTAGGGAGCTTCGCCCCTAAAAATAGAACTGGAAAATCAAACAAAAATTTTGAAGAACAGACGATGTGAAGCGACAGGCTACATAAACAAACTTATGGAAAGAAATTTAGCTGCTCTAGACTCTCGAAGCAAATTTGGAAAATTAGTCTGTTCGAATTATCCGGACGGGTCGCTGGCGTCCGCAAATCACGCGGCTCGGCGTTCACGACTGGAATCTCGCGGTGCATCCAAGGAGGATTAAAGAAAAATTGCTGGAGTTGAAGCTCCTGCAATGCCTTGCCAGCAGAAGTGAATCCACCGTTTGCCACTGCCAAGATGGCGGAAACATGTTCTTTTCTGGTAGTGCCCACTTAAAGATCAAGTGGCTGTGATACGTTATGTAAATCCTACATTAGTTCTATATTAAATGATAGTTGTTCCCGATGAAATAACACACAGAAACCAGTATGGATGACTGAATCTTCAAAGAGCTTTGCCTCCATTTAGAGGCTCACTGCGAGAAACTAGTAACTTTAAGACACACTTGGAGCACTATGTGACCCGAAAAAGTTCCCACATTAAACTAATTGGGTGTGCGAGGGAAACGCGTCGTTTTTAATCGCCAAACATGTTCTTTCAACGTCATCTCATATCCATGTTCATGTAAAGTTGAAGTTGAAGTTTATTTCAGGCAAAAGCAAAAAAAAGAAAGGTACAATTTGCCTAGGGGACCGACGGAAAGGCATAAAAGCCTGACAAAGCGTCTGCCCCCTGTAAACCCAAAACCCACCAAAATAACACAGTGCTCAGTGTAAAGTAACGAGTCAATAAGAAATTAAGCATAAATATGTTTCTACATGCAAAACATGTACAGGAAAACATAATTGAGCCTGTAAATAACGTCTGTTTTGTCATCATCGTTAGAGTATGTCTAAGAAGGAAATGTTCTGTTGAGTGTTATTGATGTTTGTGGCAATAAATTTTTTCTAAACAAACTGTGATACTTCAGCATGCCCCTAGTAAGATGGCCGCCATAGCCGCCGTCTTACTAGAGGAACGGCTTCACTTTTGCGCAATCATTTCCACTCCAGCAATTTTTGTAATCCTCCTTGGGAGCAGCATAACAAGCAGTTGGGTGACAGCCGGAAGCTCGGATCACCCCATTTCACGTCGAGAGCGACACGCCACAATGGTCTACTAGTTACGGTGCTCGAATGCTGACCCGCATGTCGCGGGATAGGAATCCTCGTCGTGGCGGCCGCATTTTCGATGGGCGCGAAAAGGCGCGTGGCCCGTGGACTTTGATTTAAGCGGAAGGAAAAGAACCTCAGGTGCATGGTCGAAATAAAAAAAAAGCGCAGCGTACGCGTTAACTAAAAGCGAACTGCGCGTTTCTGTGTCCAATCGAAGCCTTCTGTCCCTCACTGCCCATTAGCAGCGATTGGCATGCTGTAGCAGGAACCACCGGTTTATCACTGCCTGCTTTGCGGCTCTCCAGGTTTTTCTCCTGCGCAACGTCGCGAAGAGCGCCATGGTCAACGCCATAGAGTTTCCCAATATACACTAGAGGGAACTCTGGCGCTAGTGTCTATGGGAGCTACAATGCACGGCGCTTAAGCGAGCATGGGAATGATGGGTAGTACACACATTTGTCTAATTTTCGTACTTCTGGCCTGCTTCTGACACCGTGTGTGTTCGTGTGGCTTGGAGCTGTTTTATCACGAAACAAATATTAGCAAATGTTCGGCGGTTGTGCTTCACCATCTTATTCTTTTAAACTTACCTTTCCAAATCGGGTCACGAAATTCAAAGGGGTTGAATCTTTCTTTCGAAACAAAACCGAAACACAGCAATAAACGAAGCCTGAAGTACGATTTGCCACCCACAAGTACGAAGACTAGGCAAATGTGTGTACTTCGCATCATTCCCATGGTCGCTGGACGATCGCAGCGCCAGAGTGCCCTCTAGTTAATTTTGAGAAGCTCTATGGTCAACGCCACCACCAGTGTAAGCGTTAGCGTCCGCCGTTTCGCATTCCCATCTACACATGTTTTTTTTTTTTTAGTGAGAGTCGGTGTAATTTTTTTTCTACTTAGCCGACTGCATTGATTCCTCCCTTTGAGCTTTCTGCACCCCATGTGGTTTTTCGCGGCCTCTGAGATTGGAGACATTGAACTTCACGTGTTGTCCCATTGCCTCTGAAATTGCCTCCCCCCCCCCTTTTTTTTTGACTGAGCGACAACATCATGTGATAACGCCAGCACGTCAGATTCTTTGGCGTCATAGTAACGTCATGATCAGATCGCAGGTTATGCTGACCTGTGACGTGATTGTGATGTCATGCAGTGAAGTTATCAGGCGACGATAACTTTTTGCGTTATTCGTGTTGATGGGGACAGTCACTTCTCGCGTTGCAAGAGACATTTAAGGTTTTCGCCTTCAAAGACGCAAGAGTAGAAAAAGGAGGTGTGCGTGTGAACAATTTATGACAGTGTGAACTGCTGCAAGCAAACTGTGCATTGGCATGATATTTGAACTGGTTTCAGTGTGCTATTATTTTTTTTCTTCGTATTGTTCCTTTTTGGGTACCGTTCAGTACTATTTTTTTCTTTTTAACTACAGAACTTATCGTAATGAAGTAGCAGAGGCAATATGGAACTCAACCTCTCCACAGCAACACAGTTAGAACTGAACATAACAGAACGAGAGCATGACAAACACTGCTTATTACACGACGTTCTAACTAGCCCCTACACAAGCTCTTCTGAAACTTCTCGAAACTTTCCGCAGTGCAAACAAAGCAATGGTCAACTAAATGTACTTGAAGGAATCCCATTGGCAAAACTGAATCATTTCGTACTGCTACGCGCTTTTTTTTTTCGTAGGTATTCTATCGGCGTGCATTTCGTGGGTAACTGTTTATGCGTGCCTGACGTGCTAGTTTTCTTTCTTTCTTTCTTTCTTTATTTCTTTCTTTCTTTCTTTCTTTCTTTCTTTCTTTCTTATTACACCGCGCTCCTTCCCAAATATTTCCCTCTTTCATGGCAGGAATCAGATTGCGATCCACGTACTTGGCATCGCAACAATTCACCGGCTATAGGAAACAATGATGGTCACCCTGCTGATGTTCAGGCAACACTAGAACACGGCAACGTTGAATGACAACTGAAGTTGGTTAAAAGATAACATTGTTGTATGAAGCATGGTTGATCGCCGACAAGCACTCGTTCGAGGGAGTATCACGGTATTGGAAAACAATGCATGCAGATGCGCATGTGACCGGTGCATCTTTGAAGGCCTCATTTCTGTACCCTTGCAAGCACCACATTTTTTTCGCGTACAAAATTGGCGCAGCAGTGAGTATAGAGCGAAAAAATGTCGTAGACGCCTTCGAAGGCGCAGGCCTTCGACGTTGTCGTCCCTGCGGGGACTAGTCCGGAGACCGTCGTCGACGCGACGGCCTCAATAGATGGCCTCTCTGAGGTACACTGCATTCAGCACATGGGAGGCATGAACTTCCAAGTAACTGTCAAGAGCATGGCTTCCATGACTCTCATCGTCGACGCTGGCTACCTGACCATCGGTGGCGAGCGTATCCCTGTCGTTCCCGTCGGCCCGCAGGTAACTAACGTCGCCTGCCTGTTTTTACCAGCCTTCGTCTCCAACGAGGTACTCGTCCAGGCTTTGTCCCCATATGGCAAGGCATTGACAGTGACCGCTGGCGTCATGAGCGCAAGACGCGGAGTTCTCACAGGCACACGCTATGTCCGGATGGAAATGAGTTCCACAAATCGCGTCCCCAACTATCTTCGCGTTTCTGGTCATCGAGACACCTTCGACTACCGCGGTCTGCAACGTGTTTGTCGTCGGTGTGGCTCTAGTGGTCATTATCGAGCACAGCGCACAGCACCATTTTGTGGTCGCTGTGGTGTGCACGGACACGAAAGCGAAGGTTGCGACCGCCCCTGCCGACGTTGTGGTGATAACCACCCTACCACCGTCTGCCCTGTGCGTCGTTCATATTCTGATGCTACTGCGGGGACCTTTCCTGCCCTACCGTCCGTGTCACCAACGGCAACAGATGAACGAGAACCCGGAGCTGTACTAGAAGAACGCCAGAATCCGATTCTGAGAGCTCCATTAAACGATGAAGAAGTGTGCAGCTTGGCCAACCCGAGCGCGCCACGTCTGCGAATCTCAGCGATAGAAACAGCCACCGCGATTGACCTCGCGTCTGTCCCAGGCAAACATGCCGTACCATGTTCGACGTCGGCGCAAGCCGAGAAAGAAACGCTGGTAGGCACCGAGGCACCGGACTCATCGTTAAACCTAGCAGCTGAGTGCCCAGAAGACGCCGACGTTGCGAGATCTACGGGCGCTGGTGTCTCGCCAGGAACAGAATTGAAACCGAAGGAGCAAAGCCCATTGGCTCATTCCGAAAGCCAGGCTCGTGACTTCCTTGAACAAGTAGCAAGACGCCAAGGGAGTTCTTTACTGACGCGTCTCGACAAGCAATCCGTGATCAAGGTCGTTGGAGGTGCCGACAACGTTAACGCTGCAGCCCTACTACCATTTTATCCGTCAGAAAGCAGCTTCAGCCTCGGAGTCGACGTAGCATCAGAATCTCTTCTAGCCTAGACGGATGTGACGTGGAAATGCAAGCCCCGCGAGAGGTCAAGCGTCCTCACAAGTCTGGCACCAGCTCGGACGGCACCCAAGATAGCCGCTCCGAATCCCAGCAACCGAAGAAACCTCGACCCTCTTCTAGAAGGTCGAATTGTGCTGTGTAGTGTACGTACTCCAGTTCCCCCGGACAGATCCCCGGGGTATACCGAATCGAAAAACACGACCAAGTCAGTCACCCATCTTTTTTCAATATGGCTGACACCCTGAAAATCCTTTCTTTCAATGTTCAAGGGTTCCGTAACCCAGTAAAGCAAGCCGAGGTTATCAGCATAGCCCGCACAGAACATTGTGATATTCTGTGTTTACAAGAAACAAATTTTTTCACCATTGGCCACGTTCGTGCATTCAAACGCCCATTTAATTTAGACTGTTATTTTTCCTTCGCGACATCTCGCTTCTCTGGAGTTGGAATTATTTTTATGCGAGTGGTTCTTAAGATAGAGAAAGGAAGAGAAAAGTGAGCCCCGTTATTGTCTGCTTCAGTGAGCGACACCACCACAGAGCTCACAAGGGATGGGGGGGAGGAGGGATAAAAGGGTAGAAGTAAAGGTATAGAAAAGAGGAAGAAGAAGCAACAACAAACTGAGGGGATAGGAGAGACAGGAAAGATGGAAGCATGGTCACTGGAGTCCGAGGACGGGGTACACTTGCGAGAGATGTTGTCGGCGTCTGTAGATGGCGTAGAGCAGGTCCAGTAGGTCAGAGCTGCGCTGTCGTCGAAGACCGTCGGCGACAGGAGGTGACGTAGGGCCAGCCCAGTCGGCCAGAGCTACGATGACGCCGAAGGTCGCGAGCGCGCGGACCGCGCGGGCGCACAAAACGGTCGACACGGAATCCAGCGAGCGAGTCCGGAATTATTTTTAACCACGCTCTTCTGCGCAATCATCATGTTTTCTGTGACGGGTTCGGACGGGTATTGGCTTTTGACTGCGTCCTATCATCCTTCAAGCTGCGTGTTTTGTATATTTATGTGCCAGCTCATGCAGCGATGTCTAACGATTTTTTCCGTGACCTGGACGTGTATTTTCTAGACGGTCATCATGTCATACTCACTGGAGATTTTAATTGTGTATTAGACAGGCGATCTCACGTGCAAGGACCAGGATGGGGTCGCTCTGATTGGAACGCGCGAGAGCTGCGTCGCCTAGTGCAACATTTCTCTTTGATAGATACGTACAGATTAGTGCATGGGCCACAGTATGCCTGGACTTGGTGGCTTAGCACGTCGTCTAGTCGTTTGGATCGTTTCTATGTGCCGAGCGCGCTAGCTTCTTACGTATCGCCCTCTGATGTAGTAACATTACCATCATCGCCTGCTTATATATCAGACCACCGACCAGTGACGCTCGAGGCTCACTTTCCTTTTTCATCATCAGTGAAACCTTGGCGTCTTGACATCCGCATTATGCACGACGCGCGTACACGCTCCAGTTTATCTAGAAGCTTGCGTGCCTCTCTTTTGGGATGCGGTCCGGAGGTATGGGACGCACTCAAGACACAGTGGCGTTTACGCTGCTCAGTAGCAGGGTGGGCCCTTAGACGCCGTACGTCCGAAGAACTAGCGGACACTGCCACAAAGCTGCGTATTGCTCTTCGGGTTGATCGACTAACTCCCTTGATGCGCGCATGGCAGCGAGAGTTAAGGGGTCGTTTTCAACGCCTCATTGCAGCTTCGTCATTGACGGCGGCTGCATGGCGTTGCAGACGTAATCCATGTGCTCACCCTGAGGTTCTACGCTTTGCGAAAAGCTCGCTTCTCAACCCGTCGAGTCGACTAAGAACTCCGGCGACCAGATTCTTACACACTGCGTTGCCGCCGACATGTGATCAATCAGTTTTCCTAGCTCACTTTGCCAACAAGCCTCGTACGATAATGTCATCACATCGCAGTACCACCGAGACAGCCACAATGTTAAGTAGGCTACCTCAAATTTCATCTGAAGTAGCTGAACAACTGTGCACAAGTCCGTCAGCTGACGAAGTGAAAGAGGCACTGTCTTCCATGAAGCGTGGCTCGGCCCCCGGGCCGGATGGGTTGCCTGTTGAGTTTTATTTAACGTTTTGGGACGACATTGGTGCTCTTTTCACCTCTGTTATTTGCCGCTGTTTCAAGAACTTTGATTTTCCTGATAGCTTTCGCGATGGTCGAATTGTTTTAATACCTAAACATGACCCATCGTCAGTTCGCCCAGAGGAGTGGCGACCAATAACGCTCCTCAACGTTGATTATAAAACTTTCGCGGCAGTTATCACTCGGCGTTTGAGAAGCCTGATGCCCTCCTTAATAGGTCATCATCAGGCGTGCTCTATTCCTGGAAGAGAAATCCACAGTCTTTCCTTTGTTGCGCGTGATATAGTTGCGTACACGTTAACAAGATCAGCTCGGGGACTCTTGGTTTCACTTGACCAGGAAATGGCATTCGATCGCCTCGAACATAGCTTTATATTTAGCGTAATGGCAGCATTTGGCTTCTCACAAGACTTCGTTGAGCTTCTCAGAAATGCATACCGAAATATACGCAGCACGTTGTTTCTTGATGGTTTAGAGAGTGCGCCATTTCCGGTTACCCGTGGTGTTCGCCAGGGGTGTCCTTTATTCCCTGCACTTTTTGTACTCAGCCTCGAACCATTCCTTCAATCGCTAATCGCTGATCCTTACGTTAGAGGCCTTCCTCTTCCAGGTAGTGGTACCTTGACAGTGACAGAATTTGCTGATGACATCACGTTGTATTTGAAGAATGAGGACAGTTTATCCCGTAGCCTACGACTTTTTACAACGTATGGCACGATTTCAGGTGCTGCGTTAAATTTTTCCAAATGTCGATATTTATTCATTGGTTCCACAGACGCATGTCTAAGTTCCTTTTTCGGTCTTCAAAAAAGTGACTCTATTCGCATTCTGGGGCTTGATTATACTTGCTACGGCATATCAGCCTCCTTGTGGAATTCAGTAGTCGAAGATGTAAAAGGACACGTCCGGGAAGCACAAGAGTATGATTTACCGATGCTCGAAAGAAGGTATTTAGCACAGATGGTGTTTTGCGACCGTGCATGGTACATATCTCATGTCTTACAGCCCCCATTACGAATCACCAGGTCGTTGCAATCCCTCATTGGCTCCTTTTTCTGGTCGGGTGGAACAGAGCTGGTTTGCCGAGCAGCTCTTGGGCAACCGAGAAACTGCGGTGGATTCGCATTCCCATCCGTTTCTGTTCGCTGCCGGCTGCTTGCCCTATATGTATACGATTCTTACTTCGGTTATTGCATGGTGATGAGTGCCCCGCGCGTGATCTTGCCTGTTATTTCTTAGGCACCAATCTACGCTATTTACTACCAGATGCACGGCTTAATTCTGCACCGCAAACACTTAACGTGCCTGCATTTTACTCAACGGCAGTAGCATTTTATCGACACCCGCAGCAGGTTTGTCCCGATGTACCGGGGTCTCCGCGCAGCGTGTTGGGGGTATCCAGGCAGAGTAAGCTTCACCACTGGGGCGACGCGTCACAGCCCCTCGAAGCCCGCCTGTACCCTGTTTAGCTACCGGTGGGTGGCCGGCCGGTACTGGGGATCGAACCCCGCACCTCCCGTAGCTGAAGCGGACGCGTACGTGCAATGCCACAGCTACGGTGTTTGTCCCGATGTGGACATTCTTGAAAGCCGCATTGTAGATACAAAGGCGGCTCTTCTGCTTCCTCTGGTTCCTCCAGCCCGTCTAGCACAATCGAGACATGCCTCGTGGAGCGCGATAACGGCATCGTTTTTGCCTGGTCACCTCCGTGACTTTATGTGGTGTCTTTGATGGAGAGTACTCCCAACACGGGACAGACTGGAGAGGTGGGGCATGATCCCATCTTCCACTTGTCCTAACTGCCCGTTACAGGAGTCTAACCAGCATATGCTGCAGCAATGTGTCATTGCGAAGGTGTTTTGGAAGTCCGTTAACACTAGTTTTCGTGGCCTAGGTGTTAATCGCTTTGTAACATCTGGTCGCTGCTCGCGTAGTCGCTTTGCATGCCTTCTAATAGCTGCGGGAGCTTTTTGTTTATGGCGTAATAGGTGCGAAGCTGTTGCGGCAGGTCATCGTCGTCGTGCTCTTTTTCCGATTCTGGAACGCCTCTACTCTGAACTCTTATCGTTTCTGTCGGAGGAATTGTTTTTCCTTGGGGAGGAAGAATTTCTGCGACAATGGTCGTGCGGCTTTCTTTCCGTAGTTGACAGACGCGTTCGATTAGTCTTCCACCTGGCCTGGTTCTTATAGCCAAGTCACCTGTCAATGTCTGATTGGTGCATGTAATCAGTATGTGTTTACTATATTTATGTGTTTGTGTATGTCCCATATGGGTGTGAGCTCTTCTATATATGCACTTCATTCTAACGCTGTAAGTTATGTAACTTTTATGAATATTGATACCTGTTGTACATATTTTATAACATCTTCACCAAGTCTTGTAAATTCTGCACATATATCATCATGTACATTGTCCATATTGTGATTAGTGCATTTATGTAGTGTATGTATAGTTATTAGTACAATGGACTATGGACATCCTACGGACTTGGACACTTTTGTTTGAATGTGTAATGTATGTTGTGCTTTGTCTTTTGTTTGTTATTGTGCCTGTTATACAGACGCTTGTCCCTTAGCTTTGTTGCGTCCCATGAGAGAATAAACTTTTTCTAAACACACAAAAGTACTCGAAATCGTTAAACATTTTTTCTAAACGAATAGCATAGGGACGGCATTAAGATCTCCCATAGTAGAGTACCGAGTACTCTAAATCGTTAACCACTTATTCTAAACACGCATAGCGTAAATTCGTTTGGCGTGCGAGGAAAATGCTTTTTTTTTCAAACAATTCTGTTAGCGGGACGGCTCAGTGCTCTCCCATAGTTGAGTTCGAAGTACTCGAAATCGTTAAACATTTTTTTCTAAACACAATGCAAAAAGCTAAGCACATTGTACGTGATACGGGACGGCTTTATGCTCTTCTTTAGTAGAGTACCAAGTACTCCAAACCATTAACCACTTTTTTCTAAGCATGCTCGTAACAAGAACTCGCTCGGTGGATATCATGCTGAATGGCTGTGTCGTCCACGATCTCCTCTGCGCCATCGTAGCTCTCGCCTATCGTGTGCGCGCCTTTTTTTCCTTTTCTTTACCACCCGTTTCCGTCCTTTTTTCCTAGATTACCTTTTCGGACACATTTTCTTTTCCCCAGTGCAGGGTAGCAAATCGGAAGTTTTCTTCTGGTTAACCTCCCCGCCTCTTCCTCAACCATATTCTCTCTCTCGCCGATTCGTGCCCCGTCCTCGGACTCCTTCGACCGTGTCCCGGTCTCGCTTTCTTTTCTCTCGAAACATTACTTATCTCTACATCACTTCTAATTGCTCCTTACCTCTTCCCCTGTGAGCTACTGCTGAGGTGTTGCACCCTGATGCTGACACTTGCGGGGCTCACATTTCTTTTCATTTTTCCTATATAAAAATCCCTACGCCCCCCCCCCCCCCCACCACATCGTAACAAACTTCGCGTGATCGTGCAAGTCAGTTCACCTACATTGGCTTACCCGAAATAAGAGTCCTCACGAGGAGAAGTCAACGTCAGGCACTACGGGTGTCCGACAGTTCTGTCACGGCGCCAGACTGTGACGGTGACCTTTTCACATGTTAAGCGTAGTGCATATCTACGTTGCTTGCTGCAGCTCGCTTCGAATGCGCAAACGTAATTCACGACTTAGATTACGGGCGTCGTGTACTTGCCGACGTCATAATGACTCAACTCACGCGAAACTAGTTTTTCAAAGCTGGCTTTACTGCAATAAGAGCTATTGTGTGAAGAAGCCAACCTCGTGCATTTTAAGAGCCCTATTGTTTTGCCATGATGCCTGACTTGGACGGTGACATTTTGGCATACCTAAAGCAGCGCATATCTACATAACTGCAGCACGATAGAATTGAGCAAGCCTAATGCGGTAATTAATTTACTGTTCACGTAAAGTTTCAAACATTATTAACCCGACTCACCCGAAACTGACTCGTCAAAATTGGCTTACCCGCAATTAGAGTGATGATCAGCACAAGCAGAGCTCGTGAATTCTTTTATTCTACAAAAAGGTGCACGATCAGGACAATATGGAAGCTTGACGTGGAATTGATTGGTAGTAAGTGTTGATGTAGCTCAAGGAGGGAGGAAGCAAGTGCCTCTTTCACTCTCCTTTACTCTTGCCCCTCCGCCTCCCCTGCCGATGCGCCAAAGTGAACATGGCCTTGTCTCCTGCAAGACGGTCTCTGCTGTTTGGCGTCACGAGGAACAAACTCAGAAATTATTCTTGTAAAGCCCAACATGACCAACAGGGCTTGATGCTGAGTTAGTTTGTTCGTACCCAAAGAAAAAGCAGATACGACGCAAATAATATGAGAACAAAGTGACGAAACGGACTGTCAGCGGCACCAGTGTTTGTTACTTCATTTCTTCACTTTGTCCCCGTACGCTTTGCTACGTGTCTGCTTTTTTTTTCCTGCGTGGCAGCGTCCATGAAAACGAGCTCTTTAAATCTGTCGCGTTTAATTGGCCATAGCTAAGCAAGAACACTCGCAATTCGCAAAGAGTCGTTCACAGCGCTGATGATGTCGAGCTCTCAGCCCATCACGGATGTAGGACAACTGAAAACCCAATTCATCGTTTTCTTCAAGTCGCCTGGCATATCAGCATAGTACGTATTGCAGCGCCATCTGTGTACGTTCACGGTGGCTATACAATCCACGAAAAAAAAAAAGAAGTTCTTTGACCTGTTTATTTTTCAGTTTGGCCAACCAACCTGGAACACTTGCTAGACCGACACAATCAAAAACGACGTTGAAGCTGCACAGTGCTTACGAGAATCTGCGCACGTGTTTTTTGTGCTGGCTCGTCGGCAGAACAAAGGCGCCGCCGGCTTACAACGACATAGGGCGGAGCAAAGAGCACCGAGTTGCCGTTGACGTCAAGGCGATATGTAGATATTTTTCCCCTTTGCTTTTTTTTTGTCCCGTCAACGTTTAGAGCTTCAGATCATGCTGTTCATTTGTCTAAGACGGCGTGCTGTGGTAGAAGTAATTGAGAAAGCCCTGTACGGCGGGAAACATTATTTACTTTTTACCGTGTAAAACTAAGCGAGCGTCGCACGTGGTGGTGATTACAAGCAGGAATTTGCGGACAAATGTAGTCAATTTGCAGGGAAGAAAAGGGACACGTATGATAATAAAAACTCACAGGGTTCCGTATTCATTTGCCTAAGATGACTCAATTGTGAAAGACATTGGGAAAGCCATTAGCAGTCAGCCTCGTTCATCACGTTTTCTGACCCATTACGCACGTAATAGGGTGACCAGGCGTGCGACGATCAGCCCCTGTCAAAAGTTCACCTTGTTCGATAACCTAATAAAATCATCAACGACAGCGACTGCCCGTGACCCCCGGTGACGTAGAAATAGTTTCGGTGCGGTTTAATGGTGGTGGTGACGACGATGATGATGTTGTTGATAATCTGCTGTAACGATGGCATTCGCGAATTTTCTTTTTTTTTGTTTTTTTTACTCCTCTGATTTGCGTTTATCTAAGTGTTCCAACATAGAGTGTTCCCTCGCCGTTCTTTCAGTTCTTTTTTGTTGTTGCCGCGTCATTGTTGTTCAGTGAAAGCACGCAGGAAGGACCAACCATGGTGGTCGTCTATTTAGGTGTGATCACATCACTTCATTTATACTCATAGAAAAAAATGGCAGTGGCTTAGCTCAGCTATGCCAGGATATAGGTAGCGTTAGCAAAGGTTCAGCTGATTATTCTTAGCTTTCCAGAATGTCTAGGATTAGCTTGATTATCATGCTCACTGCTGCTGCAATGAAACACACATGGCATCGATGTATTATGTGGCACATGTATATTTTCTGCTCAGCGTCCAGGTAGCTTCTCTATTGCCACAAGGACGGCTCGGTGGTCAGTGAAGTAACACGCTGCCGTCTCTATGGCCCCAACACGGTATTTGGAATTGTCTGTCTTTTTGTGATAGCATAGCAGCGCCCGCGCTGGCGCCAATATGTCTGTCAAGGTCATGACGTCACTCCTCTGGAAAACTTTCCTGATTGTCTAGAATTAGCTTGAGTATCATGCTTACAGCTGTTCCAATGACACACACACACGGTATACGTATTATGTGGCACATGTATATTTATTTTGCCGGGCAACTACTTCGGGACCCGATGAGTTAAGCTTCTGCGCTCTACGGCATCGTTGAGCAGCATTTGCACTCTCCTTCTCCATGGCTATACCACAGTGGCAAACGCCAGTCAGAGGCGCTATCAAGTGGCTCCAGCGCAGTGTTAGATGGCGACTGCACAGGGAAGGCGCGCGTGTCGGCGTCCATATGTCTACCAAGGCTATGACGGCACTCCTCTGGAAAGCGCACACCGGCGGCGGTGAGTCGCGCGCGGCCGCGGCCGAGTGCGAGGTAGGTGCCGGCTCCGGTGCGTGACACCACCGATCGTCTGCGCAGCGCATCGAATTGCGCGCACACCAGCGGCGAGCCGCGCGTGGTGGCGGCAGAGTATCATTGCGCATGCGCAGACCAGTGCCACGCGAAATTGGCTCAGCGAGGCCACTGTAGCTAACGTTACAGAAAACAATGATGATCTCATAGCCGTGGATAATCTGCATAGGGAAACACTACGGCGAACACATCATAATTCATGTTGAATTCCAGTGGCAGATGAACATCAACTCTTTCCGCTCCGAGTGTAACAAGCATATTCCAATGGCAGATTGGGAACGTGAATTGTGTGTTCGAACGGCAGATTGAGAGCCACCGCAGATTACGCATTGCTCCGTGGAACAATAATTCATGCTCCTGGGAAATCGCATGATTTCAGCGGAAGTTCGCGTGACGTAGTCTGTGCGCCCGCCTTTTCACTTCGTCACGGGCGGATGTTTTGAGTCGCGGGCAGCCACGGACGAGTAGGAAAACGGTTCGCCCTCCCCTCCACCAATACTTCTTCGTAAAATTTTCGTGTATTGACTGTTCCCATCGAGGCATTCCAGTCGCAGTTTCTTTTTTTTTTCGATAGCAATCCCGCTCAGATCTACACGCTCCGTTCACAATTAAGAGGAACGCTCGCGATCTGCAATTCAAAATTAACATTAACCAACGCTTGTCAGCCTTAGCCGCCATATGCCGTAACCATCATCAGCTAGCGCGGGATATGCCGTAAACTCTTATCAGCTATGCTGTAAACTCCCATCAGCTAGCGCAGTATAACGTAGGCAACGCCGGATAACGTAGGCTATTCGCTCCGAGTTAACCGCTCAGGACCGAGTTAACTGGCGGAACATGGGAGAGGCCTTTGTCCTGCACTGGACGTAGTCAGACTGATGATGATGATGATGACAATGATGATGAGGATGATGATGATGATGACAATGATGATGATGATGATGATTCGCTCTGAGATCGCTGTATAGGTGGCAGCACCGTCCACGTCTAGAGTGCGTTAGGCGGTCGGAGGTACGTATATGATTGTACACAGCGGCACTTGGTTGTGAGCGCTTCAAGCCGACTGTCGGCGAATAAAATGCGTTGGAAGCACCTACCTCACTGGTAATGTGCGCGCTATTCATTGCCGAATCGATAAGCCCATTTAGCGTTACTATATAACTACCGAGAGAAGAGAAATCTGCCAATGAAAGGAATGCTCGCTTTGAGAATGACGGTCTGGTTTTTCGCACCTTGTGTGTGATTTTTTTTTTGGCTGTTTTATTTGTAAGTGCCTAGCTTGTGTACCACCTACTAAGCACTACCGCAGTGCTACTGAACTACTTAAGCATTCATTTCTGGCTGGCATAGATACCAAAAGGGAAAGAAAAGAAATAAAACTCGCATTCTTTTGCGGTGAGTTCAATAGGACTGTTTGCACGAACGCGAATGTGAGTTTGTTTTTTTTTCTCTCTTGTTTAGTTATCCCTGAAATGTAGGACAGCTTACAGGTAAACCTAGTCAGAAAAGCTACGTAACTGACAGCGCTTTTGCGTTACGGAGATGTTTAAAACCTACGCATTTGATTTTGTTTCAGAAACTGAATGAAAAAAGGGAAACAGTTCACCACAGAGCTTTCGTCGATTAAATACTTGCATGAAAGTGATGCAACAGAGGTCTGATTATCTTGTGGGACAAGCTTATATTTTCTTTTTGTTTTTTCAAATAAATATTGTCTTTGGTCATTCATCAATCTATAAGAACGCCACACAAACACTCATGGTAATGTTATAAAATAGAGGTATCGCGTGAAGCGCTATGCCTTAAGTGTAAAGCACGCCGTCTGAATTAATTTTGAACATCGGTGTTTTTTAAAATGTGCATAAATATAGGCCCGTGGGTGTTTCGGGCGACGTTTCGGCCCAAGTTCAAATTGCGCCTGGAGGAGAGAGCTCAAGTAACGATCTGTCCTACTTTACTTGTTCAATCTTTTTCTGTTGTAAAAAAAAACACGATCGTACAGTAAAAAGGCATCTTGATTGTAGCCCAACCAGTGCCTCTATGGCCCAACCAGCCCATCGCATAGCCAATAAACTAGAGTGCCGCAATGACGCACCTAACGACAACCTCGTTTTAACGCGACAGCCTTAAAGAGCTCGTCCCGCAGAAATTCCCGCGTCGGTGTCGGCATCGTTGGTTGTGAGCGAAAAATCGCCATCTTTGCATGAGCGAAAAATCGCGATAGATGCAATAAAGTAAATGATGAAGCATTCTCGGTCACAAAGGGGGGATCGAATCTGGGTCATTTGCGTGACAAGTGGGTGTTCCAACACGCAGCCACGCCTCTGGTTGTGAATGTAGGGAATATAACTCCTCTGGCTTGAAAATGCAGTGAAAGTAATTATGATCTTTCTTTCTTTCTTTCTTTCTTTCTTTCTTTCTTTCTTTCTTTCTTTCTTTCTTTCTTTCTTTGTTTCTTTCTTTCTTGCTTCCTTTCTTTCTTTCTTTCTTTCTTTCTTTCTTTCTTTCTTGACGAAGTGCACTCCATCATGACGAAGTGCACTCCGTCATGACGAAGTGCATTTCATCATAACGAAGTGCACTGCATCATGACGCAGTGCACTCCATCATGACGAAGTGCACTCCATCATGACGTAGTGCACTCCATTGCCATGAAAGAGAGAGAGAGAGAGAGAGAGAGCCGAGACCAAGCTCGTTTTATAGCTCTTCGGGCACCGCAGAGAAAGAAACAGCGTCCCACGAGTGTAGCCGCGATCGTCGTTCTCCTTTCCTACGATCAGCGCGCTCGCGGCCGGGGCGTGCAAGCCAGAACAACGGACATCGGTGGGACAAAGCTCGACCCTAAAATGCTTCGCCCCGAAAAATCAAATCGTAAATAATGAATGAAAACGCTGCGCGAGCCAACGGTCAGGCAATCAGATAAGCTCGGTGGCTAAAATAAGAATAAGAAAATACTAACAAGATTATTTTTGTCATTTTCAGGCGTCGTCTTCATTTTCTTCTCCGGAGGTCGCGCGCTTTCTTCGTTCGTTCGCCGCACAAACGAGGACGCTACAACAGGATCGCGTGGCGTTACGTCATATGACATGACGCCGGAATTTGTGACGTTTAGATTATTTTTTTTGCGTTGTGCGAGTTCATGTTGACGTCATGTGATGACGTCACCACGTGATGCTGTTGATATTTTTGCATGTCAGATTTTGAAAAAAAAATATTTTTGATCGTCACTGCCGAAGGTCAAATTTTTTGTTTGATGAAGCCTTTGAGGCAGTTTCACCTTAATATCTCAAATTACGCGCGTTTTTTTTCTAGATATTATTCGTCACGTTCTGCAACTCCTCATTACACAGTGGCCTCAAGTTAATTATTAAAAGGTCGCCTAATTAATTCTTGTTAATTTGTTATTATAGTGAAATATATTTACGCAGAACGTCATATACCCAGAACGCCACACGAGAGAAACATAAACAAGGGTAATGCCGGCAGGTGCACGACACAAAAGACGGTACGTTTTAAAAGAATGTTATTACGTAATTACCCCACGCTGAGACTATGCAATGTCACGTGGTGTATCATACGAGCTTTGTGAGGAGGAGCGTTTTAGGCGACGCTCCAGGCAGCGTCTGTTTCAAGGTATAGCTCAAACAACTGTTTGTTTGCTTGTTGGTTTGCTTGTTTGTTTGTTTGTTTGTTTTGCGAAAAGAGCTTTGCGCGTTTTCGCGCCTAGCATACCGTAAAGGTCGGCTAAGCAAAGGAGACTCACGAAAAGCTTTATGATGCAAATGCTGGTGCCGAGGTAAAACAAACAAAAAAGAAACACTAACAAACGTGTCTACAGCAAGGCATTTCTTATTCCCAGCTGCTTTTATCCAAAGAGGTGGTCTAACTAGAAAACCTCGCCGTTCCGTGCAAAAACAAAAAATAAAAAAACATGCTCTCACATTTGGGTGTCGCGTGACACTTTTAAACGAAAACACTTGCACCTGCGGAGAAGCTGGGCCATTTGTGCGGAAAACCGGCGATATGAAGGGTGCGTGATGTCTCAGTATCAACATAATTGCACGGCGAAAGACTACGAGTAGTTACGACGAAACTACAGAAGAAGAGACAAGGACAGAAAGAGCACTGTCTTGCGCTGTGCAAATATGTCGATTCCTAATCCCCATCTAGCCCAAGCATCTGTCTTATCATGTCTCAGTAATTATCTTTTAAAAAATGGAGGCGGTAAACGCATAAGATAAAGACAGGTGCAGGTATTCATTTCCAGTTATTAAGAATGGTTATGAATAATATGAATCAAGTGAAGCTGAAGTGGGAATAAAGGAATACAGAAGTCGAGAGTGGTGACATTCCGCACGTTTCACACGCGAAGTACACGTTAGTTTATTTGGTCAATATACACCATGAGTAATAATAATAATATTGCTACGATACTGTGGGGACGGGTGGAAGAAGATAAGAACGAGGTGGGAACGAGCGGTGATCTACCAGATCCCTGGACTCTCGCATCGATCATCTCTCGTAAATAGAGGCATCTCACCGTAACAATATTTTCTGGGGTTTAACGTCCCGAAACCACGACACGATTATGAAAGACGTCGTAGTGGAGGGCTTCGAAACTTTTCGCCTACCTGGGGTTCTTCAACGTGCACCTAAGTTCAAACACAGGGGCCTCTAACATTTTCGTATCCACCGAAAACGCACCCACCGCAGCCGGAATTCAATCGCGCGTCCTTCGGCTTTGCAGTCGAGTGCCATAATCATCATACCACCGAGGCCGCGTCAATGATGGGCCACATTTTTCGCAGAAACGCGTTTGAAACAGCACATAGGAAGAAAGTATGTAGTCAGTTAAAAATAATTTACGTGGCCTTCTGATTCTCTGCTACGTTAGCCAAAGAGCTTGAGTACACTGCTTATACAATATTCAGTAAAGCGGCCCACGCTAAAGTCTATAATTACACCACAGGCATGCCACACATAGTCAGAATTGGGGCGTGGGGGGGGAGCATTTTATTTTCCTAAGGCCTTAGGGATCCCTAAGGCCTTAGGGATCGGGAACAGCGGGGCGGAGGGATGGGGATTGCAAAAAAAATTGAGGTACCTTTAAGCTTCGCTTTTAAAGAGCTGAAAGGGATAGCGATACACTGTCTATAGCTCGTACGTCAACCAATCAGTGCAAACTTTTTATTGTATGATGTTACTTGAGAAATTTAAATTGTGGGTATACAATGTAATCGATGAAGTTGAAAGTGGCTTGTGCCAGTGAAGTGTTTTTTTTATTTATATTTGGCGGAAAATGAGAAGGTAGGCTACATTAGAGCCGGCTATCCCATCATCATAACAGTAATGTACAGTAAAACACACAAAAAAGCAAAATTAGCAATAAAATAGGAAAAAAACTAATCAAGTGCAATATGTACAATACTATATACACTATAGGGCATATATTGCACGAATAAGTACAGTATGTATGGCCATAGTCCAGTTAATATATCGGGATCACACTGCGGATAGAGTCCGTACAGATAGCGGCAAGGTATGATATCAACTAAAGACAGTTAATTATATTTGTGTTCATTAAAAATCGTGGAGGGCGCTCACTGCGCCCTTTGATTATCTAAATGCGGCCACGGTCCAAGTATTTTTGTTTTGGCATGTCCCTGCATTATGTGCTATGGGTAGCACGCTTGAAATCGTGTGCAGTTATAATAATAATAATAATAATAATAATAATAATAATAATAATAATAATAATAATAATAATAATAATAATAATATTAATAATAATAATAATAATAATAATAATAATAATAATAATAATAATAATAATAATAATAATAATAATAATAATAATAATCAGTAGAAGCAGCAGCAGCCTTACAACGCCCTCTGCAATGCAAAGGGCTCTCCCATAATCCGCGCCAATCAATCCGATCTAGTGCTTTGTGCTGCCAAGTTATACCCGCGAACTTCTTAATCTCGTCAGCCCACCTAACTTTCTGTCTCCCCTTCAATCGCTTGCCGTCTCTGGGAATTCAGTCAGTTAGTTTATAATATAGATTGCTTCGAGGACCCATGAGGTAAAATTGAGAAATCGTGTATAAAGTCGGGTATTGGTACAGCTTTTCCTTTTTTTTTGCATGCGGTTTATATGCACAAGCTTATTAAAATAACCAGTGGGTTCAAAATTATCAGAACATCGAGTATAATTACAAAAAACATCAATAAACACATCATATTTAAAATATTTCTATTAATGAATCAAACAACACTATCAACAAAGCGCAAACATTAATTGCGTGATAATAAAATTATTTTTAATTAAAAAATCATTTAACCTTCAGAAATTGCATGACGAATTGAAGGAGAAGCCACCGTAAAATTATCCGGAAGAATGTCGGCATAGCGGTACTTTTCAATGCATACACCTTAACATATTGTGCACAAGCACACCTGACTTTCCGCCCCATGTAAATTTTATTCGCTGACGCGAAAATCTATTAAAACAAAAGTGTCGAAAGCTGCACATGCCCCACCTCGCATCGGACCACAGCGAAAGCGGTCGGTAATCGAACCAACAACCAAAGACCCCTTGCCGAAACGCTCATTGCAGGGGCATATTCGTTTGATGATTTTTTACTATTGAATCTAGCAGCGCTTGCCTAAGCCATAGGCATACTCTTGCGCAATCACCACCAGAAGTTTAGAGAATGCGAGATGAAACAAACAAACAAGAAATGCGGAATGTTCTGTCTCCATCGTCAGTGAGCGTTGGACTTATGCTAATCATGATTAGGCCTTACCGAGATCAAGCTTCATAACTGTGATTGGATTCATTCTGTACCTTGAGTAAATGAGCCAATGAAGACACGTGTTTACTATCAAAAGTGTTTGTGTGACACCAATATTAGGTTTATGGCCTGTTTTAAAACGCGTTAACGCGTACCGTGGGGTTCGACCAAATGCAGTTAAATCGTGCTGAGAAATTGAAATTTTTCTCAGACCTACAGTGGTCCTTAACCTTTAACCTTCCGACACCAACTGCACATATGCCGAAAATTAGCAGCGATTATAGTGCGACTTCATGTCCTCCACATCCACTCCCACTTCCCCAGCAAACGTTGACCGCATGGTTGCCGGGTTACTGCCTTACGGTATGCATTATATGACCTCACCACAGGTGAGGACACTTGCATTTGACCGCACGGAAAGACTCTGAGAAGTCCCACTGGTATATCAGCCCAGTTCCTCAGTGCGACAACCAGGAGACGTGTCTCCAGAATACACGCTCACTAGAATGCCAACTTGTGCCGAGGTTGAAACCCTCTACCTACCAATCTCTGCTTAGGAGTCTCAAACCACCCAGTCAAGGTACTGGTGGTAGGAGTAGGTTTCAGGGTCTTTACATATAGAGCAGTTCCACAGTACACACACAGTGGTCAATATGCAAAAATTAATGAAGTAATATAACAACAAATAAAGTGGCACTTCATGTCCTCCACATCCACTCCCACGTCCCCAGTAAACGTCGACCGCACGGTTGCCGGGTCTCCGCCGTACGGTATGCTTCATGTGACCTCACCACAGGTGAGGATACTAGCGTTCGACCGCACGGTTCTGAGAAGTCCCACCGGTATATCGGCCCAGTTCCTCGGTGCGACAACCAGGAGACGTGCCTCTAGAATACACGCTCACTAGAATGCCAACTTGTGCCGAGGTTGAAACCCTCTACCTACCGATACCTGCTTAAGTGTCTCGAACCACCCAGTCAAGGTACTGGTGGTAGAAGTAGGTTTCAGGGTCTTTACATATAGAGCAGTTCTACAGTACACACACAGGGGTCAATATTCAAAAAATAATTAAGTAATATAACAACGAATAAAGTGGCACTTTATGTCCTCCACATCCACTCCCACATCCCCAGTAAACGCCGACCACACGGTTGCCGGGTCACCGCCGTACGGTATGCATCATGTGGCCTCACCACAGGTGATGACACTAGCGTTCGACCGCACAGTTCTGAGAGTCCCACCGGTATATCGGCCCAGTTCCACGGTGCGACAACCAGGAGACGTGCCTCTAGAATACATGCTCACTAGAATGCCAACTTGTGCCGAGGTTGAAACCCTCTACCTACCGATACCTGCTTAAGTGTCTCGAACCACCCAGTCAAGGTACTGGTGGTAGAAGTAGGTTTCAGGGTCTTTACATATAGAGCAGTTCTACGGTACACACACAGGGGTCAATATTCAAAAAAATAAATAAGTAATATAACAACGAATAAAGTGGCACTTCATGTCCTCCACATCCACTCCCACGTCCCCAGTAAACGTCGACCGCACGGTTGCCGGGTCTCCGCCGTGCGGTATGCCTCATGTGACCTCACCACAGGTGAGGATACTGGCGTTCGACCGCACGGTCCTGAGAAGTCCCACCGGTATATCGGCCCAGTTCCTCGGTGCGACAACCAGGAGACGTGCCTCTAGAATACACGCTCACTAGAATGCCAACTTGTGCCGAGGTTGAAGCCCTCTACCTACCGATACCTTCTTAAGTGTCTCGAACCACCCAGTCAAGGTACTGGTAATAGAAGTAGGTTTCAGGGTCTTTACATATAGAGCAGTTCTACAGTACACACACAGGGGTCAATATTCAAAAAATGATTAAGTAATATAACAACGAATAAAGTGGCACTTCATGTCCTCCACATCCACTCCCACGTCCCCAGTAAACGCCGACCGCACGGTTGCCGGGTCTCCGCCGTACGGTATGCATCATGTGACCTCACCACAGGTGATGACACTAGCGTTCGACCGCACGGTTCTGAGAAGTCCCACCGGTATATCAGCCCAGTTCCTCGGTGCGACAACCAGGAGACGTGCCTCTAGAATACACGCTCACTAGAATGCCAACTTGTGCCGAGGTTGAAACCCTCTACCTACCGATACCTGCTTAAGTGTCTCGAACCACCCAGTCAAGGTACTGGTGGTAGAAGTAGGTTTCAGGGTCTTTACATATAGAGCAGTTCTACAGTACACACACAGGGGTCAATATTCAAAAAAATGAATAAGTAATATAACAACGAATAAAGTGGCACTTCATGTCCTCCACATCCACTCCCACGTCCCCAGTAAACGTCGACCGCACGGTTGCCGGGTCTCCGCCGTACGGTATGCTTCATGTGACCTCACCACAGGTGAGGATACTAGCGTTCGACCGCACGGTTCTGAGAAGTCCCACCGGTATATCGGCCCAGTTCCTCGGTGCGACAACCAGGAGACGTGCCTCTAGAATACACGCTCACTAGAATGCCAACTTGTGCCGAGGTTGAAGCCCTCTACCTACCGATACCTTCTTAAGTGTCTCGAACCACCCAGTCAAGGTACTGGTAATAGAAGTAGGTTTCAGGGTCTTTACATATAGAGCAGTTCTACAGTACACACACAGGGGTCAATATTCAAAAAATGATTAAGTAATATAACAACGAATAAAGTGGCACTTCATGTCCTCCACATCCACTCCCACGTCCCCAGTAAACGCCGACCGCACGGTTGCCGGGTCTCCGCCGTACGGTATGCATCATGTGACCTCACCACAGGTGAGGATACTAGCGTTCGACCGCACGGTTCTGAGAAGTCCCACCGGTATATCGGCCCAGTTCCTCGGTGCGACAACCAGGAGACGTGCCTCTAGAATACACGCTCACTAGAATGCCAACTTGTGCCGAGGTTGAAGCCCTCTACCTACCGATACCTTCTTAAGTGTCTCGAACCACCCAGTCAAGGTACTGGTAATAGAAGTAGGTTTCAGGGTCTTTACATATAGAGCAGTTCTACAGTACACACACAGGGGTCAATATTCAAAAAAATGAATAAGTAATATAACAACGAATAAAGTGGCACTTCATGTCCTCCACATCCACTCCCACGTCCCCAGTAAACGTCGACCGCACGGTTGCCGGGTCTCCGCCGTACGGTATGCTTCATGTGACCTCACCACAGGTGAGGATACTAGCGTTCGACCGCACGGTTCTGAGAAGTCCCACCGGTATATCGGCCCAGTTCCTCGGTGCGACAACCAGGAGACGTGCCTCTAGAATACACGCTCACTAGAATGCCAACTTGTGCCGAGGTTGAAACCCTCTACCTACCGATACCTGCTTAAGTGTCTCGAACCACCCAGTCAAGGTACTGGTAATAGAAGTAGGTTTCAGGGTCTTTACACATAGAGCAGTTCTACAGTACACACACAGGGGTCAATATTCAAAAAAATGATTAAGTAATATAACAACGAATAAAGTGGCACTTCATGTCCTCCACATCCACTCCCACGTCCCCAGTAAACGTCGACCGCACGGTTGCCGGGTCTCCGCCGTACGGTATGCTTCATGTGACCTCACCACAGGTGAGGATACTAGCGTTCGACCGCACGGTTCTGAGAAGTCCCACCGGTATATCGGCCCAGTTCCTCGGTGTGACAACCAGGAGACGTGCCTCTAGAATACACGCTCACTAGAATGCCAACTTGTGCCGAGGTTGAAACCCTCTACCTACCGATACCTGCTTAAGCGTCTCGAACCACCCAGTCAAGGTACTGGTGGTAGAAGTAGGTTTCAGGGTCTTTACATATAGAGCAGTTCTACAGTACACACACAGGGGTCAATATTCAAAAAATAATTAAGTAATATAACAACGAATAAAGTGGCACTTTATGTCCTCCACATCCACTCCCACATCCCCAGTAAACGCCGACCACACGGTTGCCGGGTCACCGCCGTACGGTATGCATCATGTGGCCTCACCACAGGTGATGACACTAGCGTTCGACCGCACAGTTCTGAGAGTCCCACCGGTATATCGGCCCAGTTCCACGGTGCGACAACCAGGAGACGTGCCTCTAGAATACATGCTCACTAGAATGCCAACTTGTGCCGAGGTTGAAACCCTCTACCTACCGATACCTGCTTAAGTGTCTCGAACCACCCAGTCAAGGTACTGGTGGTAGAAGTAGGTTTCAGGGTCTTTACATATAGAGCAGTTCTACGGTACACACACAGGGGTCAATATTCAAAAAAATAAATAAGTAATATAACAACGAATAAAGTGGCACTTCATGTCCTCCACATCCACTCCCACGTCCCCAGTAAACGTCGACCGCACGGTTGCCGGGTCTCCGCCGTGCGGTATGCCTCATGTGACCTCACCACAGGTGAGGATACTGGCGTTCGACCGCACGGTCCTGAGAAGTCCCACCGGTATATCGGCCCAGTTCCTCGGTGCGACAACCAGGAGACGTGCCTCTAGAATACACGCTCACTAGAATGCCAACTTGTGCCGAGGTTGAAGCCCTCTACCTACCGATACCTTCTTAAGTGTCTCGAACCACCCAGTCAAGGTACTGGTAATAGAAGTAGGTTTCAGGGTCTTTACATATAGAGCAGTTCTACAGTACACACACAGGGGTCAATATTCAAAAAATGATTAAGTAATATAACAACGAATAAAGTGGCACTTCATGTCCTCCACATCCACTCCCACGTCCCCAGTAAACGCCGACCGCACGGTTGCCGGGTCTCCGCCGTACGGTATGCATCATGTGACCTCACCACAGGTGATGACACTAGCGTTCGACCGCACGGTTCTGAGAAGTCCCACCGGTATATCAGCCCAGTTCCTCGGTGCGACAACCAGGAGACGTGCCTCTAGAATACACGCTCACTAGAATGCCAACTTGTGCCGAGGTTGAAACCCTCTACCTACCGATACCTGCTTAAGTGTCTCGAACCACCCAGTCAAGGTACTGGTGGTAGAAGTAGGTTTCAGGGTCTTTACATATAGAGCAGTTCTACAGTACACACACAGGGGTCAATATTCAAAAAAATGAATAAGTAATATAACAACGAATAAAGTGGCACTTCATGTCCTCCACATCCACTCCCACGTCCCCAGTAAACGTCGACCGCACGGTTGCCGGGTCTCCGCCGTACGGTATGCTTCATGTGACCTCACCACAGGTGAGGATACTAGCGTTCGACCGCACGGTTCTGAGAAGTCCCACCGGTATATCGGCCCAGTTCCTCGGTGCGACAACCAGGAGACGTGCCTCTAGAATACACGCTCACTAGAATGCCAACTTGTGCTGAGGTTGAAACCCTCTACCTACCGATACCTGCTTAAGTGTCTCGAACCACCCAGTCAAGGTACTGGTAATAGAAGTAGGTTTCAGGGTCTTTACATATAGAGCAGTTCTACAGTACACACACAGGGGTCAATATTCAAAAAATAATTAAGTAATATAACAACGAATAAAGTGGCACTTTATGTCCTCCACATCCACTCCCACATCCCCAGTAAACGCCGACCACACGGTTGCCGGGTCACCGCCGTACGGTATGCATCATGTGGCCTCACCACAGGTGATGACACTAGCGTTCGACCGCACAGTTCTGAGAGTCCCACCGGTATATCGGCCCAGTTCCACGGTGCGACAACCAGGAGACGTGCCTCTAGAATACATGCTCACTAGAATGCCAACTTGTGCCGAGGTTGAAACCCTCTACCTACCGATACCTGCTTAAGTGTCTCGAACCACCCAGTCAAGGTACTGGTGGTAGAAGTAGGTTTCAGGGTCTTTACATATAGAGCAGTTCTACGGTACACACACAGGGGTCAATATTCAAAAAATAAATAAGTAATATAACAACGAATAAAGTGGCACTTCATGTCCTCCACATCCACTCCCACGTCCCCAGTAAACGTCGACCGCACGGTTGCCGGGTCTCCGCCGTGCGGTATGCCTCATGTGACCTCACCACAGGTGAGGATACTGGCGTTCGACCGCACGGTCCTGAGAAGTCCCACCGGTATATCGGCCCAGTTCCTCGGTGCGACAACCAGGAGACGTGCCTCTAGAATACACGCTCACTAGAATGCCAACTTGTGCCGAGGTTGAAGCCCTCTACCTACCGATACCTTCTTAAGTGTCTCGAACCACCCAGTCAAGGTACTGGTAATAGAAGTAGGTTTCAGGGTCTTTACATATAGAGCAGTTCTACAGTACACACACAGGGGTCAATATTCAAAAAATGATTAAGTAATATAACAACGAATAAAGTGGCACTTCATGTCCTCCACATCCACTCCCACGTCCCCAGTAAACGCCGACCGCACGGTTGCCGGGTCTCCGCCGTACGGTATGCATCATGTGACCTCACCACAGGTGATGACACTAGCGTTCGACCGCACGGTTCTGAGAAGTCCCACCGGTATATCAGCCCAGTTCCTCGGTGCGACAACCAGGAGACGTGCCTCTAGAATACACGCTCACTAGAATGCCAACTTGTGCCGAGGTTGAAACCCTCTACCTACCGATACCTGCTTAAGTGTCTCGAACCACCCAGTCAAGGTACTGGTGGTAGAAGTAGGTTTCAGGGTCTTTACATATAGAGCAGTTCTACAGTACACACACAGGGGTCAATATTCAAAAAAATGAATAAGTAATATAACAACGAATAAAGTGGCACTTCATGTCCTCCACATCCACTCCCACGTCCCCAGTAAACGTCGACCGCACGGTTGCCGGGTCTCCGCCGTACGGTATGCTTCATGTGACCTCACCACAGGTGAGGATACTAGCGTTCGACCGCACGGTTCTGAGAAGTCCCACCGGTATATCGGCCCAGTTCCTCGGTGCGACAACCAGGAGACGTGCCTCTAGAATACACGCTCACTAGAATGCCAACTTGTGCCGAGGTTGAAACCCTCTACCTACCGATACCTGCTTAAGTGTCTCGAACCACCCAGTCAAGGTACTGGTAATAGAAGTAGGTTTCAGGGTCTTTACATATAGAGCAGTTCTACAGTACACACACAGGGGTCAATATTAAAAAAATGATTAAGTAATATAACAACGAATAAAGTGGCACTTCATGTCCTCCACATCCACTCCCACGTCCCCAGTAAACGCCGACCGCACGGTTGCCGGGTCTCCGCCGTACGGTATGCATCATGTGACCTCACCACAGGTGATGACACTAGCGTTCAACCGCACGGTTCTGAGAAGTCCCACCGGTATATCAGCCCAGTTCCTCGGTGCGACAACCAGGAGACGTGCCTCTAGAATACACGCTCACTAGAATGCCAACTTGTGCCGAGGTTGAAACCCTCTACCTACCGATACCTGCTTAAGTGTCTCGAACCACCCAGTCAAGGTACTGGTGGTAGAAGTAGGTTTCAGGGTCTTTACATATAGAGCAGTTCTACAGTACACACACAGGGGTCAATATTAAAAAATGATTAAGTAATATAACAACGAATAAAGTGGCATTTCATGTCCTCCACATCCACTCCCACGTCCCCAGTAAACGTCGACCGCACGGTTGCCGGGTCATCGCCGTACGGTATGCATCATGTTCGACCGCACGGTTCTGAGAAGTACCACCGGTATATCGGCCCAGTTCCTCGGTGCGACAACCAGCAGACGTGTCTCTAGAATGCACGCTCACTAGAATGCAAACTTGTGCCGAGGTTGAAACCCTCTACCTACCAATCCCTGCTTAGGTGTCTCGAGCCACCCACACAAGGTACTGGTGGTAGGAATGTTTCAGGGTATTCACATATAGAGCAGTTCTACAGTACACCTACAGGGTTCAATATGCAAAAAAGTTAACAATAGCGATTACGGTGGGACTTGATGCATTTGCATTCAAAGACAAGTAATCGTTCAACACTCTTCGAAAAATGGTTGAGTTAGGATTTGCTAAACACGACACTGCCACAACTGCAGTAACGGTTAGCATTCCAACGGTAAATGCCCAAGCGTTTCACTGTGGTGTCCGCTGGCCACGCGTCATAAGCTCGACGCATGTCCCTGTCCGTGAAGTGGAAGTGTAACCCAAACAGATCTGATCATCATCATCATCATCATCATCATCATCATCCTGGCGACGCCCACTACAGGGCAGAAGCCTCTTCCAGGTTTCGCCAATCAGCCCCGTCCTGTGCTTTGCGTGGCCATGCAATCTCGCAAAATTCTGAATCGCACTTACCCAACTATCTATCAACCCCCCCCCTCGCACACTTGCCTTCTCTTGGAATGTAGTCTGTTAATAGCAATGACCAGTGGTGATCTTGCCTTGGGGCTGCATGCTTTGCCCACTTCTACGTTGACTGTATATCTTCATCCTACTTGAACCATACCCACGCAAATCAAGATTTGTAGTCCATATGTTCGATTCAGCTTTATTTCGGGTATACCCTGAGAAGACAGAGGCTAAAGGCTTTGATCGCCTGACGGTGGCCTCTGCCCCCCGGAGTTCGGAGCAGGTACGCAATACATAAAGCAAACAGTAACGCCAAAAATCACACATATACAAAAATAAATTATGTACAAAAAGGAGCGGGAATGAAACGCTACGACAGTAGTGATTGTACAGTCTTACATAAATACAATGCTACAAAGCCATAATGTTTACAGAAAAAGAAATACAGAAACGTAGAACACATATGAATTTACTGAAGGCAAATAGAGAGCAACTAAACATAGTATACAAGCAGTTAATCACCGACTTCAGTGGTAATAAGATGTGTCTTGAATTTATGTTTCATTTTTTTGCGGAATCAGTCCAGCAGACAATGCCTTTGTATTTGTTCAGGAAATGTGCAATTCGGTAATGTAATGTCTGCTTTCCGTAATTCGTCCTCACTTTAGGCAATCGACGCTGAATATTCCTGAACTTATATCTGTCTGTTTCAGTATAACTGTTTTCTTTTAAAGACATTATTATTGTGTATATATTTTATTAATTTAAACAAGTATATCTGGTTGATCTTTAATATGCTGTGCTTTATGAACAATTCTCATGTGCGTAAGTCGCGTATGTCTCGCATATTATTTTTAAATATATGCAGCACCCTTTTTTGTAAAACTAACAACCTATTGTAATTGGGGTCCGTAGTTGTTCCCCAAACTAGAGTGCAGTATGTTAACTTTGAATACACTAATGAATAGTAAAGTTGTCTTTTTAACCACAGTGGTAATGAATAACTAATTCTCCGAATGCAACCAATGGTTTTTGCTATGTCTGCTGTCAAGTGTGTAATGTGTGTATTCCATGTCATGTTTTCGTGGAACCAGACTCCTAAAAATTTCTGTTCATTTGTTCTTGTAATTTGTGTGGATCCATATTTAATTACTATGTCACCTACATTCCACTTAATTTGTGGTGCAAATAATATGTACTGTGTCCTATTGGCATTTAACTGTAACTTATTATGATGAAGTCATATGGTTAATTCTTCTAGAAAGGAGTTTGTCATGGTTTCTAACAGGTTCATTTCTTTTGCGGTAAAAATACGTTGGTGTCATTTGCATACATTACGATGTCTTGTTTAATACCTATACCCGCTATGTCATTGATATACAGCAGGAATAAAGTTGGCCCTAGTATCGAGCCTTGTGGTACTCCAGTTGTGACATTTAATCGACTGGATGAAAAGTTATTTATTGCTGTAAATTGGTACCGATGACGTAAATAATCTGTCATGAGTTATAGTGGAATGCCCCTTATCCCGTAGTGTTGAAGCTTCAACAACAGCACTTCGTGGTGGACAGAATCGAAGGCATTTCGTAAGTCTAAAAATAATCCTAGGGTGTAATACTTTTGCTCAATTGCTTCAATATTTTTTTTCTTTTACACGAAGCAGTGCCTGCTCTGTGGATTTTTCCTTTAAAAACCCATACTGGTAGCTAGATATGATGTTGTATTTGTGTAGAAAATTCATCAGTCGCTCGTTTATGGCCCCTTCAAATATTTTTGAAAATAGTGGTATAGGACTGAAATAGGTCTATAATTGGCAACCTGATTTGTATTGCCTCCTTTGTAGATCGGAGTCACCCTTGCAATCTTTAAGCGATCTGGGAATATGCCTTTTTCAAACATCAAGTTCATTATGTAAGCCAGAGTCGGTGCTATGGTACTAGCGACATGCTTGACTGGTTCCGCTTTTATTTCATCGTATCCCGCTGAGACGTCATTTGACAGTTTGCTGAGCGGTAAGTAGTTGCACCTCTAGCGTATAGTAACTGCCTCAAAAAATATAGTGTTTGATAAAAGATGAATAGCCTGCAATGACAACTCACTATCTACAACTGCATTAACATGTTTTACTGCATTCACGAAATATTCATTTACTGTGTCAACCAAAGCTTCACCTGTTACGACGCGATCATTATTCAGTAGTTCTTGAAGAACCGTTGGTGTTGTAATGCTCCCGGCGATTTCATTGACTGATCGCCACACTTTCTTCGTATTTGTTTGGCAATGCGCGAATAGATTTTGATAGTAGTTATCCTTTGCGTTTTTTTAGGTCTGAGTTAGGCTTGTTTCGCACCTTCTTGTATTCTGAAAAAAATTCAGGGTTTCTACAAACCACAAAAGCATGATACATTTTATTTTATTTTTCTTTTATTCTGTGGTGTAGAGCATGAGTAACCCATGGTTTTCTTATCGCCCCTTTTAATGTCTTGCAAAGCGTTAGAAGGAAAGAATTGTCATAGCAGCGTTTGAATTCAAACAAAAACATGTCGTATGCTGTGTTTTAATCGCTCTGTAAATATACAGTGGACCACTGAGTAGACTGAATCATTTTACGGAAAGCATCGATATATCTACTGTTTCTTTGCCTGAACAACTTAGCGATTTTAGTTTACTTCGAGAAAGTTTCAGTCATGATGCAATACTGCGGTAGGTGATCACTTATGCCACAGGTAATCACGCCTGAGCTGAGTTGCTCTCTTGTTCGGATCCCGGCTGTGGCGGCTGCATTTCCGATGGAGGCGAAAACGTTGTAGGCCCGTGTACTCAGATTTGGGTGCACGTTAAAGAACCCCAGGTGGTCAAAATTTCCGAAGCCCTCCACTACGGCGTCTCTCATAATCAAATGGTAGTTTTGGGACGTTAAACCGAACATATCAATATGAGTTGCTCTCTTTTTACATCGGTAACGCAGACGTCTATGCAGCTTGCGCTGTTTACCCCTATGCGTGTTGGCACGTCAATGACGTTTTGCGATTCATAAGCAACAATAAAAATCTTGAAATCAGCAGCATATGTTTCATTACTCATTGTGTTAATGCTTACATCGCCTTCGATAAAGAAAGGAGTGCTTTGAGATGCAAAAAAAGTTCAGGAGATTTTCCATGTAGTTGAAAAAATAACGCTTTAAGCCAGTCGGTCGCGTATAAATAGCAGCTAGCTGAAACTGTGTTGTACAAAGCGTAAGGCATTCTATGTTGGGATTTGAAACAGTGTAATTATCTATGACGTCATAGCTGTAACCTTCTTTGAGGTATATCGCCCCGCCGTGGTGGTCTAGTGGCTAAGGTACTCGGCTGCTGACCCGCAGGGCGCGGGTTCGAATCCCGGCTGCGGCGGCTGCATTTCCGATGGAGGCGGAAATGTTGTAGGCCCGTGTGCTCAGATTTGGGTGCACGTTAAAGAACCCCAGGTGGTCGAAATTTCCGGAGCCCTCCACTACGGCGTCTCTCATAATCATATGGTGGTTTTGGGACGTTAAACCCCACATATCAATTAATCAATTCTTTGAGGTATATGCCAAACCACCGCCCCTTTCTTCTAAACTGTCCAGTCGTTCGCACGTTGACAAACAAGACGCGCGTTGGTCACAAGCGTATACTTGGTGTCGAGCTAACGAAGACGAAAAACGAATTAAAACCACTTTATAATTCACGCAGCGGGGCACCAACTGTCAGGTGTTGTTTGATCGTTTCTTTAAAGCGGTACTTGCGTGACCCTGAGAAACTGTGAACCTTAGAATAAATTCCTGGATATGACATCGCCAAGCTACCTGCCACTCGGCCCAAGAGTCAAGTTCCTGTCCCACTCCCCCAAAAGATAGGTAGAGAAAGAGAAACACAAAAACAAATTCGGAGCAGTCAAATATTGTCTAATAAGGCGGAGTGCTATCTACGGGTTCTTTTTTTTTTTGAAAACTAGAAACATCTCTGACAAGAAATGTATAAAAAAAATTCATTGCCCCACATTCTCCTCAGCGGAAAGTGTCTTGACCACTGTATACATGATTACAGATTCCACAAGACAATGCTTCACTTCTTCCACAACACGGGTCATGCGGCACACACAAGGTATTGTGTTACAGGTAAGACTGTATCCTAATAAATAAAAAAGGAACAGTTTGGTGCGAGTGGTTTTTGTTATTTTGGTAAAGATTTGGCGTCCTTAAGTGTTTCACGCCAGTTTGGGTGTCCATTTGTTTAATCTATCTTCTAATTACAGCCGTAGGCTAAAATTATGGTTGATTTGAAAGTATTGTTGTGAGCGGGCGCGTAAAAGCAATTTTTAGGAGGGGGGGTGGAAGTCAACTGCCTTTTATATATGCATTTATCCGCAACTGTATAACCCCTGTTAAAGTTCTGAGGAAATCGACAGCGCATTGCCGTGAGTAAAAATTGTCAAATTCGAAACCTTTTAATAGGGAAGTAATCCCCCACCCCCTTCACTCCTTTTGTTAGCTTGCCGATTACCGCGGGAGAAAAGAAAAAGTACTCACCTTCGGTGACCTAACTGGCGAAGAGCTGACCACACGGTCGAATGGATCACAGAGCCGTCGGCTTCTCCTTTATGCTCTGCTGACCCTTCTTGCCAACAACCGAAGAGGTGGTGGACGGACAAGCGGCGGGCCGAAACAACAACAACGATAACAACAACGAGATGAAGAAGAGCACAACGGTAAGAAGCTGGCAGGAGCCAGCAAATCAGGCATGCAATTGGCACCGTGCCGCTACTCCTCCACCGCGGCTCGTCGTTGGTTCGCGCTGCTTCCGCTGACGGAGACGCAGCCGCGGCGCCTGCGACAGCCACATCAGTTTCGTTCGTCGCCCCCTGCAAAAGCCGAGCCTCTCGCACGGAGCGAGCGGCACGCTTAAGTGCGTACCCCTGCTGCCACAGGAGCCGCCCACCTACTCACGCGCGCGCCGCCTGCTGCTACGCGCCCGCAAACTTCGCCGTCGATTTTTCGAGTCGTGATCCAACCTCTCCCACGTCTCTCTCTCCCTCTCTAACCAAGCCGCTGCCTTACTGGCTTCGCGTACTTTCCTTCTCCCTAACCCCTACTAAGAGCGTTACATAGATCACGGTAACCCACCCCTTTTCTTTCCCGTCTCCACTGCTGAGACGGCAGGAGCCGCAATCGGATCTCCACCACCACGCGTGCTATTTGCAAATGAGCGTCGCTTAATTGACCGGGCCGGACGGCTCGCCCAGACGTGACGGGAAGGCGTGTGCAATCGTAATCGTGTTAAGGGAGTCGACCCACAATTCGCCGAGGTTGAGAAGCTGATGAGAGCGACATGAAATGGTCGGAGGTGCGTCGATTAATCCGTCTGTCACGATTTCCCGTGCTGCCCTCTGTCGTTTTGGTGGAGACAACTGGTATCGCCGAAACTGAAGCCTCCGAGATCAAGAAGCGTTTCGCGACATTTCCTCGAGGGGAAAGGCGATGCGCCGTGGCATCGGGGAAAAAAAAAGTGGATTCTCAAGGAACGATACAAGCAATAACTTCGCGCGCAGAAGGCGGAACGTTAGCAATGCATTAAACAACTATGCGAAACCCCGTAGTTATCTGACCTCCTTGTTAAGGCGATAGCCTTAGTTGCCTCATCGAGCGCGAAAAGTGACCTGTGGAGTCGGGGTCAACACGAGTGACGCAAAAAATTGGCACCACCAGACTACGTCAGAGGCTGCTAAAATTCATGACGTCACATGACAAAATCATCACGTTATGTCGTCGCTTGGTCAAAGGTGGGCCAGTACTGGAGGTAGTGTAACAACCATGTTACGTGCTCAAAGCTTTCAGGAGCGCCAGTCAAGGCAATCGACTGAGAAGGGAGAGAGAACTCTTTGTTGAAATGCAGAGAATTTAGTCGACTAAGAAGAAAAAGTTCTTCAGCTTCACTGTTGTGTAACCTCAGGATCTCAGGATATGCGTAGCATGGGCACCCAGCGATTCCCGTTCTTAGAGCTCCGACTGCCCCGTTTACCAAACTGTCGATGACGTCAATGTTTATGGTGTACGCATGCAGGGTTTCCCCGGCACGACTAGAATCTTAGGGAGAATCGCCAACTCGATGTGCGGAATTTGCGCTGCATTTTGCTGCGCTTCAACGACTTCCTGCTTGTCGCGGCAGCTGGGATGCATGTCATTTGCTACGAGTTCCGTCAGGTTATTTTCTCCTAGCAGATGTAGCGATTCAGCACAGGTGAAACGTAAAAAAAAAAAGCATTCGCACACTCGGCAAAGCAGTGGCGCCCTCTCTTGTGCGGTGCCGTAACCAGCGACATGTTTCCCAAGTGTTTTTACATTTTTTTTTTCAAAGTCCAATATTGCAATTTCTTCTTTGCTATTTCTGTTAATTATATTTTATACCTTGTTCGTTCATTCCAATTCGGTTTTGAGCATCGCTAAGCTTTTGTGGCCTGTATTGAGCGTTTTACTCTGAGCGTGACCACGTCACATGTAATACACGGATAAACGAAGAGGCGGGCCCCTACAGTGTAATGTACCTAAACGAAGAGGAAGATGGCTTCCGCTTTCGAGTCATTTTAGGCGAATGCGTAAGGGACCGTATTAGTTCTTGCGTTGGACGTTCGCTCAATAAGTAGGTCAACGAGCACGCTGTTAGCGATGATATGCAAACGTAAATAATTCTCACTCGATGACGGTGGACATTATGCCCCGTCAGAACGGTGCAAAAAAGAAAAAAATAGAAGTTAGCAAGTGCACCGCATTTTCTCTTGCTTCGAGATAACATGAACTCCTATGATTAGGCATATGGAGACTGCGCATGCATGCGAATCGACCGTGCATCACTGCGCGGTGTTCAACCTTCGCACCTTACGCTGATTCCTTGATTCCAGACCTGGCGCGCGAGGCAGGGGCGGATCCATCCGCACATTTTAGGGAAGGGTGGTTGCTCGAAGTAAAACCGGAGAAGGATGGTTTGTAGTGGCTACTATACATCGTCACAAGAACCCAATCACAGCGTAAACAATTGGGGCACCCTTAAGCTTCGCCTTTAAGAGTTGAACGCGATAGCAAAATCCGGCCCCTAGTGCACCCTTCAACCGCTAAGTGCATACTTATTTATAAGGTTTTTTTTACATATACACGCGCGCACACAAACACGCACACAGTAGATTAAACCAGCGCGCGCTATTATCGCTGAATGGGCTCGTTTTCGTCGAGACACCTGTCGAACAAAGTGCGTTAAAGGGGCCCTGCAACACTTTTTCAAGTAACAATGGAATGAATTCCCTAGAAGAGCTTATTGCCTCACGAATTCAACGCCGCGAAAATTTCAAGAATCCGTCCAGTGCGAGTTGAGTTACAAAGGTTTGTCGCATGCTGCAATCGCATTATCTCTCTCTCGTCCCGACGAAAGCGCTGGAAACTAAGCAGAGGGGATGGCAGGGCAAAGAAACTACCACCCCTGTGACTTTGAGCACATTGTTTTTTTCCTTCGAATCCGCAGCTTTTTCAGTGTGATCGCGCGCGCACGCGTGGACAAGTAGCGGCCTCCCACGGCTATCTCGGTAACTTGATGTTTCGGTCACAGACGCGCAGACGATTTTTCGCTCACAGCCAACGGGGCCGATGCCGGCGGCGGGTTTTCTGCGACACGAGCTTTTTGACGCTATCGCGTAAACACCATTCATTTGTGCTCACAGTAGTCCCCACTCTTTTTTTTTTTCTGATCGATGATAGGAGGTGAATTAGAGTCAATAGAAGGAGGGGTCTGAAGCGCTGACACAGGCTTTAGGGCGGAGGGTGATTGTCCCCCCCCCCCCCCTCCTCTGGATCCGCCAGGGCATGTGGCATGGGCGCCGCCTTTTCCTTACCATCGCTGCACGGATCAACGGCCCGGCCGCGATGCCTATAGCGGAGACGCTTTGCTCATTATGTATTCGATTTCTTTCGAACGTGCCTGGTAGTATGATTTTACGGAGAAACAACGCGCTAATGTGGCCGTAAACGTGTTTCACGCTTAAACCACGTGGAAAGGCTATGGCTACGCCCGCTTTTTAAATTCGAAAACGCCTGCGCCTGGTCTCAGAATGCGTTCGTAAAAAGCAAGCGCCGTTTTTATGGGTTTTCCACGAGAAACCTCGCCGGTCTGTCTTGCTGCTTTTGAAGGGAAAGTCAAGGGGGCCGTGAGCTTTCACGTACCGATGGCTGTGGCTTTGTGGACGTCGCTAAGGCGGAGAATCAACAAAGTCAAGCGGTGCCTTACGCATTCTCAGAAGACGACTTGAAGGAAAAAAAAAAGCACTTTATTCATTCTTTTTAGATGCGAAGCAGCTTATGAACGAGACGTGTGCTCTCCCACGCCTAGCCGCCGCTGTCGATGATGCTGATGGCGATGGAGAACAAGCGCGTTCTAAACCACACATACATTCTATTTCTGCTATCACGGCACCGGGTGTCGAACCTACGACCTCTCGCTTCGCAGTGCGAAACCACTAAGCCACAGAGCGTACGTTGCTCAGCCTGCTAACGGCGGGCTATTTATATGCATCATATGTCGTTGACGGTCGTCGGAGCTCAGAAAATGAGCGCGTTTTCGTCATCAACCGCGAGATGGCGCAAAAGGCGGGCGTTGGGTAATAAAGCAAAATGAAATTTGAGAAGCGATTGAGAGAAATGGGGGAGGAGCGTTGGGCTAGAAAGGTATTCAGCTACTTGTACATGAAGAATGTCGATACAAAATGGCGGAAGCGAACCAGAAAATTGGCTGGTAAATACTTGGAAAACAGCAGGGGGCCAAACCAAAAAGAATTATCGGTTAAGAAGGTGAAGGAAGCTGAGACCGATATGTGGAGAATTGGCATGATTAAAAAGTCCGCAATAGAGATCTATCGAACTTTTAAGCAGGAAATAGCCAAGGAAATGATCTATGATAATACTCGGGGTAGTTCTCTACTGTTTGAGGCCAGGACGGGAGTATTTCGAACAAAGACATATCGGGTCAAATACGAAGGGGTAGACACGGTATGCAGAGTGTGTGGGATGAGAAGGAAATTGCCGAACACTTGATAATGTTCTGTAAAGGGCTTCACCCTGTAGTTCAGGTTGATGGCGCAGAGTTTTTCAAAGCACTGGGGTTTAAAGACAGTGAGGGCAAAATAGACTTTAAGCGGGTAGAATTAACTAGAAGGAGGTTATCTGATTGGTGGCTAAAGTCAAGGCACGAGTGAAAATTAAACTCTTCACTGCAAAGTACGAATCCTCAAACTCACTTTTTAAAGAAAAAAAATAAATCTAGTTTTTAATTTATTAAGTATTACGGCTTGGTGGCGCTAGCCACCGCCCGATCTAAAGGGCACGGCCATATCCATCCATCCATCTATCCGGGTGCGTTCTAGAAGTCGTCGCTCAGCGCGTTGCGATGCGTGCGCACTTATCTCGTTATCGGGGGTGCCTCGTACTTCTTGTGCTTCCACAACAAGTGTACATTGAAATCACGGTGGTTAAAAAAGTGCACGAAGGTCACGAAAGGAGCTCGCTGCTCACACACGAAGTATAACAATCGTGACCGTTGCCCGCGCTCGCCCAGTGCATACTTGTGCGTTCGTTTCGTACGTCTTCGGCAGCGCACTTTAAATGTCGAGCCGTGATAGTCGTTTGTCTGCGCTCGTTCTGAATATGCCCATTTCGTGCTTGAGGTGCGCGCTGCAAGTTTCGAGCTGTTGCCGTTCTTCACGTGACGTCACAATGTGATGCTGTAGCATTCATTCTCCCTTGTGGCAAAATAATGTACAATAAACGCTCAACCGCCTCCGCGAAGACACGTTTCGGTTTCGCGTAATACCGATGCCCAGACAGATCAGCCACGTTTTTTTTTTCTGTTTTCCGGACATCTGTAGAAAGCAAAAGACACTTTAGTTGATGGAAAGTTAGACTGTCTAATTAGACGTTTTTCAGGCTGGTCTACAACTTTATCGTTATTTTTGTCCAGCTTTGTTGCCTTGAAAGTCTGTTAATTAAAGGAGTAGTGACTCGATTTTGAGACACCCAAAGAAAAGACATGTTTTGTGTCCTTGGTGTACGCTATGAACGCTCTGAACATACCGGAGCCGGACAACATGTACCAAAAAAAATTACCTTAATTTTAAAGCTTTCATCGCCCAGCATCTACAAACCCTACCCCACAAACAACTACGGGCATTTTTTCACTACGAGTCGACACAGTTTCTTGAGTTTTCTAAATTTGCGTCCTACATGCAGCCTAAGTCGCATAAAATCAGTCGCAGACTCTGGACGACAATTAACTCGTCGTTTACGTGAACCGCGCGTGACTGACATCAAACGGGCAGCTGCTGCTAGCAGGACGTGAGTGTCAGTAGTCCCGTGACATCAGACCTCTTTCCCGTGACATCAGACTGCGAAGCCACCCTCTCGATGCTTAAACCCATATTGCTGTTTTAAGGCAGCTGTATTAAAATTATATTCAATGCATTCTCAAGCATTACGACACTCCTTTTAGGGTTCTCGACGCCCACGTTTTTTGCTTAAAGCAACAAACCGAGACCATTTAAGAACCGTGACAGTACTTCTTTTTCCCGCCTAATTAGTGAATAAGAAGAATACAAAAATGTAATTCAGGGAATAGTCAGCAACTTGCATTAGAGTGCATCGCCTTCTTTTCGAAACTCCGCCCAGAGCTAGCTGGGAGCCCGGGAAAAAGCTGCGGTAGAACATCCATCAACCGACGAGAAACACCTCACAACCCACATTTCGACGCTTTCGGGCCATCTCTTTCACGACTTGCCCATTCACTCGGTCCTGTCAGTGTGCTAAGGTTGTCGCTCTAAGTTTGGGTTCAAAACTGGCACAGCTGGGTTTCGCGTTTGGAAGCGGGACACCTGAGCGGCTTTCCTTGAGAAACCTCGTTGAAAGGCCGATATTGGGTCTTATTTGTGACAGGCCTGTTTCGGCACTTTCTCTTTCCTTACGTATGCACACAAAATGGCGTAATCGCCACTGGCATCTCTCGTGCGTTGCGCCTGGCAGTGAGGGAAAGGCCCAGCTCTGTCGCTGGTGAAGGTCGGACCGGCTCGTAATATTCGAAGACAGAGACATTTACGTTGACATGTTTGATGTCGCTGGACGTTCGCGTTGTATTAGGATTAGTATGTTGTAGGCAGCTGGTTATCTATAGCCTTGCGAAATTTGCAAGAAATTGCACACCCGGCTCCTCTTTCCTAATTGTAGTAAACTATTGTCCTTTTTTTTTTCAACCAAGCGTGGGCATGCTCTTAGAAGTCGTGCGTAGCGCCCCGCCGCGATGATCTAGTGGCTAAGGTACTCGGCTGCTGACCCGCAGGTCACGGGTTCAAATCCCGGCTTCGGCTGCTGCATTTCCGATGGAGGCGGAAATGTTGTAGGCCCGTGTGCTCAGATTTGGGTGCACATTAAAGAGCCCCAGGTGGTCTAAATTTCCGGAGCCCTCCACTACGGCGTCTATCATAATCATATGGTAGTTTTGGGACGTTAAACCCTACATATCAATCATATCAATCAAGTCGTGCGTAGCGCCACGTACCTGCATATAAGCCGGTGGCCTGTATGCTATTCCGCATGCAGTATTGTAACTTGCCCCTTTCTTGACGCACCACACCCCAACATGATTGTCACTCATCATTCGCATACGAGAGTAGATTGCCAAGTTTTTTTTTTTAAATCGATAATAATAATTGTTGGCATTTTACGTCCCGAAGCCACGATATGGTAATGAGAGGCACCGAGGTGTCTGTAGGGCTCGAGAAATTTTCCTTAGAATGTATCATTTCAAGAAACATAAGTTACAGGCATGTGCTTGTAACATCGTGGTGCTCAGGTATTTGAGCGCGGTGCTTTGCCAAAGAGACAACCATAGGCGTACGTAGGAGGAAGGCATGTTGGGCGGCCGCCTGCCTTAGTCAGCTAAGGGGCGGGATGGGGAGGCAAGATTTATTCTATACTTTAACACAGAAGGGGGCGCTGTGATCATCATTCATCCTCTTCCCTTCCCGGATGGGAACTTCGTACACGTTTATGTAGACAACTGTGGCCGTATAGGTGAGCCATAGTGGTCTTAGGCGCCCCTTTCCATCTGCATTATTTGCGAAGGGGGGCACCCATCTTCCCTAATCTAATGTGCCTCTATGAGTGCGGCGCCCATAGCGGCATCCCTAATCGTGTCCTAATCGCGTAAGCAGATTCCTAGTCATGCCACATATGATTCAAGAGGGCTTATTCCCATTTTAGTTGGTCGACTATATGAGCGGAAAAAATGTAAAGCGCAGTTCATGTGCACATGTTTTTTTTTTCGTCCTCGTCCTTCTTGTGCCTTGCCGGCTTTTCCCATGTGAAAGAGTTCACGCATGGGCAAGCTGGGGGTAAATACACAGGCAAACATAGGCAAAGAGTGCTGACTACAAACTAGTTTTTTATTTCGATAAGGACGCTTATACAATGCAAGGGAGAGGGTGCGAGACGAAAAGAATAAGAAAAAAAAAACAGGAAAAAGCGTTCATGTACGGCGAGCATAGCTTCATCATTTCACATACCTCGATTATTACGTACTTAGGGTTCATCATTTCTCATACTTAGCTCCGCCGCGGTAGTCTAAGGTACTCGGCTGCTAACCCGCAGGTCTCAGGACCGAATCCCGGTTGCGGCGGCTGCATTTTCGATGGAGGCGAAAATGCTGTAGGCCCGTGTGCTCAGATTGGGGTGCACGGTAAAGAACCCCTGATGGCCGAAATTTCCGGATCATTACACCACGAACGCCATAATCATACGGTGGTTTTGGGACGTTCACCAACGCTGGCTTTCCCGAAATAAGAGTCCTCACGAGGAGAAGCCAACTTCACGCGCTACATTCGTCTCGCAGTTTGGTCACGGCGCCAGACTGCGACGGTGGCCTTTTCGCATGTCATCTACAGTGCATATCAACGTTACTGCAGCTCACTTCGAATGCACAAACGCAATGTATGACTTAGTTGGCTGGCCACGTGAACTTGCAGACATTGGTAGGGAGTTTTGGAATAACGTTTTCAGGTTGTGCGGGCGTTGCCTTAGTTGCGGGTGCCATATAAGATTTAGAATAGCATTTCACCCCGACCGCATACCCAAATGCACTGCCTACTCACAGTGCTTCGCGGACCACATGCGGGCCGCATACGCCACCCGCTATTTCGAATTTTCTGCGGGCGGGCCGTGGACGTGAAGGGTGGCTCACGTTACGACGCATGCGCAGTGGCAGCAACCGTATACTGCAAGGGTTTTGCGATGCGCTATTCTAAAGACCCATAGTGACTCAACTAACGCAAAAATAGTGTTTCGAAGCTGGCTTTGCTGCAATAAGAGTCACTATAGGGAGAAGTCAACCTCATGCATTTCATTAATCCTATTGTTTTTGAAATGGTGCCAGACTGAGACGGAGGCATTTCCGCATATATAAAGCAGCGCATATCTACATAAATGCAGCGCACATCGAATTCGCGGGCCTAATGTGGTAATTTATTTACAGTTCACGTAAAGTATTGAACATTAATAACCCTACTCGAATGAAACTGGCTCATCAAAATTTGCTTACCCGCAATAAGAGTGACCATCAGAAGAAGCCTATCTCATCAAATCATTTTATTCTGAAAAAAAAGGTGCAACTTCAGGAGAATTTAGAAGCTTTATGTGGAATTAATGGGAAGTAAGTGTTGATGTAGCTCAAGGAGGGAGGGGGCAAGTACCCCTCTCACTCTCCTTTACTTTTGCCCTTCCCCTACCGTTGCTGATGCGCCCGAGTTAACGTGGTCTTGTTCTCTCCAAGGCGCGACGATAGTTACAGCGCGAGAACAAAACGACGACACAGAGACAAGAAGGACACGAAGGAGACGTCCTTCTTGTCTCTGTGCCGTCGTTTTGTTCTCCCGCTATAACTATCGTCATGTCATACCAACTAGCCCAAGCTTCCACACCTCCAAGGCGCAACTGCCTTTTGCCGTCACGACGTACGAAACTCGGAAATTATTCGTGTAAAGCCCGACATGACCAACAGGGCTTGGTGCTGAGCTATTTCATTCAAACTCTAGTAAAAAGCAGATACGACGCAAAGAATATGGAAACTAGGATAAGAGACGGACTGTCAGCGGCGCCAGTGTCAGTTCGTTTCCTCACTTTCATAGATATGTGGGGCTTAACGTCCCAAAACCACGATACGATTATGAGAGACGCCGTAGTGGAGGGCTCCGGAGATTTCGACCACCTGGGGTTCTTTAACGTGCACCCAAGTCTGAGCACACAGGCCTACAACATTTCCGCCTCCATCAGAAATGCAGCCGCCGCAGCCGGGATTCGATCCCGCGACCTGCGGATCAGCAGCCGAGTACCTTAGCCACCAGACCACCGTGGCGGGGCCGTTTCTTCACTTTGTCCCGTACTTCTCGCTCCATGTCTGTTTTTTCACAGCATGGTGGCATCCATGAAAACGAGCTCTTTGATGCTGCCGCGTTAAAAGAAAATAAATTGCCCATAGCTAAGCAACAACGTTCGCAGATACCGACAGTCATTCGCAGTATTAATGCTGTCGAGCTGCCCCGCTATGGTGGTCTAGTGGCTAAGGTACTTGGCTGCTGACCCGCAGGTCGCGGGATAGAATCCCGGCTGCGGCGGCTGCATTTCCAATAAAGAGGGAAATGCTGTAGGCCCATGTGCTCAGATTTGGTTGCACGTTAAAGAACCCCAGGTGGTCGAAATTTCCGGAGCCCTCTACTACGGCGTCTCTCATGATCATATGGTGGCTTTGGGACGTTAAACCCAACATATAAATCAATCGTTTCACATACTTATGGCTCAACTAACTCGTGAAGTTATCGAAGCTGATATGATACATAAGCTAGGTGATAAGTGCGTTACTACACCATGTATTGCGCTTTTGAATCAAGAATTCGATTATCTAACTGGGTTTTCAAATGTATGTGGTTGTATGCTCGAAGTATGTGAAAAGGATGGAGCAATGCTCACCGCACCTGTACACTCTTTTTTTTTCTTTTTCTTTATTCTTTTTGTGTCGCACCTTCTCCCTTGCATTGTATAAATGCCCTTGCTATCAAAATAAAAAAGTAGTTGGAAGTCAGCGCTTTTTGCACCCGCCTTCGCGTCCTTTCCCATTTGTTTTATGCTGTGTTAACCCTTTTGAAAAGTTTTCACACATTTTTTTCAGTCCAACGTGTCCCACCTTGATTTAAAAAGCGTGGTTCTGGACACGCAGGTATTTGACGAGAATGGCACCCGGGAGCACTCGGTGTTGCATTCCAAAGACTCATTACCTGCCATCATTTCCTCGGAAAGAACGGTGACCAAAGGTGAGCCGTTGCGTTAAGTATGCCATCACTTCATTCTCATTTTTGTAACATTTAGTCGTGTTTTACATGACGCGCCTGTCATAATTATTATGTTTGGATGGGTCTTTTACCTTCGTAGTCCAATCGCGTCCTTTAATACCACATTTGGTTTGTGTGAAGCTAGCGAAATGGCCGCGACTGCTGTTTAAGCTTTTATCCGGGCAGCGCTGCGGTGACACTCGACTTCCTTAAAAGGGCCCTGCATTTTCTTAAAAGCGATCAGAAAAAAAAATTTAAGGCCACTTTGTGAATTCCAAAGTCTGTTCACCAAAGCCTGTGGCTATTCGACTGACTATGCCATGTCCTTCCTTTTTGTTTCTTTGCTCCCTTTTCTTTCTTAGTTTTTTTATCGTTTGCACTCTCTTAGCAATGACGTGATTGACGAGAGAGTGTGAACGGTGCCACAGCTGGCACCGTTCCAGGGCACGGACGTACTTATGGTCACCGCGAGTATGAGCCATTAAAAGCTTTCGCCTTAAAACGCTGCTGATCGGTAGGTGAGGCTCCCGAGGACGCGTGAGACAGAGACTTATACCGCAGCACGCGGTCTGAAATTTGCAGGTACTTCTCAGCCAGCTAGAAATCGTTCTTTTTTCTCTATATAAATGATGCCATAAACGCAAATGACCACGCCACAACTTCAGTGTCTCAGGCCATTGGCCGATTTGAGCACCACGAGCTGTATATTTACCATGGCCACCGCAAGATGCCGCCACATGACCATGCACCTGCGCGCGATCGCAGTTGGGCTTTTCATGAGAAAAAGTGTCCGTGGTCAAGGCGCGCACTGTCGAAGGGACGCCCCCTGTTGCCCCCTTGACATACCCTTCCTACACGTGACTTTCGGCACACTCGGAAAGAAAAAAAAGCGCTTGGAGTGTGCGACAAGCCCCTTTAACCCCTTTCCAAATGAACGTATTCCTAAAACTTGTGTGTTTGTCGATTCGTGAAGCAATAAACTCATCTATCGAAACCATTCAACGGTTACTTGGAAAAGTGTAGCAGGGCCCCTTTAATGGAGCACCCTGGGCATGTTTACGACTATGGTAATAGTTTATATGCGCTAATGGGCATGTGTCGGAATAGATCGAATGAGGCTGGATAATATTTAGACGTGTTGGCGGCAAATTGTCATTGTTAAAAGATTGTCCTTTTTCCGTACCAGACGTACAAGACGTCCACCTCGCTGCTCCTATGTTGGGACATGGAGGTCAAGCCCCTTGGCTCTGTTGTGGGCGTACTAAACCACAGGGGCTCGTCCTGCCTAAGTTATTTTGCTGATTAATCCCTTAGAAGTGGTCTCGCGAGATAGCGGGGCACGTCGAATCACAGCATTAGTGTATTGCCAACGCCCCTTTAATTTCTTTCAATGCCAGTGCAAACGCGCGCTCTTCAGCGGGAGCCGTCGGTACGCCTTAGTTCAGAGAGGGGTCACGATGCGACGCCACTGGAGTAGCAGGGCTGCATGCATCACACGTGCTTCCGAGCGCTTTCCCACGAAGACATGCAATACGGGTGTCCCCCTACAATATGACACGTCTGTCAGATTTGTTCCTTCATGCTCCTTTTTTGTGGCTGGAAACAGTGCCACCGCCACCTCACAGCGCTAGTGATGCAGTGACGTCCGTGACGCGTCCCCATTGGTTGCCCGCATAGCAGCACGAACCACCACGAACGGCGACACGCTACCTCAAAACACCGAATCACTTACAGAGCCAGCGTGACCGCAAACATTGTGATCACGAGGAATGCAAGGAGCCGCCCCACGGATCTGTACACAACTGAACAAAACATTACTTTATATCATTATTCCCGTCGTGAGGAACTGCATGAGGAGCTCTCTTCCCTATCACCGCAAAGCACATGTAAAGGCATGGGCGAGAGCAGGAAAGGGCTAGAGGAGAGGGTGGTCAACAGATGGATAGGGCGCATCTGGCTGGCATTGATAAAATAGAGGAGGCACTGGTGTTGCCCAAGGAGGTTAGTATTGCCACGCGACCTCGCTTCATTTCTTACAATTTTTTATAAGGCTCATTAAATGTCTTGTGCTACGCCCTCCAAACATACGTAACCAGGTAGTATAATATAGTGCTATATAGGTTCAAATTTCTTATAATTCGTCCTGAGACACAAGTTCTCCCCTGTGCCAGACATGCCCCTGCAAAGTACGGGCTATATATACCCTATGCGTACTTCATACTACATGTATGCGTAAAGAATAGTGAACTTGTTAGGTCTATGAATTCTTCGCGTTCATAACACACTACGCTTCATTACCCGAAGTTGCCTAGTAATGAGACATTGATTGGCGAACATTAGCAGTGGAGAGATAATATGCCAAAATGAATAAACAAGGTCGTACCGGTCACTACGTTTTATCTTAAAACCTTTTAAAGTTACTACCCATGGGTGGTAACGGTTAGGGTAGTAACAGTTACTAAATGCTAGTAGTAAATGTAAGTGTAGTAACTGTTGCCGCCCTCGCTGTTACTAACTGCGCTTATTATACCAGGGTTGTAACATATGTGACAAACCATTACTACCCCAAAGTTAGCATGTCCTACCACCTTTTTTTCTAAGAGTGTAGCCTCGCCGCAATGTTTGAGAAGCTTCGTGATCGTTTCAGATTGTTCTCTTAGGGTCTGTAGACGCGCCTAACATTACGCGCAGGATGCGCCTAGTCCTGTTTATTCGGGAGTTTGCGCTATCGATGACACCAGAAGGTTCGACAAGTGATGCACAAAAGGCAACAAGTTCCGCCGATGACCAGATTACCGACGGCCGACGACTTGTGCTTGCCGCTAACAGTGTACAGAGTCTACTGCTTCTACTCTGACTTTTCCATTTCCTAGGCGCAAGTTCACTTAACGGTTCCGTCCTTAACAGCCCAACTGCCTTTTCACCGCCACGCCAACGCGACTGCATGACAAGTACTTCTCTATAATCTTAACCGTTCGTTAACAACACTAGTTAACGTACGTCTAACTAGTGGTAGCTGTACTGTTGCGTATTTACTTCAATGAGCCCGGCGTATAAGAAAAGTCCCATGGGCGTAGACGCGCCTAAGGTCCCCGGATAAAACAAGTTCATCTAGGGACCTTAGACGCGCCCGTTGCGTGGCGCCAGCTGTCCGCATCAAAGGGAACACCGCGAAGGCGCCCGCTGCGTACGAGCCACAAATCGACGGCTTATAGGATTGTGGCTCAGAGTGAAGTGGGTCGGACATGACTTCAGATAAAGCCTCGTCAAGGGGGCCAGGATGCGTCAAAGCCAGTCTTGACGCCTACACGACGGATGGCTCACGCCTCTGTCCACGAGAGAAAAAGCTCTTCCGGCTTTGCACGCTGAGTCCTCATTTGACTCCCGGTTTGTTTGGCTTAAGCCTCCGATCGTAAATCGAGGCTTCTTCGGCCGTCATCGAGTTGGCGGTGGTTCAATCACGTGATGAATCCTTGCTAAGCAGGTGTTTGCATGAATGTTCGGTTCTAATGAAAACGATGTCACGCCAGTGTACAGAAAGGAAGTTCCTCGCGGGATGGGTGGGGCGGAAAAGGCAATTAACTTCCGTGACAGATTGTCAGCTAATAGCGATGACTTCATAAGCCCTCAATCATGCGTCGTGTGGACAGTAGATTTACGGGTGGTGGGCTGCATACTATTGGGACGGTAAAACCTGCGCTGCATTCCTTCGATGGCCTAAAGGCGAGGACGCCATTCTGTGAGAATGGTGAGGAGTGAGCAGTGAATGTGAGCCTAAACATTCGCATGGTTTGACGCGCACAGGCGCTCACTTCCTTGTGGTCGTTTGGGGGTGGGGGTCAAGCATGCCGCACGCGCATAATTAGTGGGACCTGTACGAGCATTGTTTAAATGCAGGTTTGGGAACGCGCACTGTTTTTACGATAATGCCCACCCATGATCACCCTTGATGTCGCATTCCACGAACTGTTTACATTAAAAGCGTTTGCGAATGAACCTGTTGGTACGACTTCATGACTGCGAAATAGCGCGAACAAGGCACGGAGAGAAGAGTCAGAATGGCGCTTATTCGTAGCTGTCAGTTCTTCCTGTGGCATCATTCTTAGTGCTCTTACGGAGTCATGCGTCTTTTGATTTTTCGTTCTTCGCCTCCCCCCCCCCTGTTCTCTTAACTGCTTTTTGGAAAGCTGGAGAACAAAGGCACATTTTTAAAACGATTCGATCAACTGCGAAAATCATTTTCTTTTGTGATTGAGAAGGACGAAAGAGGGGGGGGGGGGGGTACTAGCTGCGGTAGTCGAGTGGTTGTGGTGATCGAGTGCTGAACCGAAGGTGGCGGGATCGAATCCCGTCTGAAGGCGGAAATGCCTGAGGCCCGTATATTTAGGTTTATGTGCACGTTAAACAACCCCAGGTGGGCGAAATTTCGGGAGCCCTCCACCTGCTACAGCGTCTCTCATAATCGTGTCGTGGTATCGTGATGTTAAACCCCATCAATCAATCAAAGGGATGGGGCGAGGGTGGATCGAAGCGGTGAAGCTTGGCCGCCCCCTATTCCATGTTCTTGAATGGAAAAGTGTGCGCAAGATTATGCGTGCGTGGGACAAGTCTTTTTCATTTTTTACGTATACGCGCAGATATCGGCGACGAGCTCCAACGTCAACGTATCGCTTTGGAAGCGGGCACGCTTGTCCGTACGAGCTGCAGGCATGGATGGGTGTAAAAAAAGAGAAAAAAAAAGACCGTGGGCCCGGAGACCTCGGCTAACTCGTGGGCTAACTCGTTCGCTAACGGACGGGAGCCTGTCGGTCACGATTTAGCAGTTAGGCCTGAGCAATTAAGGCGTGCTTCACTGAACGCAAGCGAGCACCTCACAGCAGGGACTTCTCGTATCGTACGCGTTGCTTGCACCTGCCTCGAAAGGGGCTTCTCTTCACTTCACCAAGCGGTCACGTGGTCAAGCCGTACATGGATTAAGGCAGGAGTTTGTGTGCGGTGGGAGAGGGAGGAGTTGTAAGGCTTTCCAGGGCTCCGTCGCAGCAGCTGTGCAACGATGTTTTAAGCCTGTTCGTGTGCACATTTCGACTGTCATATTACCGCAATGGCTTATTCAGAGGACTTTAGTGAATCAACCTATGTGAAGGTATGGCCGGCATCCCGCAGTTGTACATGGACACAAAACACACTAGATCGTATAGCCAAGGGTCAGGGGTGGGGTCGTTGCAAATTGCCCGAACATTTTCAACTTATCACATTCAATCGAGCGTACGTACAAACGCACGCGCGGTTACCCACCCCCTACCACTCCATCTCAAAGAAAAAAGAATTCTGGCTAGGCACTGACTAAAGACCAACTGCCATTCCATTGCAGAGAGAAGTGTTCGAGCTTGAGAGCGTCGAAAACGTCAAAGTTGTAATCAGAAGCGCTTCGGTATTCGAGAAATCAAGGTAAACGTATAGCACGTGATCCGCGCCACCAGTGGGACATTCTAGAACACAAGCCCGGTGACGTATCAGCGTAATTATTCACGAGAGATCAAAATATTGACGACAAAAACAACAACAAAAACACCTGCATGGTTGCATTCAAAGACGTACACACTCACACCAGGGGCGCGGTAGAAATTTTTTCGAGGGGAAGGAGTGGATTAGGATGGCCCATCTTGATCGGACGGGAGGCCCGGCAAATAATTGTGGTCGAGTGTCATTTTGACCTCTGTATCCCAAAGCAAAAAAAAAATACCAGGCCTGCACAGGACACGCATCGCAGTCACAGTGGAAGCTGGAACAGTGTCTTTTCCAGAGCCGGTTGTATAGAATATGTCTTGGGGCAACCCAAGATAGTCTATACAATTATATTTGCAAGGTACCCACTACTCTATATATAAACCACCGTGGCATCCAGGAAGTAGAGAAGCTTCCAATACGCCACTGTTCATTATTCTGCGGATAAGAGAAGGACTCGCTACTCATATATGTAAATGTTATGCGCACTTTGTGCTGTCGCTGACGATGGTGAAGGATTATGGGTGAGTTTTCTAGAACGCGTTTAATGCATTGAATTACCCACTCCTTGCGCAATTTGATTTGTGTGATGTCTGTTTGTTATTTAACTCTTCAGTGATGCCAAAGTATATGTGTTATCACAGATCCGTGCTCGGCACGCCACCTGCATAGCGTGTTGATGATATGATGATATGTGGAGTTCAACGTCTCAAAACCACCATATGATTATGAGAGCCGCCGTAGTGGAGGGTTCCGGAAATTTCAACCGCCTGGCGTTCTTTAACGTGCACCCAAATCTGAGCACACGGGCCTACCTGCATGGCGTGTTGTAGCGAAAAAGTTTCAAGGACCAGCGTGGTTCTGTGAATACTCTACGGCCACGCAGAGGTTCCGGTTTAACTACCATTCATTCCTAGAATTTTTCTAATGATATTCTTAATGCGAATCCCTTCTTTGCGTACTGCTAACACTTTTGGCATCTATCTATCTATCTATCTATCTATCTATCTATCTATCTATCTATCTATCTATCTATCTATCTATCTATCTATCTATCTATCTATCTATCTATCTATCTATCTATCTATCTATCTATCTATCTATCTATCTATCTGTCTGTCTGTCTGTCCTGTCTGTCTGTCTGTCTGTCTGTCTGTCGTCTGTCTGTCTGTCTTCTGTTCTAGCTATCTATCTATCTATCTATCTATCTATCTATCTATCTATCTATCTATCTACTATCTATCTATCTATCTATCTATCTATCTATCTATCTATCTATCTATCTATCTATCTATCTATCTAGTCTATCTGTCTGTCTGTCTGTCTGTCTGTCGTCTGTCTGTCTGTCTGTCTGTCTGTCTGTCTGTCTGTCTGTCTGTCTGTCTGTCTGTCTGTCTGTCTGTCTATCTATCTATCTATCTATCTATCTATCTATCTATCTATCTATCTATCTATCTATCTATCTATCTATCTATCTATCTATCTATCTATCTATCTATCTATCTATCTATCTATCTATCTATCTATCTATCTATCTATCTATCTATCTATCTATCTATCTATCTATCTATCTATCTATCTTATCTATCTATCTATCTCTGTCTGTCTTCTGTCTGTCTGTCTGTCTGTCTGTCTGTCTGTCTGTCTGTCTGTCTGTCTGTCTGTCTGTCTGTCTGTCTGTCTGTCTGTCTGTCTGTCTGTCTGTCTGTCTGTCCTGTCTGTCTGTCTAGTCTATCTATCTTATCTATCTATCTATCTATCTATCTATCTATCTATCTATCTATCTATCTATCTATCTATCTATCTATCTATCTATCTATCTATCTATCTATCTATCTATCTATCTATCTATCTATCTATCTATCTATCTATCTATCTATCTATCTATCTATCTATCTATCTATCTATCTATCTATCTATCTATCTATCTATCTATCTATCTGCTTACGTCTCGGTGCTCCCGTAATCACCCCCTAAACTTGGCGTGAAATTAGTATGGGAGTGTAAGATGGTTTGACGAATATGACGCGCTGATCATGACATGAGTAATGCCACAATCTGCCGCGTACGTCGTCAAAAACTACCCGCCAGACAGTGGCACATACATAACCGCGGGCGCGTATGTGCCACAGGTGATTGACACTTAGTATCTACGCAGGAACGACGAGAAGACACATCGGTAATTTTAGCGCGTGAGCGTGAAGCGAAACCTGACATCGGCAACATTGACCCATCATCATCATCATTATCATCAGCCTGACTACGACCACTGCAGAACAAAGGCCTCTCCCATGTTCCGCCAGTTAACCCGGTCCCGACAGAGTGCATTGACCCGACAGAGTGCAAAGAATGAATATCAGGGTCCCAGCAGGAATATAACTCTGGTGTAGGCCCGCGTGCTTAGATTTGGGTGCACGTTAAAGGACCTCTCACCAAGCATTCTACGTGCACATAGCCACGCCAGGTCTCGGAACTACTTTTCAAATAGACGCCAATATTCGATAAGCGTCAATTGTGCTTGCAGTGCTGGATATCCAATTTCATAAGCATTACATATGCACTCCTATGATACAGCCGTCACGGCGGGTTTCTTCAAATCGTGGTTAGGTGTCATGCACTGAAGTTGATTTATTTAGCAGTGTCCAGGACTACCATCCTCGCGAGCACAAGTGCTTCATATCAGCTTATCGCCTGTGGTGTTGCTAACACTAATGTTCCTGTTGGCATCGCTGCGCAAGTGCGAAGAACTGGTAATATCATCATCATCATCATCATCATCATCATCATCATCATCATCAGCCTGACTACGTCCACTGCAGGACAAAGGCCTCTCCCAAGTTCCGCCAGTTAACCCGCTCCTGTGCTTGCTGCTGCCAATTTATACCCGCAAACTTCTTAATCTCATCTGCCCACCTAACCTTCTGTCTCCCCCTAACCCGCTTCCCTTCCCTGGGAATCCAGTCAGTTATCCTTAATGACCAGCGGTTATCCTGTCTACGCGCTACATGCCCTGCCCATGTCCATTTCTTCTTCTTGATTTCAGCTATGATATCTTTAACCCCCGTTTGTTCCCTAATCCACTCCGCTCTCTTCTTGTCTCTTAAGGTTACACCTAATATTTTTCTTTCCATTGCTCGCTGCGTCGTCCTCAATTTAAGCTGAACCCTCTTTGTAAGTCTCCAGGTTTCTGCTCCGTAGCTAAGTACCGGCAAGATACAGCTGTTATATACCTTCCTCTTGAGGGATAGTGGCAATCTACCTGTCATAATTTGAGAGTGCTTGCCGAATGTGCTCCACCCCATTCTTATTCTTCTAGTTACTTCAATCGCGTGGTTCGGCTCTGCGGTTATCACCTGCCCTAAGTAGACATAGTCTTTTACAACTTCAAGTGCACTATTACCTATCTCGAAGCACTGCTCCTTGCCGAGGTTGTTGTACATTACTTCGTTTTCTGCAGATTAATTTTAAGACCCACCTTTCTGCTCTCCTTGTCTAACTCCGTAATCATGAGTTGCAATTCGTCCCCCGAGTTACTCAGCAATGCAATGTCATCGGCGAAGCGCAGGTTACTAAGGTATTCTCCATTGACTCTTATCCCTAACTGTTCCCATTCTAGGCTTCCGAAAACCTCCAGTAAGCATGCGGTAAATAGCATTGGGGAAATTGTGTCTCCCTGCCTTACACCCTTCTTGATTGGTATTCTGTTGCTTTCTTTATGAAGCACTATGGTAGCAGTTGATCCCCTGTAGATTTCTTCCAGAATGTTTATATATACTTCATCTACGCCCTGATTTCGCAGTGTTTGCATGACGGCTGATATTTCTACTGAATCAAACACCTTCTCGTAATCTATGAAGGCTATGTATAGTGGTTGGTTATACTCTGGGCATTTCTCTATTACCTGATTGATAGTATGAATGTGGTCAATTGTTGAGTAGCCTGTTCGAAATCCTGCTTGTTCCTTTGGTTGATTGAATTCTAATGTTTTCTTTACTCTGTTAGCAATTACCTTTGTAAATAGCTTGTATACTACAGAGAGCAAGCTGATCGGCCTGTAATTCTTCAAGTCCTTGTCATCTCCTTTCTTATGTATTAAGATGATGTTTCGCACTGGTAATATAAACATCTGCAATTCTGCAACATATGTCTGTGAATGCAACATTCGTACATATATTTAGCGTCATTCCATAACGTGTCGCTCAACAAAACATTTACAACACGAATAACTTCCCTCCGCATGCTTCGAATTACGTCAATTTACAAGGTACGAGGGATTTGCCGAATTTATTTCTTGCGTGAGCGTAGCGGTTACGGAAACCAGCGTGGGTCCACGGGTCTGACGTGTCACTTTCGGGATACGCATCTGGCTCACATGCTCCCTTATACATTCGCCTAAGGCGACTCGAAGGTGAAAGCCATCTTCTTACTTGTATCAGTTGGTGTACTGGATCCTCCTCATCCACCCTGCGAAAGCTTTCTGCCACAAATGTGTTTTCGCACGGCCTCCTGGATCAGAGGCATCGCAAGCTTTCTGCACGTTACCCGCCTTTCCACTGTGTCCGTGATCGGTCCACCTGTCACCAAACGACAATGTCCCATGATGACGACATAACGTGACGTGATAGCGACGTACGTTCACATCGCAAGTGTTGGCGCTGTGTGACGTCACAGTGGCACCATGTTACACATAACTTGTCTTCACGTCACTGTGGTCGCCATTTTCAGGTACTAGCTGGCTGAGATGCTGCGTGAACACGAACGCATGGAGCGAGAAACAGTGACGTCAGATTAGCGCTAGTTCCCCCTCCGATTCTTTGTGTTCCTCCTTTACGCGGCTGGTGAACAGAAGGGAGTGGGAAGAGCACTAAAAAACGCGGGGACCGAACGACTCTCTGCTCGCCCCTGCACTGACCCTCTCGAATAAGATGAGGAGTCATGGTGGCCGCCATATTCAGGTAAGGCCGTAGTTCTACTCCCTGGCTACGACACTGCTCAGGGCTCCAAATCAACTTTGACCATCCATTAATTAACTTGTAAAGTATTGAGAAAAGAAGAAACGAAAATTGTTTCCAGTAATCGGTAGCGTAATCTTCCGGGTCCAGTCAGTTACGAAGGGACGACAGAAAGTTAATTGATTGATTTGTGGGGTTTAACGTCCCAAAACCACTATTTGATTATGAGAGACGCCGTAGTGGAGGGTTCCGGAAATTTTGACCACCTGGGGTTCTTTACCGTGCACCCAAATCTGAGTACACGGGCCTACAACATTTCCGCCTCCATCGGAAATGCAGCCGCCACAGCCGGGATTTGATCCCGCGACCTGCGGGTCAGCAGCCGAGTACATTAGCCACTAGACCACCGTGGCGGGGCAACAGAAAGTTAGGTAGGCCAAGAGATTAAGTAGTTCGAAGGTAAAAGTGGCAGCAGAAAGCACAAGACCGGATTGATTGGCGGGCCATGAAAGAGGCATTTGCCCTGTAGTGGGCATAGTCATGCTGATGATGATAATGATGATGAATCTTCCGGATGGCTGAATGAATTTGCGTAGCGCAGTCAGAATAGCCCTGCAGCTTGGACTGAACTGATCAGCTCCAAAGGGCAAGTTTAGATGTAGTAAACCCACCCTAAAAGTCAAATCGCAAAAAAATTAAGACGATCTCATCCCCCCTACATTTGGCTTATCATCCTTAGTGGGTAAGTGTCAATCATCCCGGGTGCATCATAAAGAACAAGCGCGTGCGTTCAGGGTAGAAGAAGAAGCGGGTCAGCGGAGGCTGACCGCTTTGCTGACCAGCGCCGCGTAAACACAGGGCCGTTTTCGGCTCGCTCACGCCAGGTCGCGGAGACGACAAGGGTGCTGCCCCCACTGCTTCGGTAGACCGGACGCCATGGCCGAATCGTTCGTCTTCCGCAACAAGACCATGGGCCCGGAGAGCGCCGCACGTAGAGCCTTCAGCCGGCGGACTTGGCTCATCGTCGGGGTTATGACCTCTGCCATGCTGCTAATGTGTACTTCGGTGGCGGTGTTTCGTCGGCGCTTCAACCTGACCGCCTACTTCCGCCACTCGCCAGCCGCCGCCGCTGCCGCCACAGAAGTCTGGGACCGACAGTCGACGGCCAACGTGACGCTGCGCAAAAGCGACGTGCTGGAGCGGCAACAGCGAAGCAGTTCTACCCACGGCATGGCTGTAGCAAAGAAAATCAAGCCGCGAGAGCTAGTGCAGGCTAAGATCAAGCGCAAGGCTCGCGCGAAGTCCACACTGCGGCGGCACGAGAACAGTTCCCGGGGGACTCACAAGGCGCCGACGAGACGAGGTGCTCCGCGGGGGCACCGAGACGGAGGAGAGGTCGTGGACGTAGACCAAGAGCTCAAGATCCTGCAACGGCCCTTCGCCGAGAGACCCAAAGTAGTTGAGGACGACGCCTCGCCGACCGGGAGAGTCGACGCTAAGAAGAAACAGTCTATAGCGGGAACCGTAGAAAATGTACAGAAGTCTGGGGCTCTTTTGGCTTCCTCTCCAGGAGTCCACTCCAGCACCAAGTCGGCCAGGATCGAACCTAGTAACACTGACTTCACTAGAGACTCTTCAGGATCGCAGGAAGCGAAAGGGACGTCATCCACTGCTCAGACTACGTCAGACATGCCAGTTTTCTCGACCAGCAGCAGCAAATTTTCCGCGACGCCACCTAAACGTGTTCGCATGGTCAAGAAGAGGCGCAAGCTTCGGAGACTCGGCACGCTTCCGGCCTCAATGTCAAGTCCCGACTTGTCCAGAAGTTCCACCGCTGTTGCTGGAAACACCACTGCTGGAACACACACCGCCAATACTGGAAGTGCCCGGACGAAAGAGGAAGAAGTGACGAAAAAAGAGTACGCACTGAATATCACTTCAAAAGTGGCCACCGGACTAAGTTCCGAGAACCCGGCGACAACGAAGGAACGAACCGCTGCCACTGATGTCGAGATTTTCGATGCTACTAGTGGCAATAAATCTTCAAACTTGTCAAAAATAATACCCTCATCTATCCCGTTTGTGAAAGGTGTCGCCTTTACCACGAAGGAACATCACCTTGCAGAAACATCAGGAGGTCAGGAGCCTGTGTCTAAAGAAGGAACAGTGGCCGGCGTCATTGGTTCGACACCACATGTTAATGTTGCAGGCGTGGAAAATTCTTCTCTAAGCGAACCGAAAAGCAGCTCCACAGTTGCCAGTAGTAATGACGAGACTGGTACAACTGAATCGAACACATACGACTCAGTCAGCGGAACATCAAATTCTTCGCTCAACGAAATTAGTTCCAGTGCTAAATCGTCATCGCAGCTACGAACCTCGTTCACTACCCTAATCGCACTTTGCAGCATTGAAACTACTCAAACTCCAAGAATCAAGGATACGTTTAACGACGCGAGCCTAGTCGACGTCGTGGCTGGAAGTGTCAACAAGTCCGCGGATGACGTCCTTGAAAAGATCCTCAACAAGGCGACGAAAGACAGACGAAACAACTCCGCGAACTCAGCGAAAGATAGCGCAGGCACAGCTGAGACTTCGAAGGGCGTGGACGGAGGCGTAACTTGGAAGGAAGGAGCAGGCAACGCCAATTCAACCACAGTGGTTTCTAGCGCGCATACTTGGTTATCAACCGAGTCTAAAGAATCATCTAAAATACGTGCCACGACGTATTTGACGGAAGAGAATCGATCGACATCGATGAGTGTTGCGGCACGCAGGGTCTTCCTTTCTACAAGTTCAGCCGCATCACCACAGCCTCCAGCTGCAGAGCCTTCAAGTACACAGTCATCTGCGATACCCTCGTCTGAAAAGCAAGGCTTGAAGTCGACATCAGAAAGCGGGGCCTTTGGGTCAAGTCCAGCTGCATCGCCGCAGTCTTCAGCTGCAGAACCTCCAAATACGCAACCATCTACAAAACCTTCATCTGAAACGGAAGGCTTGAAGTCTACATCAGAAGGCGGAGCCTTCGTGTCGACGATTCCGGCTGCATCGCCGCAGCCTTCGGTTGCAGAGCCTTCGAATACGCAGTCATTCGCAATACATTTATCTGGAAATGAAGGCATGAAGTCGACATCGGAAGTCAGGGTCTTCGCGTCAACAAGTCTAGCTGCAGAGCCTTCGCATGCGCAACCATCTGCAATACCATCATCAGAAAAGGAAGGCTCGAAGACTGAAACGCCGGCGAGAGAGTTGGCTAAGAGGCGGCAAGCCAGGAAGGGCTCTCCTGAAAAACTGAGTTCAACGATCACTACATCGTTGCTCAAATCTTCAACACTGGTTCCCACTTCAGACAACCCCACTGAAGTGATTGGTACATCAAAGGATGCTGGTCATCCTGATGAGATCATACCCGAAACTGAAGTTGCACCTACTTCCACCACCCTCGAGACGACCACACCGGCAACGACGACATCGACGTTTGCGTATTACACGGGCCAGGACGAGTGGATTCCAGAGTCCAGACGTGAATACATGGACGCGCTTGGCGGTTATTCCAATATTCGGAAGTCTGAACTTCGAGGGAAGGCACTACCAGTGCACCACGTCTTAGAGAGTAATAATGAACCGATCGTTCTCGTTGACCGCCCGAGACATCAAACACCGCTCAGTGCGGACGCGATTGTCGGCGGCACAAGCGGAAAACCTGAGCATCACAAAATGCAAGCAAGAGAAACGTCTAAAGCAGTTCTTAGGGAGCAGCAACCGGCTTCGAATGTCAACGTAAAGTCCGCGATGAGTGAGCTTTTCTCCTCGCTGAATGAGGCGATACGGGAAGAAAGCAAACACGACGTAGGACAGAGCGGTGAAGATATGCTGGACTACGGTGTGGTACCTCGCGATGTGACCTCTACGACTGGGCAGAACGCTTTTACCGTGCCAGGCTTTGGACCCAATGTCGGAAACGGACAAAGCGAGTCGGGTACATCAACGCGGTCGGAACAGAAACGTGGCTCAACCACTGTAAAGATTCGCACGCATCCAGGTAGTGAAAACCGTTCTGCCTGGTGGAACAAGACGTCGAAAGTGGTTCCGGAGCCTCTCGCGATAAACGTTAGTGAAGACGGAGAAATTTTTGCGCACACGTTCCAGGCAATATTTACAAAGAACAAGCTGGATGATCCACAGAAGGTCGTAACTGTTTCAAGCAGGGGCAACGACGAGCTGTTATCTAAGGCTAGCGATGGCTTAACGGAGCGACGTTCATCTGTGTCAGATGAGATTGCGACGAAACCGTCTCACGCTCCTGCTGCAAGACTACCGGTACAAAATAACTCTTACTCTTTTCACCCCACTAGCACTGAGTCGAGGGCGCGTGACAGAGTTTCCTTCAGTGACAAACACACAGCCAAACCTTACGCTGAAACGCCTCCTAATGCTCTTGACATTGGGGCCGATTTACCAGTAGCTGAATCGTCGAGTGGTCCAAACCAACCCGGCATGCAACCCTTGGCCGACGATCTCGCTGCTTCACCCACCAGTGGCAGCACGAACAGCATCATCGCTGCACGCAACTTTGCGAACGAGACCCGTGTCAAGTACGGCAACACGAGATCACCGCAAGACTCCGGAGATCTTGGCGAAGAGTCAATGGAGAATGGAAACTCAACACCTACGCGATCTCCCCGAGCGAGCGACTCGAGCCGGTATTCTCTCGATGCTGACCACTCGGGGAGTCGAGCGGTCGTAACCACGACGGGAGGAATTGAACTGAAGACCTCTAGGCCTGACTTTCGCAGAACGGGGATCACATGCCTCTACAGAAAGGAACACGCAGGTTGGGTGAGTGGCAACACGACGTACGGACTCGATACCCTGCCCTACCAGTACTGTGCTTCCGTCGTGTACTGCTGCTTGGGGCTGCGTGAGGACTTCACCATTGAAGACCATGGAAACCACAGTGACTTCACAAAGCTGGCAAAGATAAAGAGCGACAGCCCTGGCCTACATAATTTTGTGGTCGTCAAAGCGGACAAATCTTCCGCACCATCTTTCAAACGCTTGGTATCTGGTACAGTGCACCAAGACATATTCAACCTGCTTGCCGTGCACTGGATGAAGACCAGGAACATCGACGGAGTCTACCTGTACTGGCCTCAGATGGAAGACAGTGACGGCGGCGAACTGGTCAATGCATTCCGCTACCTCGTTGGCAGCTTCGTCAAGTCGAAGCTCAAGTTCGGCATCATCCTGCCCCCCAGGACGCGGTACTTCGCCAAAAGGTTGAATCTGAAGGCCCTGACCGAGAATCTAGACGGCTCGTACGACGCCGTTTTGTTGTCTCCACCAGAAATGGACGAGTCGGCTTACACGGGAAAGCTTTCGAGCCCCTCGCAAGCACTGGACGGGGAATACGGCAAGTACCTCGGCGATCTCGCCGGTCCCATGATCTGCCCGATGATACCGTTCTGGGGCAAGACGTTCAAGATGAAGGCGGTGCTCCAGGACTCGGGTCTGACACTGAGGCCCGTCGGTCGGGGTGGGGCGAGGATGACGAGTCGGGAACCTGGAAAACTGGCCTTCTTCGAGTTCTGCCGCGAGCTCGGAAACAGTCGGTTCGTGTTTCCGAGCCGAGAGAACGCCATGATAGGCGACGAGTACGTGATGTTCCTGACGCCGGCGACTCTGAAGCATTACTTGGAGTCCTCAACGTCGTCGCACACTTCATGGCGGTGCTTGGGTTCTTGGGGTCCCGAGTGGGACGACTTCGACGGTTCCTGCGGACTGGGCCGTTACCCGCTGCTAAGGACGTTGTACGAGTTCCACAAGAGAGCAGTAAACGCACCAGGCGCGTTCAGCGTCAGCAAGACTTGCTAAAGCTGATAAAAGAAAAAAAAGAAAAAAGGGGTGCCCTTGTCTTATTTTATACGCTTATAGGTTAAACAATTAAGCAGAAGAAATTGCCTCATACAGGCTATAGCTGACGTTTTGGTAGAAGGACCTTTGTCAAACGCCTTTGACAAGTGTGGGTGATATCTTTGACAAATCTAGATGATAGCCCCGCCGCGGTGGTTTAGTGGCTAAGGTATTCGGCTGCTGACCCGCAGGTCGCGGGTTCGATTCCCGGCTGCGGCGGCTGCATTTCCGATGGAGGCGGAATTGCTGTAGGCCCGTGTGCTCAGATTTGGGTGCACGTTAAAGAACCCCAGGTGGTCCAAATTTCCGGAGCCCTCCACTACGGCGTCTCTCATAATTATATGGTGGTTTTGGAACGTTAAACCCCACATATCAATCAATCAAATCTAGACGATATGCTTCGTGATATATATATATATATATATATATATATATATATATATATATATATATATATATATATATATATATTGTGTTACGTCAGTGCAACAGAACCTTACTGCACACGTAAACCAATTAGCTCAGAGTCCAATTATGAGGGAAGGCGTCTCGGCACCACGTGTCCCAGCGTGAGTATTGGTGCACGTTGTTCTTGACGTTTGTCTACAAAGCAGCTTGGTATTCCTCGTGGAGCTTTTAGTTCAGCGAAACTATTCTTCAGCCTGAAACGTCTAAGCATACGCGAGGTAACTCGGCGGGTGTTGGAAGTTTTCGGAGATCGCGGAGAATCGCAGCATGGTCGTCGGTGTAAACAGCTCTTGAAATGCAACATCACGGGGTTCACCACTATCGTCAAACAAGCGCCTGCACGGCCATAACTCTGCACATTGAGCAGTGAAGGGTCGGGGTCCGACTGAACGAAAGTATGAAGGAGACTTGGTGTTCCGCTTACATGATTTGAGAAGCGCACCCCCCGCTTAAGACCTTACCTTACACTTTCCTTACCAAGATCTTACCAAGACGGATGGATGGGCGGATGCCAAGCTTTACTGGGACTCCTGAGGGGCTCGACGCTGGGACAGTCAGGCCTATTCCGTTCGCCGCATCGTGGGCCTTCTGAACAACCCACAGTTGGGTTTTGAAAGGGGAAAAAAATTGCAGCGCGATACAACACACGGACACACGAAGACTGGCACTTCTCTTTGTTCGCGTGTTTCCTCACGCTAATTTTTTTTTTCCTTTCCGAAGTCAGAACTCGCTGGCCCAAGAAAAGCCATAGTTGGGCGCCTGCATCGGAGCTCTCCGAGTGCAAGAGAGGCCTGACAATGCGTACTGCCTTAAAAATCATGCTGGAGAAATTGGCGAGCTCCGAGCAGTTCCACGCACTCCATTCTTTGCAGGCTATAGATACCACAGCCGCCAAGGCATGTCAGTGCAAGTGGTCGAAGTGATGCTAATGGTTCTATCTTGCCAAAGCGCAGCTTTGGTTAGCAAGTGCGGATGTCACCTTTCTACAATTGTTAGCGCTGTAGATACGCGCCAACACAAGGCAGTGCGCTAAATCTTTCGAGTTGCCGCAATGAGCGATTTTTGTACTCAACAGGTGATCCGATAAGAAGGCGCCAGAAACTGAGGCTGCATCTGGTACGTCCTCTGCCGGAGAGACGTCCACACCAGTGACTGCAGTAACCCTCTTTCGCGGCAACCACCTTCAGCAGGGCATAGTAGCAAGTGCATGAGAGCGAGGTACGGAATTGGCTGTGTCTGCGACCTTTCTGAGAAGAAGTATATCTTTCACACCGAGTGTTAGGGGGAGCGTTCGAAACATAGACATACACGTGCTGAGGTAGACAATTGCCGTTTACCGAAACATCCGCTCCAGCGACGATTCCCCTGCTCAAGGATTTCAGGTGCGAAGCTCCTTCGTGGCTCAGCATGTCGGCGTCTCCTGTCGTCACGGTGCGTCATGTAGTCAAGGTACATCATAACTTGATGAAATCATCCGGTCATCATGACGACACAAGGTCGACAAAATTTGTGACGCCATCATGTCATAGCGAAGAACCTTAGGGTGATCGCTTGTTTGCGTCTAAAGTTGTCGCGGTCCATCGTAAAAACGGGTACGCACCTGAAAAATTAGGTAAGTCCCACTTCTCCCCACCGATCCAATAAACACGAAAGAGGTAACAGTTAGCCCAACAAGCAGCCGACGACGTTAGCTGAAACACCCTTTCCACATGCCATAGGGAGCAAAAGAAAAAGAAGCACATTAAGGAAAGCTGCATTCCGACGCACTTTTCCGACGACGTTGTGGAAAGGAAACATCCTTCCCCAAGGAAGGGTGTTTCCTTTCCACTAACATTGTCTCCTTTTCTTCCCTATAGGTGTATTTCAACTAGGGAGGACCGTCCCTATAGGTTTATTTCAACTAGGGAGGACCTTCCCTATAGGTGTGACACTCTTCCCGAAGGGTGTTTCATCTAGAGACGGAGGAGGAGACCATGTTAGTGAATATAAAACACCCTTCCCTATAGGAAAGGATATGTTTCATCTAGGGAGGAGCTTCCCTATAGGTGTGAAACACCCATGGTGTTTCATCTAGACAGGAGCTCAAGAGGTGCGAAGGGGGAAGCGGGAAGAAAGCTAGGGAGGAGCTAAGCATGTATACATGCCTCGCTCCTCCCTAGCTTTCTTGTTTTAGGGTCGACGGACCTCGAGTCCCTCCGTCCCACGGTGCGTGCTCCGTCCGTAAACCGCCGCCCGGCGTCTAAAGGAGACGTAGAAATCGCAATATCCGTGAACAAAAAAAGGGTTATCGAAAGGCTGTCAACCAGATGAAGCAAAATAAAAGGCCACGGGACCGGAAAAACACCGACATTTAACCAGTCATCAATCAAAGCATATGACGAAACAAAAGGTGAACAAGAACAAAACAAAAAGGTTGCAACCCAAAACAAAATAGGAGACTACATTTCACGATTGTATGCACACACTGCTTTGCACTATTATCAGCATTCGCTCCGTGATATGCAGTTTTTTTTTTTTGATCGCCTATTCAGCATTCCCCCCCCCCCTCCCCAAAATTCTGCCTTGTTTCGATTTCCACAATGCGTTAGTGGTGAGAGGTGCGACGACGTAGGCGAAATTAGAGTTACTGTATATGCTACATTTAGGTAGCATATATTTAAATAGCATATACCTAAAGGTAGCATATACAGTAACTATAGGCATAATTATTCGCGCAGGGCATGGCGCGACAGTGTAGAAGCGTCTTCCACGCTCCTACGTCGGGCAGCTTACGCATGACTTTGTGAGAACTCATGGATCACATACGTTATGACAGGGTATCGCGGTGGAGCGTGTGCAATGACTGTTGGAGGGAAAGGGACCGGTATTCTCCTATTAAAAAAAAATCTCGCGTCACCATTCTTTGAGCACAAATTCACGTGGTTTACAAGCGGCAATACGCGAACGCCAATTCGGTATTGGTAGGTGTCCGCGCTTAAATGGACCCTGAAACGGTTTCGACGATTTTTGACAAACACATTGGGCCGGTAGACCAAGTCCCAAGGGTAATTTAGAGACCAATTTGAGCCCGCTGCGTAAGCTGAGTAATTTATTACGACGTTTTAAAGCTACGAATCGCTCCAGATCACTACGACTCAGCCAAACGCGTTTTCAAACGCCCATAAACCAAGCGACGCGCTCTGTCCTACTGACGTCATCGTTTCCAGCTGATCTGATTGGCTGTGGCACTCGCAGCACAGACTGCCGGTGTCGGATCGCGGGTGGGATTTACGCCATATCGTGACGCAAGCGGCGTGAAGGCGGAGCTTAGCCTCGAGCGCTCGAAAGAAGAGTTGAGGGTGAAAGGCGGGGCACAAGAGAAGTGTACTTCTTTTGTACTCGTAGCTACATTATTAATGGGTGTTTCGACTCAACTTTGGTGCCAATGATTTTCTCCAGTAGTGGTCTCATCAAAACGGAATGGAAAAAAAAAACGTTTCAGGGACCGTTCGCGCAAGCTGGTTTCACGTCCAAACGAAACTTTATGTGGGGCAGCGCACTTTACAAAATGTCACCACTGTAACTGTAGACTTCGTTGCAGGACGATAACAAGAAGAGCGCCGGTCAGAACTGTGGTCCATCGCAACTTGCGAGACCAACTCCTAGTGGAGGAATGTTTAATAAAATTAGTATTCAAAAGAGGTGGGGCACTCTCTCCTTATCAAGGGAGGGGGGAGTTCAATATCCAATATCTTCACTTATTGGGACCTATCCAGTAATTAGTTGAAGTGCGGAGTCACAGCCATGCAACTTTTTTTTTTTAATTACGACGAACAATCTTTGTTGTAATCCAAGAACAGCTTACTTCACACCTTCAACCCCAGGAGAAAAGGTGCCGTTGTGCGCACGTCGTTTCTTCACTTTCGTTTTTTGCATTTGTTGCATACATCGAGTTCTTTGGGACTTGTCCTGCCTGCTGTGCGGGTCTTTGTGTGATGGGAAGGGCGTAGTGGCACCAATGTTAAATTTCATTCTTCCCAACGGAATGAAGTTGTTCTCTCTCTCCTATCGGAAAACCTGCGCACGCATATGCAGCACTCGGTTACCATAGACGGATGGATGGATGTATGTGGCTGTACCCTTTAGATCGGGCGGCGGCTAACGCCACCTAGCCGTAATACTTCGTAAACTAACCACTAGATTTATCTTTTTTTCCCCTTTAAATAGCAAAGTTGGACGGGTACTTTGCAGTGAAGGGTTTAATGTTCACTCGTGCCTTGACTTTAGCCAACAATCAGATAACCTCCTTCTAGTTAAGTCTACCCGCTTAAAGTCTATTTTGCCCTCCCTGTCCCTAAAACCCAGTGCTTTGAAAAACTCTGCGCCATCATGGCAGCCGAACAGAACGCACCCGGCGTGCATTCAATGCGGCACTTTCAGAGCGCGAGCCTTGGGTTACGACGCCAAATCACCGTTCCAGTCAACGTGCTGTGAATGTTGTTAAGGAGCAAAAAGAATTTAAGAAAAAAATAGTTGTCAACCGTTTTCATAAGCTATAGAATGTGCTTAGAGAACTCCACTCTTCCCGCTACAAAGCCAGAAAACGGTGTTGCGAGTGACTTTGACCTTGAAGCTCAGCCAAGGTCAATTTCCTCCTCGGACGTGCCTCGTCATAGCCATGGGCATGCGCAGTACCGATTCTTCGTCCTATCCGCGCGCCCCCTTGTTTTACCCGTCGGACGGCGAGAGCACGCGCTTTGAGACACCAACGCTTGCCATTGGGCACTGCGCCGTGCTCCCGACCGGGTTGCAGAGATTAGGTGCCTTTTCGTATCTTCTAACCACTACCACACCACCACGCTTGTCACGTGACTCGCGCGTCGGCGATGCGAGATGTGTACAGCGTGTCGCTGCAGGGCACCGATGCACGAGACAACGCCGCGGCAAGCCTCCCGTAGTAGTTGCTGCTATCGCTTGATAAGGTTGGCTTTACCCGTTCAACCACGGAAATGTTTTTCCAGTTTCAACCACAGTTCGTTGTCACCATCTCTCGAAATTTGCCCACTATATCGGCCGCTATGTCCTCTACTCAGGAACAGGTGTCTACGAAATCTGAAGAATCGGACCAATTTAGACTCGAGGCTCGAAGAAATGACTAAATCTGCTTCAAGGCTTAAACTTTCTAGCCGTGGTGATTGCATGAAAGTGAAACTAGTTTTATTTCTGCATGACTGAATAGAAATCAAATTGTTCATAAACAACAAAAAAAAAACTGCTTTATGGTCCACTGCTAAAGGGAACACTCGGATGAAGCGGTTTCATATTGCTGGCCCCCTAACTCTGAGTGAATGTGAAAACATTGTTTGCATATGGCAACAGTCAGTCAAAGAAAGAGTCGGAGCTGTCAGTCACCTGTAGTCTGACTTAACCACCTGTACGTAGTCTTGCAAATCTAAGCCATTATGCTTTTGCAAGGGAGTGAAACCCAGACACACTGCATGCAAATTCTCACTTCAACAGAGGTCTCGCCTCTACACTGACCTCATTAAGTTAACGCGGCACTCGAGAGCATATCAAGTGAATTCCATTGCGCTCGTGTCTTTCGTGTCCTTCTTGTCTCTGTGTCGTCGTTTTGTTCTTGCGCTATAACTATCGTCATGCCATACCAACTAGCCCAAGCTGCCACACTCCATTGTAGTAGTGTGTTTAATATTCAGTAAATGTTTCAAAGGTCAGTTGCCCAAAATGAATGTACATTACCGTGATGAACTATCGATGCTTTGGTTGTAGTGTGGCATTCCGCATTGCACAAACGCCCGTCTTGACCCTACATAGGTGCTGCAACTTACTAAAGGGGAGCAAACAACAAAAAGACAAGAGCACAGTTTTGGTCTAAAGTTCTAAAGCTACTTTGCCGGTGGCTGCAACGTTTCAGTTTCGGGCCACACGTAACCCAGTTGGTGCTCCAAACCTGTATCCTCACCAGTCTGAGCCTCGTACGCTGCAAGCCACAAAACCTCCAACATGATTTCACCGGCCAAAGAGGCTTTAAAAAGCTTCCTAGAGTGGAAATTAAGCCACAAGAGTGAAGCTGTGCCCACTCCAAGATGGTGGAAGCGACTGCCATCCTAGTCGGGCAGGCTTTGTTCAGCAAATAAAAGGGCAATGTTTTCCTTTCACACCCTTTAAGATAAGTATGGCTAATTTTTCCTGCTCAATGCTGCTGAGATGTACTTATGTTAAAGTTTCACAAAAGAAACCGCATAGTCTTGTCAAATTTTTTTGGAGGTAATGTCATCATTACTCATCTATATATGTTACTTTAATCAGAAATGATTTCTTATTTACGATAACCTAGCATTCACATTAACAGAGCTTAACAACCTCACCTCTAAGCAGGCACCCCACTAAAGAAGCATTTCCAAAATATAGGTTGGGGCGATGCTGGTATCACTTTATCCGGTAAAATGATGCCAGAGCTTCAACTCCAGTATTATTTTTTTAAGCCTCCTTGCATGGGCTAGACAAATGCCATGTCTGGTTATGTTCATATTAGCTTCCAATCTTCTGACAAGAACTGCACCTAGCGACACCATTCCCATTATTTGTTTTGCCATTTTAAACATGTAATCTGTTCTGTAGTTTAGACAAGCAATGAAAAACGCCAAAGGAATCAGAAGTTTTCCTTGATACAAAGAAATATGTACATCATAAATTACAAAGTACAGAAGTCGATGCGTGTGAATAGTAATGAGGTTTCGCAAAATAAACAGCACCACGTAAGCACAAAACAAACACGCTGACTCATTTTGCAACATAATAAGACAATTGGAAAAGATATATCTCAACAGTGAATTGCAGATCCTTTGCACAAGACAATAACACAGCAAATAGTGCTTAATGTACCTAGGATATGATTCAGAGACCTAAGCCAGAGCTGCTGAGTCACTCACCAATATAGTTCGCTGGATATAGCTCCAAACACTTTGCCATCTCGCCAAAAGTGCACCATACTACAAATTCTGACAGTCAAAACTAAGTGCTGCCCTATATTCTAAGTCCCCTGACGGTTATACTCTGCACAAAACACTTTTCTTTGGCCCAGGAAGCTGCTCGATTTGACTTTTCAGCACTGCATTCTCATTTCTAAATCTAAGTCAAGCCATTTCAAGACATCCGGGTGCAAAATCACTTCCCCTACAGATAGGCACTTGAGAGCATACATTACGGAAGTGCCTAGTTTACGACGCACGAGTCCTTTCAACTCACAGTACAAACATTCAGATTCAAGCGTTAGGGCACCGCAGACAGACTGCTGAAAAAGAGATGCTGGCAGACTAACCACGGATGTGTACAAAACTATTTTGGTATAAATGCCACAGAGACAAAGGGCTGCTTTCCCAGACGTGCGAAAAAAATCGGTAAAGGTGCAAGCTTCTTCACGGCCATCCTTCAGCTAATTTGCAGAAAAAGGGTGCGGAAAAGTTCTATCCAGCGAATGTGCATGACAAAACAACAGAAGTTTTTCAAATAGATTTGATAACAGAAGTTTTTCAAATAGATTTGATAACAGAGCCGTGAGAACTTGGAGTAGCAGTGCAGTGCATAAAAATAATGGTAAGCAACATTTAACCAATGACTGAAACACCGAAAAATCAGGGTTACACAAAAGAAGGGCAGCAGTGTTTGATCAACTTTTTTTTTTGTATGTGTGTGTGGAGGGGTGAGGTAATGGAAGTAAAAAAAAAAATTAGTGCTTCATAAAAGAATCTAATTCTCCATGTTCAGCTGTGTTTGTGGAACTATCACTGCGAAGTTGTGCTTTTAGAAAGCAAGTGACTAGTTACGAAAAAAAAAAGCATGCAAATGGAACAGCCCAAGCAATAAAAGCAAACACCACAGCATCTGAATTCCCCATATAACTCTGGTTGCGCCACAGCCGACTGAATGTTGCAACTGGCAATGCTGACAACACCGATTTCAAGCAAGTCGCGAGCTATTACGGCAACGGAAATCTGAACGAAACGTGCAGCGATCATTAGGGACAACAGTCACAATGAGCCGTTACTCTACACTTTACAGAGAACAACCAGTGAAAACAACTCGGGCAAAAGACTTCAAAAAGCACAACCTGACGGCAGTGAAAAGACGCTAAAAAAGTTTCTTCATCACCCCTCCAAAGCTCCATCTGGGAAAGCAGAGACCGTGTTATACAGCAGGCCTGCAGGGTGCGTTTTGGAATGCTGAGGCATTCCAAAACGCTGTCATCGCGAAGATCTATCGATACAAGCATACCTTCGATACCTTCGCCAAAACAGATCGCTAATTAATTTAGTTGAGGCTGGAAAACACATGAAGCCACTTGTGCTGTAAGTACGCACCAAGTGCATTAGTTACGAGACACATTCTGTTTGAAGAAAACAAAACAGTAATAGCAAGGAATTCACAGCCACCGTGACACTACCTTGCTGATGTGCTTTGCAACACGATGAGGTAGCGAATCCAGAATGAGCCATCGGAAGTACACGAAGTCGAGAGCTTCTCGCTGTTTTTGCTGACTAGTGTCCAGCAGCTGGAAGAGACGGGCCGACAGCTAGACAAATAACGATCGTGACCAGTCAATACCACGAAAGTGGAGCTGTTCCGTAAAAGAAGAAAAAAAAAACGGAATGAAGGAGTCGGGAAGGAACAGTACAAAGCAAGCCGCAGCTAGTATTTGTCTCGCTCTCAAGCCATCCATCCATTGACATCTATGCGCAAAACGAAAACAAGCAACAGCTATGAGGATTCGCACTGAAATCTGGAAAGAAAAAAGAAAAACTGCACACTTCCCTCACCCGTACGACGTGCTTGTCACATTATGCACGTCCGTCTTATGCTTCGCGCTAAACTGTAGTCAAACCTTCTCGGCCATCACTTGTCCTCCACATGAACGCACAAACACAGGCACACACGCATCACACCCTCTCCAGTTTAAGAGTACTTTCTTTTGCATTTTCTTCCCCTCCTCCGTCCATTTCTCAAGAAACATGGAGGACTGGGTCGGTATTGGCGCACCCCGCACGATGCCAGCGCAGGCGGTGGGCAAGGCACGTAATCGACCAACTCAGTCGATTTTGACGGCCGCGTAGATCTTGCAGAGGAAGAAGTACGCAGCGTAGAAACCGATGGTTCCCGTCAGGAGCCAGAAAGTCAGTACCATGATGCACGTGTAGCCGAAGTACAAGAGAGTCGGAATGAACTCGGTAATCTCGAGCTGCAAAACAGTCAACAAACAGGTTCACTTCTCACGAAAACTGTGGCACCGGCGTTACTACATATTTCCGGTCAATAAGCCACAGTCAATGCATCTGCAATCTGCTTTTAAAATGTGTCGCGAGAAGATAGACAAGAATGGATGAATGAGGAGAGCCTCAGCTAGGACTTCATATTTTTTTTTTAAGATTTTTCACCGTTAAGAGCTGCCATCTTTGGCAAAGTGTGTGACGCTTCTTCTACCACCTACAAAACTCCCTTGTGCAGGTGAGGATTATAATCCCTCAGGACGGTAGAAGTTCTAACGGGCCAAGGGAGTCCTGTTACTCTCCTGGTTACAGTGACGTACAACCCAAAGAGAGTTCACCAGAATCTTTCCTGGTGCACAGGAACATGCCAAGGAGTAAGTAAACACCATCCTGTCACAATAAATCTTTCTATTCCCAGGAGTAAACACCTTTGTGAAAAGGAAGTTGCCAAGTTAAACAGTGGGGAGTTAAGGATGAATACACAGGGGAGTCTACACTAGAAATCCGAGTTGAAGGAGCTGTATAATATTCAAGATCCAACTGCGATAGTTCCCTACAGGTGCTCTTAGCTACATTTCATTTCTAGTACTGCCTAAATACAGTGAGCTGTGTAAATCAAAGGGAGTTTGTAAACATTGGTCTGGAGAGGAGTCCCAAGGTGCAGTTGGTAAACACCATCCCGTCAAAGCAGTATTCATGATCCGACTCCCGACAGTGCAGTTTCGAAAAAAAAAAAAGGGGGGGGGGGGGAAACAAGTAAACAAATGTGTCATTACCTTGGTGGCAAAGTAGAATACGGCATAGGCAAACACGTAGAGTGCAGATCCGCCGGACACTATCAACGATCTCCACCACCAGTGGTAGTTCTGAGATGAGGATGACATGTTGCGTGGTGGGCACCACATGCAAAGAAAAGAAAGATGAGAGAGAGAGAGAGAGAAAACATCATTTATTAAAGGGGCCCTGCAGCTTTTTTTCGAGTACCTATGAAATGGATTAACTAAAGTGGCTTATTGCCTCACGAATTCACCGTCGCAAACATATTTAGGTTGCGCCCAGTACGAACGTAATAACAAAGGTTTGTCGCACGCTGCAATTGCATTCTCCCTTCTCTCGCCCCGACTAAAGTGCTGGAAGCTAAGCGGGGAGGGATGGCATGAGGCTTCTCTTCACAGCTTTTCTTTTACAGCCACCATGCACCCTCTTAAAAAAAGTGTATGGCATATGAGAATAATTACAATAAAACTAATAAGATATGATAAGAACTTGTAGTTTCGCACGTAGCAGATCCAGCAAGATAAAGCAAGGTCCAAATACTAAACATATCCTTTACTGCTTCGCTTCTGTTATTACACTCTAAAGCTTGCTACTGGCATAGAAGCATTTAACGCGAAAAAAAGCTTGAAAACCACACTGAGGAGTACTCACCTCACCACAGAGCTGGAAATACACCATCACAATGGAGATCTGCGAGCAGGAAATTATGAGGATGATGAAAACGAGGAAGAGGAATCCAAACAGGTAGTAGAACTGGTTCTCCCAAAGGGCCTGAACAAGAGGGATAAAAAAAGGGAGGGTGGGGGAGGAGAGAAGAGTTTTGTGAGAGCGTACAGCCGTGAGACGGGCACACACTGAAGCGGAGAAACATTTTCCAAGCGAGTGTGTATCGCAAGACTGCCGATACAACGCAACGATGATCATACTCACGGAGAAGATGAAGAAGAGCTCAATAAACATGGCTCCGAAAGGAAGGATCCCTGCCATCAGTGTGCTGAAAAAGAGGGCAGACAAAGAAGGGCAAGAAAGTTAGGGGGCGCAATTGAAGCCGATACACGACGTGAAAACAAGCCTATGCCACTTTATTTCCTGCTGCCAGGTGACGCTCTCTGCTTAAACACCGGTCATACCCCTACAAGAGCTCATTATATTCCGGTACAGGTTGTGACGAGGGCCTGAAGGTCGGTAATTACCTTTTTCAGTTTTCAGTTCTCGCCGAACGAATGTGTGTGAGTGAGAAGTTGTGAGTACTAATGCAACTGAGGACGAGCGTGCATGGAGATGTGCTTAAGTGTGAATGAGTGCACTTCCAGTAACCTAAAGCTTTCACAGCTCAGCTCTTTTAACACATCAAGCAGCTGCTTCCAGATCATTACAGCATTTTCGGAGGGCACTGCATGAAGTGCGAGGCTCGTGAGGGAAGCGATGTTGACATTTTAGGGCGTACGCAGATGTTACTCTGAGGAACTAAAGGTTCTTCCCATTAACTGTTGCGAGGGCTTGCAGTAGACAAACTCAGGTCTTTTTGCCATGTGGTGGCACTGGCCTGCGTGCTTATGCTCGCCAACCACTATTTCATGCCCATTTTCGCAAACTTATGCTAGCACTATGTATATATAAAATGCCTAAACAAAACCTGTGCGCAGTGGCGCAGTACTATGTCTCGATCTGTCACATGCTTGAAAAATGGCAACTATTGCCACAGATATCTTGATGAACCAGCTTTGTGTTCTTTTTATGCGCCTTCTTTTACTGAACAAATCGAACTCGTTCAACCTCTCACCGTTGGTGTCGCTTCTATGAATAACTGTTTGTCTGCTCCTCTGCAGTCATTTGGACGTCAATGAAGTGAGAACGCCCATATTCTGTGACAAACTGCTGCCATATATGTTTTTGCAAACTTGGGCAGAGGCTTGAGAGAATTATTCAGTGCAGTAATGTACTGATTGTATAGTAGAGTAACGTGGTAAAAATGAACATGTGTATGGTATGGTGTACACTCAAACCTCTATATAACGAAGTTGAAGGGGAGCCACAACTGATTCGTTATATCCATTATTTCGTTATATCAATTATAACAGTTTGTGGCAATGTATGCTCAGATGGAAGCACACCTATAAGAATGCAAAGAAGGAAACTGCCTCATGGCCCGATTTACCGCTACGCAACCACGTGTGCGATGGAAAATAAGCACAGTTGAATCTCATTAATTCGAACGCGCTTAATTCGAACTTCCGGTTAATTCGAACTCACACTGTGGTCCTGTCAAAGCTATGTGTTTCGAACGTGAAAGCAGTTGCAACGGTTAATTCGAACATACCGCGCTCCGAAAATGCTCTCAGCACCTGGGAAATCTCATGGCAGCACCTCTCAATGCTGCGCGCGAAGGAAAAGGCGACAAGGAAAGAAAAGACTGTGGCAGATTGTTTGCTCTTTCTCAAATGCCGATATGCGAAGCGCCTGTGCCTCGCTTCTCCCTTTTCTTTTCTGAACATAGAGACCCTCCTACTTTGAAGGTCGCGCGCGGAGAGAGAGAGAAAAGAAAAGGAAAGCTGTCACGGAGAGTTGGCTCTCTCTCTAATGCCGATCTGCTTCTCTCCGTGTGGAGACACTCCTCCTTTCTCGGTGCAGAGGGTAGCAGCGGAGACAGTCGCTGCCATCGTTTTTAGAGAGTGTTGGCGCTGGACTTAGCCAAGTGCTACTATGCTTTGCAAACTGCGTGCGAAATCGATTGACTCGCTGTGAGGCAAACATGAGCAGACGTGCATCACCAATTACTGCAATCAATAATGGATGTCCTCTGATTTGTGAATAAAAGTCTTCTGAAGCTTCCCCATCATGTGTTCTTAAGTGAGAGGGAAATCGCTTTGCACTGCGGCACCGCTTCTTGGTCATGCGACCGGCTGAGCACTTTCTCAATCCTTTTCGCTGGCTGTGTGCGGAGGACTGCTATCTCGGCAGCGCGTGGCGCGACTGTAAGGTCGGCGCAGGAGTTTTGAAAGAGCTGCGCCGAACGAGCGTCAAACACCCTAGAAAAGGATATACTAAACACACAACGGTAGTTTTTTTTTATAGACTATTTGACAGACTAATTTAGTTTGTTATATTCATTTACCAGTCAATTTTACTTCATTACAACGAGGTTTAAAATGCATGGTTCTCAATGGAGCTTTCAAGGGGAATTTAATTTGCTTCGTTATATCCGTTATTTCGTTATATCCCATTATGTTATAAGGAGGTTTGAGTGATGCTGTATGCTAAGGTGTAAATTTAAATTCAAAGGATTCCTAAATCACTTCTCACATCCTTATTTTTGAGGTGCTGTGCATTCACGCATCATAAATGCAATATGTGAGTGCTATGCGCTAAGAGAAACACCACCAGGAGTGTTGAAAGAGACTACAGTGAACAAGTACTGACTAGCGCCACACCACTCGTACATTTCATCCCCAGTGGCAGAATGAATTAACTAGAACGGTATGATGCGGTGGAGATATCTTAGAGGTATGAAGTTTCAGTAAGCCGTGCTTCAGACAAGGCATTTATAGCAAGCCAGTTCAAACACTAAAGGCTAGGACAAGAAGTAACGCTGCATATATGTGTGTCAAGCAGTGCTCACCAGAGGACTGGGTTCATGTACCAGACCTGCTCGGGCACCTGCCGGGGAATCTGGTTGGTGCGCACAGGGTGCTCGTAGGGCTTCTTGCGGTACCCGAAGAAGTACCCCAGGAACACCAGGGGCACTGAGATGCCGAACCAGAGGCACAGCAGCGCCACCATGGTGGCAAAGGGAACCTGAGCGATAACAGGAGATGAGAGAATTCGTTAGCTAAGGCCACAGAAAAAAAGTGACAGTGAATTTCAGGAGGAACTGTTGTGTCGTTTTATGAAACGAGGTCAAGGTGTAGGAGTACATGGAAAATGTTATCACATTGCTTTAGGAGTGAACCACAAACATTACACAAGTGTATTATTCAGGCTTATGTGAATATCCAAATACTTTAAATATAAGAATGAGTATTACAGTATTTGAATTCACTTCAATCTGAACTTAAATTATTAAAAATTTTGTAACATTACAAATGAAGCAATAGAATCCACATATGACCTTTTGTAAAGGTGGTCTTTTTGTAAAGAGGAGCAACAAAATACACGGACTAAGATGAGACAAGGGCACAAGTTTCTGTTATCTGGTTATGTGGCGACTACCCAAACAATAAGTGTTGTCAGAAATAATCAACAGTTTTTGTATACTAATTCAGTTTGGAACAATTGCAAGCATTTTTATTTCTAAGATGCCTTCTTAAATGGAACTATGCTTCAAAATTAACAAACACTCCACTGTATCTGTTCCTCTGCATCAGTAGACTGTTTAGCCTTCGTTAGAACTTTCATTATAGTTTTTAAATCCCACTTCAAAGCACAAGAAGTTTTCTCACTAGTACAGCCTGAAAAAATACTTTTATTTTAATCTCTTTGAAATGAGGTCTTCATAAATTGAAATTTGCTTCTTATACAATAGCTTGGGACATTAAAACCCACATACCTATCTTCTTATACAAATATCCACATTAATAATGTAGATTTGGGGTTTCTAAATTTCAGAACGATACGATTGTGAAGGTCGCCAAATTGTTGGGCTTCAGATTACCTGTCAAGCTAATGGGTCCACTAATATGGCATTACAACCAGCTTAAAAATGGCAACTTAGAAAAAGAGTCTATGCATGGCAAGAAATCAAGTGATTAACATTGAGAAGCAGAAATTGTTCTAAAATCTGCAACATGAGTACTAGAGGCCAATGCGATACACACAAAGGCCTAAATAAAAACTCTGAAATCTAACTCACCGCTCCTGAGGAGTGCTTTCCCCAGATGAAGAAATTGAGGAAGAAGCACGTTCCAAACACTATGCCTGGATACAGGATTGATGTCTGCATTAAAGAGAAAAAGACCGTGTGAATTTCACGACAAAATGTAGCAGCGTATCTGAACGCAAACTTGAACAAGACACGCACAGAGCACCAAGTTCCGCCCAAATATCATGGATATCAATCAGCCGACCAGCCTTCTTGCGAGCAAAGATCGAGTGCAAAATGAAGCAAGCCGCATCGCCAAAGGGTGTAAAGCCAGTTGATGGCAAAGTATATACATAAAACAAGAACTGCAATTACTGAGGGTAATGGTCTCGATATCTTCCTGAACGAATTCGCTCATTTACTACTCATTGAATGCTGCAGTCTTCTGGCAACTCATGCTCGTTCAAACCTCTTCGAATCATCCTCGTTCAATTGCTACAGTGGCGTGTCAACGTTTCTTTACATCTGCAGGAATGGTGACATTACTATCTCGCTTTATGCAAAACACAAACTGCTCTACAGAAAAAAATTTTACGAGTTAAGCGATTCTTCAAAAATTAGCGACCTGTTTAGCAATGCGACACAAAAAGATGCAAGTTCTGTGGTTTCGTGTGCTAAAACAACAACCTGATTACGAACTCCGAAATACTTTCAACTATCTTGGGTACAAAGCATCCCCTACATAGGAGAACAAGGGTGTTTCTGCATTAATTCTCCATTAAAACCTGGCTGCTGCAGTCCATATTTGATACTGCAATTGAAAGTCGGAGACATGGAGACATGATGTGATCTGGCCTGACCATGTTGCAAAGCGGCGATGAAACATTAGCACTAAGGGGCACTGCTTCTTAGTCAATTTTGATTTCGAACTACTATGAACTCTGTAATACCAAAAGGCATTGCATATGCCAGAACGGGCTAATGTGCACAAAGTAGTATGTACGTACAATGGCTGCAGTTGGGCTAACTGTGCTGAAAAGGTTTTGATTAATGCGAGCCCACCAACCTCTATCTTGTGGCCTCTACGGGTGACCGCAGATGAAAAATCAATAACCCACCGATAAAAATCTCCGACGCAATCTCACCAGGACAAGCAAAAACCCAGACAAGAAGCAAAATGTAGTACCAGAAAGGCTGCTTTCCTCCACTGGACACCCCGCAAGGTCTTGTACAAGCGCGCCGAGAAGTAGCCGGCAAACAAGCTGTTGGGGAGAGAGTCGCAAGTTACAGGATGGTAGAACAGTCAACTTGTGCTTCGTGAAAAAGTATGGCAAAACCAAAGCTTGATCGATTGATAAGTCAACCAATCACTCAATATCATTTTTGTCAAAGAACTAAAAAGATAACGTTTCCAAGCTGCAGAAAAGTTAAACTCTGCAACACACAGAACCATTGAGTGCAGCAGGGCACTGCCACTCTTTGCAGGCGCATGCACAGGATCATCCACACTAAATGGAAATGCCAGATGAGTATTAAAGAGCTATCAATCTAAGTTTGGCAAAAGTTCAGCAGACTGTAATCTTTAATCAATCATTTAATGACGTCTGCCCAAACACAAACACATCTGACAACTGCCGTGCACCCCAGGCCATGCTCCAGTAGGCACATTTTCTGTACAAAGCACTTCTCAAATGCAAAACATCTTCAGACTGGCTTTATCATTGATTAAAAAAAGTTTACTTGATGAAAACAGCATGACAACTTCATTTTTTATGCAATAAATGGCACAATGTAGCTTATTAGCCTGTGATCCTAGGGTCCAAATGGACCCATTGTTCTTAAAATCATGGACCCAGCATTGCCAAACTCACCCCATGAAGACGTAGAGGAAGATGGCGGCAGTCATCAGGGCTCCCCGAGAAGCTGGTGACAACATTCCCAGCATGGCGAAGACTACAAATAAAAGGATAGCAAGGCACTTGACAGAAGAACAAGCTGTCTTACATTTCTGGGCTGAATTGCTCAGAAAGCTAGTGCTGTTAAGCAACCCCAGCACAATTCATGCAACGCATATTGAGATACAGAAATCTTTTAGGTTTTGAGAAAACTTTTGCAAAAAAAAAAAAAGGCTATTTGTACCGAACAGTACATCTGAAAGTAAGACTGTAATAGCAAAAAGAATCTTGATATTAACTAGATAGATTAGCTGACCGAAATGTTGGCCCACTATTGCAGCTTCAAAACCATTATGGAATGAGACAAAAGAAAAAAGAGAGCACTCGTACAAACAGCAAGTGACTAAAATGTAACCACCTTCAAGTTGACAAAGTCAAAGGTCGAGCTAGGTGGCAGTGGCAATAAACGAAATGCCTTAGAACATGCTGTACTGGCTGAAACAATGCATGCCACGGCAGCTTGCATATTTGAGCTGGCAACACTTCGCAAGCAGACAATAACCGCTAATGAACAAACACTTGAAGAAATGTTTATATTCACATAGAGCAAAGTAATATACAAAGAAAATGTTATTAACGACAAATGGCAGCTCAGAAGCGCAGGTAATCCGAATATTTTCCAAGATAACTGCAACATCGCATCTTTTCATCCATTACTAAATGACCTACCTGTGGAACCCAAGTAGAACACGTGAAGGCTTGTCATGGCCTTTATACCATTTGGTATTGTTATCTGAGGACTGAGTTTCATATTGTTTATAAACTTGAGTCTGAATCTCATGGGCACATCTTGCTGTGAGTAAAAAGTGGAGAAATGCATTCTTGCTTTGAGAAAAAGGAAGAACTACATGCAATGCTGTACTTGATACTACTGTGCTATGATTATTTTATCTTCTATAGCAACATTGCATTTCAGAAAGAGCAGATTTTTTTCCTTATTTTTCCAGCTCCCTTCGATATGAGCTAAACTGATCTCTGGTCGCAAGCCTGATGCTACTTAGAATGGCTATCTTTTTTTTATGCTCCGTAATATTTAACAGCTCTGTCATATCAAATTTATATCTCGGTGCTTATCATGCAACAAAACGGCTAAGGCGTATGGCAATTCACAATTTCTCGCCGCTCACCGATTGTGATAAACATCATGAAGAAGATCTGAATCCCGCTGCCAACAACGGCGACGAAGAGCTTGGGGTACTGCGGCGGACGAAAGACGTCGCCGTGGACCAGTTTCCAGCCAGTCTCCTCCATAGCGTCTTCCTGAGCAAAACAAAATCAAAACAATCAAGGTCTATGAAATTGCTGTATCGCATAGGTATGGAGAGTGCATTCTAACTCCAATTAATACTGAGCGAACTACGTAAAACGCTAAGAAGACTCTGTCAGGGACGAGACATCTCCAATTGCAGGCGACCTCAGGTCGACAACACAAAGCTGCGGTAGACGGTTTATCACTGTACACTCAAACCTCACTTAAGCGAACCCGGATATAACGAAATATCGGTTATAATAAAGCAAATGAAGAATAGTCTTGCAATTGATATAGTGTCAGGAATGCACCTTTATAACAAATTTTCGGATACAACTAACTTATTTTTACATAAGATGCAACTTCATTATAGTAATGAGGTCTGAGTGTACTTTGATGATCTTCATTTCAAAAGTTTTTGTCCCCTTTCAAGTAAATATATCACATTCTTTCTCTTTCCAATCATCATCATAACCTCCCACGTTCTCTTACATGGTGTGTATCAAAGTGTAACACCATCATGTTACGTTTGAATGGCAGCCAAGCGGGCGCTCACCGAGTCTTCATCTTTGTTGTATCGGGCAATGTCCCTTCGCAGCGTCCTAACGATGATCATGGTCAGCATGCCTGAAGCAAACGAGAAATAGAAACAAATTAATAAACAATCATTATGGCATGTCCCACGAAACTAGCACAGAAGGCAATCCTGGCGCTAGTGTCCATAAAAGGAGTGACTAGTGTACCTATTCAATTAGCACAAGAAATTTCTTAAATTTCATTTACACTTTGCTGTTAAGAGAATGATCAAGCAGGGGGCATCACATAGCCTAAATGAAAGATTAATTAAATGAAAGTATAGAAACAATCAATACGCGCTGAAGCAATAAAACATAGTACAACAGATAAACATAGTAAGATAGCATAATGCTAAGCTAGAAAAATGTATGCAATGTGAGACAGTCACAATAGCTTGTTTTGTATAACTGTGAACAGAAAGATAACGTAGTTACTGAAGTCATTTATCGAAACAGTGGTTACCTAGGGCAGTACAACCTCTATATTTGAATTCATACAATTCGAATCGATGGATGATTCAACCTCCGTGACTTGCTCAACAAAGTTGTCTCTACTCGAATACGGATAGACTCCCATGAATTTGAACACCACTATTAGCCGAATCTCGCACGCTACACGCATGTTCATAAAAATACTTGGCATAAATTACGTGTTTGACCAAGTGCACTCAAATTTTACCACTTTGTTTCTGAACGCATGAGGATGTCCTTTCTGGCCTCTTTATCTTTAGCATGAGGACAGGGGCTGGACGCCTCACCCGAGAGGAAGAAGACAACGATGACCGAGTTGACGATGGAGAACCAGTGGATCTGGACGTCAGTCATTGCCAGGTAGGTGTCCCACCGGGAGGCCCACCGGATGCTGCTCTGCTTCCACTCCACCTCGTAGCTGAAGTACAGGTCCGTGATGCCGTTCTCATTCACCTCCTGCTTCTTGGCCTGGCTCGGGTCAAACTCGCAGAAGCCGCCCTTGTGGAACTTCATCGAATCCTTGTGTATGCTGCAAACACACACGCACAAAAAATTCGTCATAAAAAATTAAAGCCAGCTCCACACCTGGTTAATCGGAGTACACAGCACAGCTGGCAAGCGTCACCATCTTGTGAACAAACGCAAGGTGGTTTCTTTCCGCCTCGTTTATTTCTTTTTCGTTTCCCTCTACAACTATTACTTTCCTTTAATTTTTCTTTGTCACTTTCTACATTGCACACTTTCCTTCCTTCCCTCTTGCTAACCCTCACATAACTACTCCTCACAACCCCCCCCCTCCCCACTACACTATATGATGCATGGCCATGCATAGTATAATATGGCATACTGTACTGCACGTAGCAGTCACTTGGCACATGCCCACTTCCTGTGGCTGATACACTCCGTGTTTTTAGAAACCAGAATCTTCAAAAGCATTCTTCAAAACCACTTTAGCATTTGTCTCTAGCCTTAGAAGTGTAAGAGTCTGTAAAAGCACTTTGTACAACCAAAGCCTCTTGTGGAGCGAATGATTGATAATGTAGAGAAAAGCCGTTAAAGTGCGATTGAGTGTGTTCATATACTAGTATAACTAGAACACAAACCTCTTGGTGGCCACTTCAAAGCCGACAACCCTGAAGTGCTCGCTGCAAAATAAAACAGATCGAGGAAATTAGAACATGGAGTAAAAAATAGGGTTTACATTTTCAATTGAAGAATTAAAAAAAAAGAAGCTCAAAATACTGCACTCGTGAAGTTTATCCTGACCTCAAGGTGCCGAAAGGCAAATCATATTGCAAATGTATGCACATTTTCTGCATTGGTAGTTTTTAATGAAGTTTTATTTTCTGTATTGTAGTTTTACCCTCTTGGAATAAAACATTCCAAATGAACTAAATGCACAGAAAATGGTGCAAATCAAGGTGGCACATCTCAGAACACTTACTTGTCCTCGGTGTGATAGTACAAAGTGAGTTTCAGATGGTTGTTGATGTATGGCTGCAAGGCAAAATACAAATAGGCATCAACCGTTGCAGCTACTATTACTTTAGTAAGGCATAACCATAATACTACGTTGAACATATCTGCGCAAACATCGCAGCACAAGACTACTTCAGTGTGCCTGCAAAACCATAACAAAACGCTAAAATTCCAAGTGGATGCAATTCAGGCATATGTGTTTGTCATATATACATAGAAAGTATGCCCCCCCCTACCTACACACACACAGAGAAACAAAGCTAATGTACACACAAGCAATGGCCCCGACACACACAGAGAAACAAACCTAGACATGTAGGCATAAGCAAAGGCCCCGAACAAAACACAAAGACCTAGGTAGTAAGACATGCATAAAACAAACTTTTTTCTTGCTAAAAGAAATAAAAATGAGCGAAGTAATACCTTGTCATTCTCTATAAATCCAAGCCGGTAGCCATGTTCATAAACCGGCTGACTGCTGTCAAATGATTCGAGACGTGTCGCACATGGCATGTTGTCTGCAAGCCTGCAATGTGAACAGGAAAGGAGGGCGAAAATATTCTCAAGAGTTTTGTTTGACATGAAACTGCTGCTTCATCTGGCGATTGTAACTCGGATCAAATCGCCATATGATGCGGTGGGACATCGTGTCTACACATCTGTGCACTTTAGCTTTGTCGCTAACTGCTCGCTTACTTGACTAGGCAGCTTACCAGGCAGAGTTAGACGGGAGGGGATGGGGGAAGCAGAGCCGTGAAAACGTGTTGTTAAAGAAAGTAAACATACATGTGACCATTTTGGCAAATCGAACATTGCAACTGACATCAATGAAAGTTTCGAATTGGGTGTAGTCAGATATGGTCGTGAAAAGTCTGATACATGGTCGTGAAAAAGTACTGTAAGTGCTCCTAGGTGGGCATGCTGAGGTTGAAGAGCATTCTAATGAATGTGGCAGGACATGTGATGAGTTAGTGAAATTACACATGTACCTGCTGAAGTATCTGCGAGAATCAGTGATAACGGTTAATACTGGAAGGTTTAACATAACTGCAGCTGTGCAGATGTGCTGGGACTAGGAGTACTGAGGCGTTTGGCTTTTAAGCCAATTGAACTGGGCGGGACAGGCTGGCTAAAATGAAGATCCGGGACAACGCTAACATAGTCCAGTTTAAGATGTAGGAAAGTCTTGCAGGCAGAATAGATGAGACTGTTAGTGCACGGTTGAGTTGATTTCACTTACGTGCGAGGTCCACGTGCGGGATTTAGAAGAGTGAGTGTCGAGATATTCGACAGTGTTTGTTTGGGTTAGTATAGAATGATCATTGAAAAGAAAAAGTCAATGCTAAGGGTGTTATTTAAAATAATTAAGGAATTTCAAGTAACTATGATATGATGATGAGGCATGCTGTAGTGATTCGAGGCTACTTGTGATATCACCTGGGTTCTTACACTTCACCGCACATTAGATCTCGGTACCCGGGCAACATTCCTGAATTTATTTCGCCTCAGTCAAAATGTGCACGGTGGTGATGGAAAGAGAGTGACGATGTCTTTCTAAAGTTAAGTGATGTCAACTTTTTAACATAGTACAGAGTAAGCATACTATGACATAGTAATTTAAGATGTCTCAAACAGGTGTGCAGCCACTCACAGGTGGACGAAGTACTGATGCCGAATGCGCTGTGCGGCAGTCTGCGAGTCCTCCAGCTGCCACGAGATGGGCGGCGGGTCAGTGTCTCTGATGTGGCACAGCAGCTTGCACTTCTGGTCCACTGCCATGTGAACCTCGTAGGGCGTGTTCACAATACGGTCCCCACGGAGGACCTCTCCTGCGAGCCACGTCGAAGAGCCACGGAGATGGGCTGTCACTAACCACTCGCTCTCCAATTCCTAAAGTTCCGAAGTTTGACTATGTTCGGAGCTACATATGGAATTCTCAGAATCTTAGTTGCCGAAAAAATTCATCTTGGTCCGGGGTTCGAACCCGGGACCAACGTCTTTCCGGGGCGGTCGCTCTGCCAATCGAGCTAACCAGGATGCTAGCAATTGACAGCGCGAGTGCGAATTCATTGACAGATCTAGGCAAATGGGCACAAGTATTGCAAATGAGTTCTGCGGAAACCCGCAAGGTGGCGGAAGGGTTAAGAAAAGAAAAGAAAACAACCACCCATTTGTAGCACAAAGCCACAAGGATATATTTATACACACGGTGATGCAGGTGGGTTTGTCACTGAAAGAAAGGCAACTAGTACGCTAACCGCCCCACCATGCATGCGATTTCAGCCGTGAGGATGCTCATCCCCCTGCTCACCGAGATTCTCAGACTTGTAGTTGAGCGTGCCGTTCTTGGGCTTGCAGAGGTTGAGCGAGTAATAGGCATATGGCAGCTGCGTCAGCGTGCTGGTCATCTTGACGGCCTTCACCTCAATGGGCTGACCCCTGCTGAACTCCACCGGTGCCACGCCGGGAACATAGAACGTGTCTGCGCAGCCTGTGAACAAGCTCATCAGCAGCCACAGGGCTAGAAGCCTGCCGGACGACGCCAGGACGCTGCAACGGCCGGCTCTACCCATGGCTGCCTGCGAGAGGTTGATTCGTCAATGGATTGAACTAAGGTTTCACCCGATGGGCCTGAAATGGTGCTGCGTGCAACAAGAAAGTTTAAGTCTATCCTCTCTCTCCTCTATTAATTTGCTTCCCTTTTAAAGGGTGTGGGAATAAGTTTGTCGGTCCGACTTCATGACTGCAAAACAGCGCAAAAAATGAAGATGCAGAAAGAGACAGACGGGACCAACAGCTAGCAATCATCATCATCATCATGATCATCATCATCAGCCTGACTACGTCCACTGCAGGACAAAGGCCTCTCCCATGTTCCGCCAGTTAACCCGGTCCTGTGCTTGCTGCTGCCAATTTATACCCGCAAACTTCTTAATCTCATCTGCCCACCTAATCTTCTGTCTCCCCCTAACCCGCTTCCCTTCTCTGGGAATCCAGTCAGTTACCCTTAATGACCAGCGGTTATCCTGTCTACGCGCTACATGCCCTGCCCATGTCCATTTCTTCTTCTTGATTTCAGCTATGATATCCTTAACCCCCGTTTGTTCCCTAATCCATTCTGCTCTCTTCTTGTCTCTTTAGGCTACACCTACCATTTTTCTTTCCATTGCTCGCAGCGTCGTCCTCAATTTAAGCTGAACCCTCTTTGTAAGTCTCCAGGTTTCTGCTCCGTAGCTAAGTACCGGCAAGATGCAGCTGTTATATACCTTCCTCTTGAGGGATAGTGGCAATCTACCTGTCATAATTTGAGAGTGCTTGCCGAATGTGCTCCACCCCATTCTTATTCTTCTAGTTACTTCAATCTCGTGGTTCGGCTCTGCGGTTATTACCTGCCCTAAGTAGACATAGTCTTTTACAACTTCAAGTGCACTATTACCTATCTCGAAGCGCTGCTCCGTGCCGAGGTTGTTGTACATTACTTTCGTTTTCTGCAGATTAATTTTAAGACCCACCTTTCTGCTCTCCTTGTCTAACTCCCTAATCATGAGTTGCAATTCGTCCCCCGAGTTACTCAGCAATGCAATGTCATCGGCGAAGCGCAGGTTACTAAGGTATTCTCCATTGACTCTTATCCCTAACTGTTCCCATTCTAGGCTTCTGAAAACCTCCTGTAAGCATGCGGTAAATAGCATTGGGGAAATTGTGTCCCCCTGCCTTACACCCTTCTTGATTGGTATTCTGTTGCTTTCTTTATGAAGCACTATGGTAGCAGTTGATCCCCTGTAGATTTCATCCAGAATGTTTATATATACTTCATCTACGCCCTGATTCCGCAGTGTTTGCATGACGGCTGATATTTCTACTGAATCAAACGCCTTCTCGTAATCTATGAAGGCTATGTATAGTGGTTGGTTATACTCTGAGCATTTCTCTATTACCTGATTGATAGTATGAATGTGGTCAATTGTTGAGTAGCCTGTTCGAAATCCTGCTTGTTCCTTTGGTTGATTGAGTTCTAATGTTTTCTTTACTCTGTTAGCAATTACCTTTGTAAATAGCTTGTATACTACAGAGAGCAAGCTGATCGGCCTGTAATTCTTCAAGTCCTTGTCATCTCCTTTCTTATGTATTAAGATGATGTTAGCGTTCTTCCAAGACTCTGGTACTCTTCCCGTCAGGAGATCAACAACTAGCAATCAACAACTTCCCGCTAGCAATCAACAACGCGTTTATTTGTGCAAACACAAACATATATGTTTTTCACAGTTAGAGGTGAGGAAGAGTTTCTGAAAATGTGTATGCATCCCAGCTTATCTAGAACATGAGCTGGACACGATCGGCAACCAACAAGGAGGTTAACTATTTACACTCTTAAGCACATGTTCTAGATAGGGTAGGACACGTGTACTTAACACTCTGCCACCCCCCTCCCCTTTTTTGGAAGGAGTATATATTTGTGTTAGCACAAAAACACACAAGCACGGTCCTATCCTTTCTGTGTCTGTTTTTCGCACTGTGTTGCAGTCACTATTTTGCTTCCCCACTCACTTTCTGGTAACACTAAGCCATGCTCCCAGATGGCCTCCAAAAACAATAACCGCTTTTCTCCTCACAATTAGCAAGCCTCCAAGACGAGCTGCCTTGATGTGAAATGCTCGTTTTTGTGTGTGTGTGATATTGTCGGTTTGTGGATTGCAGCACCAGCACATGGCCCACTGAGCTGTCTAGCCTATTCACCAATAGTTTTGCGATAACATGCAACAGCTACCCTCAAGTTTTCCACAAAAACTGCACAGCTTTAGGTTGGAACTATGAAGTGGTCCTAGCAATTTTGGTACCATAGTGTCAGCACCCAAGCAATTCTCACATGTTATCCACTAGAAGAGACAAACGGAAAGGTAATATGTACTAACATATTGATTATTCTTTAGACAGTCTGCACATATTAAGGAAGTGAACCTTAAGGGTGCAGCTGCTGAAGAACAACATCAAGCATCATCAATTTTTAAACACTCTTAAGCACCTCTTTTTTTCATTAGCCACATTCCAGTGTATTGTCTTGTTATTTCTTCAGATTAGAGACTTCAGTACTTGCAAATTAAGGAACAGATCAATAATGAAACAACTGTACATGAAAGCATTTACTGCCAATGACTTGAGAACTCCCATTTCTTACGCGTGTCTTTCTAGAGACTGTGACTATTTGCAGGAAAACATTTAGAAATTTTATAATAAACCATGTCATTATCACATTCAATGTTTCCAAAGCCTTCAACTAAAAAAATTGTGCATTTTATTGAAGTTCTGACTTCGACCTGTTACATTTCCTTTTTTTTAATGTGTACGAAAATCATTATAAGGTGCGCTATCGCATTTCTACGGCTATTAAAGGTGGCCATTGCAGCTGGGGTCAAACCTGCAACTTTCAGCTTGGCAATGCCCTGTTGACTATGAGCCAACTTTGTGCGTAAAAAGCAATTAATATACACCCACGCATGACATAAACTGCAGACACACTTCCTAAATGCATATTTTTATAATGTGAAATGCAAAGCACGTAATAAAGGTTGTGTTAGATAAATTACAGAGAGAATATATGCAGTGGACTGCTGATTCACAGATGGCAGTCAGGTAATATTTCAAGTCATGTGCGTTTCCATGCATATTTTACATATGCAGCCTTTTGTGTTATATTTTTATCCATTTACAAAAAAATGTGCTATTTTAACACACACTGGTACTGAAACTTTCGGCTACTGTTCTTCGTGAAATCAAGAAAACAAACACAATTCAAACAAAGCAAAAGCAACACGGCTTCCAGAATACCTCAGTTTCACAGGCAAATGAAAAAAAGAAAAAAAAAATAGAAATGAAAGATTCAAAGCTGCACATAAAAACACTGAAGACCGAATCCAGAGAGTGCAGCAAATCCACAAAGCCAGCTGTGAACTTTTCCGCACAGACAATGCCAGCAAAACGAAAAACTTGCACAGCTTGTACAGTCACAACAATGAGTGCCCGTCGATATATCCAAGAGTATTTTGAATCTATTCTTGGATGGAGCCAAAGTTCAGCCATGGCTTCGTCAAGACAAAAGTTAGACACACGGATGAAAACATGTTTCTCATGATAAATGTGAGACGCTTTTATAGACTTAACCAAAGTGTATAAGGCCCCAGAGCACTTCGCACGGTCTATGCACTGGCGATACCAGTATTAGGCGCTGCTGCAAATGAACCAAATTATTTATGCGAGACAAAAATCTCAAGGTGAATTAGCATGGTTTGGTCACAGAAAAGCAAGACGTGCACAGATGACAAAAATGTTTTCTGTCCCAAATGTGACATTTTCTTCACAGAACTGATCATTGCCTTCAGGTACGTCATGCCCTTTCTGTATTGGTGATGTCAGCATTAAGTGAAGCTGTAGATAGACTAACCTAACCGGGACAAAAACCTCCCAAGGTGAATTCATGCAGCTTGGTTAAATGAAGACAGGTCATACAGAGATGATAACGTAATACCAGTAACAAGTGTGACAAGTTTTTGACCACTTAACCAATGCTTGCGACTCCCAAAGCACTTTTTCGAATTTCGCAGAAGCGAGACAGGGGATATCGTAGTAGTCTAAAATGAAGCGAAGTCTGACAGGTATACACTCGCCGACATGACAGTCACCAAAGAGGTGATCAGTAACTACCGTTCGAAGACATCCAACCTGCGACCAGAAGCTTTACAAACAAATTTTTTGAGGCATTAAAGATCATAATGCCGTATAAATTTCGCGCAAACCGTGGCTTATCGCGAAACTTCTCGTTTCTTGCGACTGGTGCCACAGGTGGAAGATACAGTGAAACATCGGAGCGAAGTTAACGCTGCGACTTCGCGCCGACGGTGGTTACAAACAGGCAACGGGTGTTTTACAACCCGTAAAACCAACGCCCCGCTATTCAATCTGTCTTCACGTGAAGTGGGCTTTAGTGGTGACGCGTAGAGCGTCGTCGATCAACGCACGTAAACACTACACGTTGTGCCGACTTTACTGCGCAATCGGGGTGTTCTTCGAGTAGCGAATGCTCCATTATGCAAATACCGTACAACAAAGGCGGCTGACGGTTGGTTTCAGTATCGGCGCTGAAGCGGACAAAACTGAAACAGCACCCCGCGATCGCTTTAGCCGCTAACTTCAAATCGCTAACTGATCTGTGCACGGCGTCGACGGGAGGTTGACAAGCCTTTGAAAACGCACGGTAGCCCGAAGACCAGCTGCGAATCTATGATGGATCCGGCTGCACGCATTTTGTTCATATATTTTTCGCTGCTACGTCGAGTTTCATAAGGTGTGTAGCCGTCAGAAAGACGATACGGGCGCGACTATGTCACAGTGTCCGCATCTGCGAACTATGTAGTCGCTTTGAGGTGGCGTTGACAATGAGGAGTACAGCGGAGATCGAAGAAAAAGCTGCTTTAGGAGCGCGTCGTCGCCCAGCTAACAACCCAGCTCGTCGCAGGCGGTTCACAGACCAAGGAGCGACGCTCCATACAAACGCGATCACAGCCGCCTGCACGCAGTACGGGGGCTTACCGCAACCGTTCGAGTGAGACGATACTTAGATTGAGTCACGGTGGACACTGTATCGTCACAGTGAGCTCATTCGGCCGAAGAATTAAATGGTGGTTCGGGCGTAAAGTTGTGCACTCACCGATCGGCACAGAGTAGACGTCGCCATGCTAGGAAACATGGGGGAAGTTACGTCATCGACGATTGAAGCGCGCACAGGTGGTGCGTTGTGGCGTTGTGACAGTCGCGTAAAATATTGCTGTTTCAGAAAAGTTTCATTTTACCAATTTATAAGCAATGCAGGCTGTTGAAGTTTTATTACTGAGGTTTTGCACGCAGGCTGCCGCAACTGAAGACACAAGTGTATAATAAAAAAACTAACAAAAAGTTTTTTGTAGAATGTTGCTGTATTACAGTAAATTACATATTTTTGTTTTCTGCAAACTACTATCTCACATTTAAACTGAAGCATTATTGTTAGTATTGTTAGCAATCTTTTAGTCTTTCTTACAAATCTTAAAGGCTATGCTTTTAGTAGCATATGCAGGGTCTATTTGGAATAGTTTTGTTTACTTTGCACTCGCGTGGTGGCAGTGCGATTGCCACGGGCAGCTCTCTTTCCTACCACGTTTGCTTAGCGTGCACACGCAAAGTCCCTGGCTCACCGCTGTTCAAGTGTTTCGGCACGAAATACCTTGATTAAGTCGGCCAGAGGAGTGTTTCTTTAGGTCGTCATGGTAAGCTACTCCCGTCCGATTATCCATTTTTTTCAATATTAGTTCAATGTCGTTGCTAGGCGGTCGTACTTTGGCGCGCGCTCCAGGCCTAACGTGCCGCCGACAGCATGCAACTGGTGTCTCGTGGTGTCTTTGCCCCGTGTTTGACTGACAAAGAGGGCTGAGCCGATCTTTGGTTCTGTTGTTGTGCAATTGCAGTCTGTCTACAAGGACACGAAGCCCGTCGATGACTCGCAAGCCTGGCCCGTCCACAGGATCAGGATCACCTTGACGAGTCGCAATGTGGCCAGCTTGGAGAAGGGTGAGTAATTATAACTAAAGGTGCTGGTGCCGGCACTCCGCTCTGTCGCTTTAATTTTGCTTATTTGAGAAGTTACTTTAGGCAGTTCTGTCGTTCATACCGTCTGCCTTACATTTGAGAAGAGTCACCGGCTAATCGACACAATCTGAAAGCTGTGGCAACTAGACTGGGGCAAGGTTCTGTTTGGCGTTGCATAAGATCTAGGCGTGCAGCGCTTTCCGAATTATCATAATGGGGGAAGTTACCGTACGAACTAAATACAAGTCCTAAACTTATGTGTAGAGCAAGGCCTTTGGAAACGTGCGAACCGTTTTGCCAAACATCGGTTTGACTACGTGGTATGTGCAACCTTTCAGCCAAGTTCTGCACGTGATGAATCGCCTTCATTTTAGCACGCACGATTAGTATCTTAGCGGTGGTGTGGAACTAAGAGTGATTGCTGTGCCTCTGGAGGAGCATTCTGGGCATTTTACAGGCAAGTGCGTTGTTCTGGAGTGATTCCGTGGACTCGGAACTGGTGTCTTTCATAATCTACAGCTACCTCCGTAGAAATCATTATTCTTTAGAGCACCAGCAAACACAACTGACTTCCTTTAGAGCACCATTGCGAAAGTAGCAGTGGCAGCTACAATGTGAATCGATTACCGAGGTTCCGCGTACACACAAAATACCTGAAAGGTGAATTCCAATGGCAGATTCGGAGTGGCCGAACAACCATGCGCTGAGCTCGTTAGGGCAGGGCTACTGAAGGAAACTTGCCGGTGGGACGCAGGCACACTCCCCACACCCAATGTAATGCCGGGGGTGCTCATGCGCTTTCACTGGTATGTGCACGACGAAAACGGCCACGCCTGGGCAGCGCGATTTCAGACATGTGGTACTCGGTGCATGCATGAGGTGCATAGTTAGCTGTAGAATAAACTTCCGATTGGATTTGCAGATTTTTTTGGAGTAGAAAGAGCCGCTTCGGATCTGCCAGTAAAACAGACCTCTGCGTGAAGCAGAAAATCAGCTTCCAGAAGTGGTCAGAGCGGTCCCAGAATTTAAACTTTTTCTGGTTACTGTTGGTTGCAAGGAGAATGCCGCAGCAAGGTTTATGAATGCTGCATTTTTTCCGCAGTGTGCGCTGACCTGATCAAGGGCGCCAAGGACAAGGAGCTGCGGGTGAAGGGGCCCGTTCGGATGCCCACCAAGACGCTTCGCATCACCACCCGTAAGACGCCCTGTGGTGAGGGTTCCAAGACCTGGGATCGCTACCAGATGCGCATCTACAAGCGCGTCATCGACCTGCACTCGCCCTCGGAAATCGTCAAGCAGATCGTATCCTTTTTGGGCTATGAATTTCGATTGCAGTTTCAAGTGCAGACCTCTGCCAAACATCCTGTTGCTCTTGATGTACCGGTGCTAACATTGTTCATGTGTGGCTATTATCTGAGGTCTAGCAGATTGCTTATGGATGCTTGTGTGCGACTCGCAGTGCAAAAAAGGTGTCCCGACACCTTTTAGCTGAGGCGAGTTTACTCTGCCATACAAATCTCCTGTATACAGAGACTGCCCTCGGTGAGTGTGACGCTCGGCCAGTGCTGCTATTTTATTTTGGTAATGAAATAAATTTTCTGGTGGTGCACCTACCGACATCGTCACCGACTTGACATCTGGCTACAGTACTAATCCTGATGACTTTATGCAGCAGTCTGGCTAGTTGTGATAACGTCTAGCACCAAAACACAATGGCAGCTTTCACGCCTGCTTCTTGATCGTTCGCTCGCATCGTGCGGTCACTGTCATCTAGCGTACTCCTGGAGCGAGCTAGTGGAGTCTGGAATAGTGTACGTGCAGGCGAACGTTTCGAATTTCTTGTCATGACTGCAATATTTTACCATATGAAGTCGTCTTGTGCCAGTGAAAGGAGCACATTAGGTGCAAGTTTCACCGATTACCATCCAATCAAGCGCTGAGTCAAGCGTGGATCGACTTTCGTGCGTTGAGGCGAAGACTGGGCTCCAACCAAGCGGAGCATGCTCTTTATACTGCACTTCGCTCTAGACGGGTGCACGTGTTACATGCAGCTGTTGAGAGACACTTCGGATTATCAACTAAGCACCTGCACCTTAAGTAATCCCATCCCAACGTTTTATCCCCCTCCCCTGCCGCGACAGGTGCCACACATGGGGCGCGCAGCAGATCAAAGAAGCAACGTGCTAATGAGGATAACTCACGAAAACTTGTGTGTGCACATACTACGGCAAGGTGGCGCTGCTCATACCATGTCGTGATGGCGGCGTACAGTAGGAACCGAAACTTGCTTTTTAAAGGGTGCTGGAAAATAGTTTTTAAGGGCGCGCTCACGCTTACTGGTACATTTCCTATGCTCTCAGGAACTTGGCCTATCATTCGGCGCAAAAAAAAAAAAAAAAGATAAGATAGTTAATGCCAGTACCCCTTTAAACCAATTAAGCATGCTGGCGTGGAATATTTCGTGGTGCGCTTTATCCTCTCATCATTCTAGGCTTTGTCAGCTAAACTGAACAGCTGAGGTGTCAAACTGTGTGCATCTGGCTTAGTTTTCAAAGCGCAGCTCTTCGGCATTGCCGCTTCGGCTTTGAGCATTGTCGATTTCAATAGCTCAACAAAAAGCACTGCGAAAGATCTGCTGGCACCTCAAGCCACTCAGCATGTTTCTTTGCCAAAGCCGGCTAGATTACTGGGGGGATTTTGCCACTGAAACACACCAATGTAATAAAAGCTTAACCAACAGGCACACATATGGACGTCGTGACTGGTGCACATCAAGGCACGTGGCACTCTTCTTCTTGGTGGCTGGTGTGGATGTTTACCGACAGCCTGGTTTCTCAAGAAACACATTGTGAAAGATACTTTGTTAAGGCCACTGATGCTAAGTAGGATGCCTTGCCAGTGGATTGACATTGTTTAGTCTATGCCTCAAACGATTCTGAGATTTACAAAGTATATGTCTTTTGTTTGGGTATTTGTCAAGTGACAGCAAATGTGAAAATATTTGCATTTCTCATTTACCAATATCAGTTATACTTGAAATTTGGGAATGTGTTATTTAGTTGATTCACGTTGACTTTGAATTCTTACCGCAAAGTGGGGCATTTTATGAGAGGGGCAAAACTGACGTGCCATTTGTTTCATTCCAAAATGGCGTGGCATTCTTTAACCTGATTTGCACAGACGTCCATCAGCATCGAGCCTGGTGTTGAGGTTGAGGTCACCATCGCCGACTCGTAAGCTGGGTCCACATGCCGCCATCGTGACGGAAAATAAAGGCCTCTGACGTACCTTTGTACAGTAACAGTTTGGCTTGTGTTATTGTGTTGGTATGGATATCTGTCTCTGCTGGGACGCAAGCTACATTGAAACACCAGGTATTGAAAGAGCACACAAATCTGTTTCCTTGGAAACTGAGAGCAACTGCACAGGTATACATATGTCCGAAAGAGGGCTGGCGAATGATTCATCTAGCATTATCAAAGTGGCAGTTGTACTTTTGCATACCTATTAAGCTACACCCAGTTAATCTAATGCATGGCATAAAGTTTTCTAAAAGTAACTAGAGTGGACCCTAGCACTGCAATCGTTCAGCAACCGTGGGAATGATGGGTAGAACATGAATTTGCTTAGGCCTTGTGCTTTTGGGCGGTGAATGCACATGTGGCTTCATTTATTGCTGTGTTTTGGTTTAGTTTCAAATGAAAGAACAAACCGTTCTGAACTTTGTGATCTGATTTAAAATGGTGAGCCTAAAAGGTTACGGGGGTGAAGCCTATTAAGCTCATCTGCAGAACATTTGCCTTTTGTTTCGTGACAAAAGCAGCTTCAAGCCATGCGAAGCCTGACGGGGCATAAAATGCGAAAATTAGGCAAATCCGTGTACAGAGGGGCCACTGATAAAGGAACGCCAAAGCACGTGTTGTCTGCTCTGTGCCACCGCCGGCCGTCAAGATTGCAAAACATCGAAGCCATATATACACACCATATACCGTTTGCTGGTCCGCAGAGCTCCAGAACATGGCGTTTTTGTCATCGGTAGCGAAATGGCGTGGAGGTCTCGCGTTGGGCGCATTCTAAAGGTCGTCGCCTGTAGCGTTATGATGAGCGCCACCCCCACGGAGCGTTGTGTCTGCTGCGCACGTGTGACGCAGACTCGTGCTTTGGGAGAGCATGAAGATCACTTTGCTCGTTACTGAGGCTGCACTTACCAAAGGAACCCGCTGCCCTCACATGAAGTAAATATGGTGGCAGTTGTTTGCGCTTGACCTGCGTATGCTCGTGCATTCGTTTCGCGCATCTTTCTATGTTCGAACAGCGGACCTTAATTGTCGAGCTGTGGCAGTTGTTAGTCCACGCACGTACTGTCTAGGCTCATTTCATGCATGCCTTCTGCTTGAGGTGCGCGCTGCAAGTTCCGAGCTGCTTGTGGTTTCTCATGTGACTGCAATTTGTTGCTGTAGCATTCGTTCTTTCGCCTTTGTGGCTAAGCAATGCACAGTAAACGCTGAACTACCTCTGAAAATACGCGTTTCACTTTATTGTTATAGCGATTTCTAGAAAGAGGGATGAGCCACATTTTTTTCTTCTAAGATGTCACTTCTGACACATTAATGTGTAAAGCCAGCTTTCATTAAGGCTAGGTGCACAAAGTCACTTCTAGGCTTTGCAAGGTTTGTACGTTGGTTTCATTCAGTTTGCCAACGCATATAACAAATCACTCCGGAGTCCTTTGTTACACTTTTTGTTCTACAGACAAGTGTGAATTGAATTTTTCTCCACAGCAAAATGAAACTTATTCGCAAACTTCGTGGTGACGACCTTGCTATAAACTTGCTGCTCAGGAGTGACCTTCCATAGATATTTAAAGCGTTTCGTGCAGTTTACAACAACATGACACAAACCACTCGCCTCCTTTGCTCAGATGACCCCGCCGCGGTGGTCTAGTGGCTAAGGTACTCGGCTGCTGACCTGCAGGTCGCGGGATCGAATCCCGGCTGCTGCGGCTGCATTTCCGATGGAGGCGGAAATGTTGTAGGCCCGTGTGCTCAGATTTGGGTGCACGTTAAAGAACCCCAGGTGGTCGAAATTTCCGGAGCCCTCCACTACGGCGTCTCTCATAATCATATGGTGGTTTTGGGACGTTAAACCCCACATATCACATCATCCTTTGCTCAGATGTGTTTCTCGTGTACATCATATGTTTTACTTTTCCAACTAACAACTTTTGAAGGTAGCTCAGAATAAAGATATAGAACCCCCAGCTTGCGTTTGCAGTTCTCCTGTAAACTGCAGCGTACTTGACATAGGTAGGATCGAATGTTCTATTTTGAGTAGACTGGTAAAATGAAATGATGGCATTGGTGATGCAGGCATTCCAGTCGAGCATGTATATTTCTGTGTGCATGCCTTTCGTAAGCCACAGATCTCAAGAAATGAAGCACTATCTATGCACTGTAGATTAAGCGAGAATATTTTGCAAAATCACTTTGGAAATCTACACTCTTCAAGCCGTAATATGGTCGGAGCCAAAGTCTTCTGGACGGCGCCAGAGCTGTGCACTTTAGATGTCTATACAAATGTTAAATGTTTTGAGACACAAGGCAAGTTTCAAGTGCACCTGCATAATATTCTCATTTTCACTAACTGAAACTGCAAAATAGGGGCTGTGCAAGTAAGTATATATTCCTAGCAGCATTGACCACAGATTAGCAGAACAAACTATAATTTGCTTTGTTTTGTTCCTTTCTTTTTATGAACTAGAAAGATTGCATGAGGCCGGGCACTGCTGACATATTTTGAAAAAGCTTTGTGGTGTTCACAGACGACTGAAATGAGGAGGGGTGAATGCACTGAGAGCTAGAAAAATGTTCTGTTCAGGAAAGCCAGCTTAGAAATTTTTACTAAATTTCAGTTGGTGGCTCTAGTGTGCTGATCTTGAGCCCTAGTCACATATTAGTACAGGGGACAAGAATCCTCGCCCAGTAAGAAATTCAAGTGCCCTTGAATATCCAAAGATGTGCTATTTGGTTGATACAGTAGTGATTAGGCTAATGTATGGAGATGGACTGATGGCTGCTTGAATGAGTGCGATTATTCAAACACACTGGCCTCCCCTGTAATAGAGATCAGTGTTTGTACATAGCTGTTGATAAAAATGTTCAATTTTTGTACGGGAATAAGCTGGGCATACTTGCTATGTGAATGCTTATTGAAAAAGGGAGCACATGAGTTGTGTAGAGTCCACACTGCAATATAGTTTTGTTAATAACCAAAATGCCTGAATGCAACCCTCCCCCCAAAAACGATGCTCAGTGATCTACCTATATATACCCGTAGTTGGCTGCAGAAGTTTTGCATCTGTTGCTGCAGGATTTTAGTTTGCCCCAATCCTGTCGTATTTACTCAACTTGTGTTCTCTTATGTAGCAATTTAATTCTACATGCACAAGATGTAAGTACTAGCTACTGCTTTATCTTTCTGGTGTCCTAGCCACGAGTGCTTCCTTGCACCCAAATTCGGTAGCTAATGCATACATAAGTTAATACCAAGTGAAGTTATCTAATAGTCAGATTTATTGTACCAATTTGCGCTATGTTCATTTAGCAGTCTTTTTCGCCAAGCCTTGCTGCATCCGCAGTTACTATTTTTTGTATGTAGTTTGGGGGGGGGGAGGAACCAGCTATGTGCTCTTAGTAATAACCACAGAAATAACCTAAGCACTGGCAGGATTAACTTCTAAAATTGCAAATAACTCTTACCTACTGTCCACAGACTGTACGCCTGAGGAAATCGGGGGGGGGGGGGGGATAGAAAGCCTCTTAAAATGGTAGTGGCATATACCCGGCAATTCTCCCGATTGTACGTGCGTGGCCGTAATGCTTCGGATAAACTGACTCAATCCAATTTCAAAAAATAGATAACTAAATCAATCGAAATCTCGCCACACATCTGCATCGCGATAGCTATCGCGAGCTCGGCTGAGAGCGGTAGTATGATTTGAATCAGTCATATGATGAGTACATTGGCCTTACAAGTGTCTCAGACTGTGTTGAACTAAGAAACCAGGAGAGTGGAATACTTCATACAGCCAGTTTCGGTAAGTGAACGTACCGTGAATCCTCGTTGTCGGTCCGTGGTTTTGTTAGTCCAGGCAGCGCATGCAGACTAGCTGGGCACCAAAGATTGCGAGACCAAGCATGTGCTGGCAAGCCTACCGGTTGTTTTGGAAGTGACGATATGGCAAGAACTGTCGTAGCGGTTTCAGCACGACACAAGTGATCCACTAAAGCGCGTGGTTACTGAAAGAGCACGGGCGAAGAGCTCTGCGTGCTGCCGGTATTGCCTCATTTTTGTGCGAGCACTGATTTTTTTTTTTTTTGACTACCATGATAATGCGTTTCTCAAATTGTACACAGCAGTTGCTTATACTCGATGGAGGCGGAAATGCTGTAGGCCCGTGTGCTCAGATTTGGGTGCATGTTAAAGAACCCTGGGTGGTCGAAATTTCCGGAGCCCTCCACTACGGCGTCTCTCATAATCATATGGTGGTTTTGGGACGTTAAACCCCACATATCAATCAATTGCTTATACTGAAAAGTGAGTAAATGAAACAACTTTATTGTTGATTTGGCATAAAGGGGGAAGAGCTAGCGGAATTAAAGCAGGACTCGAGCGTGCTCGGACGTCCCGGAGCAGCAACCTACTCGCGTAAAACCCGTGGGGGCGCCGCTTTCGGCCGCTGGCGTCCCAGGATATGCCAAGTACGTGCTGAACCACGTCTCTTTGGTAGCCTGGCTCTTGGCTCATGATTTTGCTGCTGATGTTAGTCGGCATTGATTCTTGGTTACCCGGCGGTGGCTCCCAGAGGAGGTGTCTCTGTGTGGCTCACGCCTTCTTGCAGCGTTGGCATATACCTGTGGAGTATACCTCCGGGTTTACTGAAAAAGTAATAATTTGGGTCTCTAAATAATTAAGAGAACCTCGGAGCGCGCTAATTTATTTATTCTATAGCACACTGCGATGTTTAAAGCGTGCTCGAGGTTCACTCGGAGTTACGTGCAGGCACAGCGTGCGCTGTGAGTGGTGCTTGCTCTCTCGTCGTCCGCTATCGTCTGTGGCTTCGATCCTTCTCGAAGTGACCCTTTCACGCTACGAAGGAGCACCACGCTCAGTACTCGATGCGCCTGTGTGGAATTCGTTGCAGCTGGCTGTCGCGCCGAGTGGCCGCTGCACGTTGCTATGTTCACATTACCAGTGGCTCGCTGTAAATGTAGGAGAAAATGTAGTAAGCAGACGACCGTTAATCGCAACGGGAAGCTTTGAAAGGACCCTGCAACACTTTTTTAGAATGGTCAGAAGACGCTGCCGATCGGTAGTAGAGGCTCCCCGCAACACGCGAGCCGAATATTACAGCGCAGCACGCGGCCTGGAATTCACAATAAATTAATAAAATCAGCTTGAAATTGCTTTTTGTTCTCTCGACAGATGACAAACGACACTCAAAAATCACACGTAGCAAGCCCATCTATCAGCCATTGGCTAATTTAAACATGGCGCGCTCGGTCGTTACAGAGATCGCCGCAGGAGGCTGCTACTTGTCCACGCGTGTGGGTGCGATCACACTGACAAGCCGCGCATTTGAAAAGAAAAATGTGCTCGAGGTCACGAAGCATGGGTGAGGCAGTTTCTTTGGCCGTGCGATCCCTCCCTGCTTAGCTTCCAGCGGTTTCGTCGGGACGAGAGAAGAGAGAATGCAATTGCAGCATGCAACAAATCTTTGTAACTTCACTCGCGCGGGACAGATTCTTAAAATTTTATGGCATCTGATTCGTAAATCAATGAGCTCTTCCAGATTTTGGATCACGTGTTCACTGGAACCTCGACTATTGACTGGCACTATTCTCTGACTATGTTCAAAGAGTGTTGCAGAGCCCCGTTTAATATGTGCAACTGCAGCAATGCGCGTAAATCCCGTAGCCTGAACCGATCGCATAGGTAAAAAAAAAATTTAGGCCTCCCCACGGCGAATCTCTCTATTTCAGAAGTTTCTAGGTTGGCACTTATAAAATGCCCGAGTCAGGAAGGAGTCCTGAAATGATGCCAGAAACAAAGGCTGGGACTGTGTTTATTTCTGACGCCCTTTTTTGTGTGTGTTGGTTAAGCTTGAGCATGTTGAACACTAGTTCACCCACTCTACAAATAGGCAGAGTCCTTTCTAAACATCGGAAAGTAGCGAGCGAAAATGTTGAAGTCCTATGAAATATCAGTATGTCACAGAAAATTTTCAAGCTGTTAAAGAAACCTTCACTATAGAACAAGATTTGGCTTGATATAGTGAGACCTTTTGCAGTCTTCGGGGCTACGCACTAAGGCATCACTTTGCAGTTGCATACACAACATTATAATCGCGTGGGTCTCCATAACAGGATTAGAATGTTGCTGGTTGCTGGCGTATCTGACCTTTTTTGGCCATGACAGGTTTACATGACAGTTTGCCATGACAGGTTTACAACTGCACGAATGTGCTCTTATTATTGACGCAAAGGTGTGGTCCCGAATGTCACAATGCACATATCGTTGTGTGTGCTATCTTAGTATATTTATAAGCCTCTATCTCAATGCTTGAAGGAGCTCTGAGAGTAACAAAAACCTGCAGCTTCCTAACTGCAGATTTTCCGACACATCACAAAGTCCTCTTACAGCCAGTCTCACTGGCTCTTGAAGTTTTCTGTGCACACACCAACCTGGGACAGCTTTGGCTGCTATTCACACATTGTCCATGTGGCATGCTATAACATACCAGCCACAACTATATCCAAACTGTTTCATCTTTTTAAGCAGCAAAAACCTTGTGTAACGTTCAAAGAGCTAACACACTTTGGTCCACCATCTGTCGCGTGACACTTCTTTGACGATGTAGAAACCGAGCTAAGAAGCTGAGAGTTGTACCAGCCCGTCCACGCACGGACATCTTATCTAACCCTACAGCACAGCAAGCGTAAAGTACTGAATGCAGTTTTGTACATCCTTTGTGCTTGATTTTCACGGACACTCGCGACTTTAAAGTGCCTGTCCTAGGTCTAGGGTCAGAAAAGTTCTTCCGTACGGCCACATTGTCTGTCACGGGTCGTCCAGGCAAGCAAGCACCAAGAAGTAAAGAGCAAACCGGCGCGTTGTCGCAAGCAGTGGAGAGATGCTATGAAATGGAGTCATAGACGGAGTCACTGTCCATGTGCGACGTGCCGTAGCCGTCGTCCCCCGCTGGCTCGAAGTCCTTGGAGGCCTTGAAGGGAAGCACGTCCCTGGCCATCAAGTACCGTGGCGTCCTGGTTGCTCGAGGTCTCGGGATGGACTCGTAAATGTGGTCCGTCGTGGACGCGAACAGCCTGGTCGACGCGTTCGGTCCCACTGTCCGGAAGACTCCGAGCTTCTCGAACTCGTCGGCCGTCTCGGAGCCATCGTTGGAGACGTACTTTGGAGGCCCACTGGCCTTCTTCGCGGATGCCGACCTGTGCAGCGACCAGAGCTTCTTGAACGGGTTGCTGGAAGTCGAGGATGTGGATGACTTCTTAGATGACGTGGACATTTGTGACTTGAGCGTGGGGACGCCCGAAGACGGGGGAAGGTCGACGAACGAGCAGGCTGACTTCTTGCTCGCCGAAGACATGGACTTCTTGAGGACCGCTGTGCGGCCGCCGGGCACTTGTAGCTGGTGTTTTGGCACCACGTGATGCGCGACTTTGATCTCGCTGCGCCACTTGTCGGCTTCCTCGAGGCAGTGACGTAGCATACGGTTGTATAACTGGCTCGACTTGCCCATCTTGCGTGAGTCGCGCTCCGGTACGAAGGAGAAGGTGGAGCCCATGTCGATTTCGAGCAGAGTGGGCCGCCCTTCTTGGAGGCTGCAGGCGAGCACCACTTCTTGTTCCTGCACAGGACAGATAAGCAATGCATGAGTCTTCTGCGGGTCTTCACAACTACAAATGTGCAGGAAAAAAACAAAAATAAAAGCTTTCAGGTGCTGTACAATGGCACTCTATAACGACTGCACTGCGTTGGCGTGGTTGCATTCAAAGAAATCATCTTCCGCAGTGCACATCAGGCTTCCAACCAATCCCAAATCTTTTCTGTGGAACTGACCATCTTCTGAAACGTGCCTCCCTCATTCACTGTTCAAAACTAGCAGTCATTGAATATGGGACATTGCAAGTGATTTACTGACCGGGTGATTTCTGTCATTTCGAGTGGTGTAAATAGTGATCTGGCTTGAACAAAATATGCACGACCTGAAGCAACGCGTTTCCGCGTAATCAAAGCCTGCTATGGCCTTCGCTTGTATATGCGTGGTACATATAAGAAACACGACACAGGCGTAAAGAGAAAGCTAGGCACCGACCTTTTTCTTCACATAAGTGTAGTGTTTCTTATATCTACCACGCTAACACAAGCCAAGTTGATCGATTACTAACTTGTCCGAGCTTCAACACTCCTGCTATGGCCATCTGTCACTGCGCTTTGGCCGCAGTTTTTTCTTCGTACGTGGTTGGTGAGTGAGTAGAAAACTCTGTTAATATTGATGTCACTAGCATTGTGGTCATATCGCTAAGTAGTAGCGCAGAAAGAGGTGACGCAGTGGCAAGCATAGAGTACTTCCTGCTTTTGGGTGGTTTTTATCTCAAGCACGCAAGCTGTCGGCGAAGCCCGATTACAAGAACCTCAAAAAAAGCAGTACGCGTTTTTATGCTTTTTTGCTCGTCTGAATCTATGGGCGTCGACAAGGGGGGTTCCAAAGGAGCTATTTCCCGCTTCAAGTCACACTAGCACGTGCTCCCACCGAAGCTACTCCAGGGCTTCTCCATCCCCAAGCCGCGATGCAACACGGGTTCACATTAGGGTTACCAGCAATTAATTCCATGAAGGAGGTCGGGCTGGGGTCGGGAAGGGTACACTAACATAGGGAGCCATCGAAATAAGTGTTCTTTGTGGTGGTATCTTCCAGATTAATTGGTCCGTTATTTTTGTGGCCTCTTGCAGAGGTACTTCAGCTGGCTACGCGCTGTTCGCTGCACTTCCTCTTGCCGCAGAACGTACTCGTTAAAGTAGTCGCACTTCTCAAGTAAGTTAAGCCGAAGCTCCTCGCAGCCACCGCTAGCCACTGCAACATTGCCTTGTGCGTGCGATTAAAGCTAACTTCCTGTTTCACAGCGTGACGCGCGTCGTCGGGCGTGCGTTGGAACTGGACTTTCCAGATCGAATCCGGGACATATAGCTCTCCCAAAAGGTATGATGTGGGACTCGGGACGCTGTATGAACAGTTGGGATGGTTGTTAGCCCTAGTTGACACCTCCCCCAAGACAAACTCTTGCCGACGCCCACATCCGAATCAAGACAGTTTGTCATTTGCACGCGCTGAGTAGTCGAAGCGCAGAAGTAGCGATAGGTCACTGCGTTGCTGTAAACGAAAAGCCTTACAACTCCGCCGTAAAAAAAAAAAAAAGCTTCGCTTTTAAAGTCTGCAACGCACCTGTACGTGCTCGAGCCTGAGTATTCCGGTGAAGCCGGTGGGCGTGCGCATCAGCGGTCCGCACACGAGTCGCACGGTGAGCGGCACACGGGCGAAGCGGAGCAGCTGCGCCAGCGGGAACACGTGGTTCGGCGACCGGGACGAGCGCCGGGCCACGGAGTAGAACTTGCCGCGCGAGCCGAGCGGCACGAACACCACGTCGCCCGTGGCCGCGTGGCAGCACTTGGCGTAGCGGCACTCGGCCGGCGCAGGGCGCAGCATGCCCACGCACGTGGCACGGATGTTCACGTCCTCGTACACTCCCAGGAAGCCCAGGACCTGGCCGGGGAGAACCTGCAAAAGGGAATTGACAGGAATCGAAGTCGTGACGAATATGCTGTATTTACAGGCATCTATGGATCCAGGTCAGGGGAGGGGGATCTCCATGAATTAATCCCCTCTTCCCCACTATCCCCAATGGCTGCATGTAGGAAGGATATAGTTCGCTAATTCATTGGAACTGTGTTGACCCGTTGGGATAAACCCCATTGCGGTAAGGTTGGCATGCAGATGCTGGGCGACGAAAATCTTAAAATTTAAAGTATTTCATACGTGTTCTCTGATAGATGGTGTGTGGAAAGCGTCCACACTGCATACCAAGGAAACGAATAATGTGCCTTATAAGATTTCTCAAAGTTGTGTCAATATTTCTTTCAAACTTTGATAAAAAGCTTATGTGCTCATTACACACCACGGTGCGGCTGTACTCGGCCCTCCCGGTCTCGTGGCTGTGTCCCAGCAGGCGGTAACCCTGCAGGGGCTCCCTGGCCAGGAAGTGGGACACCTGCGCCATGGCCACCTGTTCCAGGCAGTTGAAGTAGCCGGCCGTGTGGCCGTCTTCCGAGATTATGGCGAACCAGCCTGCGACACAAAGAGCATAGTCGAATCTCGTTATAACGAAGTATAGCTTCGACACTGTAAGTTAGTTCGTTATGTTCAATATTCGTTGCAACAGTAAGAAAAAAAGTTAAAGGACGCTTGTGCTTCGCCTTGAAGGGACGTTATTCTAGACACTGTCAAATTCCGCCATGTTGTCACATTCCGGCATTGGTCGATGCTGATTGGCCCAGTGGCCTGCTGCGACCTCTCTGATTGGCCTAAAATGCCGCCATTACGAAATTTGACAATATGGTGGAATTAGTGTCCAGAATAGCACCAAAGGTCGCGATATTGTTATCGGACTTAGCGCGCATGGCCTTCTGAACTGCTAACCTGTTTTCGGTGCATGCCTCCACCGTGCCGAACCAACGAATGCGCGCGTAACACTTGGCCGATTCATTGAATGTCTATATTGCAAACACAGTTAGCGACCTTTATTCCTATCCTTTTAATTCCTTCTCACCCCCATCTCTTGTGAGCTACTGTTGACGTGTCGCATCCTGATGCAGACGGTTACGGGGCTCACTTTTCTCTTCTTTTCCCTCTTATAACCACTATCACGTCGTAATTATTTCTATTTTGTGTGTGTGTGAATCGGCGAATGCTTCAATACGCGTCTGTATAGGGCAATACGCAAACCTGTGTAGCTGTTCACTTTAATAGCGGTTCTGCTGCTGATGATGATTAGTAATAATATGTGGGCTTTTACGTCCCAAAACCTCGATATGATTATGAGAGATAGCGTAGTGGAGGCCTCGGGAAATTTGGACCATCTTTAACGTGCACTGAGATCGCACGAGCACACGAACGTCTAGCATTTCGCCTCCGTCGAAATGCGACCGCCACGTCCGGGAACCATCGAATCCCGGCTGCATTTCCGATGGAGGCGGAAATGTTGTAGGCCCGTGTGCTCAGATTTGGGTGCACGTTAAAGAACCCCACATATCAATCAATCAATCAACGTCCGGGAACCAACTCGCGAACGTTGCATCAGCAGCCGAGCAACGTCATCACAAATTATAGCAACATGTGGCTTCATGATGGCGTCTCCTGGTGACGTCATCAAGTGATAACTTAGGTTGGCGGGAAAACACCCGCTACGGTGGTCTGGTGGATGACGTACACGGCTGCTGAGCTGCAGGCCGCGGTGGTCGCATTTTCGATCGAGGCCCGTGTGCTTAATGTGCACCTTAAACAATCCAACGTGGTCAGAATTTTCGGTGCCCTTCACTACGGCGTCTCTCATGATCATGTGGTTGTTTTGGGACGTTACCCCCAACAGTTATTAAGATTAGGTTGCCGCGAAAAATGCAGCACACAAGACAAGGGACACACGACGCGCTGCTTGCAATTGGATTGATTATTCAGAAAAAAAAAACATACAACGCAGTTAGACCAGATAAAACCAGCGGAGTCGACGTAGAAAGATTAAACATACAAGCGTTCCGCGCCATGAGCTCATGTATCGTTCAAGAAATGTCATCTTTGCCTCGGGCAGATTAATAGATGGTGTCTCATGCAATATAGCCTCTGTAGCATGATAAGAAAGGCCTGTATAATCTTCCTCTGCGTGTACCCATTATGTTTGTACATCGCGGTTATTTGCTCAAACAAAGGCTTGCAGCTTACATCTTTGTACTCCTTGCAGTGGAACTTTTTTTTTTACCGATTGTAATATTTCAGGGTGACCGACGTCATCACATTATGATAGTCGGCATCACTTATTTCGACGCCGACGCCAACTCTTCGCGCCTGGTGGTGGCTTTCGTCTTGAATTCGAATCGGTCACTTAATTGAAAGCGGCACTCTTGTAATATGGCTGCGCCATTGGCGACTCATGTCCCGTGTGCATTTCCAAGGGAGATGCATGAGGCGAGTCAACTAAAGAGACCCGAAAACACGTTTAAAGGCGTATGTGTATCAACTTGTATACATATCCCTCTACCCCCACGCCATCGCACGCCTGGCTAAATGGGGCGGGTGTCTTCCTGCCGGGTGCATACCCGGCTGTGGCCGGTCGCACTCTATTTTCACGTCCGCCCCTTACCGGGGTCGTCTCGCCTCGCACGCTGCCAGGTGATGACGAGCTGCCGGGTCAAGACTGCCCCGTCGCAGACCGAAAGCGAAGATGACGGCTTTGCGCCCCGCCAGGGCCAGTGTTGCGAAAGGAGGGGGGGGGGGGGGAGAGGAGAAGCGAAGGAGAACGTGTACTACCGTATATTTCGCTGTGTAACGACTCTTTCCCGGTGTGCAGTTTCTTCAGCCCCGTTCTCTTAGACTGTTGACACCAACTGTTATCTCGCAGCCTTTACAAAGGCTTGGGCAATATCACGATGCAACAGTATCGGGACAGCATCTTAGAGATACTTCTTGTGTATCGAAGTACGTAAAAATTAGTCGTATCTCAGAAGCGAAATACATTTACGATGCAGAGATGATATCGCAATACTGTGCAGACCACGCGTATGTCATTACCTCCTCCATCCCGCACCCACTTTGTTTTGCGTTCGGATTCTGGGTCATTGGCCAAGCCCATCCTCAGCCCAGAAGGCTTTGAAAGCTTTGCTGAGCTTTTTGCGGACAACTGACCTTAGAGACAGACTTTAGTGTCTTATACTCTTTGATGTTGCCTTTCCTCTGCCGCGTTTTTTTTGTAATTTTTTTTTCTCTCTCTTCGCAACATTTCTTTTTATCATCTTTTATTCCCCCCACCCCTTTTCCCAGCACAGGGTAGCGAGCCGGTCTAAGAACTGGCTAATCTCCCTGTCCTTCCGCATAAACTTTCCTCCTTCTCCTCTTTTGCATTCAAAATCACCCCGAGTTAAGTGGCAAATTTTCTTCAAATCTGAAGAGCTTCACCTTGCGAGCTGCAGAAGTACATGCAATGAACCAATAAGACACGCGCGGCGAGTCGTCATCATCGGCGGTCATCAATCACGGTTCTCAAAATTTTCAAGATGGCGCCGCTTCGGCTTCTGAGCGGTCAGAATACGCGAAAGCGGAAATGCTTCATTACCTAGATGTGAGAAGAGATGTCGGCATACCTCGAATGCCGGATATCTTACGCGTCGATGTTGTGGTGGGAAGAGAAAGGGGGGGGGGGGGAGTGCAAGAAGAGGTGGCTGCCCACACCCCACCCGCTGGAAATTTCAGATATTTTTTATGCAGTATCACTGAGCTACACTGCTTTGTTAGCAAACTCCGGTCCCGCACACCCGTGTGAAACACGCTTCATAACAACAAGCCGACTTAGCACGTTGCGTATTATAAATGTAAAAAATAATAGCTGTGATTTAACGTCCCGAAAACACAATATGGTGATGAGAGACTCCGTAGTGGAGGGTTCCGGAAATTTCGACCACCCGGGGTTCTCTAACGTGCACTTGAAGTCTAAGCACATGGGCCTTAAGCATTTTCACTTTTATCGAAATTGTGGCCACCGCGGTTCGACCCCAGACCTGCGTGGATCAGAAGACGAGGTCTTGCCAGTCATGTCATGGTCATGGCGTACTTTCTCGCTACATTTCCGCCACCAATATCTTAACCGCTTCTTATTTCTATCGCTGGAGTGTTTAGCTTTCCGTTGTTTTACCTAGAACCCGTAGAACTTACTCATGAATCGACTCATTCAGACTCAGGTCGAGCCGTGAGTTCAAGTGATAGCGAGTCTTTGTAATATATTGCTGAGTTTGACTCCGAGTGAGTCTGGTAGGAAAAAAAAAATCGCTAGTGTGAGTCCGGTTTGGGGAAAATTTGGTAAGTCAGAGTGAGTCGTAAACACGAAATATATTTCACGAGCGAGCTTCACAATTTTTCGTCGACCTATGCTAAAACCAAAGGCTACTTTATAGTTAGTGCCCAAAGGTTAGTGCCCAAACATATACCCGGGCTTAAACAGCGGAAAATGCGGTGCACCGGGGAGGCCGCGGCGATATGCGGAAGTTGGTCCAAGGCGACGTAGCTCGCGCGCATCACGGCGACGCCCACCGCGCAGTCGTCCTGGCCGCCGCCTAGCGGCAGGCGGGGGAGTCAGAAACGGCCCTCCATCTTCAAAGCGGCGACCTTCCCGCACAACGGCAACTGTGGAGTCCGTTCACTGCGAGGCCCGCCCCGGGCATAGAAATATCTATATTAGACTGCTTTGGAAGGTATATATTCTCGGACCGTGGCCTTCTCCGGGCATTGTGTGCGCGTGCTTTGTGCGCTTTTCTTTCTGCCTTCTTGTTTCGTGAAGCAGCCTCAAAGAACTGAAACTGCTCTCCCCACTGCCTCTCTCCCTATAGCAATTTAACGTTACTTTTTTTTCAACCTTGGACTTCAGGGGAGGGGCGTTGGCGGAAATATTTTTCAGGGTGGACGGTTTTCTTCCTTCATGTGCACGTGTTTGTATGTGTGTGCATATACATACACGTTCGAAAAAGAATTCCAGGGAGGGGGGTGGTAGCCTCAAAGAACTGACACTGTGCATCTACCCTTACCCTAACGCCAATTTACCGCGCTGATGTTTTCAAGTTCAGACGGGGGGGGGGGGGGGGGTGTCCGGCATCTTTTTACGCATGGCCGTGTTGTTGCTTGCGTGTGTGCGCGTATTTGTGCCGATACAATACGCGACAGTTTTTTTTTTTTGGGGGGGGGGGTTAAAATCCCAAGGCCGCTCCCCTGACGGCTCTACCGGCTTGAACGTAAGCTTATTTTTTCAACCACCTACATATCAGTGGACTTGTTGGTTTCTGGTTTTCCTTCTCGATCCGCATTTTGTAGCAACTGTTATCGGTGTAAATCACTCGGCACTTTCGACCTCATAGAAATGGAATGGCGTCGCTATAAGCACATGCTTCAAAACCACGATGTGATTACGAGGAACGCCGCAGTGGAGGGCTTCGTAAAATTTGGACCGTCTGGTGTTCTGTAACGTGCACCCACATCACACAGTGTACGGGCCTCCACAGTTTCGCCTCCATCGAAATGAGACCACTGCGGCTGGAATCGAACCCACGACCTTCAGGTCAGCAGTGGAGCACTGTATCCGTTGCAACATCGCGGCGGACCCCGTATGGTGGTCTCAATATGACTAGTGTTTGTCTAGTGTTGGCTGTTGTTGGCCGATGACTGGATAGTGCTGCCTATTACTGGCTGGATGATGTATATTTAACTCCACTGGCGGATCCAGAGGGGGGGGGGGGGAGTAGGGTGGTGAAAGGCGTCCTTGGATAATTACATGTTTTTTTTATTTGACGTAATGAATACGAGAGAAATACGACTGCGTAAACTTGCACACTGCGCAACATAATCAATATGTATATAACTGTTTTCATCATTATTAATTGCCAACGCACCACCGATATGTTTGGAAACATGGGGGTTAAGCACGAATCTGTCGCGCCTCGATCGTATCCTGAAGTATTGCCATCGCGCTGTTTGCCGATCGAAATTTATCAGTAGATGATATTTTTATTTTCCTTACGCTTCAAACATTACGGAGTTTCAGATAAAAGTCGCACGCTTCTGTCTAAACGCTCCTGAATTACATTTGCAGCATTTACACTAAGCCATAATAAGACAAATTGTGTAAAAAAAAATCGGCCCTTGTGGGAAAGTCGTACTTGAGGTGTGCGTTGAGTGGCATCATGAAGATATGCGCGCAGCTCCTGTTTCCGATAGAACAGCAATCACTGTTTTCCCCGTGGATTGGCTCTGCTAGCTGCCGTGAAGTATTCTGTGTGGCACCTAATGCCTTGGTTTTAGCAAGGGACGGTGCACTGCTCTCCCATAGTTGAGTACGAAGTACTCGAAATCGTTAAACACTTTTTCTAAATATATATAGGTTGATCCCCAAGGAACGGCTTTCAGCTCTCCCATAGTAGAAATACCGCGTACTCTAAATCGTTAACCACTTTTTCGAAACACATCTTAGCGGTTCTTTCTGACTGGGACGGCTTCCTGCACTCCTATAGTAAAGTACCACGTACTCTCAATCGTTGAACACTTGTTTAAACATTAAAGTCGTTTGTTCTCATTAGCTTTATCAAGTATGAGATCCAAGGGGAGGTTTTCAGCTCCCCCATAGTAGAGTACCTATAGTATTCTGAATCGTTACCCGCTTTTTTAAACACACCAAGTGCTCTAAATCGTTCACAACTTTTTTTCAAAACACACATTCTTTCATGTTCGGGACGGCTCTCTGTTCCCCCATAGTAGAGTACGAGGCAGTCTAAATCGTTGAACACTTGTTCTAAACACAAATTCACAGGACCGTGCAGGCACCTGCGCGTCTTTGGGCAGCTGTCTGCGGTACCATAGTAGAGTACATCGTACTTTTAGTCGTCAAACATTTGTTCCAAACACATTAACAGTCTTTTTCTAAACGCACTAGTGCTTGCACATGTCGTTGTGCCTCAAAGTGATGGTGATAATGCTCCTTGGATTAGTGGCGCCTTCACACCTCTTCATACACCACCAACTATGGGCCGGTACCACAATAGTCAAGCTTCGCACAGTGGAAGACCAGGTGGGCCGTATGGCCCTCCTGGTTTCCAACAAGCGGAGCGGATTATGAAGCAGGGATGCAATGGGGCTTCCCCCATGCTTTTGTAATGTGTAGGATACTCTACTTGGCTCTCTACCTGCACCCATGCAAACACGATGACGACCAACACGAGCTGATCCATCGAAAAGTCATCGAGCGGGCTCTTGACCGCCTTATCACCACGTCCAACGAGATACTTCTGGCCCTAATGATTGCCGGGAACTTTGAGAAGCCCACCTCGTCAGCCAATGCACGCGTCTTGCACAGACCCATTCCGGTCGCCGCCTCTTGGACCGGCTACGCATCACACACGACTACCGGATTGAGGAAAGGTGAGAGCGTCGGAGACGCGCTCTCCGGGTCCGGCCCCTTCCTCGCAGCATGTTCAGAGAAGACCACAGCGGTCGCCACTAGGCGCGCGCAGAAGCGTTGCAGTGTATATTGCAGTGACACTTTGGTCAACAGCAACACGTGCGCTGCTTGCACGCTGCGCGCCCACATTACGGGGGGTGGTATACGGCAGCAGTCATACACAACACAAGCACCGTAAACGGGCTCACTTTCAAAGCCTTCAGGGCAACTCACGCGGAGGAGATTGCCTTTGCTCTGGCTGTCACCTATACATGTCACCGACTCGTGGTGGGCCTGTCGGAACTATGAGCTATAGGATGGGCTCCCCCGCTTGCTCAGCGCATACTGGAACCTGGCTGCCGATACGTTGATCTAACTCAGCGTAATCGGGTTTCGGCACCCGGTCACCAAGGATTCAAGAGAAACGAACAGGCTGATCAGGCCACCCGCGCACTCTCTTCCCCGGCTGGCATTTCCCTTTCTTTGCAATCAGATAGTTCGGCCCTTGAACAACGGCCATTGAACGATTTCCTGCCATGTCCTCCTAGATCAGGCGTACTTGGTTTAACTGGGCCCCGCTAGATGGCACGACCTGTCCGGTTTAACCAGGCCAAAATTGAACTTTTGAAGCACTTGCGCCATTATCCAAAGTAATGTCCGGTGCTTCCTTTTTTCATGAATCAAACTAACGAACAAACAATTTTTTACGTCTTTTGATGCACGAAAAGTTCTTTATTTAGTGCAGCTAGTCTGATTACTAGTGATTAATCGTAGGCGGTAAGTCTGACGTTATCGGGATCATTTTGCGAATGTCCCACTGACGGCGCATGTGTTGTCGTGCATTTACATTAATTTCTCAGTAAGTATGGCACTGCTCTTGATAATATTGTCATTTCAGACGTTGTCATACATCGAGCTTTCACTTTTTACTTAAATTGTTGTTTGACTGTAGTGTGTCTTTAAGGGCGATCGCTTGTCCATCCACGGTTTCCGTTGTCACGGCTATAGTCTGAACATATGTGAGGCTAAAAAAAGGACTAATATTCTTAAAACGTAAAAAAACAGTAAAATAATATGAATCACAACTGTGACAGAAACATATAGAACACCTAAAAGCACAAACCATTTATACTAATCGGCCATTTCAACGTGCACACTATGAATCACAGGAACTACCTAGCTTTGTAGACGACTACCTTTGTTGTGTCAGCGTGGGTTCACGCGAAGAGGAGACAGGTTTCCGAAGAGCGAGTGGCGTTTATTGCCCCATGTCTATCGTTACGTGTCCCAGTCCCGGAAAGCCACGGGGGGGGGGGGGATGCGAAGCGTGCATTTTATCTGTTTCGCGAGCCTGCACATAATCGACCTGAAGATCAACTGCGGCGCTCCGCGGGACACCACACTTCATCATGTCACTTTAATTTTATGTCACTGAATTTACATTACATGGGGCAACGCCGGGGTAACGTACGGCTACTCACCCGTACGATACCCTGAGCTTCGCCTACTTGTCTTAGGCGCTTCTGTAAAAAAATGCGCATATAAACGCGTTTCAGACCACACACTCATTTTTTTTTTGTGATAGATGGAAACGAACGCGTTCTCGCCCTCGAAATGCAATGTCGACGCAGACAACAAGCTACCCCGGAGATCTAGCCGCAGCGAGCGGTGGCTCAACGACAATGCCAACAACAGCTACGCAGACATGTACAATTGTAAAGCTAACTTTCCTGCTATGCTGTTAGCCCGACTGATGGCGGTTATAGCGCGAGAACAAAACGACGACACAGAAACAAGAAGGACACGAAAGAAACGTGTCCTTCTTGTCTCTGTGTCATCGTTTTGTTCTCGTGTTCTTCTTGTCTCTGTGTCATCGTTTTGTTCTCGTGTCCTTCTTGTCTCTGTGTCGTCGTTTTGTTCTCGCGCTATAACTATCGTCATGCCATACCAACTAGCCCAAGCTGCCACACTTCTATGATGGCGGTTAGTCACTTTCCGCAAACAACGTGCTGAAGCGCAGCCTACTTGCACTATGACATGGAAAATGTAGGATCAGCTCTCTTGACATAAATGCGCATACTAGACGAGCCTCAGCATGTTCAACTAGGACACCGCCTCCATTTGAAGCAGGACAGGGGCCGCCATTAGCAGGGCAAATATGTAGTGCAGAGATGCGCACTATCGGATTATGGAGGGGGGTCTGTTATGGGCCTGAGGACGTAGCGTGGCCCACTCGTCATCATACACTTCGGCCAGATGAGTGAATCTTTTTTAACTCTCAACAATCACGTCATTCCTGTGAGAGTGTAAGGGGAAGATGCCGCGGCTGGCAACATTCCAGGGCACCGATGGCCGGACGGGCTAAAGTATCTTTGATAATGGCGTTCGCCTTCGACTCGACTGAGACGGATGCATAAGTGGCCCTGTGAGTTTATACTCAACTGAAATACTAAGCATATTGTTAAGCATTCGTTGTTAATCCATAAGCTAGAAGTTTGTTGTTACTGCTCAAAACATTACGTTTGGCTGAACAGCAATGCCAAAACTTTTGGCTAAGTTGACCAGTACTTTCAAGTTTCCTACTTAAAACCGGGAACACAAATGGGTGCCTCTTCGGCAAAGGCCAACTGTCGGATGCATTAGAGCAGTGAGTAATACAAGTCGAAACGCTTGGCCCTTATCGTCGTGAAATGTAGTTTTCCCGTGTTGAAGTACTACACTACAATAATCCAATTCTAAGTACAGAGGTCTGCCTGGTCTTGATAGGCTGCTGTCTCGGTTGATGTCGGAAGGAACGCCATGTAAAGATGTCAATACGCAAAATGTGCATATTCGTGCTTTATTTGTGCTTTTTGTTTACCATGTAGTGTGCATGGGTCTTAAGACAAATTTTTGTGCGTATGTGTGGGACATCGATCGCAAATGTTGCTTCTGCGTCATTGCATATTTTATGTCTATGTGAATGAAGTCATATTAAAATCCTCGTTAACGTGCTTCTAGCAAGAAAAGAACGTTGTGCTGAAATGTTATGTTAAGCGTCTGCGTTTTATCTAAACACACTGCTGTCAAAGTACTACCGGGACAGCCTAGCACCCTCCCATAGTAGAGTGCATATATAGCACTCTAACGCGTTCTCAGTTTGTTCTTAACACCCGTACGATATCGACGCGTAACATTATTTAAGAGAAAATTCAATTGACTACCATGGTAATTAACGAAATATCAATGAAAGACTGCGAACCACTGGCACGGTTACGGCACCTGGCGGTGCAGATCGCAACCATGCCCTTCTTTCTACGTGGTCTCTGGGATCAGCTTCGACTGCGCGTGAGACACAAAGTCAAACTAAGGAATACGCAAGGATGCACCAATGCCGACGTGCGAGTGCTCCTACCAGACACCTAAAGCAATGCTTAGGGTGGCCTGCCAAAATTTTTTAGGGGCTAAGGTGCTAAAGGTGTGGGTCGTTCCCTCCTCGGTAGTAGTAGTATGTACGTAGCCACCTCTAGTTTGTGAATTACTCAATAGATGGCGCTGTGTGTATATGCCCCTTGGAAATATCGCTAGATGACGTTAGAGATTGTTGTGTAGTTGACGATTTCGTTAGGTTGATGAACGGACGGACGCTTCGCCCCACTCATCATCATTCACTCCGTGGATATGCTGGGTCTTTTCGTTCACATACACACGTACGTTTCGGCTATAGCAACGGTTTTCTATATACCACGGCAATGGACAGCGAGAGTTGACGATAAAGCAAAGTCCTAAGGTCCATAATGTGTACACGTTGAATTCGCCCACCAGTATAATGGGTTTGCGCTTCCAGTTTGTTTCATACTGTTCATTCACAGTTATAATTATTAATAATCTATTGTTAAACCTTTCCCCTTTTTTGCTGCACATTCACTCATCTCCACGTGACACCGCACACAGCGGACGGACATGACTCAGCCCTAAGATGCTTCGCCCCTGAAAGGGGGCTTTCGCCTTCAAGCCATTTCAGGTGCATGCGCAGGGCATAAGGATTCTTACAATATTTACTCAAGAGACAATAATATCTGCGGTTTTACGTTCCGGAACCACGATATGATTATGAGGGACGCCGTATTTGAGAGCTCAAAGCATTTTCACCATCTGGTGTTCTTTAACGAGCACCGTGACGTCGCACAGTACAGGGATCCATACCGTTTCGCCTCCATTCAAATACGAGCACCACGGCCGGCATCGAACCCGCGACCTTCGGGTCAGCAGCTGAGCACCGTATAGCCGCTACAGCACCGCAGAGGACTATTTACTAAAGAGAACTCAGGCACCAGCATCAATGGAAGATGCGACGCATGGCACTTCGGCTATAGCGTGCGAATGGTGGGTATAAAACAAGAAGGGAAATCTGGGCTATAGTTGGTAATAGTTCAGTTTTTTTTTTGATAACTCACAGCGCGAGAAAGACCAAGACACCCCGTCGCGGTAGTCTAGTGGTTAAGGTACTCGGCTGCTGATCCGCAGGTCGCGGCATCGAATCATTGCTGCGGCGGCTGCATTTCCGATGGAGGCGGAAATGCTGTAGGCCCGTGTGCTCAGATTTGGGTGCACGTCAAAGAACCTCATGTGGTCGAAATTTCCGGAGCCCTCCACCACGGCGTCTCTCATAATCGTATGGTGGTTTCGGGACGTTAAACCCCACATATTAATAAAAAAAAACAAAGACGCAGACCAAGGATAAGACAACGCGAGCGCTGGCTTTCAACTATAGTTTATTAAACGGAAAGACATGAACATATACATAGGTCAACCAGCTTCGACAGAGCAACTGCGCATGTGGAACAGAGCGATTCAAGTGACTTTTTTTTTTCAGGACACGTGCACTCATGCGCGGCAAGAAACAAAAAAACTTATCTACAAAAACCGGTCATATTAAAAAAAAACAGACGTGTGAAGCATCCTAAGAAAAGTGACACTCATAGAAATTGCACTTCCTTTTCGCTAAGGCAGTTGCTCTGTCGAAGCTGGTTGACCTGTGTATATATTCCTGCCTTTACTTTTAATACACTTTAGTTCAGAGTCAGCGCTCGTGTTGTCTTATCCTTTGCCTGCGTCTTCGTCTTTCTTGCGCTGTGAGTTATTGAAAAAAAGATGGGTATGGTACACGGATTTGTCTAAGTTTTGTTGTTTCGGCTACGTTTGGCTCCGAGTCGTCTGCAACCCCTTTGTAACCAGACGAAGTTCAGCAAACGTTCAGCTATATCACTTCACCGCCTCCGCCCTTTTCGCACACCAATTCAAATCGCCTCATGAAGTTCGCAAAGATTTGTTCTTTTATTCGAAACGACTGACACGACAATAAACAAAACGACAAGTTTGTTCGAAAGCTGCACACTCGAAGATCAGGCAAATCCGTGTACTATTCGCAATTCCCATTGTGGCTGAACTGGATGTATGTATGGATGGATGTGACTGTACCCTTTAGATCGGGCGGCGGCTAACGCCACCTAGTCGTAATACTTAGTGAACTAACCATTAGATTTATATTTTTTTCCTTTAAATTGTGAGGTTGAGGATTCGTTCTTTGCAGTGCAGGGTTTAATTTTCACTCGTGCCTTGACTTCAGCCACCAATCAGATAACCTCCTTCTAGTCAAGTCTACCCGCTTAAAGTCTATTTTGCCCTCCCTGTACCTAAACCCCAGTGCTTTGAAAAACTCTGCGCCATCATCCTGAACTATAGGGTGAATCCCTTTACAGAACATTATCAAATGTTCGACAGTTCCTCACCACACGCACTGCATACTGTGTCTACCCCTTCGTATTTGGCCCGATATGTCTTGGTTCGCAATACTCCCGTCCTGGCCTCAAACGGTAGAGAACTACCCCGAGTATTATCAAAGATCCTTTCCTTGGCAATTTCCTGCTTAAAAGTTCGATAGATTTCTCGTGCGGACTTCTTAATCATGCCAATTCTCCACATCGCTGTCGCAGCGCCAGAGTTCCCTCTGGTGAATATCGTAGCAAACTATGAAATGTGGTAACCCGCGGGGGGGGGGGGGGGGCTACAGAATAACAAAACAGAAAAATTGATGGCGAGGCGCAGAAACGGAAACGAAGATGGACGGAACGTGAGAGTCGGTCCCGGTTCGCGCTGATGAGCGCCGCTCGGTAACAATGGCGAGAAAGTCCGTGACATGCATACATCTCACCATCTTGCTGTTTCATTTTCTGTATTTTTGTTTTTGTGCGCATTGGCGCATAAGGTACATCAAGGGTCAAGGAATTTTCGTGTCCATCATGGGAAAAGCTAGTAATAATGATAAAGAAAAAAAAAGATTCGTTGATGACTCGAGCCGGCCATAAGCCATGCACGTCATCTACGTGCATTCATTTGGTAAATTTTTGCCTGTGTGTTTTCAAATAAAACAGAACTAACTTCAAAAGGCATACACCAATGAAAGCGACCTCGCTTGTTGTTCGTGGGTTTGATGATACTCCGTCACATTGAAACAAAAAGGTTCCGCGGTCCTTGGCCTACAGGGACGGATTGCCTGACGAGCTTTGAGTCGAGCTGACCATCCTAAAACGCAATAATGCCTGTTACACGAGGAAGTCCGGAATTATCACTAACGTTGCAAACCCTTAATGCCTTAGCGCATTAAGAATACCATTGGTGAAAAGAGCAGCTATATAAGAAGTAACGAAGTGTGCTGAAAGGACATGCGATGTCCCAGGCAGCCGTGGCTACCATGACCATTGAACGTGAACCGGATTTCGCTGTAGTGATCGCTGCAGGGAACTGTATGTGCATGTTTGTTTACTATTCAAGATAAATACACATTCTATAAAGAGTTGAAACTTTCTGGGTGTATTTCTATGACCCAACAATGATCTACGTCTTCCTTGTTTAAGTTTTCTTTTTTTTCTGTAAAGGAAACAAAAACAAAACAAACATGGTGGAACGCCTCAACGAACGATTACGATGCAATAAGCGTCTCTGTCATGGTAACTGTGGCGTGCTTCTGGCTCCACAATCACTTCTAGGTGCCTGCAGACCACAGAGGTTTATGTTATTCGTGTTGTGTTTCTGTTAAAGGAGTATGGAGACGGGCTTTGAATATTTTCGGATTGTTGATCGAAATAAATACACTATAGTGTCAAGAACCCTAAAAAAGGGTACTTCCGTAGCTGGGAATGCACCGCATGTATATATAATACCACTGCCTTTAAAATAAACGCTTTCGGTTTCGCGTAGGGTGGCTCTTCAGTGACGTGTCTTTGCAGTGTGTCGTCACGGGGAAACAACAGCTGGCGACGTAGTAGCGGCAAATATGTCGTCTGATCGTGCTGTATAAGTTAATAACGATGAGTAAATTCTCGTCCGGCGACCTCGACAGTGGCTTCTGTGATATACGCTGCACGCGCGACGCATAGTTCTCAAACCCAATAAACTGTCTTGACTCGTTAAGATATCTGCAAGCCAGCCCCGTTGCTGTGGGGCTGGCTTGCAGATACTCAGCGACGAAAACTACAAAATCAAAGTAAAGTGTTTTATACGTGTTGCCTGGCTGCGGCGTGTGGACAGTTCAAGGGTTCAAGGTTCCTTTCTTCATTTTTTTTCCCCGAATCGTCTCGATGCTTGGAGGAAGAATGCATAACTTCTCAGGCAGTACGCCTTAATTCTCTTTACTGAAGGAAGAAAAAAATGAATAAAATGGACACACACACACACACACACACACACACACACACACACACACACACACACACACACACACACACACACACACACACACACACACACACACACACACACACACACACACACACACACAATGTCCTTATGTCTAAACTCACGATGCTCCAATGAATAAATAAATACGGTACATTGGGCCGGACGTGATGGAATAACACTTTTGACCTATTGGTGTGGGCGAGGTGATCCTTGTCGCAATAGATGATCGTCATTCAGTGCGCGCTCTCACATCACATGCGCAGCACGATTGCGGCTCAACTCCACGGCGTCCGCGCTGTGAACGTTTCGCGACGTGGGCATTTCGAAACGCCGCGGAATGTCAACGACGTGCTGCACAGCTTAGAACTCCTCGCGTCACCCGCACTGCTTTGTTTTTAGTTGTATATTTCGGATCTTTTTTTTTTTAATCTTCTACATCGGACGCTGCGTTCCTCTGCTGTCCCCCGACGTGGAAGAGCGGTGAGCGACGTAGAAGCGTTAGGCAACAAAATGACCTTTTAGCGCGGCCTGAGCGGCGTCTATAGCGGTTCACTTTCGCGCCATTCCGCGCGCTCAATGCGCGCGCCCGCCCGCAGATGGAGCTCGCGTGGCGCTATAGCGAGAGAACCAATAACGACTCGAAAGCAATTCGCTAGTCGAGCTTGTCCGGCGCGAAAGTTTCGTCGAGTGCGGGACGATTATCCGGGAGACGCGAGAGTTCAAGCGAAGAAAGGAGCGGGCGCGCAAGAAATTGAAAGCTTCGAACAATTACGCGAGGGGACGGTCGCCGGTGCGAAAGCGAGACAATGACGCGTAAAAGAGAGAAGCAACGTGCCTTGCTTGGGTTTATAGACGAAGATCACTAGCTCCCCCATCATCTCTCTAATGATTCCTTTGGTGTACCATGCACTGCGCCTCGAGTTACTTGTACCGTATTTTTCGGTGTAGTATTGGTGGCGCCACTCTTAAACAAAGCGACGTGTGACGCAGGCAGGACGGAACTAAAACCGGAGCCCCGCCGCAGTGGTCCAGTGGCTAAGGTACTCGGCTGCTGACCCCAAGGTCACGGGATCGAATCCCGGCTGCGGAGGCTGCATTTCCGATGAAGGCGGAAATGTTGTAGGCCCGTGTGCTCAGATTTGGGTGCACGTTAAAGAACCCCAGGTGGTCGAAATTTCCGGAGCCCTCCACTACGGCGTCTCTCATAATCAAATCGTGGTTTTGGGACGTTAAACCCCACAAATCAATCAACTAAAACTGGAGGTGGGGGGCAGGAACGACAGACAGACAACATTGTGGTTCTTCACACTAACCATCAGGTGGCGCAAGATAGAATAAACTTGAGATCATCAGGAGAGGCCTTCATCCTGGAAGGGACATACTACAGGCTGAAAATGATGGTTATGAACTTATGATGATTAATGTGACGATTTTCCCTGTACGCGACGGGGGGGGGGGGCACTGTAAGTTCCTCTCTGTCCGCCCTTATTATACAGAACCCTGCGCACGATTGTGTTCGTAACGCAATGTATTCGTCGGAAAGTGATTTATTTACGATGCATCAAAGGCGCGCTTACTTTTTCACAATGTGATTTGGAAGCCAGGAAAACGTATACCTTAGGCAAATCAATGCCGTAACCGCCATTTTCACGCTGGCTGAACCGTTTTCATTACAGCCCACAAAGGCACTAGAGGTAGTTACTTGAGCGGTGCATGTAGAAAACTACATAGGTACAGCGCAATCCATTAAAATCAAACCAAATGCCGGATTTGTGCATCTCATCTTGTTTTTGTACTGCCTCTGTGATTGGCCTCATCTTTGACTAATTGGGAGTGTTATGTGACGACGCCACGTTATGCGATCCCACAGTGGCCTCGTGATGGCGTCAGAAACTTCGCCGACTTGTTCAGTTATGATGATGTCATGCGGGGACGTCACCACTTTATGGTGATTTTTTATCAGTCGCGTTGATGGTCTTTTTTAGAGCTTGATGAGGCATCTGGTGCTCTCGCCTTAAATATATAGGCTGCTCTAGGAAACATATCGAATTATTGCAATGGCATACGGAGCATCTGGGTAGGGTTGGCACTGCGGGTATTTTTGCATCTCGTTCCCGACAAATAGCGGTGAGTGAGGCCAAGAATCGAACCCTCGTCCTTCCAGCGTGACGTCACATAGCTGCTACGCCACTAGGGCGTGTGCGTAACCAATTTGCGTACATACCAAAAGCTACAATGAAAGCCGAGAACACAAAAGCCCTTGCTGACACACGGCGTTGACATATATTCTTTCGCGGCAAACGTATACGGCAAGATGCCGATTAGCCGCTCCCCTCTTTGTTATGGCGGAGGCGGTGACAGCGTGGCGAACGATTAGCTGTCGAAAATCGCTCGTACGTAGTTCGAAAGCCCGAATCGACGAAAAAAAAAAGAACAATGAGGCGGGGAGTGTATGTGTGTGTGTAAACACACGTGCCGCAATGACGTTTGACCTCTGACCTCTCTACGGCGGCGGACCGCAAGGTCTATAGCTTTGTGCGACAGCTAGCTCGAAATCGTTCGGCTGCGATCAAGCTCTTGCACAGACTTGTTCGAAACCCATTGCATTCTAAGCACTTATTTCCATTCAGCGAAGATAAGGAAAAAAAAAAAACGCGTCCATCAACTTTCGTCCTGCTCCGGCCCGGCGGCCGAAATGACGGCGTTAACCATGATAGACCTCGATTTTCGAGTTGTGCCACTCGGCTTTGTTTTCTGTGTTTCTGTAATCGATCGTGAACTGTGTTCACGCCTGCGTAAAGTGCAAACTCCTCATGTCGGTCCCATGTTATGCGGCGATAATGACAGTCCGATTTGCCCGACCGGTCGGCATATACTGCTCGCGTTCTCATTGATAGAATCCGTCATCACGTTTGCCTTCGTGTGCGCTCATCGGATAATCTTAGGCCGGTATATACTTCTTGTCAGCTGCGTCCGCTGTGATTTCGTGTGGTCCGCCCTTCATTCGTATTACGGACACTGTGATTTCTTCTGTTGGCGACATTTCGTCGCGCAACCTTGACACAGCTGCGGATCTTCTCCTGAATCCCGGACAAGAACGCGTTGCTACGATCACGTCAAGTGACATTCTGGATGGTGACGCAGTGGTTGTTCACCTGCCAGCGCTGTATTTTTTGTGGGATCGCCATCGCATCTTGTTTAGTGTGGTTCTCACGTGGCTATACAAGCGTCACCGCCTGCAACACGACGCCAGGGCCACTATACTGCTACCAGAGGGGACCACAGTTGCCAGCAGTACCGAAAAAGCACCGGTATGTTTTATCTGCTTCGTCATTCTCAAAGTGTATGCCAGCGGACGGATCTTTCGCTGTCAATTGATTGATTGATTGATTGATTGATTGATTGATTGATATGTGGAGTTTAACATTTCAAAACCACCATATGATTATGAGATACGCCGTATAGTGGAGGGCTCCGGAAATTTCGACCACCCGGGGTTCTCTAACGTGCACCCAAATCTGAGCACACGGGCCTACAACATTTCCGCCTCCCCATCGGAAATGTAGCTGCCGCAGCCGAGATTAGATCCCGCGACCTGCGGGTCAGCAGCCGAGTACCTTAGCCACTAGACCACCGCGGCGGGGTCTTTTGCTGTCAAGGCCACTTTGTGCAAACATCTCAATCGAACACAGAATGATGCCTTGCTATAGCGTGACTCATGAAACACAAAACTTGCTTTGATGTTTGTTCCGGAGGTCTGGGTCAAACAACGACGGCCGCTCATCGTATCGACACCAACGGGTCTCGTGTCAATCGTCGCCGCCCTTCTAGTTTCTGTGTTTTCTGTGCTTTTGTTATTGGTTGGAATAGTGGCCCACATTCGTTGCAATGCTTTGAGTATTTAGCACAGCACGAACGAATGAACGACGTAGCGACAGGCTAACGTACCAAGAAAGAGGTGAGCAATGCGCGAAAACAAAGTTAAATTGGTGATCGGCGATTAGTACACCAGCAGTTATCCTTTGATTGGCTGCTCGTGACCAACCTGAGATATACAAAGTTCGACCAGCAGCGATACCATTCTCATCAGCTGAGAAAACTTCCTCAGATTTGAAAAATCAATTAATTAGTCACTCAATCAATCAACCAATCTGACGTAGTAATTTGGCGGCCACGGCGTCACTTTTTCAGGTAAAACAGTTTGCATTCGATTCCCGGACAGGACAGCACCATTTCAATCGTGGAAACATGAAAAAACAAGAACATGATATACTTATGTTTAGGCGTAAGTTATGTAAGCCCAGGTTGTAAGAACTTTCAGGCAGTTTCACGTTTTCTTATTTTATACACTTGTCTTCAATACAGTATAAATCAATCCAGCCTATTAAATTGGGTGCACTGCATACCATATATATATATATATATATATATATATATATATATATATATATATATATATATATATATATATATATATATATATATATAAGGGAGAGAAGTGTATACCTAAGGGCTCGTATTTCCGTGTTTTAACACAATAATTAATGAGATATAACAGACAGTAATGCCAAGGAATGTACAGGGGAAGTTATTACAACCAATGGAATGTAAATAAGAAGAAAGAAGAAAGAAAAGTGGATGAAAAAATTACCAGCTGTGAGCAGGAATCGAACCTACGACCTTCGAATAACGCGTTCGATGCTCTCTCTCTCTCTCTCTCTCTCTCTCTCTCTCTATATATATATATATATATATATATATATATATATATATATATATATATATATATATATATATATATATGTATTCTCTTGTAGCCCCGCCACGGTGGTCTAGTGGCTAAGGTACTCGGCTGCTGACCCGCAGGTCGCGGGATTGAATCCCGGCTGTGGCGGCTGCATTTCCGATGGAGGCGGAAATGTTGTAGGCCCGTGTACTCAGATTTGGGTGCACCTTAAAGAACCCCAGGTGGTCAAAATTTCCGGAGCTCTCCACTACGGCGTCTCTCATAATCAAATGGTGGTTTTGGGACGTTAAACCCCACAAATAATCATATGTATTCTCTTAAGCAAGGCATGCGATGGCGACATCGCGCAAAAAAAAAGAGCACACCTGCGCTTTAGTGTTTGTTGTGCACCTTATCCTATCGCTGCTCTTATCTCGTCTTCAGTGTTTATCTGGGCCGCTGAATGACCCCAGGGTGTTGCCGCAGACAACAGCGTAGCGTTCGGGGTGAATTTCCTGCGCAACAAGCTGGGCGCATTCCCTCCAAACCCACTTTCTTTCTTTTTCGCTCACGAAATGGTCGCGTCGAAAGCATCCGTCGCGCGACATGGCGAAAGGCGGGTTCGCGCATCCGACCGATATAATTCGATCCGCGGTCGCGATCGAACGCTTCCGATTTAACGGTTACGAAACACGTAAGGCGAAGACGCTTCATATTCCGCAGCTTCGCCCACGATGACACAACCGGTAATTTGGCCGCGGAGGAAGAAAGAAAACCAGGACGTTACGCAAGCACTGTAGATTGCGAATCTGCGGCTCGGTAATTTCACGCATCGCCAGTCTGATCTCGTGGGAATCCAGCTACAGTTGGGAGAGGGGTGTGTTTCCGTGGTCAAAATAAACACAGAGAGAGTACACGTGCGTGTTTGTGTGTGTGTGTGTTTGTGAGGGTGATTGATTGATTGATTGATATGTGGGGTTTAACGTCCCAAAACCACTATATGATTATGAGAGACGCCGTAGTGGAGGGCTCCAGAAATTTAGACCACCTGGGGTTCTTTAACGTGCACCAAAATCTGAGCACACGGGCGTACAACATTTCCGCCTCCATCGGAAATGCAGCCGCCGCAGTTGTGAGGGTGAAACGGAGCTAGAAAAAGAAATAGAGTACATTTATAAATGTATGAAGAAATAGCTTACATTTAGAAATTTATAAATTATAATATAAATAGATTATATTTTTAAATTTATAAATAAACAGTTATATTTATAAATACTCTGCAATTGCAAGTTCAAGAACAATGCTTGAACCGTTAGCCAGTGCAGTTAATATAGACGAAGCAATGTAAGCATGCATCCATTTTAAGGCGAAAACCTCAGATGCATTTTCAAGCGCGAAAAGTGACCGTCGGTGGTTCGGCGTAAACACGAGTAATGCGCGAAATTCTCATCGTTTTATGACGTTACCGAACGCCAGAAGTTGTGACGTCGTCATCAGCCTGACTACGCCCACTGCAGGGCAAAAGCGTCTCCCACGTACCGCCAATCAACCCGGTCCTGTGCTTGCTGCTGCCATGCTATCTGCAAACTTCTTAATCTCATCTTCACACCCGACTTTCTGTTTCTCCCTCACACGTTTTTTTATTTTTTTTTGGAATCCAGTCAGTTACCCCTAATGAACAGCGCTTTTCCTGCATACTTGCTGCGTGCCCTGTCCCTGTTAAGGTTACACCTATCATTTTCCTTTCCATCGCTCGCTGCGCCGTCCTCATTTCAAATGGAACCCTCTTTGTAAGCCTCCAGCTTTCTTGTCCTTAGGTAAGTACCAGCAAGATGCAGCTGTAATATACCTTCTTCTTGAGGGACAGAGGTAGACTTCCATTCATGACTTGATGATGCTTGCCGAATATGCTTCACGTCATCCTTCAGTGGGGCATCGTTTGGTGGGGCATGAACGAAGCCGAGTGGCGGGCGCGTTGAAGATGCTTGCTGCCGGCTTCCTTGGCTCGCGTCATGTCGGTGTTACCCGCGCGCCGTCTGCATTCTCGAGCAAGATCGGACGCATGCACCTTATGCTCACTGTCATGGTTTAACTGCGCAGTTGCTGCCTGTCCGAAGTAGAGGCATTACTTTACAACTTCCAGTGTCTCACAACCTATCGCAAAGCGCTCTTCTCTCCCATGTCATGATGATGTCATGCGATGACAGAACCAATTATGTTGACCTATGACGTCATCGTAATGGTGTGTGGTGGCGCCATCATGCGGTCATGATTTTCGACACACGAACGTCCCCGACACCGGGGGTACGCCGATGGCAAAATCGCGCGTTTGGTTGGGCATTTAAGGCTTTTACGTTAACTCAGTTTCTATTAGCGCGGTACAAATAAGAAGCAAACACGACATAGATGTAAAAAGAAAGGCGGGCGCTAAAGCAGCCATAAAGAGCAAGGTATACAGGTGCTAATACACGCGTAATGAGAAAGGCAAACATTAGCACAAACACAAAGAAAAAGGTAGGTGCATGACAATACAGTCGTAAAGATAAAAATAAGCGCTAAACACAGACCTAAAGAGAAGGGTAGGCGCTAATCATTACGCGTTTGTTGCGTTGCTTGCCTATATGTACAACGCTGTTGCAAGCTAAGTTCATGAAAGACCAACTCGCCCGAGCTACAACACTTCCGAACTTTCGATTTAGAAAGAGGAAGAACATGACTTTCGCCTACCAGTCGCCTTATGCGAATCTATTAAGTTACCCTGTCAGTTTATCGAGGCAAGGAAAGCGATCGTTATAAATTACGTAATAATTGCGCTTAACGACCAGCGGTTGTCCTGTCTACGCGCTACATGCCCGGCCCATGTCCATTTCTTCTTCTTGATTTCAGCTATGATATCCTTAACCCCCGTTTGTTCCCTAATCCACTCTGCTCTCTTCTTGTCTCTTAAGGTTACACCTACCATTTTTCTTTCCCAGAGAAGGCAAGCGGGTTAGCGGGAGACAGAAGGTTAGGTGGGCGGATGAGATTAAGAAGTTTGCGGGTATAAATTGGCAGCAGCAAGCACAGGACCGGGTTAACTGGTGGAACATGGGAGAGGCCTTTGTCCTGCAGTGGACGTAGTCAGGCTGATGATGATGATGATGAATAATTGCCACGACATCGTGTTAAGTCGGAAAACAAAGTTCGTGGGGTCGACAGGTGATAACGAAGACTTCCTTTCTCGACAGGGATGAGGGGAGGGGAAATTGATGTGAGACGCGCGGAGGGGATGGGTTCACCGAACCCTCCTTGGCGAGAACCTTCCTTCTGCACGACTTTCTCGACGAGGCGATGAAACGAGCTCGTTACGCCGCGTACACGACGGAAGTGTGCTGCACGAAGCGCGGAGGCGACGACGTTGACGCGAAAGCTTTTCGAATGCCAGGATGCAGAAGCAGGGGGGAGTTGGCTCTTTCTCGTTCTCTTTCCTCCGCCTTTATTCAACATCACACTTCTCTGACGCATTCCTATCCCTCCTTCGCAAGCGGCATCGTTTTCGGTATCAGCATAAAGATAGGTGGGGAGGTACTCTGTGAGAACGGCGTTGAAAAAGATGTAAATGGAACGAAAAAAAGAAAGAAAGAAAGGAAAAAAAGAAAGAAGGGCGTGCGGGAGACATTATGGCGTGGGTGAACTCGAAACGTCGGCTGTGTGTATGATACGGGGCTCATCGTGTAGTCGGCTTTGAGCATGCTCTCTCTATCTCTTCAAATTTTTGTGTCTTCTTTCTTCTTTCCTTCCGTCCTTTCTTTCTTTCTTTCTTTCTTTCTTTCTTTCTTTCTTTCTTTCTTTCTTTCTTTCTTTCTATCATGTCTTTTGTGTGTGTGTGTGTGTGTGTGTGTGTGTGCGTGTGTGTGTGTGTGCGCGCGCGCGCGCGTGTGTGTGTGTGTGTATGTGTGTGTGTGTGTGTGAAATCGAGTGTTAAGCACTCCACTACCAAGGGCCTGTTTAGATGGAACTTAGGTTTTGATAAAGGATGCTGTATACCTTCAGGAGAACCAGTAAACAAATGAAAAATAAGAAAGAAGAATATGAAAGAGTAATTCACTGTCTCTTAGAGATACCTGCACTTAAGTTCTAACCACCCTTCCTCGTTTTAGGTTATAACACCCGCGCCCGCTACCCCATACGCACAAAAATGTACCCCCCCCCCAACTCCCTCTTCCACCGATTTCTGTTTCTCGTACGTTGGACCCACGCTTCCGGTAAGGCAATGTCAGGACGCATCACGGCCACACATTTTCTGCGTCCTTGGCTTCGTTGATACGTATAGCTCCTTCGTCAATTTAGAATTATTCAAATATTGGCAGATCCCACGTACAGTGGGAATGGATGAAATGCGAAGCATGAATGTGAAATGTTGATATGTCAGTTTAAAATCAGTCCAACGTTACGAGGTGAAGGTAAATGATGCTGTACATGAATTCCATGTCATGAATATCATGTTTGAATGTGTCGTTTACCTTCGTCATCTATTCACGTCACGTGATACCAAGTTTAGTATATGTGGAGCTAGCGGAAAGGCCACGAGTACGATATGAGCATGGTATGTTGTCATGTTCTTACATGACGCACGTGTCAGGATTTTCATGTTTGCACCGGTCATAAATTTCGTCATCCATTGACGTCACGTAACACCGAATTCGGTATATGTGGAGCTAGCAAAACGGCCGCGAGCGCATCATGAAGGGCTCATTATACTCCAATGTAGCGTTGACGTGCGCGCGCGCTGGGTACAGTGACGCAACGTTAGCGAAACGCGACCACTCTATAGTCTGACGCCAGGCGCGACCAGCGTCCGTCGGCACGGCCCGACGGCAACCGGCGCGAAATGCGACATGCTGCGTTTCGCTCCGATGCGTTATCCAGACAACACTGCGTCACCCTCTTTTCGTGACGGAGTTACGGCGGAAGCGCTGAAACGGGCATACTTCAAAGCAACGTAGCGCGGTGCGCGCCTGCGATTGGATTGAATTGGTTGAACTTTTATTTGGCCCTCCGAAACACAGATCACTGTGTTGCGGGCAGCTTCCACGTGGGGACTGAGATGCCAAGCTCCTCAGCCGCCTCGCGGGCTTGGTGGACAGCCCAGAGCTGATCTGCCAAGGACGAGCTGCGGATTGCCGCCTCCCATCTGGCAGAGGTGGTGTTCGATAAACGAGCGAATTCGGTGCACCGCCAGAGCATGTGTTCTAATGAAGCTATTTCCTCACAATGTGGACAAAGATTACTTGGGTATAGGTCAGGGTACTAGTATATGGCAGGACCGGCGCCTGGCATGGCAACGTCGGCAGACGCAACGAAATGAACGCCGACGAGCGCGCGCACCACGTCACGTTGAAATATATCGGCGCCTAGACAGTGAAATGTAGTAATGTTCTCAGACGACACGCATCTCATGATTATCACGTTTGCACCAGTCACATACCTTCGTCATCCATTGGCATAACGTAAAACCCAATTTCGCATATGTGAAGCTAGCGAAACGGCCGCGAGCGCATCATGAGCGTGGCATGTAGTCATGTTGTTACATGACACACATCTCATGATTTTCACGTTAGGTCTGATGCTTGTGTTCATCATGCAATCGTGCCATACCATACCAGTTTTTCAACGTGCCATGTGAACGAAACCGTCGCAAGAGCTGCAGGACTATGAAATGTAAATCATGACATACATGTGATGATTTTCATGATATGACTGGTTAAGCACGTTCTTCATACCGTCATGTTATGCCATACCAAGTTTGGTATTGCTACCATTATTGAAACAGCCAGGAAAGCTAAAGGTTGTAGGCGGCTAGATAAATAGATAGGCTCAAAGTCGCTAAGTTCGCTAAGAAATGCTTCGCATTTAAAATAAATAACGAAGGCAAAGCTAAAATGACTGTGCCGATGGGTGCGTTTAAACGTACGGTACGTGGCACGGTCTACGAGTCGTGGGTGTCAAAATATACAATACTCTTGTTTCTTGGTGGATCCCTGAACCATGCCTGTGTATTCAGGCATGTGCACACTGAACCATGCCTGTGTATTCAGGCATGTCGGTGCACACTGAACCATGCCTGTGTATTCAGGCATGTGGGACGGCTTTAAGCTCTCCCCTAGTAGAGTACCCTGTGCTCTAAATCGTTACCCCCTTTTTCTAACCCCCCCGATCCCCTTTTGGCTAGACCATAAATTGTTTTTCCTGTTAAGCATAGAGGGACGGCCTAGTGCTCTCCCATAATTGAGTACGAAGTACTCGAAATCGTTCAACATTTTTTCTAAACAGTTCTGTTATTCGTGGCGTTGTCGTTTAAATTCTGTTACTGTGAATTATCGGGGACGGCTTTAAGCTCTCCCATAGTACAGTACCAAGTACTGTAAATCGTTAACCACTTCTTCTAAACACACGTGGAGGCCAGCCTCGCTCGTACGTTTCCAAGCGAGCCCCTTCTGTGGCTTCGTCGAGCAGCCCAGAGTAACAGAGTTCGCAATCACCTCGTTAGGGGCAAGCCATTCATTACGGCAAATGCAAGTACGCGACTAAGAAGGGACGTTAAAGCGACGGCGAGATAAGGAGCGCGCAGACGACTCAATGCGATCGTCCCGGTCCTCGAAGAAAAGTGCACGTTGAGTGGCTAAGCGACGCTGAGTCGTGGTTTCACTAATAGGTGGTAGTTGGTTAACCTTGTGTGGAGTGGCGAATGTTGTGACACTGTGGTTTTCTTGCAGCGTAAAGCGACGCAATAAAAGCAACACCTTGGGGGAGGGGAGACAGGGGGGGGGGGCGAATGGTGCCCGCCTTCGTGTCTTTGCGCCCACTATACTACACTATGTCATTTGACTCTTTTTGTGGGTCCTAGCTTCACTATATATGTCTCTTCACTTTATGTCTCTATTCACTATATGGCTTCACTGTGCAGTCACTGTATTGCTCCCTTCAAAGAGACCCGTCAACTCTCTTTGGAGAGTCCTGTGACCCGAAAAAGAGTACGTGTCTCTGAGGAGAGTCGTATTCGTGGGAAGTCCGGACTCTCTCGAATGCAGTAATGCACACTCATTTTAGATGCGGAGCATCTAATACTCGAGGCTTGTAGTGCGGCGCCGTCCGCAAGCTTCCTCCTCCTTCTTCCACCATCTGTGCATCCCTTCCTCCTCTACACACCGCGCGCGCTTCACTCCTCCACCATCTGTGCACCCTTCCTCCTCTACACACCGCGTGCGCTTCTCCTCTTCACGAACATTCGCTAGCTGTATAATGTAGCGCGCATGCGCCGTCACGCTTCGAAAACATCGGCAGCTGACGCGCGCGCATGCGCCGTCGCGCTTCGAGAACATCGGCAGCTGACGCGCGCATGCACCGTCACCCACCATCTGTGCCGCGCGCGCTTCTCCCCTTCGAGAACATTCTACAATTCTCCTGATTCTCCAGTGGACGCGCATGCGCCGTCGCGCTTCGAGAACATTCAACAGCTGACAGTACATGCGCCGTCGCGCTGTATATATACTCAAGGTCGGCGCTCGCTCGCTCAGTTGCCGCTCGTCGGTTGGTTTGTACGGCGCGTCGACGTCCAAGGTCGCGGTGAAATGAATTCCAACGAATCCACAAACACAATGATCGATGTCCCTTCGACCAGCGCCGCCCTTTCGCATACGTGTGTACGTGTTCACTCATTTAACACCCCCTCCTACAACCACGTTAACCAATTTAGCTATCGACCCAAGTAAGTCGTAATTTAACACCCCATTTCACAACCACGTTAACCAATTTAGTCATCGACCCAAGTAAGTCGCACTTTAACACCCCGTTAACCAATTATATGCTCCGCATCCTCCTCAGTGTTCCCCCGAGGGAAGCTGCGGGCAATTTTTTGTGTGTTATTAGAGTGTGTAAGTTGGGATAGTTTTTATGGTGTAATAAGGCTTGCCCTTGAACGTAATAATCTGTGTGTATGTGTGTATTAGACGTGTTTTGTAAGGTTTCTCTGCCGTGTATCGTTTGAAGCAGTGTTTCGTGGAATTTGTTATCCATACAGCTGTCACAGCAGGTCATGCAGGAAAGTTGTGCTAGTTATGATAGTCATAGCAAGCGTGACCAAACTAAGCGTTTAGTGACAAATGGGCAGTGGTCATATGGTTCGGATAGAATGAAAGTAGGAGCTTCTCGCGCTGACTGCATGCTAGTGGAGGTTGATCGTGAAGGCTCAATCGTAAGATAAATGTTCCATTCTATAGGAGTGAATCTATGAACAGCTCCAGTCATTCCGTATGGGAAGAGGTCATTATTCATTTCTTTATTTGAAGATCATTGACGTTATCAAAGATTTATACTGCCGGATCGCGTGCGTAAGTGGTCAGATAAGGGACCGTAAGAGGAAGACTTTAGAGCCTGGGCCGACTTCTACTGAACACAACTGAAAAAATAAAAGGTTGGCTGTTTAGACGTCCCTATCTATCTTAATGAATACGAGTTTGTTAGTAAAGTCGCTACGTGCATGACCGGAAATGGGAAGAAAAGAACCCTCACACGGTTCATCATGCATTTGCCAAAGACTCGAAGGCTAAAGCCATCTTCTTTTGTAGCGCAATTTACACTGGACGAGGTTGAGCAGTCTCACGTGACTTATCGAGAGCCGTTCTGCGCATGCTCGAGGAGCAGTGACGTCACACGACGCCCAGATGGCGCGCCGGAGAAGGCCTGGAAGCTCCTGGAGTGACGTGTCGCTAGTAGTTAGCTGGCACTTGACTCGCCTGAGATCACTCGCTCACTAGTCGGTCCGTCCGTTGGTCACGCCGGCTTAGTCGAGCTAAGCCATTGCTAAGTTTTTTTAGGGGCGAAGCTCCTCTTAGTCTAACCTTGTCGTGAGTCACGTGTAACAGAGAGAAAAGACGAGCAAGAAAAGAAGGCAGTATCTCCAGAGCAATATAATAGATAGCGCTGTCTCATAGAAGTACATACAAACTGCAGTTGAGTGAGGATATTTTACATGGAACTGTACCGCTATATACTCTCCGATTGGCTGCTGCGCGGGCTGTGCCTGGGTACGCGGAGAACGAGTGCCTCTCTCTGTGTCCTGAATAGTCGCCGTACGTGGCAGATCGTCGGAGGGGCATGGACGAAGCAGAGCGGCGGGCACGTTGAAGATGCTTGCGCCCGGCTTCCTTGACTCGCGTCTCGTCGGTGTTACCCGCGCGCCGTCTGCATTCTCGAACAAGATCGGGCGCATGCACAGACGGACACACGGACGGATGAACGCTTCGCCCAACACATCATCGTTCACTCCGTGGATATGCTGCGATTTTTTTTTCTTTCCAGTCGATGCGTTGATCGGCCCCCAAACTCCTCCGAAAGCTTTCTATGCCGACAGCTCTCTACATGTGCGTATTTAGTCCTTTACAGCTTTGTACGACAAGGACTTCACCCAGTCACATACCGGTGTCGCTTCCTGTATTATTACTTTCTCTCTTTCTCTCTATCATGCGGTCCATGTGTAGATGCATACAGGGCTTTGACAGTTGATTGCCTACCTTTAATCACCGCTGAAAGCTTAAATGAAAAAAAGCTGTAATTTTGTTGTCTTGGTGAAGTCATTTAATGCGTATGCTGCCAATTAAGCGAGAGAGGGATAATATGAGCGTTTTTTGGCTTAAACTTTGTGTTGGAGCGAGAGAAGAAAAACAATCGGTAGACAGAGCAGGCGGTTTTACAAGGGATGTCAGTGGCGTTCTGTATGCCCGCTGTTACAATGCGCATTCAGCACTCGTCACGCGTCGAGACATCACACGCCGGCGGTTCTGGAAGGCGTGTCGAATCGGTTTCTTCGGCCCCGTCATATTGGCTTCAAACCATGACGACGCGTTGAGCAACGAATGGGATCGCGGTCGCCGTGCCACGCCTCGCACGAAGCAACGCCGCACAGTTGTGGCAGCGCACGCACTGCTGTCAGATCCGTGACGTCGACGTAGAGGAGTACTAGCTTCCACGAAGTTCTGCAGCCGAGATAACTCGTGGTATAGATTTGTATAAACAAGAGATACCGTCATCTACAAGGTATCACTGGCTAACATGGCCTTGAACATTGTTGAAATTAATTTAAGAGTACATGCTGCGCATGTTGTACATGCTGTACATGAGTGCGAGGAGCGACACCTGTCGGCACCGACATGAAGTTGGCTTTGACGTAAACAGCCAAAAATTGCTTGCGTCAGGAGGTTATGTAGGCTGCCATGTTGTGCACATGTGCTGTGCCATAAGGTGCCGTGCTATGCTATGTTGCCGTGTCATACACATGCTGTTTGCCGTGCCATGCACATGTGCTTTGCCGTGCTGTGCACACGTGCTTTGCGCAGCGCCATCTGCGTAGCACATGCAGTGGCTTATGCTCTTTGGCACAGTTGTTGTCTACGTGTGTTAACGTGCACGCGATGCTGCACCCAACAAGTACGTCACTATTTTGTGTGGTCACGTGCCCAGCTGCGTTTATAGGAGAAACTCCCTCTGGATCCAGCCTTTTTGGGCGCTCTCTAAAACCTAGACTGCAACTGGGTGCCATAAAAAACCTAATCTATGTGGTTAACTATCGCACGCTCAAGCAAACGAGGCTTACAGCCGTGATAAGTGGGTCGTTAGTCACCTTCTCAAAAAATTGCTTCAGTATTTCTATCATGACTGGAACAGTAACCTACGCCGTGCCGTTTCCCGGTGCTCACTGTTTTGCCACCAATCACTACATACTGCCAGCACCGGAGCAGTGGTGGGCCACTCTGCAAGTGACGTCATTCGAGACGATTCCCGCTCCGTTCACGTGACTCACTCTCACGTGAAGTCAGCCGGAAGTTCCTGCGCTATGTAGAAATAAGAAACGTGCCGATGCCATCACTCTCGCAAACCGCGCAATTATGTCTTTGAAGACCGTCCAACACGTCTGGAACAGCCGTAAACGAGGAGCGCCCGTCCGCAGGGCGTATATAAGAGCGACCACAACAACGAGAAGCTGTGTCGAGTCAATTTGGCACTTCGGTGGAGGCCGGCGCGAAAACGAGCGGCCAAGCGCAGTTTCGGAGTGTCGCCCGCTTGTTGCGAACTGCGACGAACCACCTGTCCTGGCACTGTGCAGTCAAGGTTGGACGGCGTTTACGTAACAAACCGCAGGCACGGGCAGGCATAGGCGCGCGGGGCAGCTTTCTGTGGAAAGGAGCGGCACGTTTTGCAAAGGTGATGAGTCGGCGGCACGCTAAAAGGCCGCAATGATGTTGCTGTCCTGCGCGGAAGCTCGGAAAGTGTGCGTAATCGACGTCGTAAATCTTTGTCAGCACTCGTCGGCTCGTAATCGGGAGAATAGTGCGGAGGGGCTGTGTTGCAGAACGACTTGTGCACACAAGGAAAACGTGTGTACAGCGGATACCGGTACGTTGCAGTGGTGGAGGCGGGTGCAAAGCACCGTAGATGGACATGCCAAGACGGTAAGTTGGGCCAGTTGGTTAGGATCCATCGTGAACTTACTTACAGCGCAACACCAGAAAAAAATACAGGACAGGAAATGAGTAAAACAGAAAGAAAAGACTTTTCTTTTCTTTCTGTTTTACTCCTTTCCTGTCCTGTATTTTTTCTGGTGTTGCGCTGTAAGTAAGTTCACGATGGACATGTCAAGGCTTTCAATTATTCCGAACGTTCCTGTCTATACTACACTGCAAATCGGCCTTTGCTTCAGTGTCACGGCCAGCTATGAATCTGGATGCATAACATGTTCCACAAGACACTGCTTCAATTCACATCCAAGACGGGCCTTAAAGCACACAACTTATACGCATACACAATATAATAAATTACGTTCCATTTATTGATATGTGGGGTTTAACGTCCCGAACCTGCCGTATGATTATGACAGACGCCGTAGTGGAGGGCTCCAGAAATTTCGACCACCTGGGGGTTCTTTAACGTGCACCCAAGCCTGAGCACACGGGCTTACAGCATTTTCGCCCCCATCGAAAATGCAGCCGCCGCAGCCGGGATTCGATCCCGTGACCTGCGGGTCAGCAGCCGAGTACCTTAATTAGCCAGTGGACCACCGCGGCGGGGCGGTTTTACGTCTTAAACTCAGAACATTTTGATTACGGGAGGCGCTGTAGCGGACTTCGTCTACCTGGGTTTCTTTTCTTTAACGCGCGCTTGTTTTAAATGCTTTAGCACGAAGTGATGTTGACATTGATGTATGTTGTAGGGTTGAGCTTCTGGCACTTCTCTAATGAATCCTATATCTGGTCTTTCAAACGTGGAGTGGTCCTTTATGAAGTATTCCGAGTGCTTATTTTGTTTCAAATGCTGATGACTCTCTGCATGTAATGAATGTTTCTCATTTCTTTTTTTTCGCTAAATGTATGTACTGCGACTGCGTGACGCCAGACTGTAACCGGCTTGGAAGCCTAGTCAAGCTTTTTCTTCCCATGCCCTCTGCTCTGTGAAGTAGTAAATAATTGAAATTCAATGAAATTATTCTAAACACACAGGTCTCTATAAAATTTTGAATGCATTGAAATGCAGCCGCCGCGACCGGGATTCGACCTCGCGGCCTTAGGTTCAGCTATCGACTACCATAAACATCATAAACCAACTCAGTGTTACTTTCGAGACCTGCTCAAATATGAGAAACTATAGTTGCAAACTACAGTTGGCCGAAAGGAATGAGATTACATTACTATTACATTTAAAAGTCAACGTCATCATTTTCAAATTACTTTATCCAAGTTTGTCGTTCACTGTAGCAGGAATACGTGTGTTCTCTTAATTGCACAATGTTTTGCCTGCAGCTTATGCTTATTGTATATGACATATACATTTTTTTAATATTTGGGGTTTAACGTCCGATAACCAAGACATTATTATGAAAGACGACGCAGTGGAGGGTTTCCGGAAGTTTCGACCAACTGAGGGTTTTTTTAACATGCACCTAAATCTAAGCACACCACGGGCCTTAAACGTTACGGCCTTCATCGATAATTCAGCCACCGCAGCCGGGATTAGACCGCACGACCTTTGGATAAGCCGAGCGCCATAACCACTAAACCGCCGCGGCGGGCATATTCTGTGTAACAGTTGTGTTATGTTGGTCCAGTTACAGACATACACGGCGCGTTGCACTCATCTCGAAATCGCTAAGAAGGTGACGTTCGCAGGATGTGGTTTACAAGTGAGACTGCTGAATAATTTCCCCGGTTCTTTCAGTGCACCGAAGAAATCCGGGTTACACGGAAGCCTATTCATTCCGCCCGCATTGGAATCCGCTCAACGTGGTGATGCAGTCGAACCCTCGACCTCGAGCACGTCATTAGTTTTGGTGCCCGTTCAATTGTCGCGTGACGTTGTTTGTTGGTGAGTAATTTTCGATGTTTCAAGGTTAGCATTTTCGTTTGTGAGATATTTCGTCTTTAAGATTGCGTTCTGTAAACTAGAAAGAAGTTTACTCTTGATGGAGAAGTAATTGCGATCGAAATTGAAGTACTCTGACGACCTAGAATCGCTCTCCATCGAGAGATTTTCGGTAGCGATCAATTAGAATCAGCAGTTGTAGCAAATGAATAAATCATGATAGATAAATATTGATCCCAGTATGTTTGGATCGCCTTCCCAATTGAACGGGTTACGCCGGCAAAAGAAATGATGCAAATCTTAATCTCATGATATAGCTCTGAAGTCCCCGGAACAGGCAACCGAAAGTATTTGTTTATAGTGACGCCATCTAAATACAAGTGACGCAATACGCAAGTGTTACAGGAGGGGGTCGCAACCAGTGTGATAACTATCCGAGGACCTCATATTGGTATTCCATAGGCTACTGACAAAGGGGCCATAGACGTGTTTCACATTATGGTGTACTAAATTACGGGACAACAATTGACCACATTCATACTATCAATCAGGTAATAGAGAAATGCTCAGAGTATAACCAACCACTATACATAGCCTTCATAGATTACGAGAAGGCGTTTGATTCAGTAGAAATATCAGCCGTCATGCAAACACTGCGGAATCAGGGCGCAGATGAAGTATATATAAACATTCTGGAAGAAATCTACAGGGGATCAACTGCTACCATAGTGCTTCATAAAGAAAGCAACAGAATACCAATCAAGAAGGGTGTAAGGCAGGGGGACACGATTTCCCCAATGCTATTTACCGCGTGCTTACAGGAGGTTTTCAGAAGCCTAGAATGGGAACAGTTAGGGATAAGAGTCAATGGAGAATACCTTAGTAACCTACGCTTCGCCGATGACATTGCATTGCTGAGTAACTCGGGGGACGAATCGCAACTCATGATTACGGAGTTAGACATGGAGAGCAGAAAGGTGGGTCTTAAAATTAATCTGCAGAAAACGAAAGTAATGTACAACAACCTCGGCATGGAGCAGCGCTTCGAGATAGGTAGTAGTGCACTTGAAGTTGTAAAAGACTATGTCTACTTAGGGCAAGTAATAACCGCAGAGCCGAACCACGAGATTGAAGTAACTAGAAGAATAAGAATGGGGTGGAGCACATTCGGCAAGCACTCTCAAATTATGACAGGTAGATTGCCACTATCCCTCAAGAGGAAGGTATATAACAGCTGTATCTTGCCGGTACTTAGCTACGGAGCAGAAACCTGGAGACTTACAAAGAGGGTTCAGCTTAAATTGAGGACGACGCAGCGAGCAATGGAAAGAAAAATGGTAGGTGTAACCTTAAGAGACAAGAGGAGAGCAGAGTGGATTAGAGAACAAACGGGGGTTGAGAATATCATAGCTGAAATCAAGAAGAAATGGACATGGGCAGGGCATGTAGCGCGTAGACAGGATAACCGCTGGTCATTAAGGGTAACTGACTGGATTCCCAGAGAAGGGAAGCGGGTTAGGGGGAGACAGAAGGTTAGGTGGGCAGATGAGATTAAGAAGTTTGCGGGTATAAATTGGCAGCAGCAAGCACAGGACCGGGTTAACTGGCGGGACATGGGAGAGGCCTTTGTCCTGCAGTGGACGTAGTCAGGCTGATGATGATGATGATGATGATGATGATGATGAAATTACGGGAGGGGACACATCGGGCAGGTTTAATTTCACCCCCCAGACCTCTAACTGTTAGACCCTTATGCTCAGTATGCAGCCTGAACGCCAGGCATCAAAAGGTTGGGGGGGGGGGGGTGCTTTGTTATTCCTATTTCCCCTGGCCCCATGTGCGCAAGCCTTCAGGGCAGGTGAGTCGCAAAGGTGTTAGTGCAAAGCATAAGAGATACCGATAAAACGAAAGAACAGTACCTTAAGCACAGTTTAAAACATATATAGTAACAGCGTTGAATGTAGGCTCTTAGCTAGAGGGCGGGCGACATTACAAATATTTTTTTCCACTGCAGAACTTCAATATGGAGTCGATATGGAGTATCCGAGGCAATATGAACCTCAAGAACAGTTAGAACGTTCGCTAGAAAGTTAGATCGTAAGGCCTGAATTGTGAAGAACTACACGGAAAGACAACGCATGTACGATACAATACGCAGCCATTGTAAATAAGCGTAGTGATGGCAAATTATTACGTTAATAAAAGCTTCAACGTTTGTCCACTTGGCTGCACCGAACGCGCAATTAGCGGGTATCGCGGCGCTCTCTGTAATTAGCCGGACAGGAAGCCAGCATCGAGAGCTCACTGGAGGCACGCGAAACAGGCGTGCCTGCGTATCCCATTACTCCTGGTGAGCCCGGATGTGGTTGCGTAAGCGTTGCACACAATTACGAGCGTTCATTTTCCACCCTTCCTTTGGCTCGCGCTTCCGAGTCGGACGCGTCACGAGTCGCTGTTGACACGCGCTCAAATTGTATGGGCGCTGCCAACTTTTGATGTCATCGCACCGTCGCTGGCTGGAATCGATTTCGAGACGTCTGCATGCTGCTTCTGTACTTGTCGTTTCAGTGTACGAACTGTATGTTTTATTATTACGCCACAGTCTGCATTGCGACATTAATGCACTCGTCGCCCAAGTATTAAAAAAACATCATCATCATCATCATCATCACCATCATCATCATCATCATCATCATCTTCTTCTTCTTCTTCTTCTTCTTCTTCTTCTTCTTCTTCTTCTTCTTCTTCTTCTTCTTCTTCTTCTTCTTCTTCTTCTTCTTCTTCTTCTTCTTCTTCATCAGCCTGACTACGTCCACTGCAGGACAAAGGCCTCTCCCATGTTCCGCCAGTTAACCTGGTCCTGTGCTTGCTGCTGCCAATTTATACCCGCAAACTTCTTAATCTCGTCTGCCCACCTAACATTCTGTCTCCCCCTAGCCCGCTTGCCTTCTCATTAAAAGGCACACAAAAGTTAAACCATCAAGCGGCTTAGACCAACACATTGTACTATGAGAACAGTGTTATGCCGGCTATTTCCACCGTCACGTGTTTATTATTCGAAGAAAAAAAATCAAGATGAAACATTCATCTTGCTATTTCGATTCGAAGTATCCGTGCGTGAAGTCATGGATTTCAACGCGCATTTGTAGCATTATGGCGAATTTTCCTCGACGAAGCTTCCGTAAGCTTTGTGCGCTAAGCCAATAATAAGCCTCAGAGGACAGCGCGCGTCATTTTTTACGGATTATAAGAGCTACACATAGGGCAGGCACCGTCATCATCTACGACGTTGCAACGTTCTTTGGAAATTCAACTGCGGCATTTTCTTTATGGGCGTTTTCTCGCGGCAAGCGTCCTTATTTTAGCGTTGTGAAAGACTAATCTAACCATACGAGAAATATTTTTAGGGGCGAAGCTCCTTATAGCGGCACCCGTTCGTCCCTCGTAGCTGTTGTAGTAGTGTGTAACAAGTATAACATTTTGACCCCCAAGGTGGTGCCGGTGAGAGATTTTCTTCTGTGCGTTGTTGAACAATAATGCTCAATGTACATGCCAATGGCTGCTAAGGGGGAATGTGAGAAAGGAGAATTCGGCTTTTAGTTAACGCGTACGCTGTGGGAAAACCACGCTTCGGCGTTTAAAGGCACCAAATGAAGGAGACGCAAACGCCAGCATCCATGGTAAAAGAGCGTGTTCTATCTTCTTGCTGGTCTCATCTTCTTCCTCGTCGTTCTCCGTCTCTTGGTGCGCGCGCTATTCGCGCGGGAGGTTCAAACAATTTCCAACATCCTCCGCGCCCGAAAGTTCAATCGCCCAGCTCCAACGGGCATAAAAGTTGTACTGGCCTCGTAACTTCCGTACCTCCTGCCAAGACAATCTTGCAGGCTCTAACGTGATTATCACTTGATAAGTACACGTCCGTAACTCTACCAACTTTCCAAAAAGTTATGGGCACCTTGTCTTCCTTAATGACGACTACATCGTTAACCTTAAGCTGGTTGCAAGGCTGTACTCGCCTAATGTGTGCACTCCTCAAGCACAAGAGGTAGTCTTTATACCAACGCTTCCAAAAATCAGCCACTATTTGCTGTCTGTACTTCCAATGCTTTAAAGTATCGGAGCGAGTTCCCGACGTTTCAGCAGTATTATCACTAGGCAGTGTAGTAGACTTCCTACCGGTTAGAAAGTGCGAAGGTGTAAGTACAGCTGGATCGGTAGCGTCAGCGGAGAGGTACGTTAATGGCCTAGAATTCACTACATTTTCTACTTCGGCAAGAATGGTCACAAGCTGCTCGAAATCAAAGCAATCTTTCCCTAGAATTTTCCGTAGGCAGCTTTTAACAGTGCGAATCATCCTCTCCCAAAATCCACCCCACCAAGGACCACGTTCTGCAATGAATTTCCAGGTAATGTGGTTAGTAGAGCAAAAGTCCTGTACTTGGAAGTCCCTCAAAGCTCTGTACATCACTTTTAAGTCGCGACTGGCAGCATGAAAAGCTAGAGCATTGTCGGAATAAATAACACTAGGCAAGCCGCGTCGCGACACAAACCGACGGAAAGCCATTAAAAATGACCCCGCCGTCATATCGGAGCACAACTCCAAATGGATCGCCCGAACGACGGCACACGTAAAAATAACGATATAGGCCTTCACGGGACTGGTTCCTTTCACAAAAACGGGACCAGCAAAGTCAACACCCACAACTTGAAAAGGGTGTGATCTCTTAACCCTGTCGGTCGGCAGTGGTGCGGTAGGGGCTGTTGCAGGTTGGAGCTTGAATCTAGCACACACTTTGCACCTAGAGAGCACTTTTTTCACACACTGGCGGCCCTTAATCACCCAAAAACACTCGCGTAGCTCTGAAAGGGTATCGTTTACACCACTGTGCAGCAGGCGCCGGTGCGTGCGGTCGATGATGAGGTATGTGCAGCGGTGGTCAGCTGGTAGTAGAATCGGGCACCTCACGTATTCTGATGTTTTTACGTTGTCAAGCCGGGTCTTGATTCTTAAAATCCCATCATTGTCCAGGAATGGATGCAGATCACGAATTCGGGATGCCTTAGATAGTGGTTGGTTTTTTTAACAATGAGGCGAGTTCTATACTAAAGGCTTCCGCTTGCGCATTCTTCATCCATGTAAACTCGCCTTCTTTTATCTCAGGGGCAGTGAGTGGGCCCATCAGACGACGACTGGTGTGCACTCGACAATTGTGAATAAATCTTCGAATCCAAGCTGTGATTCTAACAACTCGTATCCAGCTGCTGTACTTGTCGAGCTCGAAAAGTGGCTCTGCTTGCGAGCATTGACAAGCCAAAATTGTTGTGTCTTCGTCGTTTGATCTACATATTTCATCCGTTGACTCATGAGGACCAGCTTCACTTGCCGGCCACGTTTCTTGGGTACCAGATAGCCAGTCAGGCCCATGCCACCATAAATCGCTAATACAAAGGTGATGCGCTGATATCCCTCTTGTAACTAAATCGGCTGGGTTTGTCTTTCCAGAGCAATGTCTCCAGCGACTCGGGTCTGTGAGCCCTTGGATCTCAATTACCCTGTTACAAACGAAGGGCTTCCACTTGGTGGCTGTAGACTTGATCCAACTCAAGCAAACTTGGGAGTCGGTCCAGCAGAAGTATTCTATATTTGTGTGTGGCAAAGTATCCACGAGTAGCTTAAGAAGTCGAGCTCCAAGAACTGCAGCGACGAGTTCCAGGCGTGGTAAAGTGAGACCCTTGATTGGAGCGACCCGAGACTTAGCGAGCAGCTGCTGGAGTCGAACCGCTCCAGTACTGTCTTCCACTCGTATGTATGCCACCACTCCGTAGGCACACGGGCTAGCGTCCGTGAATATATGCAGCTGGTGAGTGCTTTTATCAGGGCTGATGTTGTCTAGTTGATACCTCTTGGTTCTAAAGTCTTTGAGGTCTTGAAGTTCGACAGTCCACTTGTCCCACTCGATCTTCAATGTCTCGGGGAGAACGCTTTCCCAGTCGAGTCCTTGCATCCATATCTTCTGAAAAAGTATTTTAACTCGAATGGTGAACGGTGCTAGCAGTCCCAAGGGGTCGAAAATTCGTGATGAAGCCTGAAGCACAGTTCGCTTGGTACAAAGTCCCGCTTTTAAGACTTTCGTCACAGAGTCAAATTTCACCGAAATGGTGTCGTCGGTGTAGTTCCAGGATAGCCCAAGAACCTTAGATTCTGTGACCTGCTCAGCTGACGTCTCTCCTGCTTGCTTGAGCTTCTCTCTTAACAGGTCGCAGTTTGTTGACCACTTCTGCATTTTCATTCCGGCCAGCTCCATTATGGCCTTCGTCTCTTCGTAGAGTTGTAGCGCTTCTTTTGTCGTTGAAGCTCCGAAAACTAGGTCATCGACGTAGAAGCTTGCCTTCAGTTTTGCGGCCGTTACTTGGTAAATTTGTTCAACGTGATCGAAATGGTATTTCAACGTTGCAGATAATAGGAAAGGGCTTGCGGAGGTGCCGAATGGAACTCTGGTCATTCGCATTTCTTGTATTTTTGGCAGTGGTCTGCCTGACATTGGTAGCCCTTCAAACCACAAGAAACGAAGAGCATCTCTGTCTTCTTCTCGAATGCTGATTTGTAGAAACGCCTTCTGCACGTCTGCTGTAATTCCGATGGCGAAAAGGCGAAACCGGATCAAAACCTTGAAAAGGTCGGCATTCAGATTAGGACCTTTTTCGAGTTGTTCGTTGAGAGAACAAGCTCCTGATGCATGCGATGATGCGTCGAAGACTACGCGAAGTCTCGTCGTCGTAGATGTTTCGCGGATTACCTCTCGATGCGGCATGTAGTATAGGTGCTGTGTACAATAAGGGGCATCTTCAACTTTTTCAGCATGACCGTCCACCTCATACTGCCTGATAGCCTTATCGTAGGCTCTCATGGCTTCGTCGTTTGGTGACAGCCGCTTGACGAGTCCATGGAGCCTCGAAAGGGCTACTTTGCGATTGTTGGCCATGTCGACGAGAGGTGATTTCCATGGCAACGCAACTTCATAGCGTCCTTTCCGAAGCTTGGTAGTGTTGTTGAATTCTTCCAAAATATCTGCGTTGCACTGAGACGTCGGCGTGTCGGCAATTCCGATAGCATCGAGGTCCCAAAATCTTTGTAATGGGAAAGCGATCTGGTCGTCTTCGTGGGAACCTGTTCGAAGAACACATACTTGGGTGCTTGCTTTGTTACTCGTGCTTCCACCACCAGATAAGGGGCCTTGGAGAGTCCAGCCCATCTTTGTGTTAATGGCGAGTAAGGCAGGGTTTTCTTCATCCCACCTCACTTCACTCGTGTTGGGCATCAACTTCCAAAGCTGGTCCGATCCAATGAGGACACTCACACCTGGCTCACAATCTACAACTCGGGTAAACGACTGCGTCAGCCAGATGTTTCCCCTCCGCTGCGATGGCTTGAAGAAGACGACTCTGCCTTGGTGCTTCAATCATCTCCTCGCAAATAAAGGGCACCACTATGGCCTCAATGTCAATGGTTAGGTCGTCGTGCTGACTGCGGAGCGTGATCGTGACCATTTTGAATCGTCGGGTTGGGTCGCTCGCTCTACCAAACGCACTGATGGCGAGTTCGGTCTCGGCAACAGCAGGTAGACTTAGCTTGGAAGCGACGCTCTCAGTGACGAACGTTCGCTGGCTTCCATTGTCGAGAACACCACGTATATAGCAACAATGAGATGAAGTCGTTACCCAAGCTCGAAAAGTCTGGAGAAGAACATCATTGATGAGTCGGGGAACTGAAGCTCTCTGAGTGGAAACTTGCACCGTAGCATTCGGTTTCTTCTGAGCATTAGTCACTGATGGTGTTTCAGAGCTACTAGCATTGCACATCGAGGAGGCGTGTCTGCGCTTGCATGCTTGGCAGTGCACTCTCCGCCGGCAATTGCGGACCAGATGTCCTTTTGACGTGCACCGGAAGCATCGACCGTCTGTTACAAGTTTGTTGCGCTTCTCGGCCAGAGTCATGTCACTCGTGCAGTCCTCTGTCTTGTGATCGGTAGCAGCGCAGAAAAAACAGGACGAGGGGGAAGATAGTGTCTTGTTTTGAAGAACGGATGCTGTAGGAGTCGCGGACTGCTTCTTGAATGATCTATTTAATACAGGTACGCTGTTGTTCGATGTCGTTGGCAAATTGTTCACTAAAGAACTCTTTTCTCGACATTCAACTTCGATGCGGAGAAATTTCATCAGCTGCTCAAGTTCCTGATCAGATGAAGCCTGGCTCGTTTCCGTCGTGTTCTCCATACTTTCTTTTTTGAAGTATTCTACGACAATGTCAGCTGGTATGACTTTGAGCAGAACTTCATTCAGCATAGCCGCGTAGGATGACTCCGTGATTCCAAGACTACGCAGTCCCCTCCTGTTTAGTTGAACTGTGTCGAAAAGCTTGCGCAGAGCAGTGACATCACTCGCTAATTTCACTGGTTTGAGCGTGCGCAAATTTCCTAAGTACTTCTGCTCAATGACTTTCTTGTTGCCAAACCGACGTTTCAAAATTTCCAGCGCGTCATCGTAACAAGAATCTGTCACCTGAATACCGGCGACGGCCTGAGCTGCAGGTCCATCTAGAAGTGAGGCCAAGTAGTGAAACCGGTCTGTGTTGGACAGCCTTGGGTTCTCGTGCACGGAGTGCAGGAACATATCCCAAAAGGGTTGCCACTTGATCACGTTTCCATCGAAACGAAGAAGCTCCAGCTTGGGAAGTCGTGCGCCGAACTCACGTTGTGGAAGTCGTTCATGCTCGCTCGGTGCACCCTCACAGGTCCTTGCGCCCATGGCTGGAGTTGTAGACGACGCCGGCGTAGCAGAAGTCTTCAGAACTTCAATGTGGTGCTCGAGCAACGCCAGAGTACTGTTAGCGGCGTCATCGTATTGCATGACCACCTCATAGTCGTCTGCCGCCAGGTCGTCAGTGATCAGGGTTTCAACCTCGTTGTTCAAGGCTTTAAGTTCCACGTTGCTGGCGCGTAGGCGGCCGTGCAGCATTCGAAGTCCAGAAAGCTCGAACTCATTGGACTGGAGCACCTGGTTGACCTCGTTGATGATTCTCGTGTTCATCGATCGCCGCGAGGCCCGCTTGTTCTTCGCTCGCTCCATGTCGGTCTAGCTCGCAGCGCAGCTCACCCACACCAGGAATGAAAGGCTCGGGTCGTTGTAGGCTTGATTTCCGGGTCGTCGGCACCAAAAGTCGATGTGGGAAAACCACGCTTCGGCGTTTAAAGGCACCAAATGAAGGAGACGCAAACGCCAGCATCCATGGTAAAAGAGCGTGTTCTATCTTCTTGCTGGTCTCATCTTCTTCCTCGTCGTTCTCCGTCTCTTGGTGCGCGCGCTATTCGCGCGGGAGGTTCAAACAATTTCCAACATACGCTGCGAATATTTTATTGTTCAACAATGCACAGAAGACAAGAAAGGGCTGCTACGCTATACTCGCTGGGTGTAACCTCCTTGGTTTTAGAAAGGTTTAGCGAGCGTTGGGCCGCAGTGCCGTGAATACAGTGAACTAGTATATACCATGAACTCGAGGTGGTTAAAGGTGGAAAGTAGACACGAAGCGCAAGCCGTAAGAAAGTCTGCGTGTGCCTCCTTCCTTCAGTCCTTGGAATGTCTGCTGGATGGCGCTGCTTATATGTGAAGAATATATGATGAAAAGATGCGAGATGGTGGTACTCGGAGTGTTGAATAGGTGGACGAACGGACACACAGACAGATGCATGGACGGACGCACGGATGGCTGCACGGACGGATGGACGCATTGACGGACGCAGGAGCGGATGCACGGACGAAAGCACGGACGGACGCACAGATAAACGTGCGGACGCACGAACAGACGCACCCACGGACGGGTGGATGGACGCACGGGCGGCCACACAGACGCACGCATGGATGGACGGAAGCAAGAACGAATGGACGGACGGATGCTTCGCCCCACTCTCCATCATTCACTCCGTGGATATTCTGCCATGTTTTTTTTTCTTCTGTTCAGTGTCTTTTGAAGCCGTGTTCGCCACTTTGCCTGCAACAGGCTTCAGGCCTGCCCATAAGTGGTAAGAGGGGGTGGAAGGCTGGCTTTTTTCGGGCGGTTTCACGGAGAGCGGAGGAGCTGGAATATTTAAGGAAAAAATCGTCTTCGGTTTCCGTCCGTACTGACCGCTATATGCTGCCATGGCGATTCACTTCGAGGAGATTGTGCGTAGCGGAGTTAATAAGCAAAGGTTAACTACGTTCATCACGAATTGAGTGTCGACGTAGGCGGCCCTAATCAACTATGCGGCTCATCTGAGCAGTGATATACTACACACCACTGCTTCGCACTTGACGCTGATTCTGAGCTATTCCGAGTGACAGACTAGGAAAAGAGAGAGAGAGAGAAACATGATGGATGCCTCCGCAAAAAAAAAAAAAAAAACTTTTCCCGGTGCTATGGGAGGTTTGCGCGATCCTCAGCTTATCCGTCCACCTAACCACTTGCGTAACCACTTACGAAACGTAAACACAAGCGCGGACTCTCGTACGCGCAAACCTTGGTCGCAAGGGCTTCCGCGTTCGCCGTTTATACGCGCCAACGCCGTTTCGCAGCTCATGTGTCGGCGCCACCAGGATCTCACCAGTGCTGACGCGTCTCCGTCTCTCGTCACCTTCCCCGCAGTCGACTACGGGAAAAAGGCGTCGCTTGGAAAAGTGCGAATTGCTTTATGCAAGCTCTTCCTGTTCGAGAGCCGGAATATAGCTTCGTCCAGTAGCCCGTCTGCAGCGTTTGGGCCCCTCCCGAACGACTACACCGTCGCAGCACATTTTTCGCGATGCCGGTTATAGTTGCGCGACGCTGACACTGATCGAAGAAAGCGTGGTGAACCTTTTTGTCTCTAGGGGCTCCTGTTGTGTCAATATGCGGGAGCGAGAATCTATCTTTTTAGCGGTTTGATTGATTGATCACTTACTGACTCGCTCACTCACTCACTTAATTAATTAATATTTCAATTTACCGCGTGCTGTGACATCAGACGAAACACTGACCAAGCGTTTAATGATTGTTGCACAACGTTCTAAAATTATTGTTAGATGATGACACGCAAACGCACATCCGCAAATAAATCAAGCGCCGAAGCAGGTCGCAGTGGGGCAGCAGTTTAAAACTAGCCAGTCGGCTGTCCGTCTCTCTCCATATACGTTATTGCAGTGTTTTCGATCCGACAGCTGGCGGGTGCGCTACTACTATAGCACGTAAACTACACACCCGGAGTTATAGCAAAGGAAGGGGGTGATCTGTCGACGTTGACAAACGTTCTTCGCGCTTCACGGCAAGAACGCACATATAGGACGACTTGCAGCGAGCCTGCAAATCGCCCGTAGACGTTATTGCTCACCCGTGCTTGTCGAAAACCGCTGCTGTATACATACCACACAGCCTGCGCAGCATGCAACGAAGCACGCGTCAACCCGTAAAGGAGTGGTTCGCGCGACTGGATACACAGCTTGGCTGCATGGATTGGGCCAAGCGCTCGATTCATGCGGTGAGCCACCTACAGCAACAAAACGCGCCACATTGCCGAGCCGAACGAGATCCGGAATCGTTTGCGAGTGGGTTTCGTCGGGACGCCCACCGCTGGGCTTGCACCTACATAACCGCCGAGCGAACGGGTTGGCTCTGTGCCTCGTTAAAAGCGTGCACCGTGCATTGTGGGTTGTGTGCCTTCTCGTCTATAGCTGAACACGATGAGACGGACCTATCGTACATTTTTCAGTTTCAGACGCATCTTCGGCAACACACAGTCATTCAATAATTCTGCATTGCCACGCGCCATCGCAGTTTGGAATAGCCTTCCGGATGAAATTGTTTGTTTGAGAGATCCGGCCAAATTTCGTGAGCTACTGCAAATTTATATGTTCTCTTGATTTTGTATAAAGATGCTTTATTTTTTTTTTCATTTTGTATTTTGCTGCATTTGCTTATAGTGTTTGTTCTTCTCCCTTCCATTGTACAATTTTCTTTGTTTTCTTCGATATATTTCTTTTTATGCTTTTTGTATTGCGATTTTTCTGTAACCCCCCCTACTCAATGCTCCTCTGGGGCCTGTAGGGTAACATGAATAAATAAATAAATAAATTGGAAAGCTGAGCAAGTAGGGTAACGTTTCGCTGTCCTCAAATTCACGCTTGAAAAGCTCGGGATACAAGTATATGAAGAGCACGACGCTGGTGTTTTCGATAAACTTAGCCAGAAATTTACATCGCCAGTTGAAGGGAGGGGAGAGGAGTCCGGTCTCTCTTTATGTATGTTTGTGCATTTGTTTGTATTCGCGTTTGCGTAAATATACATAGCAAACACAAAAAAGTATGATGCGAGGAGAACTCGGAGTACCCGAAACTTTCCTTTCTGGCTATGCTAATTGTTGTTTTATTTTAGTTCTATTACTTAAGGCGGGACCATACACGGAGAAAAAGAAAAGACACTGTATTTCTTATTCATTCGTCTGAGGCGACTCGAATGTGAAATAAATTTTTTTCTTCGTCTTCTCAGTAGATAAATTGATCCTCCGCCCCGACCCGTTTTCAGTCCCCCTTTGAGCAAGCGACGATTTCGTTGGACGGCATGATGTGACGTCACTGTGACGTCATCACGTGATGCTGATTTTTCGTATCACCCGTGTTCACGACCCTGACGGTCAGTTTCGGCGCTTCGTGAGGCATGTAGGGCTCTCGCCTTAACAATTGCGATCACCAGTCGGTTGGCATCGCAGCGGCTCAGTGCATGTTCCCCCTCACCCACGCCAGTTTATGGACTGAACAGTCCACAGTCCGTGATGACGTTTTCATGACGTCAGACGAAACGTAAACAGGCGGTTGCCGCACGTACGAACGTTCATTGGTAGCTTGCAGCGAGTGCTGCACCGTTATTCTTTTCCCTCAACTGGACAGAGTACGCGGGGCACGTAGCGATCCTTCCATTTTTCACCGCGGCCAACAGGGTTCGCTGTTCTCGGTCGTGACAGGGGAGTCGTACATCAGGGTGGTGCCGCAGTGAGCCAGTGGGTACAGGTTCGACTGGCCCGGTCACTCGTGCCTCTGTGGACAGCTCGCCATGCGTTCGCTTGCGTTGATTCCTCGTCGTCTTTGGACTATCACCGTAGTAACATCTCTCGCTTCTCCATACCTTTTTGTTCAATAATAACAATATAATATCTTAATATTTACGTCCCAAAACCGAAATATTATGATAAATGCCGTAGTGGAGGAATCCGGTAATTTACGCCATCTGGCGTTGCCTAACGTGCACTGATTTCGCGCAGCACACGGAGGTCTCATGTATTTCGCCTCCATTGAAATTCGTCCACCGCAGCCGGCATCGAATCCGCGACCTTCTGGTCACCAGCTGAACACCATTACCACTTCGTCACCACGGTGGACACACTCTTTTTTTAATGCGAAGCATTTCATTCAAAGAGTAAACCTTGTTTTTTGAAATGTTTCTCTTATTAAAACAGCGTTTTTCTAACACCATCTGACACTTGCAAATACCTGCTATCGTTTAGAAGCACCAAACGGCTTTTGCGGAGAGTAAGATAACATTCAGCTGCATCGGGTGCGGTATGTAATGTCTTTTTTGTTATCGAAATAGGAAATAAATGAAGGGTTGTAGTCGCCATTCCTGGCAATAGCTACACTTCCTTTTCGACTGGATGTTAAGATGCAAAATAAAAAATAACAAAAAATAAAAATGGTTTGACTAGGCCTAACTGTCCTCACGTGAGAGCGGCCCGCGGTATCGACCTAAGAGGTGGCAAATCTGGTAAATTCAAAACTTCTAGGCTTAATGGTGCTAACAAACAGGCGAGGTGCACACTTCTGATGTTCATCATTCAATACTCATCACAAATGTTAGTCTTCGAAAAAAAAAGCTTTCAAGTACATTAATTGCTTTGTGACTAATCCATGATGTAAAATTTATTCGCAATTAGTGTTTTCTGATCTAATGGAAAACAATATTGTGTATCTTAGGTATATTGCCTACAGCGCTTATCTTTGAAATGTGATAGGCATTGGTTCTAATCTAATGGAAAGCAATATTTTGTATCTTAGGTATTCTGCGCATAGCGCTTATCCTTGAAATGTGATAGGCATTCGGGGAATGTATATCAAAATATGCATCTTAACTTTGTTAGTCGCTTAGTGTAACTCGTTTGTCTTACAAGTACTGTATATTAAGTTACGTTGATATCTTGGCATTTTTGAGAGTTTACGTTTTGTTTGCTGCATATGGTGTTGATTATTAATCTTTTGTATTCGTGATAGGAGGCATACTGCTGCCATGGAAGGTCTTCAGACACATTCAAGCAGCATTTCACAGATTTCAGCTCGCAGGACACCCGACTAACGTGTTAGATTAAAAAAGAGAGAGAAACGCACTGACTCTGATTAGCAATTTACTTTGTTACATACCACTACAATTTAACCTATTCTAACCCGGATTAGCTTAAGTTTAGCCAACAGCAGCCCACATGGTGAACCATGCAAACCAATGCTGGAAGCATACGAGTAAACACGGTTGTTAAAAACACGGTTGTTAAACTTGGTTAAAATTACACGTGGGCCGCCTATGTATTCACCTAAGACGATTTGGCGAAAGCCATCTTATTTTATTCTCAGATGTATTGATTCGCTCCCGCCCTACTCCGAGACATTTCTGCACCTTACGTTGCCTTGTGATCGGCTCGCCTTTGCTCAAGCGACGGTGTCGTATGATGGCGTCACCACGTGCCTTATTGTTATGTGACTTCGCATTGACGTTACGATGATGTCATAATGACGTCAAAAATTTCTGCGATCTGCGAAGTCGTGGTGACATCATATGTTGACATCATATGTTGACGTCATGACGAGATAACAATTTCAAATCATCACCCGAGTTGACGCCAATGCCGCCGACGATCAATTTTGGTGTTCGATGGCGCATCTAGGGCTTTCGTATTAGTAAGAGACCCAAATAGGTCAGTGGATGCAAAATACACGCATGGGACGTAGCGAGCAAATAAAGAAATGTCGAAGGAATCGAATGATAGCGTACAAGGTCGACAAAAAAAAAGGACAGCTGAAAGAGAGGCTCAAACAACTATAGCTCGCCTTAAGTCTACACTCTCCAACAAAGCATCCTTGAATCATGCGCACTCAACTTGGAGTGTTTGCGCGGGCGCCAAAAGCCGACTCACTTTTTTTTTTACTTTTCTTAGACGACCTTGGCTGAAGCAGTTTACTTTTTCCTATTTTCTTGACCTCAAAGTGCTTCTCCTCGTCGAAACGTTTTTTTTGAGGAGAGCTCGAAGATTGCGCTCACGAGTGCATTCCAGACCGCTCCTCCACTCGAGGGAGTAACTCGTCCACGCAAACTTTGACCCTGAGAGGTTGCGCGTAAACGGAGGCACCATGTGGGAAGACAGCCGTGCATTCTCTGTCGTGCAGGGGAGTGCGTTCCTCGTCAGTCGGGCGGACATTCGCTCTAAAAAGAAAATCCCCTTGGACAAAACGGTGCTCTAGCGCGTAGGTCAAAGGTGTACATGCTCGAACTATGGAACACGCTCACGCGCCTATTTTTGCGTGTTAATTTTTTACCCAGCCCCCCCCCCCCCCGCTGTTGGCGACGTTGCCCTGCCGCTGTTAACGCCTGGTTAAGCGTTAACTATTGATCGTTACACACCCCCGCTTCGCGCTATGAAATGAAGAAATAGTAACGATCATAACTTCTGGGGCTTCGCGGGTCAAAACCACCGTATGATTAGGAGAAGCGTCGTAATGAAAATTTGAACTACCTAAGGCGTGCTTTGCATAACCTGCACTGGCATCGCACATTACGCATGCCTCTAGTATATTGCCTCCATCGAAAGGTGTCCTCCGCGACGGGGATTGAACCCGGGACTTTGGGATACCCATCTGTAAATCTACGCATCAAGTGTGTAGAGGCACATTATTCGGTCGTACACTTCGTCCATTCTGCCACAGAGTCACCACGCCTGCGCCTGCAGTTGCTCTATAGTAACATCTCTCTTGCATCATATTTATTCTCCTTTAACCCTTTCCCCAGCACGGGGTATAACCAGCCTGTCTAAGAACTGGCTAACCTCCCTTGTTCTTCCACTTAGTTTTTTTTTCATCCTCCTAGCTCGCCTTGACCAGAGACTGATGTCGTCAATAACCATCCTATGATGTCATCCTGGAAAGCCGTCAAGAATGAAGGGAATGTAGGCATTGTCAAAATTGTCCAAGTCGCGAGTTGCGGTAGCTTGTCAGTGTAGTCGTACCACGAGTGAGACTGACGAATCGTGCTAGTGTGTGTGTGTGTGTGTGTGTGTGCGTGTGCGTGTGTGTGTGTGTGTGTGTGTTTGTGTGTGTGCGTGTGTGTGTGTGTGTGCGCGCGCGCGCGTGTGTGTGTGTGTGTGTGTGTGTGTGTGTGCAATCTCTCCTTCTTTGCTCTTCTAACTTTAAAGCTTCACACCCCTTCTCCCTCAGTAGGGTAGCAAAATGGTTGTTCTAAACTTTCATCTTTAAATGGTTTTAACCGTGCTAGAAACACGTACATCCGAAGACGAGAAAAACAATACGTGCGCAGGCGTTGTCTTTTATTCTAATATTGTCCGTGTTTCTAACACCCTTAAAACCATTTAAGGACGAACTACCATTAACTAGCCCGACTCAATACCGCACTGTAGTTATTCTAAACTGGTTATTCTAAACTCTCTCTCTTCTCCTTTTACATCCATTCTCTTAGCACTTCGCTCGCTATTGCATTGCATCACCCGTGAACGTTTTTCGACGTTCCTTTCCGATTATCAGTCACGAACGCGCGCCTGGGGCGAAAGAAAGGCTAACGCAGTTTCGACCCGCTGTCACTCTTCTTCGCGCGCTTGTGGGCCGGCGAAAACCAGGGCAGTGATAGGACTCCGCCTCATGGTGGATCAAACGGGACAAACCGGAGGAGGGAGAAGTATGTAACGGGGGTAGAAAAGAGAAAAAAAAAGAACGGGGCCGGGACGAAGCCGTCTCTGACAGGGTGTGCCGGCCAGGTGATGGAGCTAGAGCAGAATGAAGAAGAGAAAGAGCGACGTCTCCACCGAAATGGTAGGAGGAGGAGGAGGAGGAAGGGAAGAAATGAAAGGCAGGGCGGTCAACCAGACGCACGTACGGTTTGCTACCCTGCACTGGGGGAAGGAATGAGGGGATTAAATGCCCGACAACAGTGTCATCTCAGTGCACATCGAAGGACACCAGGTGGTCGAAATTGCCGGAGCCCTCCCACTGCTCTCATAACGATATCGCGGTTTCGGGACGTAAAATCCAAGATATTAATATATCGACCTCTATTGCGTTGTGTCCGTCACCATCTGTTATCGCGTTGATGCTTTCTCCCCTTTTTTTTCCCAACTCGTTCAACTCTTTCGCCTCGTGCGTCTTGAGCGAAAACGGGTAGTGAGAGATAAGCACGTGACAAGATAAAGAAAGAAAGAAAGGAAGAAAGAAAGAAAAAAAGAAAGAAAGCGGGCGTATCTCTGGCGACCTAGAGCGTCCTCGAGAGAGAAGATCGGGGCGAGATGGCCATCTCTTGAACCGACGGGGCGACGACGTTCCTTGGCCCCCGTGCACAACCGGCGTGGCCTGCAGCAACAACCGTGCACTTTATCGGTGAAGACGGCCACCTGTCTCCTCCACGGCGTTTGAAAAGCAAAGGGAGTGCATCCATTTTCCCTTCCGGGTTTCGCTTGAAAGGTGCGCGCGCAAGCCTTTCTCAGACGTCGTAACATAAGCTAGCGCGACGCTGCCGGCTGCAATTGAAACCGTTATATATAATTGAAGTAGGATCGGAAAGGTGAAGATGCCGGTTAGGCATTTTCTTCCAAATATAGGGGTACGCAGGCGTATAAATACAGGCATAGGACTCATAGCTTCCTGGACGGACGCCTTCAAAGAAAGGAGGCATTAACGGTGCTTTCAGAATACGAGGTGACATTGTTGTAAGCGAGAATCATTGTTCCGGGTGAGTTTTCCGAGACTCGCGCTCTTGTGCTACTGAATGTGTGGAGGCGTGAGCAGAATTTCATGGGAGTGGTTTTTTTTCTCGTTTCGCTGGTCTAAAAGTATAGCCGTAACGATAAAAAAGAAGCGCTCACACAGGACGGATGAAGAAATATTATAATAATTGCCGGGGTTTGACGTGGGGCTTAAGAAAGAAAGGTGGGAGAAGATAATCAGGGCTAAAGGAAAAAAGGTAGGAGAAGTTGATGGTCATGCTATAAATAATATAAGGAAACTGAACAACTGAAATGAAGTTTTATTTATTCTTATACGCATTTTTTTTTAAATGTTGTTTTTGTTCCTTTTCATGAATTGTATGTACCCCTGAGCACAGTTTTCTTTATGCACGTTAGAATTTCTGTTTAGAGGCACAAATAATTCCTGTTGTGCATTTGAATATATATTAGGATATATTAGCAATGTCTTGAGAACGAACAATGTAACACATACATTTATTCTGCGTATGTAGGATTTTTTTCACAAATAAAATTCTTTTAAACAAGGTTGGCTCAAGGAAGACCTGTCTCAGTTGGAAGCCGAACCAACGTGTTTATTTTTTTAACACGTGATACGCATCGCTAATTGTTGTTTACTGCGCTATAACTATCCTCACGTCCACCACTTTCTTAAAGCATTTGTGTGTGTGTAATTATTTGCAGGATTGTTTCAGCGCGCGAACAAAGGAAACAGGACAGGGTGAACAGAAAGAGCGCTGACAGGGTAGACAGCGCTCTTTCTGTCTACCCTGTCCTTTTTACTTTGTTCGCGCGCTGAAACAATCTTGCAAATATGACTACGCACAAACTAGCCCAAGTTTCCACTCTTGTGTGTAATTATTAGTTCAGGAGTGTTAAGCAGCTCTCCTAGCGGCCATGGCAGTGCTACGCTCGCATTAGATGTGCGGTGTGGCCAACCTACCTACATTCACGTTACACTAACATCCCATTCATGATTTCAGGCCGCCATGGTAGATCAGTGGCTACATTCACGTTACACTAACATGCCATTCGTGATCTCAGCCCGCCATGGTAGATCAGTGGCTACATTCACGATACACTAACATCCCATTCATGATCACAGTCCGCCACGGTGGATCAGTGGCTACATTCACGATATGCTAACATCCCATTCATGATCTCAGACTTCCATGGTAGATCAGTGGCTACATTCACGATACACTAACATCCCATTCATGATCTCAGTCCGCCATGGTAGACCAGTGGCTATGGTGCTCTGCTGCTGGAGGTCGCGGGTTTGATCTCGGCCGTGGTGGTCGCATTATTTCGGTGTACGCAAAATGGTTGAGGCCCATGGGCTGGGCGATGTCAGCCCACTTCAAAGAACACCAGAGGGTTAAAATTTCCAGAGCCCTCCACTGTACGGCGGCTCTTATAATCTTATCGTGGTTTTGGGACGTAAAACCCCAGATGTTGTTATAATGATTTATGTCACATTCGTTGGAGACATGTCAGCAGAGAGTGAAAGCAGGAGGCTGCGGCATTGTTATGCATGCGCAGAGCACTGCGATTAGGTCAATCAATCAATCGATCAATCAATCAATCAATAAATCAACCAACCAATCAATCTAGATTTCACCATCAAAACCTGCCCTTGGAAGTCGATCTAACGCCTTTTGCTGCGGTAGCGAGAATGATTGATTGATTGATATGTGGGGTTTAACGTCCCAAAACAACCAGATGATTATGAGAGACGCCGTAGTGGAGGGCTCCGGAAATTTCGACCGCCTGGGGTTCATTAACGTGGTCCCAAATCTGAGAACACGGGCCTACAACATTTCCGCCACCATCGGAAATGCAGCCGCCGCAACCGGGATTCGATTCAGCTGCGGTAGCAAGAAGGAGCGAAAAAATTTGTCGTGAAGTGAGATTGGGAGAACACGGGGGCATTTTCTTTGGAATACACGTCGTTGCCCCGCCGCGGTGGTCTAAGGTACACGGCTGCTGACCTGCAGGTCGCGGGATCGAATCCCGGCGTTGTGTGTGTGTGCGTGCGTGTGTGTGTGTGTGTGTGTGTGTGTGTGTGTGTGTGTGTGTGTGTGTGTGTGACCACAAGAAAGGAAGCGAGGAGAAGTACACTATGTCCAGCTCGCAATCCTAAATGCCGGTAAGTGAATAATATATATAGCGAGAGAGAGAGAGACCATGGGGACACATAATTTACCACAAAGTTTGAGCAGGTTTGAAGGAAGGAAGGAAAATAGGAGGAAAAGAATGGCAGGGAGGTCAACCAGCCTATACACAGCCAGTTTGCTACCCTGTCCATGAGAGAAGTATGGGGGAGATGAGCTTCGCCTTCAAGAGTACAAGGCGATAGCGTAATCGGAACACGTTCACTTCGCCCTGTCAATCACCAGCCTGCTCCGTTGGACACCTCAACCGTTCTTCAAGGAAAAGGACGTCTGTGCGCGTAGCAGTGAATTTTTCAGACTGTCCTGAAATTCCCGATGCAAAGTGCACTCGCAAAGTGACCCAATGCGCCATAATTCACCGGATCCCGAGAATTAGCGTGGTACTGTGCACGTGTCCGTTAGGGAGCACGGGCATTTGCTCAGCTACGGCAACACACTTTGTTGACGCTGTCGCTGACAATGATGATTATATTCCTTAGCGCCTCGTAACGGGTAGGCTTTTAAACCACCCACTCATTGCGCAGTTTCCGCGTTTTGACACCTGGTGCGATTCCGCGGTTCCGTCATGCGATACTGCATGCGTTCAAGAGACTCTTTTCACTACATGACATTGGTGTCAGGTGTGTTTTTTTCTTTTTCGAAACAGCTTCAAACACTGGTGCAGCTCTTCGGTAAAGCACCTACCTACTTCGCAAAAGATCTTGGTTTGACGCCCACTTCAACCGAAGAATTTAACGATTATTTCAAATGAGATATACTTTCTAAATGAGATATACTTTCTCAGCGCGCAGAACGTTTAGGAAGAAAGTCAGATATCAAAGAGCTAACTTCTATCTGACTTATTTCCGAAATGTTTTGCGCACTAAGTCAGTGTATTTCTTTTATAGCTGGTTAAATTTCAAGCACATACCTGGAGCTTTCGCTCACTGACAACGCCGTTTTTTCGCTTACAACCAACTGCACCGACGCCTACACCTGAATTTCAGCGAAAATGTTTTTTTAACACTATCGCGTAAATGCGCATGCACAGCGCAGCGTATGTAGAGGCGATAAATTAAGTGATTCGCCTTGAAGAACTGCATGCATACGTCATATAGAGCATGGCCGGCCCGGAAAGCCCGATTTTTTTTTACCGGTGCATTAGAGTATGCAGTGCGTGACGGCTCAATCGGTCAGTGCAGGGCGAGAAAGCATCGGTGTCACTGCTTCCGTGATTTCTGTACGGGCTCATCTCTCCGTGTCATCGCCGTCCGTAACCTTATAGACGTGTCCCACTTCCTAGGTCATCGCGACGATGGAGGACACCTCGTCGTTCTTGTTCCGGCGTAGAGATAAGCAAAGACGCACGTACAGAGATAAGAATGATATCGATGAACGTGCGAACTGTTCCAACACTCTTCCGCCCGTTGCGACATCCGTTCGTTGCATGCGTTGTGGTTTTGTCGGAGTGAAAGTACATCTGGACTGAAGTATTTCAATGGGACACTGATCTAACTGAAACACTTCAGTCTGTCGAGTGTTGCGCCACGTTTTGTGTACGTTCTGATATGTGTGGGGCTATGCGCACATCACCTATTTCTATAACACACTCATCCAGAGTTGCGCGCTAGGCGTGCAAACCACTCCAGCACTCTTGTTGCCTAAAGTTCCTTTGTGGCAGTTCTGGCTGAAACACTTCGCTACACACGTTCACTTTGGCGACGGCAATACCGTGTTTAACGGAGCGTTAGACGTGGGAAGCTACCGCAGGACAGGACTTAATAAGGAAATATTTACCGTTTTTTTAGGAATGCTTACATGCTGCCAGCGCATAACTATCTCATGTTATTTGAGTGGGTCGTTGAATTCAGTTCGTAAACACGTATGACCACACGGACTGTACAATGATTGAGTAATTAGTTACAGTGTAATTACAGTTACTTACTGTAAAAATATGCTGTGATTTATTCCAGCACATCCACTAGCTTTATATTTGGTTTCCAGAACCTTGGCCTAAAATGTGAGCATATACAAAACAAAGCCTTACGGTTCATCTTCAACTCCTATTCCAGAACTCAGTCTATTAGTGAGCTTAGAGACAGAGTTGGTTTAATGACGATGAAACAAAAAATGCAACATAATCGACTGATATTCTTTTTTCACATACTCAATGGAGACTACAAGGTTCACCTAAGGGAACACATCGCACTACAGCCATTTACCACATCCAGAACAAAACACTCGAAACATATCACGCCACTTAGCTACAGAATAGATTTATTCAAGTATTCGTTTTTGTTTCGGAGCATCGATGACTGGAATCAATTACCTCAATACATAGTCGAACATCGCAATTTACAAAAGTTCGAAAAGGCTTTGTCAGAATATTTGTAACCAAATTGCGTGTTCCTTGTTGGTTGAATGTGTTAAATGTACTATACCAATATGTTCAATATGTACTATATCACTTCAATTCTTTTTTTCTCTTTTTGGTGACGTGTACGAGATGTATCCGAACATGTTTATTTTATCCGTGACCTATGCGGGATGTATTCTGATATAGTTTTTGCGTTTTTGTTTTGTTATTTCCATGTAGCGTGCATCTTGAGCGTAGAGTGTGAAACTTGTTTCCACATATGTTCTTTGTACATGCCAGATATGTAACCCAAACTCCTGTCTTGGCCCTTGGGCTGACAGTATGAATGAATAAATAATAAAATAAATAATAATTTGTGTAAGCTCCACGCTTTATTAGACAGTCGATCATAATACATGCCTTAGACGGGTATTGCATATTTTTTTCTTGCGCTGCAACTTATACTTTGGATAAGATGGGCGTTAAATCTGTGTGGCAGCAAGAGCAGTAGTGGCACCGGGTATAAAACGCGAGTGCAGCTGCCAATAAGACCAGCGGTTATCGACGCTGCATATACACAGTCGACGTCTTCCGTCATGCCGCTCGGTTCACCCGCGCGCGAGCTCTCTTATTGTTATTTGTTTTTTTTTCACTGCGTACGTATCACAGCTCGCTCCCGTTCGTTCTTTCGATTTCGGCTTTTCGCTGGATGGTTCGCCACCGCCGTTCATTTCGCATGCACGAGTGCCTCCGTCGACGCCGTCGCCTAACCCACTCGCCTGTGTATAACGCAAAACGAAGAAAAGAAACACGTTTTCTTGCAGCCTCTACCTCCTCTGAAAGCCTGTTCGCTTCTAGTTCTCTTACTCCGAGAACGAGCACCTGCACGGAAGCACGGATATTACGAGGATGGTGCCAAGGTTGTCGACGTGCGCACCCATCGGACTACTTTGCTCGTACGGCGCGCTCCTTTGGCGCCGACAGTGTACATGGGAGAGGCCTTTGCCCTGTAGTGGACGTAGTCAGGCAGATGATGATGATGATGTGTACTATATGTGAGCCAGTGCGAACAATGCACTATCATGCTTCAGGTATGCGAAAGGAAACGCGGGGATAGAAAAGATACACCCGAAGGACAGGCACGTTTCAAGCACAAACCGTTTCCAACTAGGCCAAGTAGCTGTGCTGCAGTAGACTATTAAAGGGGTACTGACATACACTTCTCTTGTATACAGAGACGGCTCCTATAGCAAGCACGCTCAGCGAACGCTGGTGATAGTTTATTTAGATTTCGAAGTTAATTTTTGCATGGCGCGCCTACTAATATCCGCATTTTCGCATACCATGGGGCTACAGTACTGATTCTGGTGACTGTACGTACGAGCGTGGACAGTTGCGATGACGTCAGGCTGCAAAACTTACTGGATATCCGCTTGTGCGTCACCAACGGAGCCAGAGAACGGAGTGACCATTGAAACGTCATGATATCTAGCGTGAACACGCGACGTGAAGTTCGTACAGTGTCATTTATGACGCCATCATGACGTAGCATCACAGGTTGACGTCATCAATGACAACGTCACTCACGGGAGCAGCCGATCACGGGAGCAGCCGATCACGGGGGCAGCGCGAAAAAAAGCAGGTTAGGTAGAGAAAGTTTGCGATTCATTCCATCTTGGAGGTCGTGTGGAATCAGGCTAGGTGAAGAAAGCTTTCGGAGAAGAGCGTGTCAGGATCCATACATCGACTGACAAGGGAAAGAACCAGATAGATTTTGCCTTCGAATCGTTTAGGCGATTGCATAAGGTACATTGTGAATTTTTCTACCGATGTGGCTTGGTGCCGCCTTATTGGCATGCTAACTTTGCCGCTTTCTATATTTAACAACTAAACAAGTGGTGCTACGTTACATTCCGAACCAACCAAAACAGCTGGGTTGGTGCATTCGACGTTTAATGTCCTTATCGATTGACTTAGTGATGTACAATAATAAGAAAGCATTCGTTTAACAGCCCAAGGCTCCGGCGTCCATGCTTCTTAAGTAAGGTATTCTATGGAGAGCTGGTATAAGGGTGCAGTTATTGTACGAACTATACCGACAGATAGCGCCTCGCGTTTATCGTTGGCTCGATTCACGTAGCGCCGTTCTCGCATCGAACGTGTTAGTTTGCGTGTACGCGGAGCAGCGAGCGATAGTTAAAGCATGGTTTATCACCGAAAGTGAAAGCCTCAAGGATTGATTGATATGCGGAGTTTAACGTCCCAAAACCACCAGAGCCTCAAGGATAGATAGAGAGAGATAGGTTATTTAACGAGCATTGATGGAGGTGTGCCTGCCGGTTCGCCTACGTTTTACGGGCTGTAAACGTGTCGAACTACGTTACGATCGCTTCTTTCTTCATTATATATGCACAGAGAGTAGCGTGAGTTGCGTGCTACATTATGCGTATATAATGAACGATACATCGGTGGTAGCATGGTTGGAGACGTTTACGTACTGCACGTAAAAGACACTAAAGTGATCCACAATATATTCAACAGTGACGTTGATGGGATTTTTTTTCGGGTGGGTCTGTGGGGAGGGGGAAGGAGACGGTATAACCATCCTGTGTGGGTGCTTGGGCGTACGTTTGTTCGTCTGTTTTTACGTGTATGCAAAAACATGTAGAACTGAAAATTTCCGGGTAAAAAAATTTTGACCCCCCCCCCCCCGCCCAATCGCCTCAACCCAGATTCGCCCGTGCTATCGAATATATATACATTCATGCTTATATAATGCGGAATACATTAGTGATAGCACGGTTCGAGGCATATACAGCCCGTAAAACACACCGCAGAGCTCCTCAAACTACGATAATCCGAAGACACTAAATCGTCAAAGACAGTGAGAAACTCTCCTGGCATTTTGTCGCATTCTAAATGCGGCCGCATTGACCGTTGTTGTTGTTGTTGTTGCTGTTGTTGTTGTTGTTGTTGTTGTTGTTGTTGTTGTTGTTGTTGTTGTTGTTGGCATCTCGTTAACTCAGGTCTTTGCCCTGGGAGTGCTACGGCGAATGGTAGGAGGAGGGATGGGACAGCAAATCGTCTGCCGCAGTGATACAGTGCACGGTTAGGGAGCTCGGCCTCTGACTCTAAAAGTCGTGGGTTCGATTCCCGTATCGGTGGTAGCACTCGTATGGAGGTCGAAAAGCTAGATGACTATACTGTACGATGCGATGCGAGTGCTCGTGAAAGAAAACCAGTTGGTCTATATTACCGGAGTCCCTCCATTACAATGTGCCTCGTAATGACATCAATAAAAGAAATAAGTTATAATTTAAGGGCTCCTTTTTTCCTTTTCAAACACAATATTGTGAGGAACTAACCGTCTGACAATGATGCCAGTTGGCTATAAAACGTTGACATCATTGTCAGTCAGTTCCGACTGATTTCATTAGTTCATCGCGGTTTTGGCATGCTAAAGCCCCAGAAAACAAATAACTACCATTTCATCCAGTTTTAGTAGAAGCTTATCGATGCTATAAACTAATTTATTGTTCATGAGACTGTCCATAGGTGACCTAAGAACCTCCGGCGTAACAAGAAAACGTCTGCGCAATAACCAACCATGCGCCTCTGTCTATACAGAGTGCACAGATATATTGCATAGGCTTATCGACAACGAAAAAAAGAAAAGGAGTCTATATTACATTTTATAGATGTTATATTGATTACATGTCTACTCTCAACGAACAAAAATTACGAACAATAAATATGTACTCATCTTAGACAGCGTAAAAAGCCGAAAAGAAGGACGCGATGTCCATATGTCGATCTATGAATGTTACGTGATTAAGCGTCAAGCCTCAACGAACGAAAAAAAGACTACGAGAAAATGATATTTATTTATTCAAAATACCTTACAGGCCCACTGAAGGGCATTGAGTAAGGGGGGGGGGCATTAGTATACAAACAAAATAACAAAGAAGGAGAAAAGCAGACGAAAATATATCTATAAAGAGATTACAAAAATCAAGGTGCAACAGCGTTGTACAATATTAGAGTGCAACGAAATCAGGTTATCACGAAAAGTTTCACGGTTAGAAATGTATACAACATGATCCGGAAGATCGTTCCAATATGAACTACTATACACTTCGTGAAAAAACCGGAAAGCACGAAGCGAAGTGTATATGACATTCTATATGCTATATAGATTAAACGCTCCCTCATAAAAAAAAGAAAAAGAAATTCAATTAGACACTGATATAAACTACTTTTATACACTTCGTGAAAAAGCGAAAAGTGAAGAATGTATAACATTATATAGATGCTATATAGATTAAACGCTTCCTCGTAAAAAAAGAAACGAAATTCAATGAGAAACTGATACAAACTATATACTCTTATAGACAACGTGAAAAACCGGAAAGGGAAAAGCGATGCTCATATGACAATCTATAGATGTCATATAGATTAAACGCTCAGTCACAAAGTAGAAAAGGAACTCCATGAGAAATAGTAATAAAATACTCTTATAGACCGCGTGAAAAACAGGAAAGAGGAAAAAGCGATGCTCAGATGCTCATATAAGAATCCATAGATGCCATATAGATTAAACGCTCAGTTACAAAGTAGAAAAGAAACTCCACGAGAAATAGTAATAAAATACTCTTATAGACCGCGTGAAAAACCAGAAAGGGGAAAGCGATGCTCAGATGCTCATATAAGAATCCATAGATTCCATATAGATTAAACGCTCAGTTACAAAGTAGAAAATAAACTCCACGAGAAATAGTAGTAAAATACTCTTATAGACCGCGTGAAAAATCAGAAAGGGGAAAGTGATGCTCAGATGCTTATATGAGAATCCATAGATGCCATATAGATTAAACGCTCAGTCATAAAAGAAATTCTGCGAGAAATCGATATAGACTACTATCGCGTGAGAAACACGAAAGTGGAGACAGTGACATGAGTGGCGTTCCTTTGCGATGCGAAGCCGGTATGCGGCAGCTTCCGTCATGCTTCGCATATTTTCTCGACGAGTGGCGTCGCGGCAGCTAGCTATGCGCAGGGAATAATAAATGCCGGCATAATTTTGCAATTCGTATCGCTCGTAGTGATCCGAACGGTTGAAGAAAAAAAAAGAATAAATGAGAGAAACGTACAGAGACGCGATTCGAATGCAGGGTGCATTATGGGAGCGCCTGGCACGAGTGGAGGCGACGTGAAAGAGAGATGCGCTTCCACACAAACGCTGTTTCAAAAAGAAGTAAAACGCGGTAAACGAGCGAGAAAAAGGCGACACTATACGCAGAAGAAGAATTGCGAAAGATAAAGACCAGGTTGACAGGACGTAATTCACGGTTTAAAGTATGTCTCTGCGAAAGATATCGGGGGGGCTGTGGGGTGGAGGTGGTGGGAAAGAAAGGGAGAGAGAAAATGTACCAGCCCTCGAATGTGAATGATTAACCACTTTGAATTCTCGCCTTGAAGAAAGATATGGGGAGGGGGGGGGGGATAGCGAGAAATTGTGTTACGCTTCAGGTGCTGGCTTGAATTTGCGAGTGCGGTTTTCTTTTTGTTTTGTTTGTTTGTTTTCTGCGAAGTTGAACGCCGGCTCGCCCATTGGGTGCGCCACGATATGTGTTTTTCCAGGAGGTAACGACACCGGAACGGCGTTCTGGTGGTGAATACTGAAAGAAAAAAAGAAACGAAGAAAGAAAGAAAGAAAGAAAGGAAAAAAAGAAATAGAGAAGGAAGGGAAAAAGAAAGAGGAATGAAATCGACGGAAGAATCCGGATGGTCTGAAAAGATGTGGTTAAGTAACGCAATATATTTTCGCGGTATAGCGCTCTGCATTAAGTTAGGATCGGTCTTTCTTTCTTTCTTTCTTTCTTTCTTTCTTTCTTTCTTTCTTTCTTTCTTTCTTTCTTTCTTTCTTTCTTTCTTTCTTTCTTTGAGTGATATAGAAGATATAAAAAATAAAGAAAATATAAAAAAAGATAGGAGTCTAGTTAAAAGCTTGGCTGCTGAGAATAATGTTTAAGGCGCAGTGCTACTTAGACATAGAGAATTTCGAAAGCTAGCTGTATACTGAGAGAGAGAGAGAGAGAGAGAGAGATATTCGAACTGGAATGCACAGGGTTAACGATATCAAGGCGATGTTTTCGTCTAGAATTTGTATAATTCATCACTCCCTCGAACTTCCTAACTTGTGCCCCAGCTAGTTTTAAACTCCGAATTTCTTTTCACGTCGTCGCAAATAACGCCAGTTTGCAGTGGTTACATTAAAGTGGCTTCTGAACCCGTGATAAAGCGATTAATCCTTCCGCGATGGAATATAAAAAACACCCCAGGAATGTTTTTAGAATGCTGAAAGGTCACAGCCCGGCGCAGGCAGACCATATCGCATTTGCGGCGAGATTGCGTGTGACGTACGACTGCGTAAGTGATGGTGAGTGATATACGCAAGGGAAACGTGAAATGCGTGGGTCGGGGCACTCAGATAAAGACTTGTTAAACTCCATAAAGTTTTCGCACGTTTGAGAAATAACTCTATTCAGCAGCGAATCTCCGCGTTCACCTTCTCTTGCAACTATACTTCCTGTTCATTGGTTAGCTCCTATATGTTCTCCCGTTCACGTTGATTATGTTCCCAGCAAAGACTGGAATAAGTTCAGTTTTTTTTTAAGAGGGCGGGATATAATGTGGCGAGGAAAGACGGTCATCTACGTTCGTTGTAGGGAGTACGGATCAGTCACGCAAATATGGTAGTCGCGACAGTCACCCAGTCCTCTTTAAAAAGAGTATCGCGAAGCAGATTCGTCTGCAGACGATTGTGCTGATCTCGCTGGTAGCGGCGATTCTGAAGACGATCACAGATCCGCAGAGCTTATCTTATACATGTGTGGATTGGAAGCCCGGCCATTGGTCAGCGTTATCTTGTCCTCGCGGTAGCCAAGACTCTCCTATGAGGTCTCCATCAATGTCATCTGTAGTCGCCTTGTCTGCAGATGGCCCGTTAACCTACATGTACTCCGCTGTGGTTATAGAAATAATTCTCTATTAAGCCGAATGCCATGTATGGCTGAACGGCTGCAAAAGCCCGAGAATAAATAAACGCACATTAACGTGAACCAAGTCAATCAAGAGTGATTTATGAGCGTCTGGCAAAACTTATACGCTTTGACCTGTGATCTCCTTAGCCCTGAACTAAAATTAACAGCGCCAACACAGAACACGCCACACAGAGGAAAGAAACGACACGTACTGTGCTTCTTTTCTCTCTGGGGGGTGTTCTGTGTTGGCGCTGCTAATTCTGATTCAGAAATATGTGCCAACTAAGCCCAAATCAACTTTTTTAATATCTCTAGCGTTAGCGAAGGACCAGCTTTCTTTTATTATCTGGAATATAACAAATGGTTCCAGCCTGCCAGGTTGTACGTATAGTGGCTCACTCACCGGCGTAGCTGTCTGGTATGACGAGTGGTGGCCCCGTGGTGCTAAGGCCCGAGCTGCGCGCGTCGGGCGCCAGGGAGCGCGCGTGCACCTTGCGGCATCTGTAGGCGCCGTACAGCACCAGCGGTTGGCTCAGGTCCAGGCTGGAGGGCGAGTGGACGCGCTCCGCGATGCGCACCACCTGCGGCAGCGGCACCCGGCGCACAAACTCCCGCGGAGGCAGACCCGGCTGCCAGCTGCCGCCGCTACGCGGCGAGCCGTCCGTGTTCTTCGAGCTCAGAGACATGTTGGCGCCGCCGGCGACCTTAACAACAACGGCGGGACGGCGGCGGTGGTTAACGTTGTGGCTGCACTGGAGAGGAGGCGAGGACCGACGGGACACAACAGCCTGCGAATATGGGCAAGGAAGGAGTACAGTTAGGTAAATTGAGACATAGAAAAACTAAATAAATTGGACAGGCGGCCACTATCATTAACGTTACACTCTTAATCGGGTCCCGCTTCAAGTGCTAGATATAGCCAGGAAGTCGGACGTTTTTCGTCTGGTTTCCTGGATATAGCCAGTATTTAACCAGGGCCCGATTAAAAGTGTATAGTAGCACGGTAAGCAGGAACAGCGTAGATTCCAAGGTTGGGCCACATTGTCCATCCCGCAAAGTATACGCGCGTATTACACTTAAAGTCTTTGGTGCCGCGGGGCATTATGGTACTAAAGTAGTGGACTTGCGTCATCGCCAGTATGACTGCACCACTGGCGTAGCAGGAGAAAGGGGTCCTGCATATAGCCCCCCCCCCCCCCCTTTCCTCGCGCTTCAGAAATTTCAAGTTTGCATGCGTATATACCAACAAAAGCATGCAATCACACAATCTGGAACATAACATGAACATACATGCGTATATATACACACATACATGAACATGTATGTGTGTATATATACGCATGTGTGTGTGTGGAGCAGCGCTTCGAGATAGGTAATAGTGCACTTGAAGTTGTAAAAGACTATGTCTACTTAGGGCAGGTAATAACCGCAGAGCCGAACCACGAGATTGAAGTAACTAGAAGAATAAGAATGGGGTGGAGCACATTCGGCAAGCACTCTCAAATTATGACAGGTAGATTGCCACTATCCCTCAAGAGGAAGGTATATAACAGCTGTATCTTGCCGGTACTTAGCTACGGAGCAGAAACCTGGAGACTTACAAAGAGGGTTCAGCTTAAATTGAGGACGACGCAGCGAGCAATGGAAAGAAAAATGGTAGGTGTAACCTTAAGAGACAAGAAGAGAGCAGAGTGGATTAGGGGACAAACGGTGGTTAAGGATATCATAGGTGAAATAAAGAAGAGGAAATGGACATGGGCCGGGCATGTAGCGCGTAGACAGGATAACCGCTGGTCATTAAGGGTAACTAACTGGATTCCCAGAGAAGGGAAGCGGGTTAGGGGGAGACAGAAGGTTAGGTGGGCAGATGAGATTAAGAAGTTTGCGGGCATAAATTGGCAGCAGCAAGCACAGGACCGGGTTAACTGGCGGAACATGGGAGAGGCCTTTGTCCTGCAGTGGACGTAGTCAGGCTGATAATGAATGAATGAATGAACATGAACATACTTCCCTACATGCTTCGCGGTTGAGCAAACATCAACACATGAACATACAGTAGTCGGCAAGCTTAACACGAGCGCTTCAATGCGCTATCTGGACCACTTCGACTGATGCCAGCCGCAAAGTGCTGTTGCCGAGATAATATACCTTGCTGTGCTTGGGTAGTATGCCGGCATTCATGGGTAACATCTCCGCAACAGAACTTCCAAATCTACGCAGCGCTAGCGTCAATCAAACTGTTTCAGGGCACGATGTGGAACTTTCGTGTTAAGCTAGCATGACGACTGTTCACAAAAACATACTTCCCTACATGCTTCGCTCCTCCATAGTCTTTACTTAATGGACAGTTATAGTTTACCGTTAGCGTGATAGCGTTGGTTAAGGGAACAGCATTACAATCCACCGAATGTTATTTGTGGACAGCGATTTATATTTTAGTGGGATAGCGTTTACGTGGTTTACGTGCCTCTGTTTGGATGGTGGCGCCACCTATCAGAGGATGAATAACCTAAAGAAGAGTGAAATTTAAAAGAAAACAAGAATGTTTGCCTGTGTCACCACACGAAGCAATCTTACCAGTTTTCTAATTAGTAATAATAAATGAAAATAAATATGAACCACGCACCAAACGCGAAAACACTTGTGTTGCCGATTTGTTTTCATCGATGTTCTAGTTAGGCCTAGAGACGTTCGAAATGGGAAGCTATATATCGAAAACTAGGCTAACTTATCCGTTATATTCGGTCATCGAAGCTAACTGAAGGGAAGCAAAGCTATTTTAAACAGTCGTTTGCTGCGCACAAAGTGAATCTCTCAATAGCGACGCCAAAATTACTTCGAGGCGGGCGTCCGAAACCGCCACCTTGTTTTATGTGCACCACGCGAACCACGCTAACGTTAAATCTGAAAAATAGCGTGCGTACGGTGAGCGGTATGCGGTTCACGTATGTTACTGCGCATGAACACTTCGATCCCGCTTTGCCGGTAAGCCCGCAATCCCGCTAAGCCCGGTAAACTATAACTGGGGAGTTGTAGACTAACGTTTGCAGGTGCTGCGGGTGTTGCTTTAGTTGCGGGTGCCATATTAGTTTTAGAATAGCGTTTGCTCTCCCTAGGGAAACGTCTAGGGACTTTCGCCCCCAGCTGCAAACCCAAATGCACAGAAGCTAGACGCAACACTCCGCGGGCCTCGCGAACCGCGATCACCGCACGCTATTTCGGAATTTCTGCGGGCGGGCTGCGTTACGACGCATGCGCAGTGACAGCGACCGCGCCGCAAGGGCTCGCGGTACGCTATTCTAAAATATAGTTACTGTATATGCTACCATTAGGTATACGCTACCTAAAGGTAGCCTATACAGTAACTCTTTTCTAAATAAGTACAGTAACTAATAAATTACAGTAACTCTTTTCTTGTACCCTTCAGGTCTCGTTTGGATTGTTTCAAATTCTCTTTTTTTTCTGCGTATGGTGGAGATTTGGAACAAGCTTGGTGGTGCATTGCGTAGACTGAACACTGTAGAGTTCGGGAAAAATTTCATGTGTTAGTCACATAAAATTTGTGCGCACTATTGTTTGTTTCTGTGCTTTCGTTGATTTTTCTGTACCCGCTCCTGCAATTGTCCCAGGCATGAGACAGCAGTACTTGTAAATAAATAATAAATAAATAAATCTTTCTACTGTCAAATGCTGCGCCCAACTTTCAACGTTACTGCCTACGCTGGCTTTCTTTTCGAAAGCCTTGGCGAAAACAGCGTATAACGTTAGCGCGTCGTCGGTCCGATCACGAATCCGACGCCGGCACGCACGCTCCCGTGCCCGAAGCCGGTTTTTTCTGTCTCCGCCAGCGCGCATTATTGCGTGTGTCCGCATACACAGCAGGTGCGTGCTCGTCATCTCTGCTGGCTGCGTCTATCGCGGTGGTGATCTCGGTTCTCCACCCTTGAACGCCCGCGCTGACTCACCGGACGCTGCGACGGAGCGCCGAAGCGAAAAACAATTTCTGCGAAGGCTTTGGAATGACTCAGTTGCAGCAGCCCGTGTACGCTTCAACCGACAGCCACCAAACGGCAATGCGAGCTCGTGTTACTTGTCTCTTTGTCGTGTTTCTATGAAAGCGCGCTATGTCTGCATGCGTGCTCTGGTACCTACGCGCGTGTTTAAATTAATAGCAAAGTACTGCCGGAGAGCAAGCAGAGGACAGGATATAGGAGTCGATGACGCGGACTGTTCTACGTGGACTAACGCAGGACATGCGGACGCGGACTCTGTAGGGAAAAACCAAACACCGTGTGTGTTCGTGTCTGCAGTCTTAGTTTCCTTGTTCGGTATGACTGCAACAAGTCTAGTATACCATAAGATTCCGTCATTTAGGTGTGTATAAGAGCATAAGATGTAGGATTTCTACTGCAAATCACGCTCATTTAGAACGTCTTTTTTTTATTAATACTGTTACGCTGAAGTGGCAACTTGTGAAGGGAGGAAGAGGAGAACGAAGTGGTACTGTTTGGAAGAAGCTCGCGATGTCGGTGTGGCTACCCTTCACCATTCATTGTTTAACAAACACGCCCCATCGTCCACCAAAACTGTTACGATGGGGCGTGTTTATTGAAGAACGAATGGCGAAGGGTAGCCGCGCCAACACCGAGCTGCTTCCAAACAGTATACCACTTCGCTCTCCTCTTCCTCCATTCACACGTTGCCACTTCAGCGTACCAATACAATACACAGCTAGATTCAATCAGACGAGTCTGTCGTAATCACATCGTCTAACGCCAGTTCCTTCTCTGGTAAAATAATTATCCTTGTACTAAAGTTAGTGAACAGTCATTGAAGTGAGTTCACTAGCGAGTTTTGCGTTTTGAAATGTATACTTAGCATGTAAATCACTTGTGTGGGTATATAACAACGTCCAAGATGTCTCTGTCGAGGTATATGCGCATAAGTGCTCTGGCTGACGCCCGAGTATACATGTAATCATACACGAGTGTAGGTAAGGTTTTTGCATGGTAGATACGATGATCTGCTGCCTACCTGAAAGCCACGGGTGCGATCCCGACTGCGGCGGTCGCTTTTCGAGAGAGGTGAAAAGGTAGAAGCCTTTTTTTTTTTAATACTGGCAATGTCAGTGCCCGTTAAACAACTCCAGGTGGTCGAAATTTCTGGATCCCTCCTATGGCGTCTCTCGGAAACATATCGTGGTGTTAAGAACGTAAAACCCCGCATATTATTATCAAGCTTTACGGTATGTTTCTATTTCAAGTACACGCTAAAATTTTATAGCACAACATAGCTCTCTGTTCTGCATGTCTGTAGTTGTATACCGTGGCTTCCGTGAAATATGCTCGCTACGTTGGTATAGTTGGTATATAGGCCCACCTGGGTACTTAGATTTAGGTGTACGTTAAAGAACCCCCCCCCCCCCCCTTTAGTCGAGCTTTCCGGAGCCCTCAACTATACGGCACCCCACACATGATGACATTGTGGTCTTCGGACGTAAAAATCCAACTATTATTATTCTGCAAATTCTGCGAGCGTGGCATCACGGCCACTCGTGTGAAATGTCGTGTTTTCCAGTAGTCTTCACTGGACCCGCCACCTCAGGACTCTTGAACAACAGCGTAAAAGACAGGATGAAGGAAGAGAAGATGTGAGCGACTCTGTATACCAACGAATAAAAGACACAAACTGCGGAGTTGGTGTACTTTGCGCCGTTGATAAGGCACAATGAATTTCAACGAACTCGGCCCATCTGCGATCCTGCCTGAGGGACAGGAAGCTAATGGACTTTACTTGAATAGGAGGTGCGAAACACTATGCAATACCAATCAGGAATATTTTACGGAAGAGTACAGAGTATACGTGTGAAGAGTAGATTATTACGTGTGTCACACATTCACGCTAGGGGATTGGCCGGGAACTGGATAGTTTTTATAATAGAATTTTTTTATAAAAGGTTCAAATGTACTATCCATCATTCCCATGCTCGCTGAAGCGTCATGTGTTGCAGCTCCCATGGGAACTTGCGCCAGAGTTCCCTCTAGTGGTTTTACAGGAAAACATACACGTTCGTAGCTGCTATCTGAAGGGTTGTAAAGTAAGTCAATGCATGACAATGGCTGTACGAATGGATGTCACATTGCATGCAGTATTTTATAAATAATAAAAATTAACAAAACCTATCTTTTAATAAAATTAATATGAAACAGGAATAGTTTAATAAGTTACGGATGGGCTTAGGAGCTGCCCCGTAGAGCTCTTAACATTGTCGTTTGTCAAGGGAAAGAACGTCAACACGCCAAGAGAAAGCAGATGAGATCAAGAAGTTTGCGGGAATGACGTGGCCGCAGCAAGCACATGATTGGTTTCATTGCTTAAACACGTGGAGATGCTTTTGTGTTTCAGTGGGCGTAGTCAAGCTGATGATGTGGCTGTTATACTGCCGATGATGACTATTTGTAGCTGTAGAGTTTCTATAGTTAGCTAGAGGGGACTGTGACACTGCGATCGTTTAGCCACCGCGGGAATGATGGGTAGAAGACAGATTTGTCTAGTCTTCGTGCTTGCGGGCTTCGAACACACTCACGACTTTGTTTATTGCGGTGTTTCGGTTTCGCTTCGAACTTAAAAACCAACCGTTGCGAACTTCGTGGCCCGATTTGAATTGGTGAGCCAGAAGGTTTAAGGTGGAGAAGCGTATAACTGCTGGACATTTGCTGGTTATCGTCTCGTGACAAAGCAGCTCCAAGCCACGTGAAGACGAATGGAGCCGAAAGTGAGAAGATTAGACAAATCCAAGTACTAACCATCATTCCCATGCACGCTGAAGCTTCGTGTGTAGCAGCTCCCATAGACACTAGCGCCAGAGTTCCCTCTGGTATATTAACAGGAAACTCTGTTTTTAGCTGCTGTCTGAAGGGTAGTAAAGTATAGATCAATGCATGAAGATGGCTGCACGGATGGATGTGGCATTGCATGATCTGATTGGCTTGACGTCATGGCGTACAAAACTGAGAAGTAAATCGTCCGAATGCTCAAGATGGCGGCCCCATACTTTAAAGAAATGAAATCATCCGTATGCGGTGCCCTCAACGGCAGTCTTCAGGCCACGTGCATACTTTTCAGAACTGCGGCGCTCTACATATTGAAGGTCACTATTAACCGCGTGCGAATGGATGGATCGTGTAAAAAGAGAGAGAGAGAAAGAGAGAGGATGAAACCACACTCGTGGCATACACGGCCACACAGTAGTTGCATGCCTCGTATACCGCTATAGTTCCCGATTGTGAACGCGCCCGTTTCCCACGATATGTGCATACGCCTTGGTCCAGTAGCAAGAACGACGAGGAAATGACAACGCCAAGCCCGGACGCGGTGTGTGGTGATGCGGTTGTTTCTTTTTTTATATAAAGAAAGACTCCCTCCCGCCGACAAAGTGTCGAAGAGCAGTCTTTTTGATTGAGGCGCGAACAACAACTGCACCGTGCCGTCCACACACTAAAGTGTCCCGTTGGCATTTTTTTTTTTAGTGTGGCGCTGTCTTCTTATTGTCTCGCCCAGCCAATGACCCACTGCCTTCGTCTTTCTCGTCATCACACCTCTCTGTCGTATAGGTTCTTCCGGGACTATTCGCTTGACCAAGCTTCAACGCGACCAAAGGGCTGACCGGAGTAAGAACACCCCGCATGGACGGAGGCGTCTTCCGTGAAGAGATACAGCTGCCTCCACTCTTTGACGAACATCACCGCCGCCGCTTCGGTCCGTCGGCGTGAAAAAGACACTGGTCGTGCCAGTGCAACACTACCTGGCCAATGGCCAGTGACGCCTCATAGGTGACCGATAGGCTTTCTCAGCTCGCCAGACCGGTGTTGCGTGCGACGCACGTCGGTGTCAATGCGGGTGCTCTCCCTTGTTCAGTTGTGTTGTCCCCCTCTTCGTCGAAGAAGCTGTGCCTACTTCTCGATAGCGGTAGCTGTCCTATTGTCGTTTTTGTGTGTTGTAGGGCGGAGCATTCTATGCGAAGGGAACTGGGTTTTTCAGAAGTAGTTTCTGGGTCAGCATAAAAAAAATATTCTGAGCTAATAGTGGGGCCATGAGCGTGCCCACAGTTCCTCTTCAGAGGAGGGAGGAGGGTGAACGCTAAGCGCTGGGCGCAACCCTACCTACTATATCAAAGTTTGGGGCGGACTTCGCGCGCCCCCTATCAGGTCACCGAGGAAGGGGTCTTCACCCCCCCCCCCCCTTCATGCGCGCGCTTATGAAGGGGGCAATGTCTCCAGTGAACTGAAGAAAGAGCGATGCAATCAAGCCATGTTTACACTGTGCAATCGTAATGAGTTTTATCAATAATTACGTTGTTAGAGTGACATCGAGACGCGCCACGGTGGTCTAGTGCTTATGGCGCTCGACAGCTGACCTGAAGGTCGCGGGATTGAATACCGGCCGCATTTTCGATGGAGATGTAAAGACTTGATGCCCACCTACTTAGATCCAGGTGCACGTTAAAGAACCCCGGGTGGTAGAAATTTCTGGAGCTTTCTACTACGGCGCCTCTCATAATCATGTCGCGTTTTTGGGACGTTAACCCCCCTAAATTTAGACCTGACTGGATAGAGAAGCTGCACATCGCACTTCATTACATCACGGCTAACCAAAGACCGTTTACCCCTGCTGCTCAGACTATTTCTCTGCTCACCTGAAAGATTTCTTCGTCCAGACTTCGAAGGAATGGAACTGTATTCCCGCCTTTGCTTTACCCAACTCCAGCCTTACATCGTTCAAGGAATTAATTGAAACCATTACCTACTAGATAAGCCCACACATCATGCAATACCTCTGACGGCGATTGTTCTAGCGGGAGCTTAGAGCAATGACAAAAGGACAAGGAGACGTACTCAATAAGTTAGCGTTCGTCATCTTGTTCTTTTTTTGTCGTTCTGAGATCGCGCTATATCAATAGTCGTGACCTACCAAATAGCCCAAACTGCCGCACCTCTGACGGGCTATTTGAGCTACCAACAGATTGGGGGGAGAAGGGATACAAGACATCTCGAAGGTGAATGCCATTTGCCCTCTTTTTCTTCTCAGTCGAACCCAGTCACGCCCCCTTCCGAGAAAGCGTCCTACACCTCAAGTGGTTTTGCACTGAATACCTCCGGGATCGGAGGCATTGCAACCCTGACGCTTATCACCTGGTTTGACGCTGCCTCTGTGATCGATCCACATTTGACCAAGGGATGATACCACGTGACCGGGTCACTAACTTTGGTGATGAGGGACGTCATGATGACGTCATGCAGTTAAGTCATCACACGATGTTTTTTTTTCTCGCATCACTCTTGCTGACATAAATGCCGATGGTCCACTTTCACGTTTGATGAGGCATCTAGCTACATATAGCCGTAATATTAGTACGATACTATAATTATACGTTTTTCGAACTATAGTACCAATCTTCGTTAACATATAGATGTTTTCCACATTAGCGGCGTTTTGTTCCAACGAGTCACAATAACCAAAGCTCGCACCTATCTCAGGGGCCAAGCTTGTAGTATATTCACTCAACGTTGCACCAAACAGGTGTCCGATTCGGCTCTCATGGAACAGCAATAGCTAGGTACGGGCAATTGCCACCGACACCAACACCCCAGTGTCCGTACAGCGGCAAACGGTCGAGGGTGACCAGCCGAGACGACCACGGATGCTGCCGGGCTTTTCGAAACTCTCTTGAGCCAAGCGAAAGACCGTTCCGCTCGGATGATTGTCACTACGCTATTAGAGACGCTCCCGGTGCTTCAATTTCTTACCTCCCCACCCCTCTTGTTTCGCTCCTACCAGTTCTTATTTATAGCTTTTTTTCTTTCTGTAGGTTGCTGTCCACTTTCGGTGCGCGCCTGAATATAGAGGCTTCTGTAGCAGCAGTCACTTGTCACAGCTGATTACGGAGGAAAAAAAAAAAAGCTCATGACGCGGAGAAATGCGTTTGCCTTGAATGCTGGTGGCGTCGACTTCTATCCGTATAGATCGAGCGAATAGATTGTTGAGGACAACTGCGGTTGTCACGGTTGAGGTGGCCTGATGTGCTGCACTCCCAAGAGTGCATAGCGAATGTGCGAGAAACGATCGGTTTCGTTGGTCGAAGTAACAATGCGCTTGGATATATATTGACTGTGGCCATAGGTGTGATCACCACAAGGGGCGCAAAGGGCGGGGGGGGGGGGGGGAGTAGGAAGACTTTACGCCTCCTAGTCACACAAGGGAAGCGTCAAGTCTTCCCGATAGTTTTACTAAATCGGACCACAACCATCATTGTTTGGGATGCAGTTTTGTGGCCGCACAGGTCTTGACGACACTGCTGAAAGAAGAACCCCTAATATAATAATAAGTGGAATCTTACCTCCCAAAACCACGAGGTGATAATGGGAGTCGCGGGGGGCTCCAGAAATTTTCACCATCTGTTGTTATTTTATGTGCACTGACATCACAAAGTACTCTGGCACCCAGCATGTCGCCTCCATCAAAATGTGACCACTACGGCCGGGGTCAAACCCACGACATAAACATGACCTACGCATACAATACGCAAGACTGGGTACTAAGCTTAAATATATTACCTGAATAAACTTGATTGCCCCCCCCCCCCATGCTAGTAAACATGTTAGAAGGTCGAAATGACAAAAAAAGTGGAAGCGAAAGTGATCTGCTAACGTAGGTATTAAAACGTCCTTAAAATGTTAGTTATGCTCCAAGAATGTTGGTAACAGATGCTGTTATTATTTGCTTGTGGCTACAATGTTTTTTACTAAATGTCGTTGCAGCCAGCGAATTTAATCCTCCCGTGCCTCTTTCGTGCAGGGTATATTCGCTTAAATAGAAAACAGCACACTAAGACTCTCTCCCACTTCTTTCCTGGGTGTTAGAACAACATAGAGGGCGCTGACGTCGTTCTTATATGAGCGCCCTGCCAGTCCATTCTTTCACCGTCCCGTGTCAAGCGCTGATTGTTGTCGGCATATGGATGACGTACCCAAACGGCCAAGTGACGTGCATTCATATAGCTGCTTTTAACAGCGAAGGTATTCCCAAAGCCGAAGCTTTAATGTGAGGGTTCCGCGGTAACACAGGTGGACGTCATAGGTGCGTATGTGCCTCAAACATCGTGTAAATCCCCAACACACACAACTTGCGCTGATAAGGAAGGAAGGCAGCGGTTAGTCCAGCAAAAGGCGCGTGTATTAGTAGTTACACTGCCATCACGTGATGCTTTGTGGTTTTAAAACGTGGTGGCTACACTACGACCTCAAAGCTTAACGAAGATCGTTTAATGAAGAGCAGTGATACAAAATATCTGAAAGGCTTTCAAAACATAGAGATACAGTCAAGCCGAACGAAGGGAAGGCTGCAGCTTCGCTGCGTTATCGGTGTCCACTAACAAGAGCTGGTTGACTTTTTTTTTATTCTTCAAAGGCACTCAAAAAATATCTGCAACATGTAGAACAATAGTATTGACCATGTACTAAGCCTTACACATAGTTTGATGTTTTGTCTGTACTTGTTCATTTCATTATTTATGAACAAAGTGCAACAATGTGTTCATCATACATTTCTGTACGTTCTCTCCAGCATTTACGTCACCTTAAATCCTAATGATATCTTCTTGTATTTTCGTTCGTTTTTTGAAAAAAAAAAGTTTTTTGATGTTCTGATTTTTTTGTACAAATTCTATTCTGCTTGTATACTTTCTCCCGTTAGACCCCCTACTAGCCTATGGCTATGGGAGTAATCAGTGTTGTGCATTTCTTGAAATGTAGTCATAACAACCTCAATAAAATGAATGAATGAATGAAATATACGGCTCTGCCTAAGTATAGCGTCCATAATTAATTGACATGCTGAGGGGGTCACTCTCCCCTTACCACCTCCCTGCGTCCGGTGTAAGCTGCCTTAATTGCTGCCGCAGTGACACGGTCAACTCAGGTGCACCTTTCAGCCGCGTCCTCCGATGCAACTTTTTGCGCCGAAGTAGTAGTACATCGCGCGTAAAAGCGGTACATCGACGTCCGAACGATGAGGTCGTTTTCCACTCACATTCCCTCGTGCTGCGGTCTCGGTTCAGGGGCGCCCTCTACAGCCTCGCGAAGTACACGGTAATCGCTCCAGATATCGGGGTTGATGTGGCGGCGGTCACCACTCTCGCTGGCTTCTGGTGCCTGCAAGCACAACAGGGAGGAAAACAAAATGAAACATCGATCAAGAGGATGGAAACGCCACGTCAGTTTCGTGAGTAATTGCTGCTTCTTCAAGGAAATCAGTCACCTTCGAAGGACAGGTTACCCCTAAAGATGCAGGCTTTGTACGGGTGTTTACGATAGTAAGTTTCAGCAAAAAAAAAGTAGGTACAGAAGAATCCAATTTCTTAGTTTAGTTTATTTACTTCAAACAATTATGCCTCCATACATGTTTGAGGCATATTGAAGTAAAATACACTATAGAAAGCAACTTGACGAAGCCCATGTTCTCCGAGAACATGGGCTTACAAATACAAAGTTTGTATATATGGCAGTGCAGGACAGAAAACACTGAATAAACTGACCAAACAACACTGAATTATGGTGTCAGCAGAAAAAAAGCAGCGATAAGCAACACATTGCGGTCACAATGTTTAATACAACAACAATATGAGAAAGTTGATACGATCTTCGTGGTAAACGGGAAAACAAAAGCTTGTCACACGAGAAATCGCTTTTTTGTATTTAAATGAATGTATGTACGTAAATTCACGTATACTCCCCCAGGAACTGAATACGAAGAGTTCGCTGAATGTCGACCCATTGTGCTCCACATAACAGATTATTTGGGCACCACTGCCTGCAGGTAACACGACGTAGCGGAGTCGTTGGTCTTGTACAATAGTACATAAAACGACGAGGAGCACGTGCGGCGTAGTATAGTGAGGCTGACCACGTCAGAACCCGGAACTGCCTCAAGGTGTCGCCCCGCAGAGCAAAAAGCGGCTACTCGCGCCCTCTACACAGACGTGGCGGAGTCTGTACTTCTGGAGTCGTATTGTTACATCGAAGGTGAAAACTCTATCCTCGTTAAGAGTATGGAAATACATTAACCCCATAGATTGCTAGCTGGCCCAGCAAAGAAAAAGAAAATAAAGCGCACTATCGCGAAAAACGAAGAAAAAAAAGCGCAGGAAGCTGGATCATGTCAACAAGATTCCGCTGTACTTGAAGGAAGAATTCCAGAAGAAAGCGCTTTTTTTGTGTGTGTGAATGGAAATAGTGAACCCATAACATTCTAACTAGAAAGTGGCAATGGAGCTCGAAGTGGTTGTCGTATATAGCAGGTATGTATACTTAATGGCTGGCACTCTTCATACGTTATTTGCAACGATTTGCGTTTGATATTTAGTACAAACAATCTTTTGGAGAGTATGCAGTATTATCAACAACGAAACTTTTCGCGCCTACCGCACTTGCTTTGCTCAGTTCAATCACATATTCCGGAGGCCCACGTGGACGCGGTGCCTTGAGAATGCTTAAAATAGTATACTTCTGCTACAGTCAATCCAAAACAAAAGCGGAGTAGATTGTATTTAGTGTGAGTTATACGCGAGACTCTCTGCAAAGCTACCCTCCTGAAAGGTCTTTTTCTCTTCTATGAACGCGTGGCATACGTGACAACCACTTCAGTCCCGCTATAATCAATAAATGATCCTATAGACGGCACAACGACAAGAGCTCCAAACACGCAAACACGGATTCTAAACGTTTATATCGTGTTATTACGCATAAAGTGACGCTTACACCTGTTGCCTTGAATTTACCCCCGTGACACATCACTTCCAGCAACAGCAGTACCTCCGCTCCGTGCACAGGTGAAAGCCATTCACACTTTCAGCCACTCGCTGGCAGCTTTCACCAACTCTCAAGACAACGAACGGGATGTCCTTCTGTAGCACTCACTCACATAGTTCGCCACGCAGTGTTTAACGCCTAATGTTTCACACACAGTGTCGAACACACACACAGTGATTAACGAAAGAACGTCGCAGCCATTTCCCCCTGGCGTCGTATAAACACTACGGCAGGAGTTGCTGCTCTATCGAAGGTTAAGATGAAGGTCGCTTTCTGGAGGGCTTGGCTGTCGAGTAAGAGCACAATCGCCTTTTCCTCAAGGACGCGCTTTCTCGCAACGCGCACACTATACGTATAATTGGGCAAATATACGCGGTCAGGTGCTGAGTTCCGGTCGGGCCGTACAGAGACCGCAAACGTTGGTCAAACGGGGCCAAACAAGAGCTACGCAAACACAGGCTGGGTGCCGGGCAAGAAGGAACCGCTTCCGGGCAAACACTGCCCTCTCGTAGCTGCCTGCTGTTCAAAGAGAAGTCGATAAACGTGGACCTGCTCACTTGCTTCAACCTGAAGGTTACACGTGGAGGAAATGACGTCATTTTTGACCGACACGCGCCTTTCTTTCGTGTTACTGAATCGCTATACAGTGACTCACAGGATGCATGACGTCAGTGAATTAGGACCGCAAGTTGGTTACTCGGATTACGCGTGTGTGGCTAATTATTCGTGTTCATAAGTTAATTATTAGCGATGGAGCCTTGAATGCCACATAAAACGTGAAAACTGACCGTAAGCATCATACAAAGCGTCATCACGCGATGACGTCATGCGTGACGTCGTTATGACATCATCTTGACATGACACGTCGCGAAAACTTGTGACGTCATCGTCGCTTGGTCAAAGGTGGGGCCGATCGCGGAGGCAGTGCGACGCCGGGTAAGGTGCACAATAACATCTGGCGTATTATACGCATCGATACCACGATATGATTATGAGAGACGCCCTGGAGGAGGGCTCCAGAAATTTTGGACCATCTGATGATCCTAAACGTGCATTGACATCGCACTCTACACGGGAAGTTATAGGCCTTCGTCGAAACGCGACTGTCCTGGCCGGGGTCGAACACGCGACCTCTGTGGTCAGTAGCCGAGTCACTAGAGCACCGTCACGTGCCACCGTGGCCACCGTGACGGGTCACTTACGTAAAGCCAGGGACCCAGGACAGGCTATTGTGAGAAGGACGCCATCGTTTCGTTTTCATTTTTCACCCATTGGGCTCAACCAAATGGGAGAGGGGGTGGGGGAAGTTGGGATTAAACGTCGCCTTCTCCCCACTCTTTCTGTGATGGGGCATCCTGCGTGCACCTATGTTGTTAACTGAAATACGCGTATAATAACCTTCGGTTTATTGATGACCATTATTGCAACTCTGAAATCGAAGGTATCTCACGTTTACAAATGAGGCTATAGCTGCAAACAAGAAAACATGCATTGCGTTGCAGGAACCGCTATGCGATTGAATTCACCGACCAATTTCGCACGCTTGCGTGGTCGCGCTTTCAACTTTCGCATCGCTACGCTTACTTCCGCAAAATGACGGCGCATTCTTCTGTGTAAGTGCAGCAACCGGGACCACCGATTGGGCTATAAATTTCTTCTGATACCCCCCCCCCCCCCATCTTTTTTTAAACTCATTGCGAAGTGCCTTGTCGGCTAAATAAGAATGATTACTCCAGTGATTGCTCTTTTCTATCACTTTTTTCCTTCTCACCCCGGAAAAAAAGAAAGGACGCATGAATTGAGAAGAAAGAAGAGACAGGACTGAATCCTCCTGACTTCCTTGTTGATTGTTTACGAGCGGACCACGAAAACAACAAAAACGAAATTGGGAACCTTGAAGAGCGACCGAAAAATAGGCCCTATTATGCCACAGCTTCGGAGAACACGCTGAAAAGTCTAGGGCCACTAATAAAACAGCAAGCGGTGAGAGGTACCAGGAAATATTAGAGCAGGATGAAAAACAGGGCTTTGGGGGGGGGGGGGGCGTAGTTCGGTTGCTCTTGAAAACGGGGGGGGGGGAAGGAGTGAAAGGTTGGAGTTGCACAACCTGGCGGACCTGTTAAATTAACGGGAGGGAGGGGGGCACAGGGAGAAGGAGCTGCGCTAAGATCGAAACAGGACGAAAAAACGTGGAGAGGATAGTTCCGAGGGCTGCCGTGGATGGAGGGGGGGGGGTTGACTGAAAACGTTGGGCAACCTGGTGGGCCTGTTAAATCAATGGCAGAAGGGGGGGGCAAGAGGGGGGGGGGCTTTTTCAGCCGCTCAATTCGTGCTTGGCCAAACAAGCCCCGACAGGACACCTTGTATGTACCTTGCGGAATGTCTTGATCAAGACGCTAGCAAAGACACGTACGCTAGAACAGATGGCAAGGGAAAGGGAGGAGGTTAAGTAGTGCGGGGGGTAGGGGCCATAAGCTTTCGCGGACACAAGGAAGTATATACTTAGTTGCGTAACTTTGTTATATCGACGCTGCTTACGCAAAGAGACACATACAAGATGGCCGATTTGTGGCATCCCGTACCTGGGCCTTAGTGTACCGTTCGTATAGACCACGACGTCAGACCGACAGAGGCGTCGAAGGCCCGGAGTCTTTCTTTCTCACGAGAGGAGGGCGTTATTTATGGGAATACCCGCCCGCTCGAACTCCATGTTGGGAAATCGGGCTCCGTTCCGTGTGCTCGCCAGCGAACGCTAAAACCAAGCGTTCATGTTTGTGTGTTTTCGCGTTGCGGCTACCTGCTAGTGTACTTGACGCTGCCCGTTGTTGCCAGCTCACAGGACCGGGGTGAGCGACCGGGAGATTTTTATTGCGCGCCATATTTCTTCGAGCGAAATTGGGGCCCGCCATGTTCTGTACACGTCGTGAGCGTTGTCTCCCCTCATCGTGGTTCGACGCCTGCAGCATTGGTTTGCGGAATAACAGCGCTCCAGCGATCGTGCTGGGCAAAGGACTCAAGCGCTTAACCTCTCAGTCGGAGTGGCTATTCAATCCGCACTTGTGAGTGCTCCCTAAATTCAAAGGGCTACTCTCAAGCGCGGCCAGCCCGTCCTGTCAATGTGTCTTGTGTTACTGAGCAAGCTGGCAGACTGAGGTTTTGCGGAAATCCTAACATCCGGAATGACTGACACACCCCGATGAACTTGTGTGTGTCCCTAATTGCGGGACGTTACTGACTGTCCCTTTACGTCGCTGTTTCTTAAAGAACAGATGCAGTGCCAGGAACCGTATGAGTATTACGCAGCACCCTACCCTCCCTCTCAGAGCGAACAGTCAAAATGCAACTTTCCCGCTTCATGAGACAACTTAATGAAACCAATCAACAGACAAGGAAGCTAAGGAATGTATACGGGACATCATTTGTAGTGTTTTTACGGTATTCTGGTAATTATGGCATTAATGAAAAATAATTAAAGCGCACAAAAAGGCAACAATGCCGCAAGGGGGCCCTGAACTTATGAAAACGTATGAAATGCAGCATAAATAATCCCCCCCCCCCGTTAAAAACCACGTGACACGTGGACCACCTCACGAGAACCCGCGAGAAAGACAAGCGTGATGACTCGGCGGGTTTACACCGTGAGGCATAGAGTTTCCCACACTACTTACCAGAGGGAACTCTGGCGCTAGTGTCTATGGGAGTTGCAACACAAGGTGCTTCAACGAGCATGGGAATTATGGGTAGTACACGCATTTGTCTAATTTTCGTACTTCTGGCCTGCTTCTGGCTCCGTGTGTGTTCGTGTGGCTTGGAGCTGTTTTTTTTTTTCACGAAAACTTAAATTAGCGAATGTTGACCGTTTGCGCTTCACAACCTTACTATTTTAGGCTTACCATTTCGAATCAAGTCACTAAGTTCAGAAGGGTATGTTCTTTCTTTCAAAACGAAATCGAAACACAGCAATAAACGAAGCCGCAAGTACGATTCGCTGCCCGCAAGTACGAAGACTAGGCAAATGTGTGTACTACCCATCATTCCCATGGTCGCGGAACGATCGCAGCGCCAGAGAGCCCTCTAGTTAATTTTGAGAAACTCTATGCCGTGATGCGTCGGCGGCGATTGCAGCTGCGTCACCGACGTGACGCCGCCTAACGGTCGGAAAACAGTTTTAAACGTGACTGGTGATGGGGGGTAGCGCGGCACATTTCAATCGGGTCGAACGATCTAGGAAGAGGCGAACGTCCGCCACCAAGCATCCACCCTTACTCATTTAGGGCCCGTTGCGCAGTGCTCATTAAAGGGTCCCCAATCAAGCTTTTAATTACAAAACAACATTTAAAAAAACGAGAGCGCAATCCCCTGGCGTTTCTGGTCTTTTCGGCGCGATTTGTGACGCGAAAAGAGGTTAATCTGACGGAATTGTGGTAGAAACTCTCGATTGGTATAGACGTACGACGAATATCAGTCGTCTCCCACCAAGGTTTGCCTCAAAACGCTGCATGCACCCACCCAGCCATTCTTCTTTATCTCGCACCGCTATCATACGTGGTCAACTTAGTTCACTTCGATTAGCCCGTTTCATATCACACATCTGCAGATAACAGCACGTAGGCGAAAAAACGCAAAATTTTTATAGTTAGTACTGATATTGTGGAGCTGTTTCATGAAAAAATAAGTGGCCAAGAAGAGATAGCGAGTATAGGAATGGTGTGAAGGCGAGAAAGATACCACTCTCTCGTATTTGAACATGGAGTGGTTGAGGGCCCTTTAAAATATGGGCAGTGGGGTGTGAACTAGTGCGCTATAGTGTTGAGTAGGGGTATTCACGCAATTATTGTATCACAAACGTTACGGGCTGTAGACGACTTCATCATATTTAGTGGACCAATGATTAGTGATTGGGCTTTCCCAATTTCCGTAGCACACACACATGCTAATATCTCTTCTCTAAAGGGGGGGGGGGTGCAGATGGGACGGACAGAAGTTTCGTTTCGCCCGAACATAAACAGATTCTCTGTAAAAATAAGAATTTTACGAATAAAGCATCCTGAAAAGCGGCGACAGATTCACGCCTGCAGTACAGGCATGCAAGTATACGTATACGCTACATCTCCCGCAACTGTTGCTTCACGCCTAGCGCAGAGGCCACGCGAGCTTTTCGGCAATGGTGGCGCAATAATCATTAAGCGTGCGTGAGCGCGATGCTACGTCGTGATTGGGGATGGCCGGTACCAGACGAAGAAGGCCGCAGCGAAAGCAGACGACGTTAAGAGGGGAAGAGGAAGCAGACGAAAAAATACGAAGATGAAAACAGACGAACGAAGCAGGAAGGAAGGCAAAAGTAAGGAGGCGAAGAGCAGACGATAAAGCGAGAAAGCAGACGAACGAAGGTATGAGCGACGTAGAGGGGTGAAAGCGGACGAGAGATAAGGTATAGAAGAAGATCAGAAAACCCGCCGACGATGCGGCGAGCGTCGTCACGACCTGTGCGCCATTACTCAACAGGCGGTGGCCCGAGGGCTACAACCTGTGTTGTGTACACAGCCGTAGTTCCGTATAGGCTAACGCAGCCAGGAGTGAGGCCTGATCGTGCGTAAAGGGAGGCCTTTGCGGCAAGATGCGAGATGAGAGAAAGCTAATTAGAGATACTTGTCGGGAATTACTTTCGCCTTGATACCAACGCGGGCGCAGGAATATTGTCACGTAGCCAAAAAACTATGCAGGGTTCGTTGAGCAAGCAAAACTTTATTGGAACAAACTTGTACTCCGTCATATCCTCGCGGAAAATGCAAGTGTTGACGGAACAGCAAGCCAAGCGACTTGCACATGGAGGCCCCGCCGTACTGCGATCGTTTTTACATCCCCGTTTGCTCTCGTGGAACGGCCGCATAAACATGACATTAGTATCGTGACGCGAGCCACAAGGTAGACGTTTCCACAGCCACTACTTAAAAAAAGAACCTTCTTTTTTTGTATCCAGCGGCAGTGACACTTCAGTCATGCAGCGAGGACAGAGTGAAACGCTGTCCATATCAGATCAGATATCCTGCGCGGCATACATGATAGAAAGAGGGAAGCTAACGCTTCGGTTTGAACTTCGATAAGATAACCTGGCGCGGCCAAATGCTAGAAACTAAACATGCTAAGTACGTAAGCATGTACACCAGAAGCCATGGTTCACGACAGTGAGACGCTGGCCACGGTAGCGCGCGCGTGATTTTGCGAAAACGGCGTACGGGGCAGCAACATTTCCCTGACTGAAGCAAGATTGACAACGTTCTGCGACACCATCGGCAGCTCTGTTTTGCAAAGGACCAAGTGAAGACAGCGTTGAAGCCACCGCGAACCTAACGCGTTACGACAACAGTGGCGTGATAGTTGTGTCGTGCTGAGTCAAAGCCCGACGTGTCGGTGAAAGCGAGAACTTCCCGTCTCCTCTGAAGGACAACGAAATGTACGAGGCATCCAGACTAAGCCTAACGATATTAGGGCGGTACTTCGATAAGTTACAGAAGCACGACAGCTACGTATCGTCTAGCCGCAGGTGTGTCGTAAAAAAAAAACGTGTTGGCGATCGACCAGACCTTCTGCGCCACTGCTGGGCGTGCCGAAGACACCTGGATAGTCAGCGGTAAGGCTTTCAAAAGTATTTTACGTTATAATCTGATCAATTAAGAATCCGCGGCGCGTTTGCCTGAGCGAGGATGTGATACGAAAGACAAAGGGCAAAGATGGTTCGCAGCTGTATCAAGCTATTCATGCTAATACTTCTTCAACGCGTTTAATATCTGTATTTTCATAGACACTAGCACAGTTTCTACGTGCGCTCATGGATACTAAAGATTGATGGGGTAGTCATAACTTAATAGAATCAACGCATTAAGCCAGATTAATGGATTATGAATATCGTGGCATTCAGCCAAAAACGTTCGCATCCACGCATGCATGCGTTCACAGCAAGAGTGCAGATTAAGGTAGAAGTCACTTTAACAGTTTTTTTCTGGCCACTGTGACGTTCCTCGAATCTAAATGTACAGTGGTTGCATTCTCACAAGACGATCACACCTATAATCTAAATTCTGCAGACTACTGGCAGCGAAGATGCTTCGATGTCAGATTTCTATTTTTTTTCACGAATTCAGTGGTGCCGGTTTTGCTACAGGCAAAAGTGTGGCACGAGATGGTTAGCGTATATATCTAAAAAAAGATATGTTAGGAAGGTAAGGGAGTGCAAAGCAAACTAAACAAAAAGGAAGGAAGGCATGGAAACATTTTTATTCGTGCCCGACTTTTATTGGTCAATTCTACAGAAGAAAGTGTGTTACGAGCTGGTGCAGCAAGCTGTCTAACTAAATAGTTTTACTTAGTCAACAGCGTTCATTTTTCCGGGTGTTTTGATCCTACAGTCAATGTTTTTTGTGTCGGTGGCTGTCTGAGCATCTCTAACCCAGATGCAGTAAGAGTTTGATTTGGGCGAAAAAAGCATAGCGCGAATAAAACGGGACAATAATATAGAAACACACAACGACATCAAAAGCACCGACGTGAAACTGCAAAGGCATAGTGTGGAGAAAACGAAACCAGTTCTTACACGATGCTTGTGATGTCATCGTGCGTTTGTTTCTATTGCCGTGTTGTTATCAAAGCGAAAGCCTGAGACCGTCGTCAGCAACGCGAGTGCTGTGAAGAATAATGATCATGTGAGGCGGTCATGACATGACGACGGACTTCATCTGTGAAGTTATGGTGAATCTACCTTATGATTTAATCAGGGCGTTACTGACCACCCATTTTGTGATGTCACTGTAACATCATATTACGACGTCATAGCATGGCATCGCTTGGTCCAAGGTGGTGTGATCACGGACTGAGGCGGTGGAGTTGATGGGTCTGTTCATCGGCCGAGGGAAAAAAAAATGGCCCCTTATCTGCGTGTTACACTGCAAATGTCATCGAAAAAGGCCCCGCCACGGTGGTCTATAGTGGTTAAGGTATTCGGCTGCGGACCCGCAGGTCGCGGGATCCAATCCCGGCTGCATTTCCGATGGAGGCGGAAATGTTGTAGGCCCGTGTACTCAGATTCGGGTCACGTTAAAGAACCTCAGGTGATTGAAATCTCCGGAGTGCTCCACTACGGCGTCTCTCATAGTCATATGGTAGGTTTGGAACGTTAAACCCTACAAATCAACCAATCAATGTCGTCGAAAGACGATAGTCTTGCGTCTGGAGAAAGTGAACAAAACGTTTATTTGATGTTCTGTGCAAGAAAATTGGTGAATGGTATTCTGGAGGCGTTGCGTTAGAGTGCCTCGAGCGTGCCCCGGAGGCGAACGAGTGCATCAAGTCACGTCACACGTGAGACATGAGCGCTATTTGGCAGTTATCTTGAAAACGAAGCGCGCGGCCTGCGCGCCTGTCTCGGAGGCGATAAAATGTAGAACGCAAGGCGACGGGCAGGTGCCACCGCCGTGTCGTCTTAGCAAAGCGTTGGAAACGCTTGCCTTTTCGTGCAAGCGTTGCATCGTCAGCGCAGCGTGATAAGCGATATGATCCTTAAAGTTATGTATGCATTTTCTAGTAAAAAGACACATACAGAATATTGACGTGTTGTTATGGTGCCTGAGATGTGCGCAATAATTGTTTTTTAATTTACAATCGCACAAGTATGAACGCTAAAACTTGAACAATATTGGTGGGTGTGCGGATGGGGTCGGCCGGTTATATGGTGCCGTTTCGGGGCAACGTGACAAACATACAAATGTACAGACAGGCAGACAGACCAAAATTTTTGCGTCGAAGGTCCCCCTATCGTCTTTTAAAAAAGGGTGGCTTTCTTCTTCTACCAGTAGTTTTAGGCAGATGCGTAAAGGCCTGCGAGTTTTAAGGGCCTTCACCGCAATAAATGACTTCAATTTACGTGATACACACCCGGGGCACAACGAGCTACCTACTTCGTCCCACTGCTTTGATCTTCCCGCATCGGGCCGGCGCGTTTATGACGATCACGTGACCACACTCGCAGCATTGTCCAAACGGGAGTAATCCTAGCCAGCACTGTTGATGTGACCCGGAAGCCCCACAGTGGCCTGCACGATGTAATTACGTGCATATCTCTCGCTCTTATCTTTCGTTCGGGTCGTAGGCATAGTTACATGAAAGTTTGAAGAGATGAAGATACCTTGAACAGGGAAAGAGTGGGGCCCAGAAGCGTGCGTAAAGGTATCTATTGGGGGGAGCGGGGGTGAAGCTTCACCGCAGTGGCCACCCCCTCGTTCCTTCCAACCATTTTTATTGAGACCCTTACGATGAGAATGCAATTTCGACCACCTGGGGTTCTTTAACGTGAACCCAAATTTGAGCAGACGGGCCTACATTTCCCCTTCCATCGGAAATGCAGCAGTCGCAGCCAGGATTCGATCCCGTGACCTGCGAATCAGCAGCAGAGTATCTTAGCCACTAGACCACCGCGGCGGGGCACGCGGTTGAAGTTTATCGGGTTAACCTTTCTCACATTAAGACGCCCCAGCTAGCCCAACAATAAGTTCTTTGAAACTATGATAAGAGGGCTGGCTGTTTCTGGGTGAATGCGAAATTCATTCTTCGAAGGGTAGCAGTATTGAGCATGGAGTCAAGGAGAGCATGTATATGTCCCACAGACGGTACGTAAATCGCTTCAGTCTGTGTGTCCGTGCGCCTTTCGTTAGCGCTACCCTTCCAAGAATGGTAAACTATATTTTCATTCTATCTGTCTCAGTCACAAAACTACCGCGTCGCGTTAGGACGTCCGCCTTCCCTTCCACTCGTTCTGAATACACCGGTATTTGTTCGGCGTGACCATTCGTTCGTACATACGTTATCGGCGAATCGTGGGAACGGGCCCGAAAGTGCAGTAGCTATGGGCATTTGGCCTACAATAAATCGCTGCTCCCTGTTCCCCCATTGTTTTCGGTCGTGTGCTACAGGGGTCAGCAGCGCTTCCTGTGATAACGAGACTCGGCAGAATTTCGTGACGTAGCTATAGAGCCTTCCCCGCCTCCAGTTGACCGTGCAATCGAATGTGAAGTACGTGCCTCGACGAGTGCAATTTATGAGAACGCTGTCTAGCTAGAAGAGGGTTAGCGTTATCGTAAGCTCCATTGGTCTAGCGGTGAGGGTGCTGGGCTGTTGACTTCTGGGTTGCGGGTTCGACTCTAGCTGCGGTAGTTGAATTTAGATGGAAATGAATTGCTCCACGTGCCTGTGCCACTGGTGCCAGTGCACTTCAGAGAACTCCAGGACGTTCGAAATTTCTGGCGCCCTTCAATACGGCTCCCTCATAATCATACCGTTATTTTGGGACGTTTAAACCGAGATATTTTTGTGTAAGGGTGTCCAAAATTTAAAACTGTAGTATTAGCATCAAAGGTAGGTTAACGTACGCAAGGTGAGCAATTCACTGTTTTATAGCAAAATTACTTCGAAAAAAAAAAAAGCTCTAGCACTGTAATCATTCGCTTTTCGAGTTTCTTACAGATAGTAAAGAATTGAAAAAAGTTTTTTTTTCTCGAAGGTCTCATTTACTTGCTAGGTACAAAAAAAATCTGTCTGAGTAAAGATAGTAAGTTAATTTTATGTGATGTAGCCAATTTTACCTACTCTGTGTGTCCTGAATTTAATGCAATGATTAATCGTGAATTCTTTTCACTTATTTGTTTTTTTGTAGCCTCAATGAATTTTAGTTCGGCCGATATTCATGTGTTTACGCGCACGCCTATATATAGGGACACGGGTTGCTGAAACTTTTGGCCATTGTATTGGGACAGAAGGCTCTAATGTCGCCTATATCCTTTAATCAGAGTGCGTTTGACAAGCAAACAGGCAAACAATGTCGTAATCCACCACTTTAATCAATACTAATGTTATCGACAATATAGAATATGAAAGTCTCGGATCGCGTGACCAGCCATTCGTATTCGAAGTCTGGGAATATTTTCCACGCCCCGAAAACGAACACGCGAAACGGCAATGCTACCGTCTCGCCAGCATTTTATGAAGGCGGAGCCCGTCACCGTTCCCATGAAGCCTCGGCACCGCCGGAGGTCCGCGTTTTGCCGGGTGACGTCACCGGCATCGCGAGCCCCCCTCTCCCCCTCTTTTCCCCCCCTTCTTCTATTTCCCACACCGTCAATTCACGAACGCGCTTTCAAGTTTGTAGCTCGACGCGCTCCCAAAAGCGGAAACGAGTACAGGTAGGGTCAACTAAGAACGTCCCGACGTGCAGGGAACGTTTCGAGGACGTACCACGCACGACGACGATGAACCTGATGACAAGGGACGACAAATGGCAGCCGCAGGAGCGGTAAAAAAAAGGAACAATAAGAAGGTAGTGAAAAAGATTAGCGTACTCCAGCGGTTGTTGACTGATGATGACGCCTTGATGCGAATGAACGAAGTCTCGCGAGAAGGCGAGGAGTGAACGACAGTGCACGACAAACGCACAGGGAAGCTAGCACATGTCTTTGCGAAATGGTTCTCTCGTCGGGCGCAATCAGCGTCGTTGTGGTGGTCGCTGAAGCACATTGTTTTGTTTACACGAATGCGCGCACAGAACGTGTTCGCTCGGTCGCTCGCCCTCACTCACTCTCACTCACTCTCTTACTCACTCAAACTTTATTTCTTTAGAAGCTTCTTATAGAAGGATGGCTTCCTAGAAAACATTAGATTATCACTGTACTTAGCTAAACATTCTTGTTTACCTAATCCACTTTCTCATTGTTGATAAGAAGTAAGGACGAAGTTCTTACTCTTAGGATTATATACTTACTCTTACAATTAAGATTTCTTAAGACTTCTTATTCTTATGATTTATATTATCAGATTATCGCCGTACCGCTAGCGTAACAAACACGAAATCAATTATTAACATTCCTTTTCTCGCTACACGCCGTAAGTTATCCCGTCTCGTACTCTTCCACAAAATTTACAACAACTCCCTTCTGCGTTCACTTTTAATAACCCCACCGTCATACATTTCAACTCGAACTGACCATGCGCAGAAAGTTGCTGTTCCTCGCTTCAAGACATCAACATATTCCCACTCATTCCTGCCTAAAACTTGCAAGGATTGGAAACGCCTCCCACAATCAGTTGCATCCATCACCTCGCCTTGCAGTTTTAAAACATCGCTCGATAACATACTTGGTGTTGGAAATGTAAACGTTTGATTTTGTGGTTAGTTTTCTAGTATAATCTACTGGCTGTATAACATAGTTGCAGTTGATAATAGTTGCTTTCCAGTGTTTAATAATGTTCTAGTGTCTTGTCTATGTATTCTTTTCTTTAACATTGTTCGTCAGTGCCCGCTCCCCTCTGCGATGCTGTAAAGCTCTGAGGGTACAATAAATAAAAAAATGAAAAAAAAAGATAATACCGCGGGGCCTTTGCTCAGACAGGGGTTCATTGAGGAGACCCAACGTCTGACACAACTTATACCTTGTGTTTTACGCATGATAACCTTAGTTTCTTGTGTGCCATTACGGCCTATAAACCAACCAACCAATCAGAAAGATAGAGAGACAGAAAGATCAACACATTGGACAGGTTAGGAGGAAGGAAGGAAAATAACATTATTGCGTGCTAGAAGCTAGACAGGTCTTTCCCACATGTATACTTGAAAAGTGAATTGGAGCCAGATAAGAAACCGCAAACGCTTTTACTCGATGCCCACATTGCCAAGAATTATGCAGAGCAGATATGCACCACCTCATTTAAGTTCGCTCTGCTTTCTCGTGAGAAACACACACGCACGCACGCACGCACGCGCGCACGCACGCGCGCACGCACGCGCGCACACACGCACACACACGCGCACACACGCGCACACACGCGCACACACCACACACGCACACACACACACATCACGTGACGACATAAGAAGCGCCGGCGTCGCGCTACAATATAATGAAGCGCAAAAAGCACTAGCGATTCATGTTATAGTATAAAGGACTTACTGTTTATAAAAAGTTTTTTTACACTATGTACAAAAAAAGTTTCATAACATTCCAGTAATGGTCACATACATTTCGGCAGATTTTGTTTGTGTTTAGAAAAAGTGGGTAACGATTTAGAGTACTGGTCACTCTACTATGGGAGAGCTCGAAATTGTCCGTGGCCAAATTTCTAAGGGTGCAAAAGGTGTCAATGGCCTCGCGTGAGAGATGAAAGCTCTATACTGAAAACGGATCAACACGAACCTATGTTTGTTTAATATGCTTACGATGTACACCCAACAATTCCTTCCTTACCTACTTCCAAACTGCGGCCCAGAGCCGTCCTTTCCTTTGAAATCAAGGTTCAATTCATCCATTCCTTGGCCTAAGTGTGACAGCTTTTTTCCTTTACGGACACGCCATAGCTAGCGCCTTCTTATCGGAAATTCTTGATCGACTGGATTCAATAACCGGAATGTGAGGGAGGGCGAGAAGTGCGTTTAGAAACGTTTTTCTCTCTTTTTGTTTTTTTTAGTGACGCGCCGAGACGAGCATAATGTGCGAATAAAAGTAATATCGCATCACAAATGCGGTTAACTCGTGATGCGATATTTACGACGATGTACAATGTGCAGCTCATTGGGAGAAAAGCTCCTGCAGTACTGAGCAGGGCGTCACGTTAGGTTCAGGCTAAGGTACCGCGCCTCGGGTCTAAAAAGACTCCGCAAGCTCAGGATGAAAGTCGAAATCTCAAAAAGGCCTTCCATAGTAGAGTACCTAGTACTCTAAATTGCTACCCACTTTTTCTAAACGCGTGACGGCTTTATGCTCTCTCATAGTAGAGTACCAAGTACTAGAAATCGTTACCCACTTTTTTCCAAACACAGAAACCACTCGCAAATTACCGCATATAGCAATATGTGTACTGGCCTTCATGATCACCTCGGGCAGCGCACCTAGATGCTGAGAAACGGCGTGTTGCTGGAGCCGATTACGGAGGCCACTCTTTTGCCCTCGTCTTAATGTGGATGTACCGCGCCGTGTATCGTACAGAGGCACCGAAGAGAGCGTCGGCCACACTCACTTGTGCGCCAACATCATATATATATTATCAATTAAGGAAAGGTAAGGAAGAAGGCAAGAGAACAGTTTAGGAGTGCTTGTCCCAGGAGAAAATAGGGGCAAACGAAGTTAGATCAAGGCGTCCCTGACGTAACTACTTTTTTTTTCATTATTTCTTTTGTGGTTTTTTTTCTTTCTTTACTTTCTCTCTTCCCAGCGCCACTTGCAACCTAAAAAATTTGGTGCTGACCAAAAGTCCCACGTATTAGGCAATCATACACACACCTACAAAAAAAAAGTGGACGATGGAGTTAACCCCGCTGTAGCTCCAATGGCCTAGCATTGCACGTGTGACTGGGAGGTGGTAAGACCTGATCCCACGGGCGAAACGGGTAATTTTAGGGGCGAAGCTCCTTATGCCGTGGGTCGTGCGTCCGCGATGTATGTAGTAGTAGTAGTAGTAGTGGTAGTGGTAGTAGCAGTATTAGTCGTAGTAGTAGGTGGCCACCTCTCGTTTAGTCCTTTGAATGTCCACTGGATGACGGTACTTCTATATGATGAATAGAGGATGAAAACATGCGAGATGGCGGTACTGGTACTTGTTTGCTAGGTAGAACGGACGGATGGACAGACGCAAGGATGGACAGACAAACAAGCTGACGGACGGATGGACACAGACAAGCTGATGGACGGACGGATAGACAGACAAGCAGACGGACGAATGGACGGACGCGTGGGCGAACGGACCGAGGGACAGACAGGTGCACGGGTGGACGAACGCACGGACGGACGAACGCATGCACGCACGGACTTCGCACGAACGGACGAAAGCAGGAACGAATGGACGGACGGATGCGCGGATGGACTGATGGACGCTTCGCCCCACCCAACATCATTCAGTCTGTGGATATGCTGTGAATTTTTTCGTCCACTTTTAATCTATTTCAGTCATATAAGAGAAGGAACTAAAAAATTGGCGGATCCCACTTACCGCGGGAATCGATGATATTCGAAGCACGAAAGAGGAAGGTAGATATGTCACATTAAAATCGGCGCAACGTTGCGAGGTGGACGTAAATTACGCGGTACATGACTTCCGTGACATGATTAGCCCCGCCGCAGTGGTCTAGTGGCTAAGGTATTCGGCTGCTGACCCGCAGGCCAGGGGATCGAATCCCGGCTGCGGTGGCTGCATTCTCGATGGAGGCGAAATCGCTGAGCCCCACGTGCTCAGATTTAAGTGCACGTTAAAGAATCCCAGGTGGTCGAAATTTCCAGAGCCTTCCGCTACGGCGTCTCTCATGATCATATGGTGGTTTTGGGACGTTACACCCCACATATCTATCAAATCAATCATGTCATGGTTATCGTGTTTGCGCCTGGCATTTGTATTCGTCGTCAATTCACGACACGTAATACCAAACTTGGTATACTCGAAGCTAGCGAAACGGCCATGAACGCGCTATGAGCGTAGCATGTAGTCCTGTTTTACATGACACGCGTGTCATGATTATAATGTTTGGACGCGCCATTTACCTTTGTGGCCTATTTACGTCACGTAGTACCAAATTTAGTACATGTGAAGCTAGCGGAACGCATGGTGACGTGGTACGTGGTCATGTTCTTACATGACACGCATGTCATCATTATCATGTTTGCACCGGTCATATACCTTCGCCATTCATTCACGTCAAGTTACACCAAACTTGGTATATAGGAAGCTAGTGAAATGGTTGCGAGCGTATCATGAGCCTCGCACGTAGTCATGTTCTTACATGATACGCATGTATTATTATCATGTTTGGACTTGTCATTTACCTTCGTCGTCCGTTCACGTCACGTAATGCCAATGTTGGCATATGTCAAGCTAGCGAAACGACCACGAGAGCACCATGAACGTGACGTGTAGACATGACTTTTATGACATGCATGTCATGATTTCCACGTGAGGGCCTGGCACTTATGCTTGCCATGCAGTCATGTCATACAATACAAGTTTTGCAATATGTCGAATGAACGAAACCAGCGTAAAAACAGTAAGACCATGACATGTAAATCGTGACATTCCTGACATACATGTAAAGATTGTCATGTTCTGACTAGTCACTTATGCTCGTCATACAGTCATGTTATGGCATACCAATTTTGGTACAGATCCCATTATCGAAACGGCCAGGAGAGCTAGAAGTCGTAGGCGGATAGATAGATAGATAGATGAAGATATATATATATATATATATATATATATATATATATATATATATATATATATATATATATATATATATATATATATATATATATATATATCTATATAGATAGAGATAGAGCTAGAGATAGAGATAGAGATAGATATAGATATAGATATAGATATAGATAGATATAGAGACAGATATTCGCATTTAGTAACGTTCCCCCACTTTCCTCATTACTCCTCCATGCCGGGAATTCGACCTTCGTCCACGTGCCTAGCAGCGCAGCACTTCAGTTGATACAGGTAACAACGACAGTTCATGCGTTCGCATCAATGGAGACGGCAATAAAATGTAGCAGCGTAAAATGACAAGTGATCTGGATAAAAGATTAGATTGCCACACTATCACTGGCTGATCGCCGGCAAATGCAAGGTCGTGGGAATATTGGTTATCAGAAAACGGGGCATACAAATGCGCGTGCGACCGGCGCAGATTTGAGGGTTATGTTTCATCCTGCCTGGCGCTAACTTTCACCAGCGCCTCAACGGCACATTGAAAAATACATTGCTTCTGCTGTCGCACCGCGAAGCTCGGGACGGCTTTAAGCTCTCCCATAGTAGAGTACCTTGTGCTCTAAATCGTTCCCCACTTTTTCTAACCCCCCCCCCCCCCACGAACATATTTGCAAAGCGGATCAAAATCTCCGCGGGACGGCTTTAAGCTGTCCCGTAGAAGAGTACTCTGTATTCGAAATCGTTACCCACTTTGTTATTTCTCTTTCTCTCTTCGCAACGTTTCTTTTAAGGGGGAAGCTCCTTATGGCGTGGCTTGTGCGTCCCTCGTAGTACGTAACCACTAGTGGCACATACCCGAAATAGCGGTCCTTACGATTTTTTACCTCCAAGGTGGTTCCGTTGACAGATTTCTTCTGTGCGTTGTTGAACAATCAAAGATAGTGCTCAATGCACATGTTAATGGCTGCTAAGGGGGAATGAGAGACAGGAGCATTCGGCCTTTAGATAACGCGCACGCTGCGATCCCCATTAGCAACTATTGGCATGTCCATTGAGCACGATCTGACAAGAAAGGGTTGCTACGTTATACTCGCTGGGTGTAACCTCCTTGGTTTTAGAAAGGTTTAGCGAGCGTTGGGCCGCATAGCCATGAATACAGTGAACTGGCATGCACCATGAACTCGAGGTGTGTAAAGGTGGGAAGTGGACAAGAAGCGCAGGCCGTAAGAAAGTGTGCGTGTGCCACCTCTCGTTTAGACCTTGGAATGTCCGCTGGATGGCGGTGCTTCTATATGCGGAATATACGATGAAAAGATGCGAGATGGTGGTACTTAGTGTTGATTAGATGGACGAACGGGCACACAGACAGACGCATGGACGGACGCATGGATGGCTGCACGCACGGATGGACGCCAGGACGGACCCAGGGGCGGATGCATGGACAAACGCAGGGATGGATGCACAGATGAACGTGCGGACACACGAACAGACGCACGCATGAGCGGGCGGATGGACGCGTGGACGGTCACACAGACGGACGCATGGACGGACGGAAGCAAGAACAAATGGACGGATGGATGCTTCGCCCCACTCTCCATCATGTGGATATGCAGCCATTTTTTTTTTCTTCACTGGCGGCACCATCCTCCTGTGCGCCTACCATATACGACTGGTGCTTGAACTGTTTGGACCTCAGTACGCAGCTTCCTTATATTGCCACAGACTCGAAATACGAAGTTTCCGAAAGTTTCGTGGAGCCAACGCCACGAAAATACTGCAAATACATTTTGAAATTTCCTACTTTACGCGCGGAGATTCCGGCACGAACAAAAAAAAAATCTTCAGCCTTGTTTTTTTTTCTCCGCTAATAGTGAACTTATCACAGTGAAACATCTGGCATTCGAGTTATCGTGCAGTTTGTCAATCTAAAACAAGTCAGTGTTCCTCTTCAGTTTCCCCTAAAGGGACCCCGAACTGTCGTACGGTGTCGTACCTTGGCGTAAAGCAGGCAAAAAGCACGACTATAGGGTAGCCATTTGTAGCTTATTGAGCACTCGCGCCAAGAAGTCTTCTTCCGCTTGTTCTTTAAGCGCCTTGGCAATCATAATAAGTGGTTCGGTATGTCGTATGCTGTCGTATAGCGTCACGTAACGGAGGTGAAACCACGTGCAAGTATGAAAAAGAAAAAGAGGAAGCAGGCGAGAAATGCACAGAGAACGAAAGAAAATAGCAAAAGAATAGGAGGAAAATAGGACGAGCAAGAAACTGGAAGAAATAAGGAAAGAACAATGAATAAATAGAAATGAAGGAAACAAGGAAAGACAAGGAAATAGAGAGAAAGCCGAGGGAAAACACAGAAGGCTACCAAGCTTCCCGAATCCTTCAGCCTGGGCACAATTAATGCGAAGCTGCCTAGATTTTTAGATTTTTCACGTTCGATGCCACGGCGCGACCGAAAAAACCTGCTTGTCACGACGAGCTTCGATGGAATAAGAAATACAGAAAGAAAAAAAAAAAGCTTCGTTAAACGCCGAGCGACAAATTGGACGTCGGTTTCTGCGGTGATCCGCAAATAAACGAGTTCATCGGGTAATAATGTGCGCCTTCACCGCGGCTAGCTGCCGGAGCCGGAGGAAACTATTTCCACTCAACGGAGCAACTCCCCCCTGAAGAAGTAAATGGCGAGTGCTCTTGTAGTGCCAATCTGAGGTGTTTGGCTTGGCTCTAAGCGGCTCTTAAGCGACATCTCTAAAAATAACGAAAGCAAGCCTGTCATTTTTTCTGACACGCTCGGAATTCAACTAGGACCGCACGGAATTAAACAAACAAAAAAAGAACATGTTTCGACCCATTAGGAAAGGTATGCAGCAACCCTTGCTCTCCAGAGCATGCTCGTTACACGGCACGTTTCGTAAACTTCATGCCGCCTGGTACTTCACTTCGGAGTGGGCCGAAGCGACTGCCTTAAATTCACCACCGTCTAGTTTCTTTAAAGAGCTGCAGCTTTCTGCAGCCGGCCTTGAAAGTCTCATTGGTTTTCCGTTGCCGTCTTGGCAACGAAGACTACTCCGTTCTAAGCAGCCACGGCGTGGGCCAGTTTACGTACGAAGTGCGCCCCTCAAGCAAGAACCCTTAAAACACTTCAGGTTTGGCCTAATTCTATAGCTTACTGGGCTTCTTTTATTATTCGCACTTCAGCATTTATTAAGCAATATTAGCAATGTTACTTCAGCAATATTAACTGCTGAGATTTAATGTCTCAAAACCACGATGTGATAATGAAAGACGCGACACCGTAGTGGAGGGCTGCATAAGTTTCGACCACCCGGGGTTCCTTAACGCGCACCTAAT